>OX596374.1:1248333-2496666 GCA_951394395.1 Colostygia pectinataria | reverse complement strand
CAGTAATGCTTGCACAGTACTTAACAGTACTGCTTGGTGGCAGTAAGAACACGCTCTACGATTTTACCCCCCTATTCATAAAAGAAATTGTCGTTTTAGTCATACTTATATCAATTAACAAACGATGCCCGATTAGAAAGATCCACTTATACTAGTAGGATGATGAATAAGGCTCCTACCACACCCCGGAAAGTCAGTTGGATGGGTGACCGATGATAGCACTTACATAACACAGTAAACGTGTTCCATCATACGAACGATCCACGTTGAAATATAATCCAAATATAGACATAACAAAGAAATATCGTCGGAACAACTATCAATACGTCTAACCCACGTTTTACCGTTTTCTAGTGTTACTGTATATTCTGTGTTATTTGTCGTGACATGACATGTCTATAGACAAACTATCAGGTATCAAACGTACCGCTAATCCCATTTTTTTACCGACGCACTAGGGTTGTCATACTTGTTGAATTTGATCCGTCTAAAAAATTGCTTTTTTTTTTTTTTTTTTTTATGTCTGTAAGTGACAAGACAATCAAGGCGCCCCACCTGATGTTAAGCACCACGCCTGACTATTACAGATGCAGTGCCACCCAAAGCGGTATGCACTCTTTACAAAAATATTAATAATAATAATAGCCCTTGCTTCTCAGTTATTGTTACCGGTTCAATTTGAGTCGAGGTGATGAAAATCTGAAACCAATAATAATAGTGTAGTTCAGATTGTACTTGAGATTTGTGTGATTGAGAGCACCGGTGGTCTAGTGGTAGTGACCCCACCTTCCGATCCTAAGGTCGTGGGTTGAAACCCGGTCGTGCACCAATGGATTTTTCTGTTCGAAAAAATTATGTGATAAATTATGATGATGACTTCAGATAACCCCGGTTTGAATAAAACTGAGTAGAGTAAAATCTAGAAACATAATAATAAATAATGCTGGACAATCCACACAGCATCATCTAGCCCCAAGCTAAGCAGAGCTTGTGCTATGGGTAATAGATGACTGATATACTTAATACAATATATAGATAGATATTTTTAATTATAATATAGAAAATACCCAGAACACCCGGAACAAGTATTTGTAGATCGTACAAACATTTGTCCCGAGGCGGGTATCGAACCCGCAATCTCCGCTATATTGATAAGGCTTATTCGTTTTTTTAAATGTTATTTAAAATATTTATAAAACGTCAAAATAAAAGTTTAAGATCCAACTTCTCATAGGACACTCACAGTAAGTACTACCAAATGTTACAAACTAATCAGATTATATTACAAATGACAAGACGTCAAAACCAATGAAGTTCTAGTTATCATTAAAAGGCAAGCGTAAAAACTCCGGCTTTTTCATCCGGCTATGGAGCGCTCGTGACGTAGCTGACTAAGTTGTCCTTAAGGCGCATACAGCACCTAAACTAGCGCCACCACCTACTTTACGTTATTATTCTGTTTAACAAAGGAATTTTCAAAAATCCATCGACCAGTTTGTGATACCTATCATAAGCTTTTTTTTAATGCCTCTGTAATAGTTTTATTCTATTTAGTTTAGGAAGAGATACGAAAATAGATTTTGGTGGCCATCAAGGGCAACTTCGTATCTCTGCCTAAACTAAATAGAATAAAACTATTACAGAGGCATTAAAAAAAGCTTATGATAGGTATCACAAACTGGTCGATAGATGTTTGAAAATTCTTTTGTTAAACGGAATAATAAGATAAATAAGGTGGCGGCGCCACTTTAGGTGGGGTATGGGCCTTAACAGATCAACAAAGTTAAGCACTGTTCCGTGTAGTCACCATTTGAATGTGACCGCCGCCAGTGGCAATTTCAACTGAGCGCTCCCGTGCTACGCAGCAGTCGGTCCCGCCTTTCTCAAAGTTGTTAGGCCATGCCAGAGGTTTAAGGCGGCCTAAAAACTCTGTCATCAGAGTTGGCCATTGACTCATACGAACTTACTTACTTAATGTCACAAACAACCAGTCAACAAGAATGTCACGTGCATTTTATTAAAGGGTGAAATAAACGTAATAAACCAACTTTTTCATGAATCTGTTTATAATACGTTCATCAAATATTAATAATAATAAAAAACGTTTATTTTGTTACCAACTAAAAATATTAAATTTGAACTCGCTCGTAAATCGCCAGTGTGATACCAGCCTAAGACACGAAACGTAGTTTGTTTTATATATTAATATTTAACCTTTTTTTATCTACGTCCGGCTAATTTCAGTGTTCAACATATAACAGCATAACCCACAATATTTTATAACATATTTTGGTCTTTGACTGTACTAAAACACCTACTTGTACAAATGGTACCAGTTGTAGAACAGAAATAATATTATTTTTGTGTTTCTCAACTCAATCCTATAATTATTATAGGATTGAGTCGTTCTATATAATAATTATAGGATTGAGTCGTTCTACAACTGGTACCGAAAGAACTAAATGGTGGCCTATTTTTATCGGCTTAAAGTTGCAGAAAACAATATTGCAAACTAAACGACTTCGGTGATGCGGCTGAAAAGCGAAGTTGTTGCGGGTTTGATTCCCGCTGTTAACAAAATAATCCGACTTTTTTTGCTCCGGCTATTTTAGGCAGCGGTGTTTGCTACGAAATAGGTTACAAGTATCTAGTTACAACAAATAAGTGTCAAAACCAATGTCGTCTTCGAGTTGTATCGCGTATATTCGGATTGAGGGATCAAACGGTGAAGCTTAGTGATGGGACAATCCTCAGTCACATATAATACTAGTACATGACAAGTTGAGCCTTCTGCAACAGTTGTAGGGTTAAATCTGTTTGAAGAAAAAATAGTAAATCAATATATTACTGCGTACTTGCTATTAGCGTATTTTAATGAATTTACGCCAGTTCCACGCGCCCCAGCCTAGAAGAACATCGGTCGTCAAATATTCTGGCATCATGTATTCTGGCAAATAAGAATGAATTTAGACTCTTGATTGAATCTTGAATCTTTAATACTAAAACGGCCTCAAAATGTTGATATCGTCGATAAAATCTCAAGCACAACACAACACTACAAGATCATACCCATTTTGAACACACACGAATATCATATTACAGCACTCAAACACACGCCTCCTCCCTTTCCCACCAAATGAACTCTAGCGTGCGAGAGGGAGATGGATATAGTAAGGATATACACGAAAACTGTCAAGTGTTCCCGATCCCAGTGAGAAAAGTTTAATTGCTACCGGGAGTTCAATGAACTGTTCTGATTAGAAACTTTTTATGATTGGTTTTGCGAGTTTTAATTATAATCTTGTGATAGTAGAATGTGAATTTAGGCTGACTAGACTGCTAAGTTAAATAAGTTTTAGGGAGTTGGTGAGTTGAATACTGACTCTCATACGAACTTTACTTACTATTTATGGAGTCACTAGGAGGATAGGACCAGCCACCTAATAATTTTATGTCTCGTCGTTCGTTCGTTCGTCATGAGTCAGTGGCCAACTCTGGTGACAGAGTTTCTAGGCCGCCTTAGGGATCAATACAATTTCTTCAAAGCTAGAGTGACCAGGAAAAAAAAGATCATCATCATCATCTTTTCACCAATCCCTTCAAAATCCACTGACTTTCTAAACTGGTTTTGTCATCGGCGCATCGAGTGGAGGGTTATATTCATCATTATCTTCATTTAACAGTCAATAGACGTCTGCTGTACTAACATACGGTTGCCAGACTTGGAGCCTAACAAAAGCACAGGCTAAAAAGCTAGAAGTGTGCCAATCAGCCATGGAAAGAAGTATGTTGGGAATAAGGAAATTGGATAAAATAAAAAACACAACACTAAGAAGACGTACAAAAATAGAAGACGTTACACTTAAAGTAAAGAAACTGAAATGGAGATGGACAGGACACACAGTAAGGGGAAAGGAGAAATGGAGTAAAACGTTGATGAATTGGTTCCCAAAACACAATAAACGGAAGAGGGGAAGACAGTTTAAAAGATGGGAGGACGAGCTAAAGGGAACACGTGGATAAGGATAGCGAGAGATAGAGAAGAGTGGAAAAAGTTGGAGGAGGCTTTTGCCAAAAAAGGCAAACAGATAACGGCGTCGATGTCTTAACATGAAATTCATTATAAGAAAAACATTTAATTTTATCTGAAATAAATGCTTTTAATTTAATTTAATTTAAAAGACGTCTGCTGGACATCATCTTCCAAAGAGTATCATGATGGCCGATCTTGAACCTTTATCATCCACTGACTTCCTGAGACTGTTTTAATGTCATCGGTCAATCAAGTGGGGGGCCGTCTTACACATTTTTCATTTCGCGGTCGCGTATGAGAAAAACCTGACTTTTATCATCATCATATAGTATCAGCTGATAGACGTCCACTGCTGGACATTGACGACCGATTTTGAGCCTTTTCCATCCACCGACTGCCTGCGACCGCTTTAATGTCATCGGTCCATCGAGTGGGGGGCCGTTACAATCTGACTTTAATATAACACAAATATGTATCTAATATGTAAAGAAACGTAGGTAATCAACTAGACGCTTTGGGAACATTAGAAAAGTTATTTTAAAATTATTGGCATGACCAGTTTCTAAGAATTTACCTAGTTGAAGAGATCAAAAACATTTTTTCTTTCTAAAACTTAATTAAAACGTACTTCTTTTAAACTTCTTTTCCTCTAAAAATCACAAACTTTCTGGTTATCCTGTTTTCGAGGACAAGTCATTTCCCGCAACTTCTTTGGTAAAAATGCTTTCGTCTGTGTTCTTGAACGGTGAACGAAAACATCGTGAGGATACCAACGCATTCATTTAAAAGAAAAAAACATGGCCTCCTACCACTATTCTATTTCGTTTTCAATTGTTGTTGGATCAAATTAAGTAATTTTTAATACCACAATGGTGGCTAATGTTGGATTCGACCAAACTCGAATAGGTGCTATTCTCCGAGTAAATCGTATTTACTCGCGAGTAAACTGACAGTTTCCTTGTATTTTTGACATTTCTTATTCCGCGGAATAGTTATTCCAGCCCCCCGATTGCGTATTTCGGTTGCAATCTATTTCACTTGGTTTCAATCAAAAACTGACGTATTTTGTATGAATGTGACAGCTTATTGACAGTTCGCTGATTGAAATCGGATTGAAACCGAGTTACGCAATCGGGGGTCAGATGTTGGTCGAATCCACCCTAACAAGAATTGCGTCTGACTGCTGGATGACTCTCGCTTGAGAGTAGGTCAGTGATTCAGCAGTACAATCATTAGAAATCAGTCATAATGTCCCGTAGCTCTATTGCGTGACTCGGTTTCAATCCGATTTCAATCAGCGAACTGTCAATAAACTGTCATATTTGACGACCGATGTGGTGCAGCGGGCGCAGGTCCGCCTGCGACGCGGAGGTTGCGGGTTCGATTCCCGCCTTGGGACAAATGTTTGTACGATCTACAAATATTTGTTCCGGGTGTTCTGGGTATTTTCTATACATAATAAAAAATATCTATCTATGTATTGTATTGTATTAAATATATATCAGTCATCTAGTACTCATAATACAGCTCTGTTTAACAGCAGCTTACCTTGGGGCTAGATGATGCTGTGTGGATTGTCCAGCATTATTTATTTATCTAAATGTATTCATACAAAATACGTCAGTTTTTGTTTGAAACCAAGTGAAATCGATTGCAACCGAATTACGCATTCGGGAGCTGCTAACAGTCAGTCCGGCACGTTTTTTTTCTATATCTAGTTTTACGGACTACGCGAAGCATAACAGAAAGTCAATTTCTTCATTAATTAAACGTAACACAATTAGTTGAGAACTTGGGCCGTGCTAGGGATGTGCTGTAGTCAGATTTTTCGTGATCGAGTGTTATTGTTTTTTGTCTAAGTAAGGCTAGCACGAATTCGTCATGATAAAAAACAGACGAAAAATCTCTAGTTCTATTCCGCTTAACCTTATAACTAATGAGGTCACACAGTTACCACAGTTAACCTCAAAAGAAAAATATCGACACGTGTTTCATCCCTCCACGGGACATCTTCAGGACCATCGACTTGTTCTCCGCCAGACGTGTTGCTCCGTCGAGCGCTGGAGCCAAAAGATACTAGAGATTTTTCGTCTGTTTTTTATCTTGTAATGGATTTCCGCAAAGTAACGCCTGAATCTATCAATTATCGAATTCATCATCATTATTAATCCAGTAGAATGGTTTTTTTTTAATTGATAGTAAATTATCTTTATTAAACAAAATAAAATATGTACATAAATACATTAAATTACAAAATATACAAAATACATATGAAACAGTTGAGCCATCTAAAGACCGATACAAACGGCCTATAGATAGCTCAACTGATCCAAATCACTACCAGACGGAAGCGTTCCCAACATGCTGGCTGCATTGCCACGTTGAATGGCAATGCTGATACGTCCAGATATGAACCAGCCTTTGGATCACGCGTCGCTTTGACCAGACGCCCGGAAAGAATTTTGAAAACGCGGTGAGCGTTGTTTTTGTTTTTATAGTGTTAACTATCACACTAAGATTATAATATCCCAAAAATTATTTCACTTCATGCGGGACTTGAACCACCGCTTGATACCTAACAACTTTGAAAAAGCCGGGACCGACTGCTTAACGTCTCCTCCGAAGCACGGGAGCGCTCAGTTTAAATTGTCGGTCACCCATCCAAATGGTACTACGCGGAACAGTGCTTAACTTCGTGCTACGTCCCACCAGCTATCCTTGTGGTTTTAGTAAACTATTTAACTTTGAGTTCAAAACATTTAGGAGCACTGTAGAGCCTCCCTATTGGAAAGGACCCGCGACATTAATTAATTGGTTGAAATGGATCCCACGCCAGTAACTTGATGGATCCGTATCAATCTTCAAAGAGGGCTTGATTATATCCGAAATTGCCATTCGGATAGGTTTTGACTCCTTTGTTTATGCCCTTTTCAATTAATCTAGTGGTTGACTTCACTGAGATATTGTAGGTACTGAATATGTCACCTAGTTAATGCCCTTAATTCGCTCCCTGTGGACCCTGTGGTAAGGCTGAATTTGACCAAACTCGTATAGACCACTATTTGGAGAACCAATCGGAGTAAGCTATTAGTCTGTTTAACATTTTATTTGAATAGTTCGCACGGCGGATCTCGGCCGTAGTGAAGTTAGCCGTTTCGATGCGCAATGGAGCTTATTCGAACTAAATTGTCTTTGCGCATCACAAACGGCTAACTTCACGGAAGCCTAGATCCGCCGTGCGAACTATACCTATTTCTTATACCCTATTCCCAAAATCGTTAGATCAGAAGTTGGTCGAATCCAGATTTAGTCAAAATTGTTAGTTGTATTTAAAAGTTTAGAGATTTTCGGCATACTTAGGTAGGTACTGAAAGTGTCAAAATTAGGCTATGCACAACTGCGATTTTTTTTTGCCATTATGTTTCTGAAATTAGATCTCTAGTCTAAATTTGTGTCGGCGTTTTTTTAATACCTATAACACCCGGAACAAATATTTGCAGATCGTACAAACTTTAGTCCCAAGGCGGGAATCGAATCCGCAACCTCCTGCGGCGCAGACAGACCTACGCCCGCCGCGCCACATCACTCGTCAAAAATACTTGAAAATTTTAGTTCAGATCGATTAAGTAACAAAATCGATTGCAATAATTTAGACAAAGTTACATTTTTCACGGCCTAAGCCAAACCTTGGCAGTTTGGAGGGCATAATCCTTTTGGGGTGCCCCGGGTGTCTCAGAAGTAATATGTTATTCTGAAAGGACATACTATAAAATAAAGTTATGTCGCTTATGACATTTTGCTTTTGCAGCGTTGATAATTTTATTATAAAAGTTCTCGATAACTATAGGTAATTTCTTTATCGCTTAGAAGCCATTTATTTCAGACAACCTTTTAAAAGGAGGGGACTTTTACTAATGTTGGCTAGTATCTAACCTACCTATATTATATTTTAATTTTTTTATAAGTCTCTAAGTAAATACATAATGCATACATTATCCACTAATCAGCATTGAGTCCGCGCGGTGAATTAAAACCCAATCGCTCTCGCTCGAGGGTAAGCCCAGCTGTGCAGCATAGGAACATTTAGATAACTGTACTGATGATGATGATGATGAATATTGAACAAACATTACAAACATCTAAAACAATAACTCTCCTTTTGTAGTCGGGTAAGTAACGTTGCAAAAACTTTAAAACTAGTGCTAGCCTAACCGAAAGTTTTCGTTGCGGGAATTCCCCAAGTAACAATGTTGCCAACTTATTTTTATGTTCAGGAACTTGTTTGTTTCGTGTACCGCGATCTCATGTGCCAAATACGTATATCTGTCGAGAGGGATATTATCTTGTTATTTTATAATATTTAGTGTTAAATAAATAACACCTAATGCTGACACATCACTTGGCATATTTGCTAAGGGCTTGGACTCGTTCGCACGAGTATATTTACGGAGTATTCCCGTTTGAGCACCTATGCATTGAGCACCAAAGGTATTCTCATTTGAGCACCAATCAATACCACGCGTCAAAGATCCGCTCAAATAGAACAAATATCCAAGTAACTGTTCGCACGTCGGCGTTTTTAAAACGCGGCGTATTTCTATCGCGCGATGCGCTATTTTCAGCGTTATACGTTGGGTTGCCCTACGCATAACGCTGAAAATACTGTTTTAAAATACAGATTTTAATTTTTAAAACTCTAACAAAGTCCGCCAACGCCGGTTTTTACCACGCCGGATAATTTACGCTCGTGCGAACGAGCTCTTTTGCATTATTTCGTCAATACAAAATCAACTGCGCTACTGGCATTTCGTCCCTTCTACTCAATAAGCTTCAAATCCAAAAACAGCCATTAATTCTTCTTCTAGCGCTTTGGCGGTCATTTTTAGCCTTTTTTCCGGATTTTTGCCTTCTTTATTTACCACAGCTAATCCAGAGAGATAGCTTAAGGGTCGATCCACACATTAGGTACTTTAGCATCGCACATAATCGAATCATCATCATTTATTTAGGTCAACAGATCCCGTGGATAAGTTCGAGCGGGATGAGTTGACTAAAGAGACATCCAGGAATTAGGCCTCTCCCAATCATCAATTAGCATTAACAATCGAATGCTATTAATAATTGTATGGCATCAACGTCTATCGTTTTTAAATCTTTACGCTGCGCTATAAGATGTCCCCTTGCAAGAACCTAGCTGTTTTTATATAAATACAATAAAAAATAATTTACAGACATCGGCGCCATCTAGTAAAGCTTGTTTTTTTTTTATACTACTAAAGTGGTAACCAAGCGTAGGGCTCACTTGATGTTCAGCGGTTACCGTAGCCTATGTACGATGAGATGAGACGTTAGATGGTAAGTCTCATGTGCCTGTAATTTCACCGGAAACCATACCCTTCGAACCGGAACACAGCAATGCGAGCATTACTGCTTGGCGGCAGAAATAGGTATGGTGGTAGTCCTTCCTCGGCCAAGCTCTATCACAAAGAACTCTACTACTCTTACCTTGTTCTAGGGATACCAGTTAACTGATAGAATACGTATACAAAATATTATTTTTTTCTCAATAAGTACTAATAACACATAGAAACAGTCAGGCCCGAAACTAATATTTGCAGATTATGCAAATATTTTTGTCCCGCAACGGAGATTGGACCTGCAACCTTTCTTTTGTCAACCGAGTACTCACCCACCGCGCCACCGAGGTTGTAACATTTTTAGGATTATTTCATTATTTATTTTTATTTAATCTCAGTTATTAATCTGAGGCTCAACTGGAAATACTGAATGTTTGGAGCGTTTTTACCACAACCATGCAGTACTACACTGAGAATCGGACAATATGTAGTTTGGCCCTAAGACCCATAGCCTTCTCACAAAGAGGGTTTTCTTGTACGTCGTATTGTGAAAAATGCGGTCCCCAATATATCCTAATGTTTATCCCTTGTGAATTTTGGGCTTATTTAAATTTATTTTTAAAACCTACATCGGTCGGTTTAAAATAATGGTTCTCTTTTTGGACAGGTATTTTTTTTTTATTTAAATTCTCTTTACGAATGATGTTCGGTTTTATAAATTAAAAACATTTAAATTTTTAGTATTTCTTTCAGCTCAGAAAATACCAAATAATTATTTTAGGCATCGTTTATAAAATTCCATTAACTAATGAAACAAACATTGCTACATTTTTAATAAAATAATATTTGTCTACCGGGACAATTATTATTAAAGTAATTTACATTACTATTTATACAAAAATAATAACGTGCGCTTGGTTTACTTTATTAAAATTAGCTCTAAATTCCAAATTTGAAATTGCATGTAAAATCGACCGTGCAGAAAATTAAAAAAAAACAGAGCTCTTAAGTTCTGTCTGATTTGAATGAGATTTTACATAATACTTTACGTTACTCCTTGTTAACGTTACTTTAGGGCGAATAAAATGGCGTTCTCGTCCTCATCATCATCATAATTGTAGAACGAATTACGTTTAAAATACTGAAAGAATCTTTGTTTCTTATTATCTTTCTTGCTGTAAAAAAAATAAAATAACACATCAAATCGCACAACAAAATGTCAAAAATATGCCACCTTATGAAAAGACATAAAACTGAATCTAATAAATCAACACCTACATACAAGCCATGAACAATAAACTATTCGCTTCCAAAAGGTAGAGTTCCCACAAAATGCTTTCATTGTTCTATATCTTTTTTTTAAGATAAACCTGGCACATTAGACGAAGGCACACATTATTGGGTCGACCTCCCGGGGCGTCACCTCTTTTGTGTAGATAATGCTGGCTGTAAGAGCGACCGTGCGCGGCCAATAAAAAAGTAAGACTACATCTGTTCTATATTTGAATTCTAAAGAATTATATTGCCGTCCCAAGGTTTACAAAGATCAAATTAAAACGTAGGATTTTTTGATTTTACTGCGGTTTTCACTACATAACTAATCTTTGCTTTAAAACTTTTGGAATTTAAATTCCATTTTACTAATCTCATTCCATTTAACTATTAAGTTTAATTTGTTATTTTGTTTTTATAGTGTTAACTATCTTAGTAGAATATTAAAGATTTTAATACAAACTTAATTGAAAATTGTTTTTAGTAGAGCACCCGTATATGTAGCGGGTGGTTTAAGTCCAGCTTCAGGCGAAATAATATTTGGGTTATTATAACCTTTTTTAGTTCATTTCAAAAGTTATTGCAATCTTCCATATCAAAGCATGTTAGAAAATACATTCTATTTCCATTTTAAAAACAATTTGTTAGCAAAACATGACAAAACATGTTTCATTCAATTCAAAAACACCAGTCCAATTAAAAAAAAAACATTAGTTTCATCGTAATTCTACAAAAGCTATACTTTTTTATTTGTATTGGCTTGGTTATTAGTCCTTGCGCCAAGTCCTAATTAAGAGTATTCTGTCCTTTGAATCATACTAGGTATTTTCTAGAAACTATTTCTACGCGTAGGTAATTTGATCTTTAATAATTCGAGTTGACAAATAATTTGAGTATTGCGTAGCTAGGCAGTGACAAACGGTACACTGTGGTAGACTTACTGCCCACACGGGGCCATTACTCACCCTTTTACCTTATTTAGCGGTTGTAAATAGTGAAGGGATTCGGTCTTGTTTGATTCTATTTGAGGGGTTATTCCCATCTGATCATGTGATCAGATTTTGGTTGCATCTGATCATATAAAAAGTTCTCAATGGATCATTGATCAGTTGCAATGTTATTTTGAATTAATGTTGTCCTAATTAATGTATTATTATTTATTTTAATAAGCACTATTCTCCGAATAAATAGATATTCGCGAGTAAACTGTTAGTTTACTCTCGAATAACTACGATTTCGGAAAACAGTGCCTGTTCATGGTAAGCGGTCACCGTAGCCTATGTACTTGCAACATCAGAGATCAGAGATATCACTTGCGTGTTGCCGCCCTGAGAAATAGATCTAAAGTCTCATGTGCCTGTAATTTCACCGAAACCGGAAACCGGAAACCATACCCTTCGTACCGGAACACAGCAAAGAGAGCTGCTTGGCGGCAGAAATAGGTATGGTGGTAGTCCTTCCCCGGACTAGCTTTATCACAAAGAACTCGTATTACTCTTTTAATATTTCTCTACGCAAAAGAAAGGTGTTATAAGTTTGACCGCTAGTGTGATTGTCTGTCTGTCTGTGGCACAGTAGCTCCTAAACGGGTGAACCAATATAAATGGGTTTTTTATTATTTGATAGCAGCGGTTCTAGCGATGTTCATAGTCATGTTTTATCATTGGTTTAGCTGTTTCAAAGTCATTTATGGTTAAAGGATGGCAACGCGGGTGATACCTCTAGTATTGCAAGCGTCCTTGGCTACGGTAACCACTTACCATCCAGGTCCATCCGCGGTCCGCGTGGTGGACTGATAACTCTTACTCGTAAGTAACAAGGGTCCCAACTGTGGGAACATTAGAAAAATGTTTGTGATGAAAATTGTAAGCTACATCACTATTTTCATGGAACAATTAATTTCGCCATAACAGTTGCAAGTTGTAAATAAGTATTTTACAATAATAAATAACTTTTTAATGGTAACCACTAACCGGTGGTTCAATTAGTTTATTTCCCTTAGGACAGACAAACGATTAAACTGCTAAGTTTCAAGATAAGGATAAGGACTTAGTGTATGTTTCACTAAGTTAATTATATTATTCCTAATTTAAAATATTTGTAGTTTTAAAATTAAAACCACGCTTGACCATGACAGTTAGTGTCCATGCACTGCTAAACATGCCCTCCGAAGCACGGAAGCGCTCCGTTGAAAATGCCGGTCATTACGGTCACCCATCTAAATAGTGACTACGCGCAACAATGCTTAACTTCGATCTGATAACAATTTAGCCAGTTATGTCACGAGCGCTTCAGTGCTCTACAAACAGTCAAATAACATAATATTTTTTAAAGTAAAAGTACCTATCTACTGTAAAAAAGTTTATTTCGGTGGTAATAACATTTAAAAGGCGTATTTCTAAGCAGTTAAGCATATAAGTACATGTAGGTCATAAGTCTTCGAAAATGGTCGCCATTTAGCTTAGGCTAAAGTAGCATGAAGTATACAATCTGATATTCCATGAAATATATTTGATGAATGGCCTTTACTCGAAAAGGTCAATGACCAGTGATCAGTGTTCTTTGACAGTTGGATTGAATGCTCTGTCGTGTGTCCCCGATTCTATAAAAGGAGGTATTTGACATGAACATGAATAAGAAAAGGAAAAGGGTATTGGGCAATAAGAAATACGAAATGTTTTTGGTAAAAAAGTGTATTATGAGATTTATTTGGGTCGTCTTTAAATAGTAATACTCGTTTCTAAAAACCTACCACTGTCCGATGACCTGTATACTATATTATACTAATATTTTAAAGAGAGAAGATTTGACTTTTTGTATGTTACGAATAAACTCAAAAATTACTTATCCAATTTAAAAAATAATTTAACCATTAGAATACTACATTATCTCTGAGTAACATAGGCTATATTTATTAGTGGTGACCTGCCCCGGCTTCGCACGGGTGCGGTTTCAATGTACCCGCGAAGCTGGGTCGCACTAGTGTAATATATCAAAAAGTCAGTAAAATCACAAGGATCACTTTGAAACGTCTTAAAGCTGGGTGATTTTACGATATGTTGTTGATAACAGCTGTATGCTTTTGTTGTGATGACTTATGGCACTGTGTCCACTGATATGTAGTCGCTATTGGTCTCATTCACAAGCTCAAAGTCACCCAACGAGCTATGGAAAGAGCTATGCGAGGAAAACAGTAACCAAGGTCACCGTCATAGCTCTTAGAATAAGCTAGTTGAAGTGTCAGTGGGTAGGCCATATTGCTCGCAGAACCGATAAACGCTGGGGAATAAATTCTTGAATGGCGAGCGCGAACTGGAAAACGATGCATAGGAATGGCCTTTTCTCGATGGACCGATGACATTAAAGCGGTTGCAGGAAGTCTTTGGCTCGAGATCGGTCGAATAGGCACTCTTTGAGGGAGGCCTATGTCCAGCATTGGACGTTTATTAGCTGATAATGTGTAACAGTTTTCAAATAAAGTGGTTACCCCATCTAAGAAACACGAAGCGATGTGATTAGATCATCGACACAGGAACACCCACCTTTCTAGACCCGGTATGTAGGCATTACGGCCGTTATATTCCGTTTCCGCTTTCGAAGAGACTGCCAATAAACATGTAAAACATCTCTTTGATGTAACTTTGAATGATTTGAATATGTTTAGGGTTCTTTGGGAAAAAGCTTAAACCCTTTAGGTAGTTCTTGGGTAAGCTTAGAGATGTATAAAGAAAGTGTTTTAAAGTGGCTACAATGACCGCAGAAACCTTATGGTAGTGGGTTCGAACCTGGATGTGTATCACTGTTTTTTTTATCATATTTATTTTGTGCCACGGTGAAACGGTGAAGTCGTTCGCCTGATGTTAAGCGCAACGCTTGACCATAACCATAATACATATTATTAGTACCCTTAACAGCTGCAGTGTCACCCAAAAAGATAAGTTTTAGAGTTTTGCATGGCACTGCACTGCGCTATCATTCTGAGACGTAGTTATTAGTCTTTTTCACCCAGTAACTTCGCTTGCTACAGTGTTCTCAAACCTAATTACAGTGCACCTTGCACACTACTTGGTGGCAGAATATCTGGCACTACGGTGTTACCTACCAAGATACTCTTTCTGAAGAGTCCTACCACCAGGTATAGTGGTAAATGACAAGAATTTCAAGTAAGCCTGACGTTAAGCGCCACGCTTGACAGAAACAGTCAAAAATTTTGCGTAATGTAACATTCGGTCTTTGGCTAAGTACCTAAGTAGCAAAGGCAGATAAGAAAAAAAGTCTCTCGGTCTTGAGTAGACTAATCCAGCACTAAGGCTGCGTTTCCACCAGAGATGTGCGAGAATGTGTAGCGACTAGCGAGGGATGTGTTTGTTAGGAACCAATAGAATCACTTCATTTACCTAGTCTCGCTCTGACAGCTTCAATGAAGTGATTCTATTGGTTCCAGCAACACATCTCTCGCTACACATCCTCGCTTAGCTCTGGTGGAAACGCAGCCTGGTTGTGATTTTAACGATGGGTGTTAATCCATGTTATCAAACTAAGTTTAAAAACTACTTTATCACATACCAAGTAAAACTTGTTATATTAGGTTTCCCTGAAATCCTATGGGAAATTAAATATACGGGACTCTCGACACACAAATTATAATTAAGTGTTTGATAGTACAAAATATTACTATCATTTTATAATTCAGGTTAACAAATAGGTTAGTCGTGTTCAGGAATGATTGCGAGTTTTGTATTTTCCTTCTGTAATGTTGTACATATTATGGTTAATAAAGAATTGAATTGAATTATTTGTTACAAAAACTACTAGTTCGATTTCAAAAATTATTTAACCATTAGAATGCTATATTAAGAGTAGTAGAGTTCTTTGTGATAGAGCTCGTCCGGGGAAGGACTACCACCCGTTTCTGCCGCCAAGCAGTAATGCTCGCATTGCTGTGTTCCAGTTCGAAGGGTATGGTTTTCGGTGAAATTACAGGCACAGGAGACTCTCAATCTAACGTCTCAGGGTGGTAACACGCAATTTATATCTATGATGTTGCATGCGTACATAGGCTACGGTAACCGCTGACCATCAAGTGGGCCGAACGCTTGGTTGCCACTTTAGTGGTATAAAAATATATATATATATATCCTTGAGTAGCAGACTATATTTATTATTAATAAAAAAAACATATTAGATAAAAAAATGTTTTCTAGTTCGTGGTCGCCATTCGAGAACCTTTATTCCCAAGCGGTTATCGGTTCTGCGAGCTATATGGCCTGCACCTTCAACCTATTTATTATAAGAGCTATGTCGGTGACTTTAATTCTACGGATTTCTTCGTCGGGTTCGATCGCGTAGTGAAACTTCATCATAGCTCTTTCCATAGCCATTCATATTTATATCATCATCATCATATCAGCCGATAGACGTCCACTGCTGGACATAGGCCTCCCCCAAAGAGCGCCATGACGACCGATTTTGGGCCTTCACCATCCACCGACTTCCTGCGACCGCTTTAATGTCATCGGTCCATCGAGTGGGGGGCCGTCCTACACTTCGTTTTCCAGTTCGTGGTCGCCACTCGAGAACCTTTATTCCCCAACGGTTATCGGTTCTGCGAGCTATATGGCCTGCCCATTGCCACTTCAACTTACTAATTCTACGAGCTATGTCGGTGACCTTGGTTCTTCTACGGATTTCCTCATTACGGATTCGATCGCGTAGTGAAACTCCCAGCATAGCTCTTTCCATAGCTCGTTGGGCGACTTTGAGCTTTTGAACGAGACCTATAGTTAGCGACCACGTTTCAGTGCCATATTTATATACTTTACTTTAATTAATATTACAAAGAGAGAAGATTTGTATAAATGTATTTTTGTTTGTTACGAATAAACTCAAAAACTATTGGTCCGATTTCAAAAATTCTTTCATCAATTAAATGCTGTATTATCTCTGAACCATACCATAGGCTATATTTTATTACTAGCGCCTCGCCCCGACTTCGCACGAGTGCGTTTTCTTTGCACCCGTGCTAAGCTGATGAGATAGGCTAGTAATATTATAATATGTAGTAAATATGATTCGACATCTCTCGTTTTTTTTTATACAACTGAAGTGGCAACTAAGCGTACGGCCCACAAGATGATAAGTGGTTACCGCAGCTTAAAGATGCTTGCAATACCAGAGGTATCACTCGCGGGTTGCCACTTTGAGGCTAAGATCGAAAGCCTCATGTGCCAGTAATTTCACCGGAAACCATACCCTTCACACCGGAACACAGCAATGCGAGCATTACTGCTTGGCGGCAGAAATAGGTATGATGGTAGTCCTTCCCCGGACGAGCTCTATCACAGAGAACTCTACTACTCTTACTCTTACTCTCGTGATAAGCCGGCGTACACTACACGTATTACAAAACTCGGAATTGCCCCTCCTGGAATCAAACCCCCTACTGGGTGGGGCGATGCTCTATTTAACTGTTACATGTTTGGTTTATTACATTACTTAAAAGATTTATAATCTATGCATAAATCATTAGAATAGAATAGAATAGAGAAATATTTTTTTTAAATTTATTCATTACGATCAGCATTGATGGTTAGAATGCATGTGTTATAGAGGACACGCAATGGCCACGGAAAAGAAATTTTCAAGGACCTTAAAAACAGCCAACTAACTGAACCGTTAATTAGTACTAACCTCTATGCGGTAAGTAGCTTTGGTATAGGTTTTAGAACAAACTGCGAATAAAGGTACACACACACAACACAGACGCAATTAAATATTGGTGGACTTTTTACACAACGCCATCTACTAACTATTTTTTAAGCTATTGCAGGTCTTATAATAATAATAATTTATTTATTTATTCAATCATCATAGGATCATCTTAATATTAGGCTAGGCACAATTTATTAATTTGCTAACCTAGATTTGACCGTCACTAAATGCACCATACAGCAATGGTTCAAATAGTGACAATCAAACCTAGCAGCAAACATCCTCAGAATGCTGTTGGAGCTGGCCCGAACCCTGCGCACCAGGGATGTGCAGCGCTTACGCATTACTGTGTAGAAGCAGTCTACTCGCGCGTCTGCAAACATCCCTGACGCGCTACAGAACCGGGGCAGCCCCATCAGCACCCTGAAGGCATTATTGTATTGAACGCGCAGAGCGTTGTACTGCTTTTGCGTGTGACTCACCAACAGGCTGCTCGTGTAGAAGTTGGTACAGTAAGCTCGGAATAGGGTGACTTTCACTTCAGCAGAGCAACGAGCAAACCTGCGGGCTATCATGTTCGCTCTAACAGACAACGCTCTGCGCTCTCTCTCCATGTCTGCATCATATTTCATGTCAGAAGTTACCCAATGTCCGAGGTATTTTAATTTGTGCACTCGGTTCAGTGGCGTCCCGTAAAGTTTATGGCTTATGGTCAGGCGTGGCCTTTAACATCAGGCGAAAGACTTGACAGTCACGTCATTTGTTTATAGAAAACAGATGACTTATAGAATACTCTATATATTTTTTGTAAATACGTATCCATAGAAACACCCAACCCGTAACAAATATTTGCAGATCATACAAACATTTATCCCGTAGCGGGGATCGAACCCGCAGACTTTCGCTTCTCAACCGAGCACTCGCCTACCGCGCTACCGATCAGATTTCGTACTCGATTACCTATATAGAGGCCTTCGGGCGGCCTATCTCTGTCACCAGGGTTGGCCACTGACTGATGCGTCCGTGTAGCGATAGCCTTAGCACAGACTTAGAGTAACGCGGGGGTGGTGCGATCGATGGCTCTCTACGGAGCACCCGTCTGGTCCCACAGACTAGCGGGTGTTAGGCGCTACAGGTTGCTGTATAGCAGCTTGCAGCGTCCTATGGCCATCAGGATCGCACGGGGGTATCGTACGATATCCCTAGAGGCGGCAACAATCCTGGCGCGGTTCCCGCCCCTCGACATCTTGGCGGAGACTGACGCGCGTGTGTACGTTCGTCTCCGACATGATGACGGGAGCGGAATCGCGCCTTGTGAAGTGCGAGTGCAAGAGTGCGTTTGTTAGGTGGCGCGAACGGCTCGAGGAGCCGCGGAGTTCGCGCCAGCGCATCGTCGGCGCAATTGCACCCAACCTCGAAGCCTGGCTGGGAAGGGAGCACGGCAACGTCACCTATCGACTTACTCAGGTACTCACCGGACATGGATGCTTCGGTGAGTACCTGAGTAGGATCGGTCGCGAGTCGACACCACAATGTCACCATTGTGGGTGGGACCGAGATTCCGCGCAGCACACGCTGGAGCAGTGCTCAGCGTGGTGCCTGGAGCGCGGGATCTTGGTCACCAGGATCGGGCAGGATCTTTCTCTGCCAAGCGTGGTTGAGGCCATGTTGGCGGATGAAACGGCGTGGAGGGCCGTGGCCTCTTTCTGTGAGACCGTAATGGTTCGGAAAGAGGCCGCTGAGCGAGATCGGGAGAGAGCCGATCCCGCTCGGAGAAGGCGGCGGCGGGGTGACGGCAACGGCCGCCCCGCACTGCCTGCCCCATAAGGGGCCAAGCGGTATCCCCTGCCGAGCAGGGGAACTTTCGGGTTCGTGGGCGGTCTAGAGTGAGGGCTCTGGTCGTCCGTTTTCAGCGAACCCGGGAAGGGCGGTAGCACAGGGGTGGCCCCGTGCTGCCGCAGCACTGCGAGGTGCTGGGGCTGACTTTTGTTAGCCCCGGGAAGTGCTTTGAGCGCGATGCGAGAGGGGCACCACTGATAGCCCTAGGGGACCGTGGAGCCCCTTGGCATGCATCGAGGCTGGCCACCGGGGATGGTTTAGTGAGTCGTCGAGTCCGACAACCTTACACACCCCCGTCGTACCCTTATGCGGCGGGATGTCTGGATGCAGATTCCTCCCCGTTAACAAAAAAAAAAAAAAAGACTTAGAGTAAATGAATTCAAAAAAGGTTTGGTTTCGAGCCAAATTGTAAGTTGTAAAATAGCGTAGCTAAAAATAGCAAAAATATTATTTTATATAACTTCATTCTATATGCCCAGGATCGCAAATCCTGGAGGAATGGGAGGGAGGCCTTTGCCCAACACTGGGATCCAGTAGGCTAACAGTATCAGTATCAGTATAACTTCATTAGTTTGAGTTCCTTATCAAGCTTGGGAAAACGGGACAGATTAAGCTATATATAAATATACTGGTCAATCCACACAGCATCATCTAGCCCCAAGCTAAGCAGAGCTTGTGTTATGGGTACTAGATGACTACATACTTAACGAGCGGACCCGCGCGTTTTTAACCGCGTTTTTGCAGTTTTTATGCTATCCCACAGGAAAAGTCAATTTTTCCAGGAGAAAAAACCTATAATATTAGGACTAAGTCATATACATTCCAAATTTTATCACAATCGGTTAAGTCGTCACGGAGATATGTGGTAACAAACTTACACACACACACACACACACAGACTTTCGCATAATATTAGTAGGATACAACACAATACATAGATAAAAAAAACATTATACATAGAAAATACCCAGAACACCCGGAACAAATATTTGCTGATCGTACAGACATTTGTCCCAAGGCGCGAATGGAACCCGCACCCTGCGTTGCAGGCGGACCTTCGCCCGCCGCGCCACAACAGTAGTCAAATATATCGTAGATTGACATGATTTGGTTTGAACTCACGACCCTAACGACAGGCAAGGATGTTAGTACCACCAAACCACTAGTGTTCTTATTATGTTTTATGGCCCTTATTTTTATAGTAAGACATAGTTCATAGTTTAAGAGTAGTAGAGTTCTCTGTGATAGAGCTCGTCCGGGGAAGGACTACCACCATACCTATTTCTGCCGCCAAGCAGTAACGCTCGTATTGGTGTGTTCCGGTTTGAAGGGTATGGTTTCCGGTGAAATTACTGGCACATGAGGCTTTCGATCTTAGCTTCAAGGTGGCTACCCGCGAGTGATACCTCTGGTATTGCAAGCGTCCATAGGCTGCGGTAACCGCTTATCATCTTGTGGGCCGTACGCTTGGTTGCCACTTCAGTTGTATTTTTATAATCTTAAAAAAAATCTTTGCTATTTTTGTGCCTCTTATTTACATTATTGCCGTTCACCGATTTCCAGAAACATGTTCTTTTCTGTTATTTTTATAACTACACAGTTTTAATAACATACCAATTTAACTAAAACAACTTATTTAATACCAAAATTCCACGTTCCAACAGACCCAAAACGATAAATCTTAATACATTTATTATTGATAGTTTAAATACAACGGCAGTTTATCTATCGACCGGAAGTACCCTAATTTCTGGTTCAGTGTTCTGTAATCGGTATTAGTTGGAATATTGGAAGTTTGAAAGTACGACGAAGATATAACTTCAAAATTTCCTACCCATGACAGCCTTCTAATGTTCCCACAGCTAGGGACACTTGTCTACTCTCAAGAGAATGATTGAATCTTTTTAATCCACCATGCGGATTGGTGGATGGCACGTCTTTCGATTTTTTTGTTCTTGAACATGCCAGTTTGATGATGAGTTCTATGGTAAAATCAAAATCAAAAATTATTTATTTCAATTGAATCACAAGGATCACTTTGAAACGTCTTACAAGCTAGGAAAATTTACACCAGTTCTAACGCGCCCATGCCGTAAAGGAACTGGCAACAACACCGGCTGGGTTCCTATCGCTTTTTTGGCATGACCCTTGCTTTTGTTATGGATGCCGAGTAGAGTTAGAGCACATTCGACCCAGGCTTTTTTTATCATCTAGGTAAACGGTTATATTATAGTAAGCTTTTTGAGACAGTTTTTGTTTAATTAAGTTTTTAAATTTTCCAATTAATAAATTTTGTATGTCGCTTGGGACTTTGTTAAAGAAGCGTACACATTGCCCATTAAAAGATTTACTGACCTTAATGAGCCTAACTGTGGGAACAGCGCGTTTATTTCTATTTCTAGTATTAACATTATGATTATCACAATTTTTCTTATACAGATTAATATTTTTGCGAACATAATAAGATTTTCATAAATATATTGACAGGGTACTGTCATAATATTGAACTATTGCAACAATACTGTCCTATTTGTCCTATAGAACTAATAACTGACACCAAGTATAAACTACGCTTCTATTTCCCTACACCATTCCACACCAATCGGTGCAGATGTACAGTCTAAAATAACTCAACTAAGATTTGTAGTTTGTGTTAGTTCAATTAGTGGGAGTGTGTGTAATGAGAACTGGATAGGGGTTGCTGATAGGGGTCTGATAGTTCGGTTAGGGTGGGGTCGCACTATCAGCGGTTATTGAAACGCTTTTAAAATTTATTTAACTAAATTTTTTTTTAACCTGTTAAATAATAATTAAATCATGCTGGACAATCCACACAGCATCATCTAGCCCCAAGCTAAGCAGAGCTTGTGTTATTACTAGATGACTGATATACATATTACAATACATAGATAGATATTTTTTGTTATACCGAGAACACCTGGAACAAATTTTTTTTTTTTTTTTTTATACTACTAAAGTGGCAACCAAGCGTACGGCCCACTTGATGGTCAGCGGTTACCGTAGCCTATGTACGCATGCAACATCATAGATATCACTTGCGTGTTACCACCCTGAGACGTTAGATGGTAAGTCTCATGTGCCTGTAATTTCACCGGAAACCATACCCTTCAAACCGGAACACAGCAATGCGAGCATTACTGCTTGGCGGCAGAAATAGGTATGGTGGTAGTCCTTCCCCGGACGAGCTCTATCACAAAGAACTCTACTACTCTTTTACTCTCTACAAATATTTGCAGATCGTACAAACATTAGTTCCGAGGCGGGAATCGAACCCGCAACTTCTGCGTCGCAAGCGGACTTTCTCCCGCGCGCCACATCGGTCGTCAATCGACGCGTTCTGAAATATGTTTTTGTAAACAGTTTGTACTCGTAAAAACAAAAACTGCAAAAATAATTAGTGTTTGACTATCCGCGCGAATGGCGAACAAATATACCCTGAATGGGCTATAACCTTTTATTGTTATAGCTTGGGATGATTTTAATGGTCGCCCGAGTTCATTTTATAATAGGTAAGTACGTAAATTGATGGTTAAATTAAAGTTTAACTTTACTAAACAAAGCTTTCATTTGTTTAAGAAATAATACAAGCGTAAGCACTTTCAATGTTGCAAGTTTAAGCGTGTCTAGTCATTTAACCCCTTACCACAGATCAAATATTAGTCTATTACTCGTACTAAATTGGCCTCTCCCCGGCTCCCACCGGTTTTACTTACCCCACCCCGATTGAGAGTTCGAGGGTACTTTGTTTTTGGAAATGGAGGTACCTACTTTGATATTAGTTCGTGTTTTCAAGTTCAGGCGAAAGCATCTGTGACAATTAGGTAGGTATTTTAATGTTGGGTCTTTACCTACCTACCTTTTAAGTCTTTAACTTTAGGCGCTTAGAAGACTTAAAGTTTTGTCGCTAAGTGTTGCTATTGTAAACTTATGTTTTATGACCTTCGATAAAATACTCATTCGACATTTAAAACTTTCATTATTTTGAATTTAGAACAACCAACCATTAGATATTGTAATTTTAGGGGTTTAAATGCCGATGGTCCATCGGCATTTTAACTGTAGATATTTTAATTTAAGGTTTTAAAATACGTACCAAATTATTCTTCTTGATCCACCACGAGGACCCAATGCGGATTGGTGGATGGCACATTTTTTCGAATTTTTAGTTCTTGGACATGACGGTTTGCTCACGATATTTTCTGAGCACTGGCATTGCGCACATTATTGCGCAATAGTGCACGACCGGATTCGAACCTACCTTAGGAACTCTGTGCTTAAGATCAGAAAGCGGGGTCACTACCACTAGACCATCAGTCCTCTCACAGCGAAGAGTCCTACCATCAGGTAAAATATCGTTTGAACTTTGAAAGTTTCATTTTCATTCATTGACCAGGTATTATTAATTCTATACTTAGGTTCTATAGAACAAAAAGGACAATTTTTGTGTTCTACTATAAAACTTCTAGGACAAAATGTTTTAACAGATCCATGACGACACAGTCCTATAGAACTAATGGGAGTTACCCGAAATCATGGAGCGCTCGTGACATAGCTGGCTAATTGTTCCTAACAGATCAACGAAGTTACGCACTGTTCCGCGGGATCATCATTTGGATGGGTGACCGCCAGTGGCAATTTCAACTGAGCGCTCCCGTGCTTCGGAGGGCAAGTTAAGCAGTCGGTCCCGGCTTTTTCAAAGTTGTTAAGCCATGACAGAGGCTTTCGGGCGGCCTAGAAACTCTGTCACCAGAGTTGGCCACTGACTCATACGAACGAACCCAAAATCAAAAACCATTGTTTACATTAAATTTATCGAACAAACTCTTTTGATGCTTTATTTTCTTTGACTCGCACTAGACTATTGTTTTAATTCTTTTGTTAATTGTGAACCGAAAGTATCTTAATTTCTTTTTAATTTTATACGGACTCCTTAATTGCCACTTTGGAACTTTTTTTATGGTTATTTTCTTTGATGGTTTTTCAAAGCCTACTCTTATCTACGACTATGGAGTTTGTATTCGAGGTTATTTTAATATTATTATTAATAGCTTTTGGACCTTAGTCATAAACGTACTTTAAAGCTTCTATTCGACAATGGTATTTTAAATCTATCTTTGTCTTTGTTCATTGATATAAGCACCGGTGGTCTAGTGGTAGTGACCCCGCCTTCCAATCCTAAGGTCGTGGGTTCAAACCCAGTCGTGCACCAATGGATTTTTCTGTTCGAAAAATTTATGTGCGCAATGCCAGTGCTCTCATACGGTGAAGGAAAACATCGTGAGGAAACCGGCATGTCCAAGAACTAATAATTCGAAAGACATGTGCCATCCACCAATCCGCATTGGGTCCGCGTGGTGGATTAAGACCCAATCACTCTCGCCTGAGAGTAGGCCAGTGTCCCAGCTGTGGGAACATTAGAAGGCTGTCATGATGATGATAAGAATTATTCAATGAACAAAGTGAGAAATCTATTAAGTATTTGCTTCGATTTGCACGCTAAATTCGTTTTAAGTTTTAATACATAAGTAGTTTATAATGTCTGAAATAAATGGCTATTACTTGCTTACTTATTTACTTACTTATAAGAATTAAGAATGACAAGAAAACATAATACTTAGCATGCCACTGAAATTACTGTTTTATTTAAAAGGGGCATTAGAATTTTATGTGTGATAAAAATGACTATCGTGTTTCAAATGTTTATTTATTAACCTATTGTTAAAACTTTAACAATTCGTCAACCGTGAAACTTTATGGCACTAGTGCACAAACTAAATTCATAACACTCAAAACTTAAACATTGTAAAGTTTAATAATATTGTTCTTGGGTTGTGTGAATTTTATGGTATTTTTTAACTTGATATAAACTTACGAACTACCACATGGAAATAAACAATTTATTTTTTTTAAGTTTAATAAAAATGAACATAAATTTTGTATTTACAAGAAAACATAGTGAAAAATACGTCCATTTCTTTCTGTAAGATGTTTGTATAGTTTAAATCAGTTATAAAAATAAAACCACTGAATAATAATGATAATTTTCAACACATACTAAACACAATACGTACAACAGTTTTTGCTTAAGCACAGTAGCGTTTATCTTTCCTAAATACATAATCCAAGGTGGCTCTGCTGGGATGCATGCTACCTAGCAGAGCCACTAGCGAAGTCGATTTTCTCAGTACCTGACGAACGTACAGCAATAAACGGCGTACATACACTCTGTACAGACGTACATTCTTTTAAGATATAAATGATCGGATTCTAACGAGGTGGCTCTGCTGGGTAGTACCACGCCAGTTTTTGACTGAACCATGTGAAATCGATTGCAACCGAATTACGCAATCGAGGGGCAGATCACACTATTCACGACTATTAAAAATTAATAGGTAACTTTCAACAATCCAGTTAGTAATAAGACCAGTAAAGATGACCCGCAATCAACGTGATAACTCGCCAAAAAATATATCCAACATTTAATTCACGTACTACATAATGTATTTGAATTGAGTGTAATTTAGTTCAACCAATTACAGAGTTCATTTAGGGAAACGCCGAGGCTTTTACGGCCGCACCCAGCGAGGCCAATTATTAATTGCCGCGTAATTATACTTGAGAGAGTTTGCGGGTTCAGTCCCCGCTACGGGACAAATATTTGCATGATCTGGAAGTATTTGTGCCGGGTCGTTTTGACGCAGTAGTTTCATCATCATCATGACAGCCTTCTAATGTTCCCAATGCTGGTACACTGGGCTATTGCCAAATGAGAGTGATTGGGTCATAATCCACCACGTGGACCTATTGCGGATTGGTGGATGGCACATGTCTTTCGAATTTTTAGTTCTTGGACATGCCGGTTTCCTCACGATGTTTTCCTTCGCCGTATGAGAGCACTGACATTGCGCACATACATTTTTGAATAAATAAATCCATTAATTCGAACCCACGGCCTTAGGATTGGAAGGCGGGGTCACTACTACTAAACCACCAGTGCTTTTAAAATAATAGTTTATTGAAGTAGCATCTACGGGTGTGGGGGTTGAGGGTGTAAATGCCTTTTAAGTGTGGGGTAAGAAATTGGATCATGTTGTCTATAGGTATAGTAGTTTGTTATGTAACGGAACCAAGTATACCTTTATCTATATCTATATCTATATCTATACTAATATTATAAAGAGATAAAATTTGTATTTCTGTTTTTTTGTTTGTTACGAATAAACTCAATAACTACTGGTCCGATTTAAAAAATTCTTTCACCATTAGAATGCTACACCATCTCTGAGTAACATAGGCTATTTTTATTACTAGTGACCCGCCCCGGCTTCGCACGGGTGCGGTTTTATTGTATCCGTGCAATGCTGGGACAGACTGCTAGTTTATGTATATAATATGTGGGTCTGGATTGGGTCGGAAATTCGGAATACTATAAATGAGTCGGGTGATCTACAGGGTACAAACTATCTTACAAAATATTTACGCCATTTTTTATTTGCAACTAGCTGACTCGACGCGATTTCACTTTCGATGTTTTTATAGCAATTTTTCCATAATTTCTCGTACAAACGTTTCAAGACAAAAATTAGCCAAATCGGTCCAGCCATTCTCAAGCTTTAGCGAGCCTAACGCACAACAATTAATTTTTATTTAAATGTTAAAATAAATGATCTGAAATAAAGGAAATGCTACCGAGCATTGGTAGTCTAGTGGTAGTGAACCCCGCCTTTTGTTTTTAAGGTCGTGGGTTCGAAAACGGTCGTGCAATGGATTTTTCTATTCTTAAAAATATGTGCGCAATCCCAGTATCATACATAAACGGTGCCGTTGTATGTGTGAGTGTCATGGTTGGCCCCACCCAATTATAGCAAGAGCGAGATAGCACACTTTCGCTCGCGCTGGCATGCGCGCACTTGGACCTGCGCAAAATCCGAATAAACGTGTGCCTTAGCCCTTAGCTTCAGTGCCGGCGAAATGTGCCGGTTAACTCGCGACCGGGGTGGGGAAAGTAAAACTGGTGGGAGGTAGGGCGTGATTCTTTACGTGAAGTAGTAATATCTGTTTTATGCCAACCGTCCAAAAACCTTTATTAATTTAATTCTCGCCGTAGGACACAATACTACAAAGATATCGCTATCTACACAATGCTTAGAATAGAAATACAGTTTTATTCTTGCTTTATAGAGACAACAACTCGTAAAGATACGTCCTACGGCTTAGGCCTCAACCAGACGTGCGACTTTTTGTCGCACGACCTATCTTCAAACTTATTTACAGTACTTAATATTAGTATAATTATTATATTGTTGCTTTATATCTAATAAGTTACTCCACATTTTAACTTGTTTAAAAATGTTATATTCTGGTACCTACTACTTAAAACGTCTTCCTAATTGTTAAAAGGAAGGAAGAGTAGTAAAGATTGTTTGTAAGGTCTTTATATAGCTCAACTGTTTTACATTATTATGTATTTTGTATATTTTGTTGGTAATGTAATTATGAACATATGTTAATTTGTTAATAAATGGTCTATTTATTCAGTTGATGATACTTTTTATTAATAAACAAATTCCGCATTGGTCGGACGGAATGGGTTCCAAACATTAATGTATAAAACATTTCAACTGGATTCAACAAACATGGAATAACAATTTTTTCGGAATAATAAATTTATGTCGACCTGTTATGACGTTTATGACGACCGATGTGGCGCAGCGGGCGCATGTCCGCCTGCGACGCAGAGGTTGCGGGTTCGATTCCCGCCTCGGGACAAATGTTTGTACGATCTACAAATATTTGTTCCGGGTGTTCTGGGTATTTTCTATTTATAATAAAAAATATCTATCTATGTATTGTATTGTATTAAATATATATCAGTCATCTAGTACCCATAATACAGCTCTGTTTAACAGCGGCTTACCTTGGGGCTAGATGATGCTGTGTGGATTGTCGAGCATTATTTATGTATTTATTTATTTATGTCAAATACAAGTAAACTGTCAGTTTACTCGCGAATAACTACGATTTATTCGGAGATAAGTGCTTATTGACGACCGATGTGGCGTGGCGGGCGAAATCCGCCTGCGACGCAAGAGGTTGCAGGTTTGATTCCGCCTTATACGAATACAAATACAAATAGTTTATTGTGCACGACCGAGTTTGAACCCACGACCTTAGCATCGGAAGGCAGGGGTCACTACCACTAGACCACCGGTTCCACCGGTGCTCTTAAGTATTTTTTATATATATAATAAAAAAATATATCTATCCGTGTACAGTATTATAATACTTAATACAATACATAGATAGATATTTTTTATTATATATAGAAAATACCCAGAACAACCGGAACTATTATTTGTAGGTCGTACAAACATTTGTCCCGAGGCGGGAATCGACCCGCAACCTCTGCGTCGCAGGCGGACGTGCGCCCGCTGCGCCACATCGGTCGTCGCCACAATAAATCATTAATATCAGTTAGTTATAAAAGCCGCATAGTTCAGAACGCTACCTTAACATTACCGAAGTCTTTCATTTACAACGCCCCTTATATTAAGGTATGCAAATCCAGGTTTTATTGTAAATTAAAGACATTGAGCATTGACTCATTAGATTAAATTGAAACTTTATCGTTTTCGGTTCAGCATCAGGAAATGAGATGTCACTGCTTTTTTCGGATCAGTATGAATAAAACATTAAAAGCTACGGGTTGACTTTATATTTACCATTTGGGAATTAAATCTTTATTTATTTGTTTTAATACGATTTTAGAGCCAATGAAGTTTGACTTTAATGAAGGGTGATTAAACTTTCGTCAATAAATGGAGTGATTCAAGAATTTAGTTGCTAGTTACATCAAATCAAATCAAAATATAAACCTTCATCAATAAATAAAGGGATTCAAAAGGTAAGTTATTCAAGAGTTTGGTGGCTAGTTACATCAAATCAAATCAAAATCAAATCTTTATTTGAAAAATAGATTTAAAAAACATTATTTTATATGAAACTAACAAGTACAAATATTGTATGTTCTGTAAATAAAGAATGCTGTGTGAAAATACCTTTTTTATAATGCCGGATAATCCACACAGCATCATTCAGTCCCAAGCTAAGCAGAGCTTGTGTTATGATGGCACGTAACATATATTAGTACGTACAAAATGGCGGTTCCCTACCTTCCACCGGTTTTACTTACCTCACCCGGTTGCAAGTTTGCCGGCACTGAAGCTAAGGGCACGCGTTTATTTTGATTTCGTGTGGGTCCAAGCGCGCGCATGCCAGAGCGAGCGAAAGTGTGCTTCTCGCTCTTGCTATAGTTGGGTGGGGACAACCATGACACTCACACATACAACAGCACCGTTTACGTACACAAACTATGCGTGTGGTAATTGGACGTGTTTGCTTCATACATTTTATTGAGTGTCCGGGGTGTGGTTATGGGTAGGTGTTACTAGATGACTTTAAAACTAAGTAGAGATTTACGTAGATGCAAGGGATCTCAGCTATTAATAATAATATAAGCCTTTTATAACAGTTTTTTAATTAATTAAGTTTAAACTAAAACATTGCCAACCGTTACTGTTTGTCCAAGTTTGATAAAGGCCTAAATCAAGGGCGCCTTGATGTTAAGCACCACGCCTGACTATTACAGATGCAGTGCCACTCAAAGCTCAAAGTTTTTAAGTGTTTGCGTGGCACTGCACTGCTCTTATTACCCCGAGACACCCCAGTTTCACTTGCTACAGTGCCCTTCAAACCTTCAGCTATACTGTGGCTATACTCAGGTAAATCACAATATGTCCGGTTATATTAACTTAATTCAAGAATATTACGGGTATAATGTATTATAACAGAGTAAGTTTTAGCATCGTTGCTAGTTTCCAAGTAAATCTTGATTCGGGGATTATTTGATTGTATGTCGATTTAGTGGACGTCCGCTAATTTGCTAGGTATAGCGGACAAGGGATTAAAAAAAATGGATAGGTGTATGACAAGACCATAGCCCCAAACTAAGCTAAGCTTTTACTGTAGGAACCAGATAAACTTAGTTGACTATTAGTATTTTTTTAATACATACTAGTAAGTACGCTCGTATGAGTCAGCGGCCAACTCTGGTGAGCGGCCTCTGTGTAATAACTTTAAAAAAGCCGGGGCTGACTGCTTAACGTGCCCTCCAAAGCACAATACATAATTATAGGTATTTTATCTTATTTTATTTTATAAGTATGTATTTTAATAGTTACAATTGTTAAAATTATTATCATTAATATCTTATTATAATGTTAATGTCACAAACAACCTAATTTTGATAATATATTTGTTATATATTTAAAAGAGTTCTTTTTAGTTTTTAGTTGTTATTTTGTTTTATTTAGCATTTTTTTATAAAATTTACCTGAGTAATTAGTTAGGTAGAGAGAGACTCGTGTCGCAGTTCACTGCTGCTACTGCTACTCGTAGGCTTCACTGAAAACCAGCGCTACAGACACATTAAGTCTGTAGCACATGCTGAGTGGGTGCCTTTTTTGTCACAATAGTTTAGTTTTAAATTGTATTGTTATTTTTATGTTTTATTGTGTGGCACAAAATAAATATTTTTCTATTCTATTCTATTCTTTCTTATATATTATGATAGACACAAAAAAGAACTCTACTCTTATGTACAGTGTGTCACAAGTTATTGTATGTCTAGACTGAGCGGCTTAATTTTATCCGCTAACGAAGCATACAAGTCAGATGCTTGTAACACAAAGACCTAAGTTAATTAAAGGATAATAGGGTTAGACTCAACTAAGAACTTTCTTGAGAGAATAATTAGTTAATTGAACAACCTGAGTTAATGATAAATAAAATAGATCTTTGTAATTAGTCTAAGGTCGGTATAATTTTAATTATCTGCAAGTGTTTTAAGCAAGATATAGGGAATAAGTCGATTAGACAGCAGCAGATGGACTAAAAGAGTGACAGAGTGGACGCCATGGGAAGGCAAAATAAAGAAAGGGAGGCAAAAATGAGATGGCGAGATATCTTTACACAGAGGTGTGGACCGGACTGGAGGAAAAACTAAATCTGAATCTAAATCAATTAGAGGATTACCAGGATGATCTCTACTCTAACAAACGGACACTAGATATACTTAATTATTAAGTTTATTATAAAATTACGTTTATTACGTTTTTCGTTTTTCTGATCAGTATACTTATCAGTATACAGTAGTGATGAATAACTTATGAGTTATTCATGTCGGAAATCAATAAAGCAGCTCGCGGCGCGTGTCAATGACCTCTGCGTCAATGAACCGCGTATCAATAACCCACGCGTCAATGACCTGCGCGTGTCAATGACCCCCCTATAATCGCTACGGGGCCGGGGCTCGCGTGCTCGAATATTTTATTTTTACGTGATTTCCAACAATGTTAAATAATAATTGACCAGATATACGTAATCGATTTACTCGAGATTTTTAAGAGAAAATATACAGAAAAAAAACATAGGTGCACATTATTTTTTTATTGCTGTGTGGAACATGTTGCTTAAGTTTGTCAGGTTGAATGACCCTGTATCTTAGATAGCAAACCACACAATATTTCAATAAAGTGCCTAGCGCGAATACACCCCACAGTGAGTATAATACATTACAGAGGAGACCATTATCTGAGTTATAATATTATCTGTAACCTTAGCACAACTTTGTTGCAGCTAACACTTTTGTATAATAACTAATTATGTACCTAATAGTAGGTATAGTTCGCACAGCGGATCTAGGCTTCCGTGAAGTTAGCCGTTTGTGATGCGCAAAGACAATTTAGTTTGAAAAAGCTCCATTGCGCATCGAAACGGCTAATTTCACGACGGCCGAGATCCGTTGTGAGAACTATACTAGCTTCCACACGCGTTAATTTTTCGCTGAAATTTCAAGATCAAAATTAGGCAAATTGGTACAGCCGTTGTCGAGTTTAGCGAGACTAACGCACAGCAATCCATTTTTATATTAAAAATTTAAAAAAGAATATAAGAAGATTTAGAAAAAAACCAAAAAGCGACTCCGAACTAAAAATGATATTCCAGGTGAATGATGAAAAAATATTTGTTTTGACGCCAATTTAATGCAGACTACTTTTCAGAATGAAAAAGAAATTTAATAGCTGTCGGATGAACGCGAAAATGAACCATTTTTTATTATTTTATGTGTCCTTTTCAAGGTAAACTATTATCAGATTTGGTCTAAATTCGACGTTAAAGAGGTAGACAGTTGACGGCTTGACGTGCCCTGCGAAGCACGTAGCGCTCAGACGAAATAAGTAATAGCGATAAGTAAGTTTGTTTGAGTCAGTGGCCAACTCTGGTGACAGAGTATTTAGGCCGCCCTAAGGCCACCGTCATAGCCACAAAGCCAGCCGACGGCTTAACGTGCCCTGCAAAGCCGGAAGCGCTCATTTAAAATTTGCCTTTGTCTTACGTCTATTATTATGACTTGTGTAAGACCTCCGTCATAGCAGATATAAAAAAAGCCATAACCAACGGCTTGAAGTGCCCTGCGAAGCACGGAAGCGCTCAGTTGAAAATTGCTCAGACTATTACTACAGACTCGTGCTAAAGTAAGCAATCTGGTAGGCAACATTGCGTTCATAGCTCTATGGTGGCTGTCATAATAGTACATCGTTGTTATGGGTCGGGCGTTATTACAATAACAGGATGCAAGTAATTGGAAAATAGAGAACTAATTTCAAAATAAAAAAATCGTTGTTTAAGTAAATCACAAATTTTAATGTTTGGTTTCATATTCGACGATACCTCGTGGTAGGACTCTTCTACAGTCCGACTTGGTGGGTACCACCGCAGTGTCAGATATTCTACCTCCAAGCAGTGGTGTGCAAGCTGCACTGTGTTTAGGTACGTAGTACTAATATCAGCTGTTCTGTGGCTTAGGTTCGAAGGGCACTGTAGCAAGTAAAATTCAACAATGTTTCGGAGTGATAAGCGCAGTGCTGTGCCACGCAAACACTTAAAAATTTAACCTTTGGGTGGCACTGCATCTGTAATAGTCAGGCGTGGTGCTTAACATCAGATGAGCGCCTTGATTGTCTTGTCACTTACTGACATAAAAAAATGTGAAAACACGATTTTAAAAAAAGCCTTGTTAGAAAAAATATAAAAAAATGTGGTTTTGAGCATGTTTTGACCTGGATCTCAGGAACCCTATGGTATTTCAAGATGATTGTCACTTTGATGAGTAGATAATAACTATTTGATCGGACTGAAGATAGTTTTGTGTTTAACGGTCTAGTTTTTGTAAAACAAGCAAATAACTGGGCGTCAGAAGCGCCACGGTGAAGCGCATTCCAATTTCAACTTTAATCTAACAACATTACGTTTGAAATAAAAAGTCCAAGCGTCGAGCGAGGTAATCTATGCTAAGGTTCATTCTTAATTCAACAACGTTTCGTCTGAAATCAACATGGTGTAATTTTTTTACATTCCAATGTGTAGTTTTCTACAAACTTTGCTATTTAAGACCTTAATTAAATAGCAACAAGATCTCTAATAGTTTTTCATAAAGCATTTTACGCTGCAGTTTCAAACTGCTTTATGTTAATTTAAACCTTATTTCGCTTTGACTAGGACCCAAAATCTTAAATCTCAGTGGCTTGTCTGCAATGAAATGAGTAAAGTTTCCAGTTCAATGCATATTTATTTTGATTATATATGCAATAAGAGCTATATTTTTGTGGCTTTATTAGTTTCTTTATCTTGAAGTAACAGTCGATATAAAATGCTGTTTTCATAGTGCATTAGTTGTATTTTTTAGCTATAATACTAGTAAAGTCCTGCGACTTGATTCGTATCCCGATTCAAACTTGATTTCCCCCCTCCACCCCACTTCATAGTACAAGAAGTCTAGAGGCAGTACAGACAGGGTGGTACAGGGTCAAGAAACTAATTTATCTTTTGACTTGAAGGCCGTTAATATAATTTATTTATTTGTTTTAGACATAAACAACCAGTTTTTTACGCCATTTTAAATATGAACCCAGTTTATAAAAACTTATATACAAGTAAAGTAATGTAAAGTAAATAAAAAAATATCTTTATTCAATCATATGACAAGGATTTTATATACATAGTACTTAATAAAATCTTTTCTATACATATTACAAGGATCAGTTAGTCCATTTTACGGCAGTTCCATGCGCCCCAGCCTAGAATAACCAGGCAACAAACTCGGCTGGGTTCTTAGCTTTTTTGATGATCCCTCTTCATCAAGTCTAATTAGCAAAGGTTGTACTATAGGAACCAGATAAAAGATACCTAATATAATTTTTATACTCAGAAATGATGACAATGACCAAGAAATTTACTGACAAACGATAGATAGAGTTCACTCAACTGTTTATCGTGCCATTTGAAACTGTCAGTAAGTATCGTAACTATTTCATGTACCTATATAAATAGTCCTCTCAGTATTTCATTGAGAGCATAAAGTAACTAGTTATATTATTATGAATTCAGTTGAATTTCTTTAGAAATCTACAAACTATATAAAATATTCCGTCTGATATTTTTAAAATTCTACAATTTTATATTCAATAATTTATTCTTGAATTAGTTTTTTTTAAGGATTATACTGAAGGAATATTAAAGATTATCTTACTAAACATACCTATAACGGGAAAAGTTATGCTTGTATGTTTGTGGGAGTATCACGCCAGAACGGCTGAACGGATATGTATAAAATTTGGCACAGGCACAGGTTACAGCCTGGAACAGCACAGGCTACCTTTTTAATATGTTCAGTTCCCGTGGGATAAATAACAATTTAAAATAAGGCTAATTGTTAGCTACTAGCAGTCCGTCCCAGCTTCGCACGGGTCCAATGAAACCGTACCCGTGCGAAGCCGTATGAACCACCATATCTGTGACCATACCACGAATTTAATTACATTACTTTTTTCAGTATTTTTCGTGCATTTCAATACACTTTTCCTGCTGTCACGGACAGAGCGAATATTGCTGAAACTTCTCAATACGCTTCGACAGAATATTTGCATATTGCATGTAGTGTGGCAGCTGCTCACAGGGCGATGGAAACAGCTGGGTTAATGCAACCATCGCTTACCATCATCAACCATCCCCAACACTAACTCTTGAGGCCAACGCCCGAATACTCAAACACCATTTAAAATTAAATATTTAAGATCGTTGTAGCGTTTGCCGATTAAATGTATGCGTCCGACGCGTCATCGAGTTGCCCGTGATTCATTCGGTCGGGGCCGAGTGAGCTAGATGGTCGGTTACTCGTATTTAAAACAATAACAATAGTTTATAGAAGCATCTTGGTTCCCTATCCTGTGGATACTAGCAAAACCTCACAACTCGTTCGTTCGTATGAGTCAGTGGCCAACTCTGGTGACAGAGTTTCTAGGCCGCCCGAAGGCCTCTGTCATGGCCTAACAACTTTGAAAAAGCCGGGACCGACTGCTTAACGTGCCCTCCGAAGCACTGGAGCGCTCAGTTGAAATTGCCACTGGCGGTCACCCATCCAAATGATGAGCCCGCGGAACAGTGCTTAACTTTGTTGATCTGTTAAGAACAACTTAGCCAGCTACGTCACGAGCGCTCCTCACAATAAAAAATCGTAATAACTGTGAGGTCGTTAGTTTTCAAAATCGTCTAAAGAAACGTAAAAAAGTGGCCACTAAAGATTTGACTAGTTAAGTCAGTAGGTAGATCTTAATATCGTTTCAGTATTTGGGAGAAGGAATTGCGCAAATATTATGCAATAAATAATTATATGTTTTGTGAAACAAAGTATTTTATTTTTTACTAGCAACCCGCCACTATGTGTTATTCCTGATGTTAAACCATCTGCATTCCGAATTTCATCACAATCGGTTAAGTCGTACCGAGATACGTGGTAACAAACATAAACACAGACTTTCGTAGTTCTAATATTAGTTCGTTCGTTCGTTCGTATGAGTCAGTGGCCAGCTAAGGTGACAGAGTTTCTAGGCCGCCCAAAGGCCTCTGTCCTGGCCTAACAACTTTGAAAAAGCCGAATATTAGTAAAGTCTTAGGCGGACCCTACACCTACAATAAGTATGCACAATTTTTTTTTGCGCATTATGATTGAATCGCCCTTCTCACTCAAACGATCAATTATTATTTTGACGCAATCATTGACGCCTCATAAGCGTCAATCTTTTCGCGTGAGCAGGATCAAACGGAACTGTTCCGTGAACAAGATGTCAGACCAAGACTTGGCTGCAGCTATAGTGTTACTACTTGTGGCTAAAAATAAAAATTAAATACGTCGCTGGTCGAAAGACTGCTACATGAAAAGGCAAAAATATACCCACGAGCATGGTCCGATCCTCGTCAAGGCGACGCACAGACTAAAAAATATTGCGCAATGCAGATTCTATATGGTGCAATGGTAATATGGTGCAATAAAAATTATACTCGCTCAAACTTTCGTTCAATCATTGCGCAAACTTCAATACTTCTACAATATTAACCCTAGACGTTCATTTGTATTGCGCAATTCGTGATATTGCGTAATGTTATTGTAGGTGTAGGGCCCGCCTTATACTCAGAATAATTAGACCAGAAATTGATCAAATCTATACGGTGAGAAAATCGAGTGCTAACCAGCTGTTTCACTTAAGCTGTGGACACCTGGTCTTGAGGGAAATATACCAGTGGTATAACACTACTTTCGATGTCACGTTACTACATTATCGCATGTTACGCTAATGGACGCGAGAGTCCTTTCACCACACTGTCCTTTTATGTCCTGAGTCTTGATTGACTTCATTGCTCGTGACGTAGCTGGCTAAGTTGTTCTTAACAAATCAACGAAATTAAGCACTGTTCTGCGTAGTCATTGTTTGGATGGGTGACCGCCAGTGGCAATTACAACTGAGCGCTCCCGTGCTTCGGAGGGCACGTTAAGCAGTCGGTCCCGGCTTTTCAAAGTTGTTAGGCCATGACTGAGGCCTTCGGGCGGCCTAGGAACTCTGTTACCTGAGTTGGCCACTGACTCAGAGTACTAAGAGTAGTAGAGTTCTCTGTGATAGAGCTCGTACGGGGAAGAACTACCATTATACCTATTTCTGTCGCCAAGCAGTAATGCTCGCATTGCTGTGTTCCGGTTTGAAGGGTATGTTTTCCGGTGAAATTACAGGCACATGAGACTTTCGAACTACGTCTCAGGGTGGCAACCCGTGAGTGATACCTCTGGTATTGCAAGCGTCCATAGGCTGCGGTAACCGTTTACCATCTTGTGGGCCGTACGCTTGGTTGCCACTCTAGTTGTTTAAAAAAAAAACTTTTAAACTTACTTCTTAACCGGGCACTCGCCCGTAAGGTCACGTGTAAAGGTCAGGGGTCAATCCTGGTGACAGAGGTCACTCGCCGCTCAAAGGCCTCCGTCATAAACACTGACAGCAAAGCATGTTAAGCTAAACTAAGCGCGTATTTGTAGGGTCAACCCTAATTAACGTATTAAGCCCAAGCAATATTAGCTTTTGGACTAAATTAAATTTGGTTTGTTGAATTTAACCTAGAGAGACATGCTTTTTAGGGTGAAATTATAATACTAGTGATGTTAATCATTTTGTCGATGTATGAAGCGATCGTGACGTAGCTGGCTAAGTTTTTCATAACAGATCAACGAAGTAAAGCATTGTTTCGCGTAGTGATATTTGGATGAGTGACCGCCTGTGGTAATTTCAACTGAGCGCTTCCGTGCTTCGAATGGCTCGTTAAGCAGTACCGGCTTTTTCAAAGTTTTTAAGCTATGACGGAGGACCGGCTTGTTCAAAGTTGTTAAGCTATGACGGAGGACCGGCTTGTTCAAAGTTGTTAAGCTATGACGGAGGACCGGCTTGTTCAAATATGTTGAGCGATGACGGAGGACTTCAGCTGGCTTCTTAACTCAGTCATCAGAGTTGGCCACTGACTCATACGAACTTACATATTACAGAACTTTACTTTAAAAGATCGAGAAGATAGAAAAAGCTCTCGACTCTCACCAGCAATTCAGACTAATGCTGGCACTTCATTTGGCATGTTCACGTTATTTTCTTAATACAAAGTCAACTAAGTAAGAGGAAGTAAAGGTTATCTTGCAACTGTAATGTTAATGTTATATTATTTTACAGGATAAGGACAACTTACAGCTAAAGATTATAATATCCCAAAAAATATTTCTCCTCAAGCGGGGTTTGAACCCGCAACCACCGCTTAATACTTGGGTGCTAAAAAAAATATATTTTATTTTATTTATTTTATTAGTGAATGAATAAACTAATATGGCCTACGGAAGAGCAAACTAAAATAACGCATTTTATAAAAATCTGACCGAGGGTCAGTAGAGTAGAACGGATTAAGAATTCTTCATGACACTACCAGTAGTGTCGATTGAATTGCCCTGATTGGATTAGTCTACTAGTAGTGCTTTTTAGTAGGTTTGTCGGGATTCAAGATTATGCAATTAGATAGATAGATAGATAGATAACTCTTTATTGTATTACACCATAAATAAAATTAAACTAAAATACAACTAAAATTAACAAATGTTTGAGGTGATACAATGGGCGGCCTTATCGCTAAGAGCGATCTCTTCCAGGCAACCTTTGGATGGACTGGAATTAAAAGCAGATGTATTAGGAGGAGGTGTGAAACAGATAAACAAACTATTAAATCTACATAAAATAAATCTATACTACATACTAATACTAATACAATATACCTACTTATATATATATATATATATATATATATATATATATATATATATATATGCAATTATTTAGTGATAAACCCAAATAGTGCTCAAAGCTTCCTATTATCTACATAAATAATTTACAGTTTACATGTTGAATTGGTTATAACATTATACTGATTGGGATAACCAGTTTTCATATTATTATGCAAATTCTACCGAATAAACAGCTTAGTGCAGACCCGATAATCGACATCGATAATTTAACTGTCGATAATGTTCCCAACACTATTCAAACCGGAATTATTTAAGCCTTGGTTACCACAAAAGTTGTAACCGTTTTATTACAATTTCGTTATTAGCGTCTTTTAATGTTTCTATTGTTTAGGCTGCGTTTCCACCAGAGATGTGCGAGGATGTGTAGCGAGGGATGTGTTTGTAGGAACCAATAGAATCACTGCATTTACCCAGCCTCTACGCTCTGTCTGCCCAGCTTGAAGTGATTCTATTGGTTCCTAACAAACACATCCCTCGCTACACATCCTCGCACATTTCTGGTGGAAACGCAGCCTAGAAACTAGCCTATCATCGATCAGATGAAGATGAGGTACCTATCATCGCTTCCAGCCTCCACCACATTTGTTCCAAGGCGGGAATCGAACCCGCAACCTCCTGCGTCGCAGGCGGACCTTCGCCCGCCGCACCACATCGGTCGTCAACAATAGATTTTATGACGTTTTTCGCGTGCACGTTAAATACGAACATCAAAAACTGTCACCGTTCTTAAGAGGTCAACGCTCTCAGACCTCTGTGATTTGGGTTGGTGAACCATGAATATGTTAAAATAGATTTCACATCCATGAATTTTAATGTTAAGAAAAGTAACCCTTACAAACCCCTTTTACCAGAAAACAAGGGTTATAAAGTAAAACCGGTGACAGCTCTTTGGTGCCTATGCACATGGCGTTTATTGAACGAACTACGATATTTTTTTTTGCCTTTTTATCTAGCGTAATTTAGCCCCAAACTAAACAAAGTTTCTACTATGGGAACCAGTTGAGAACCTTCCAAAACCAGGTAACTGATAGTATACCTATATCCTTTTGTATTGCAAAAACATTCTTATTAATTAATATTTATTAATTTATTCTAGATACCTACAAATAAACTGTTTCGTAATTAGGATTTCTCGATTCAGGCTGAGCCTAGTGAGAAATCCAACAGATATTACCACTTTAGTGGTTCTTGAAATTAGCCGTTTCGATGCGCAATGGTGCTTTTTCAAACTAAATTGTCTTTGCGCATCACAAACGGCTAACTTCACGGAAGCCTAGACCCGGTTCTCACAACGGATCTCGGCCGTCGTGAAATTAGCCGTTTTTGATGCGCAATGGAGCTTTTTAAACTAAATTTTCTTTGCGCATCACAAACGGCTAACTTCACGGAAGCCTAGATCCGCTGTGCGAACTATACCCACCTACTCAGACAACAAAGTTACACACACCCACATATCAGGTGCCAACCAGTCCCACCACCCCGTGCAATGTGTGTAATGCTGAAAACCGCATTAAAATCTTTTGCTTATTTTTAAAGATCTAGGCGTAAAACAAAGGTACTGACAACGGGGAGCCATTTTGTTTTATACAGAAACACCCAAATAAAAGCAAATATTTGCAGATTTTGCGGGATTCGAACCCGCAATATCTCGCTTCTCAACCGGATACTCCCCACCGCGCCACTGAGGTCATCAAAAAGGTCGTCATTACATTGCACTAATCATCATTTTAGCCGATAGACGTCCACTGCTGGATATAGGCCAAAGAGCGATATGACGACCGATTTTGATCCTTCACCATCCACCAACTTCTTGCGACCGGTAATGTCATCGCTCCATCGAGTGGGGGCCGTGCTACACTTTGTTTTCTAGTTCGCAATTTGAGAACCTTTATTACCCAGTGGTTCCGTTAGCTGTATGCTATATGGCGTGCCCCATACCACTTCAGTTTCCTTATTCTGAAGCCCGGTTTCCACCGCGAGCGGAAAAGTTTTTGTTTTAACAGTTCTAGAACTAAAAAAGTTTTAACAGTACTATGACGTCACAGTCCTACTATGTCACCAGAGTTGACCACTGACTCATACGAACTTACTTACAGTCCTGTAGAACTAATGGGTTACCCATGAGACGTCAAATTATTTCATTTCATGTTGCGTAAGTTAGTACTAATGTTATTAACTTTTCACATTTTATTACTGAATTTATAGAATCTATTTAGTTTCTAAACCACGCGTTCTAACTTTAATACTAAATTTAATAAACTAAATATTCCGACTGGTATTAAAATAGTGGATACCTTTTATAACCATCGATACTGGAAAAATATCGTTGAATATAATATCACGACATTTTTCATATCGTACTGGGTTTTTGGTTGTATAGTGGTAGTAATTCGCAAAAAAGAGCAGTACGATCTATTTTACAAATGAAAAATATAGAATCCTGAAGAGATAAATTTAGGGAACTAGATATAATGACAATGACCGGAGAATACATATACCAAAACCTTCTTGATGTTAAACTTAATATTAATAATTTTAAAATGAATAGTGACACTCATAGATATAATACAAGACATAAACATAATTTATTAATTCCTCAACATAGACTAGCTAAAGTAGGCAACGTTTCTTAAGTATCGGAATTAAGTTGTATAATAAGTTGTCACAGAATTTGCGAAATACTGAGATGTCTAACTTTGGTTGTAATGTGAGATGATTGTTATTAAACAAGTCATATTATACTCTTGACGAAGCGCTTGCGGAAAAATGTTTACTGTGACTTTTAAAGTTTGTGTTATTAACGTTTTAGATAAGTACTTACCTACATAAGTACCTATGTATGTTTATTGATTTTTGATTAGTTTTTAAGAATGTTAATTAATTTTGTATAACCCAATCCTTGTTGACTTTTCCAAGTGTACATTTGTATATTTATGGAATAAAACAATACAATACAATACAATACAATTGCGTTCCGTTACTGGTATTGCTGATGTGGGAGATAAAACCGCTCGACTCAAATGGGACTGGGCAGCCATGTAAACCGGATGCCTCCTGATAGGTGGGTTAATATCACCACTACCTGGGTACCTGTGGGACGACGGCATCGGGATCGGCCGAGAAAGCGTTGGCGGGACGATCTATCTGCATTTGAGAAAGAATGGTGGGATACCGCCAAAGACAGAGACAAGTGGAAAAACTTGGGGGAGACTTTTGCCCAGCAGTGGGAAAGTATAGGTTAAAAAAAGTGGTAGTAAGCCTTCTGATCTTATGTGGTATAAAATAGCGAATTTTAATTTAATTGAAAAAAGTAGGCAAAAAAGTAGTATGTTCATTATTTAGCTGGTTTGATGCCCGGGTGAGACAAGCTAATTTAAAATTAACTGTGAATGCAGTTTTGTTTCTAAAAATATAGAAATGTTTCTTCCAACTCCTTGCTCGTATATCTCGATTATCGAGAAAGCTGCCTGACGTCACGACACGACAAACAAATCGTATCGTCTGATAAAAACATCACTATTAACCAAACGGTCACCTAACTTTGCTTGTTAAATAAATAAATGGGTAGGTGTGTGGTTTACCTTTTCGTAAATTATTCGATATGTTTAGGGGTTGAATTTAAGGGGGCAAAAATTAGATGATTCGGGTCTACTTGTTTTATTAGTTGAGGAGTTAAATTGAAGCAGTTTATGAAGTGCCCTATTATGTAAGTCACAAAAGGCCATATTCATAAACGTACCTCTACGCCCTTAATATAAAACCTACCTACTAACATACCTATTCCTGGCGCCAAGCAGTAATGCTCGCATTGCTGTGATCCTGTCCAAAGGGTATAGTTTCCGATGAAATTACAGGCACATGAGACTTGATCTACGTCCCAGGGTGGCAACGTGCAAGTGATATCTCTGATGTTGCAAGCGTGTATACACACTACCTATACCCATCTAGTACCCATATTATAGCTCTGTTTAACAGCAGCTTACCTTGGGGCTAGATGATGCTGTGTAGATTGTCCAGCATTATTTATTATTATTTAGTATTAAAAAAATATTTTTTTTTTCAGGTGAATTTACGTCATCCCTAATGAACCACACTCCGGGTAAAGGTATTTCTAATATTTTTATTTTTAAACTAATTTCCACTGAAAACATGTTTTTTATGTGAAATAACCGGCAATTTATTATTACTAGCAGACCCGCCCCGGCTCCGCACGGGTGCTATAAACCTTCCTCTTGAATCACTCTATCTATTGATAAATACCGCATTAAAATCCGTTGCGTAGTTTAAAAGATCTAAGCGTACATACAGACAGACGGCGGGGCTTCATTTTATCATCATCATATCAGCCGATAGACGTCCACTGCTGGACATAGGCCTCCCCCAAAGAGCGCCATGACGACCGATTTTGGGCCTTCACCATCCACCGACTTCCTGCGACCGCTTTAATGTCATCGGTCCATCGAGTGGGGGGCCGTCCTACACTTCGTTTTCCAGTTCGTGGTCGCCACTCAAGAACCTTTATTCCCCAACGGTTATCGGTTCTGCGAGCTATATGGCCTGCCCATTGCCACTTCAACTTACTAATTCTAAGAGCTATGTCGGTGACCTTGGTTCTTCTACGGATCTCCTCATTGCGGATACGATCGCGTAGTGAAACTCCCAGCATAGCTCTTTCCATAGCTCGTTGGGCGACTTTGAGCTTTTGAACGAGACCTATAGTTAGCGACCACGTTTCAGTGCCATAAGTCATCACTGGCAACACGCACTGATTATAGACTTTCGTCTTGAGGCTCTGCGGTATCTGTGACGAGAAAATATGCCGTAACTTCCCGAACGCTGCCCATCCGAGTTGGATTCGTCGGCTGACCTCTTTATCGAAGTTGGACCTACCTAGCTGAATCACCTGTCCTAAATAGACATAGTGGTCAACAACGTCGATGATATCGTTCCCAACATGTACCGGCACGGGTGCAACATGAGCGTTTGACATGATATTTGTCTTGCCCATGTTCATTTTGAGACCCACCTGTTGAGAGACGGTATTGAGGTCTCTGAGCATAGTGCCAAGGTCTTCCAGCGACTCCGCCATGATGACTATATCATCGGCAAATCGAAGGTGAGTGATGTATTCGCCATTGATGTTGATGCCATACCCGTTCCAGTGCAGAAGCTTAAAAACATCTTCCAATGCAGAGGTGAACAGTTTCGGAGAAATAACGTCTCCCTGTCTCACCCCCTTTTGCAATTGGATAGAGTTCGTGTTCTGATCCTGAAGACGGATAGACATGGTGGCCTTACTATACAGATTCTTCAACACTTCGATATACCTATAATCAATTTGGCATCGCTGCAAAGACCGCAACACTGCCCAGGTTTCGACAGAATCAAAGGCTTTTTCGTAATCCACATACGCTAGACACAGCGGCCGATTATACTCTTCGGTCTTCTGTATAATCTGCCGTAGCGTATGGATGTGGTCTATAGTACTAAAGCCTTTTCGGAACCCGGCTTGTTCGGGAGGCTGGAAGTCGTCAAACCTACGAGCGAGACGATTGGTTACTACTCTAGAAAACAGCTTATAAACGTGGCTCAGAAGCGAAATGGGTCTATAATTCTTCAATAGGGTGTTGTCACCTTTCTTAAAGAACAGTACCACTACGCTTCTGTTCCACGCCTCTGGCGTTGTACCTTCAAGGATAACGGAATTGAAGAGCTTTTGAAGGACCCTAAGTACCGGTGTTCCACCCGCTTTCAAAAGCTCAGTCGTTATTCCGTCTTCCCCCGGTGCCTTGTTGTTCTTAAGCTGTTTTAATGCAGTCCGAATCTCGTACAGGCTGACGTCCGGGATGTCTTCGGTGTAGTGTCGAGTCAAACGGGCTCTGGCATCGCTAGACGTGCTAGGAGCAGGGTTTTGCGATGAGGTATACAATTGTCCATAGAACTTCTCGAGCTCTCTTAAAATCTCTGGCTTTGACGAAACGATACTGCCACTGTCGGTCTTCAGTTTTGTCAACTGACTCTGCCCAATAGACAAATCTCTTGCAAACACTTTGGAGCCTTTATTACGCTCTATTGCGTCTTTAATACAATTAGTATTAAAAAGACGCAAATCGTGTCGCATGGACTTGGAGATCTGTCTGTTGAGCACGCCGTATTTCGACATGTCAACTGAAGACTTCAGCCTCATATCGCCTCGTTCTGCCAAGAGTTTAAGAGTGTGCTCAGAGAGTTTCTGAGTTCTATTTTTCGGTCGAGTCTTATAAAACCGCGACCCGACTTCTTGGACAATTTTTACCAGCCCGTTGTTTAGCTCGTCCACTGTTTCGCATTCGGCGAGACACTGGAAACGGTTCTGTAGTTCCAGCTGAAAGCTCTCGGGGTTTTGGATTTGGGCAGGACTTGGGCGAAGAGTAGATTTCACCAGACGTGACCTTTCCAGCTTAATGTTGAGATTCAATGTGCCTCTGACCATACGGTGATCACTACCGGTTTTGACCCTGTTGATCACAGAGACATCATTGAATATTTGCTTCTTGGTCGCCATGATGAAATCTATCTCGCGTTTGTGACCGTTGGGGTGCAGCCACGTCCATTTTGTGGACGGCCGTTTCTTGAAAAAAGAGTTCATCGCAAAGAGTCCCTCCTTTTCCATGAAATCGACCAATCGCTGACCCCTTGGGTTACGCTGTCCAAACCCAAATGGCCCCACTCTCAGTTCATTACCGTTTCTCATGCCTAACCGCGCGTTGAAGTCCCCCATCACAACAGTGAAGTGTGTTTTCGAGGCATGCATGGCGTTCGAAATGTCGTCGTACATAACCTCCACTTCATCGTCTGGGCGTTGCGAGTGCGGGGCGTATACCTGTATAACCTTCAGCGAATACCGTTTGGTTATTCTGAGTATAAGGTATACTACCCTGCTCGAAACACTTTCGATCTTCACAATGTTGTTGACGAGGGATTTGTGGACGAGAAAGCCGACACCATGTTGAGACAGCTGGTCGCCCACCCGGTAGTAGAGCAAGTTGCCGGAGTTAAGGATTATCGTGTCCTCCCCCTCTCTTCGGACTTCTGATAACCCTAAAACATCCCAACGCAACTTGCTTACTACTTCTTCCAGCTCAGCTAATTTTTCGTCAGTCCTCAGTGTGCGTGCGTTGTATGTCGCCAGGTGCAAAGGTCGTTGGGATTGGTAGCTGAACCTCTGCCGGCGATTCTTAGCACCCCCTGCTCCGCCGTTACCATGGCTGCTACCGGTGCCAGGAATAGCGTCGCTGCCGTGACTGGGGGCCGTTTTTTTCGTTGTCCTGTTCATAGTGGGGGGGGTTTGCCATAATCACCACGCTTGGCAGGCGGATTGGTGATCGCAGTATCGGTAATCGATCCTCAGGAGAATGCTGCTGCCCATTCCCTGGTGTGTTATCCCTTAGTCGACTCTTACGACATCCACGGGAGGATATGGAGGGGTTCAATTCTAAAGCCGGAACCACCACGGCCATTCATTTTATACTATAACGGATTTTATTTAGTTTGTTTTAGTATAGAGTTTTTTTTTTATACCATTAAGTGGCAACCAAGCGTACGCTTGATAGCAAGGCCCACTTGATGGTCAGCGGTTACCGTAGCCTATGTACGCATGCAACATCATAGATAACACTTGCGTGTTACCATCCTGAGACGTTAGATGGAAAGTCTCATGTGCGTGTAATTTCACCGGAAACCATACCCTTCAAACCGGAACACACCAATGCGAGCGTTACTGCTTGGCGGCAGAAATAGGTATGGTGGTAGTCCTTCCCCGGACGAGCTCTATCACAGAGAACTCTACTACTCTTACTACTTTCTACTTTTTATAGCGCTGTTATTTTAAGGTTTGCTCAAATATAACTTTAATTGAAACTCACTCTCGCTCGAGAGTAGGCCAGTGTCCCAGCAGTGGGAACATTAGAAGACTGTCATGACGATGAATATAAATTTAAACAGTTGCAAAATCATTTAGTCTCTTAAATATATATATAGCTATCTATAGGTCGTTTGTAACGGTCATTAAATGGCTCAACTGTTTTATATGTATTTTGTATATTTTGTAATGTAATGGAATTATGTACATATTTTATTTTGCCAAAAATACATTGTTATTTAGTCTCATTGAATTTCACTTCATCAAGTTTCTCTCAAGACTATTAGATTTCTTATTGAACTTTGACAATCTTATTATGTGAATTCGAGTAGCCAGACGATCTTATTACTTTAATTCTGTACCTACTCATTTTAAATATAGTTTACATTGTTTTAAAAAATCATCATCATTATCAGCCAAACCTTTTGAGTTAGTAAATAGTGTACCTAACGTAGTGAAAGTGTAACTACTTATAAAGAACACATGAACATAGTGACTTCCCCTTAATAAATAGAGACATTAAGAAAAGTGCTAGGACACATTCTTGGCAAATAATATTATTCCATAAACCTAGTTCAACATTAAATTACTCATTAGCCTAAACATAAGACTAGATCGTATTAAATACATTGCAAAACTGTATTTAAGAAAAAGTTAAAAAAAAAAACAGCCAATTTGTCAGGTTGATAATGAATGACCTTATATATGCATGTTTTTACGTTAAGTTTTTTTAAATTTCGCAACGAATTTTAATACGGCTTTCAGCAACAGATAGAGTTATTCAACAACAACAAGTTTATAGCTACCGTGCGAAGCCGGGGCGGGCTCGTTAGTTTTATTTTAAAATAGAAAACTCAATCACAATTAATAAATTAATAAATAATGCTGGACAATCCACACAGCATCATCTAGCCCCAAGATAAGCTGCTGTTAAACAGAGCTGTTTTATGAGTACTAGATGACTGATATATACTTATTACAATACATAGACAGATATTTTTTATTATATATAGAAAACACCCAGAACACTCGGAACAAATGTTTGTATATCGTACAAACATTTGATCCGAGGCGGGAATCGAACCCGCATCCTCCGCGTCGCAGGCGGACCTGCGCCCGCTGCGCCACATCGGTCGTATGAATGATAAATTGATAATGGTTTCACATGGCTACGTCAAATACTCAATACAACAACTTGTAACGAAGTTTCGATGATATACGTCATGAATCAGGTATTTGTAGCAAACAGCACCGATTACAGGTAGTTTGAATAAATGTTGTTATTTAAATAAGGGTAGGTACCTCGTAAATCCATGTCCGATTTTAATGGACTATCGTTATTGATCCCCTACCACAGGCGATGTCAAACGAATATGAGTGAGATGCATTCGAATTCTTAGAAATTCTAATTTAAAATTCTAGAGTTCTCGACAACATGTAACAACTATATTTTATCCGTATTTAACTAGTTACAAGTTACTTATTAATTTTATTTAGTAGTTTAAAAGCTAGTTGGAGAGAAATTAAAAACTGGAAAAATTACCTAGTAAAGTGCATTACCTGCTAACGCCCCATTAGTAAAACGCTATTAAATAATGTAAGATCGAAATCAGAAATCGAATTAGTTGTTTATGACGTTGATAAATATCAAAAATAAAGTATTATGCTGAGCAAGAACCTTTTTTGACGTAATGTACACAGAATAGACTGAACCACTCACCTACTGTGTCTGTTTTTTATATAATTTGTAAATCTGTGTATATTTTGTCTGAATAAACTTTTACTTTACTTTACTTAACTTTACTTTAAAAATGTCATTACCTAATATCTGATTAGTTGAGTAGCATTTTAGTATTCGGGCGTCTTAAACAGTATATCAGTATTCTTATAGTATTTTTCGATAAAGTATATACCTATTTTTATTTTAGGTAGATACCAATATGCTATAAAAATCTATATGTAAAGGCGGGGATCAAAATATTCGTACAAAATGATGTCCGAAAAACACTATAACCAGTTTACCAGGTTTTTCATCGAATTCTGTTTAAAGACTTGGACCACGAGTTCTTCTTCGAGTTTCTTTCGAGAACCCACAGTACAACCTACCACCATTACGTTTTATGTTATAATTCCCCCATAAACTAGCGTCGACAGCCCCATCAGGGTACAGCCATGGGGTCACATGGGGTTTTATTACACCCCAAGATTATTATGGTCAGATAAACTGAGATATGAGATTTTATGGGATAACCCTTATTGTTTGAACGCGGTAGGACATTGTAATTGTTTTTATTGTATGATTTATTGTTAATTGTAAACGATTTACGTAAATTCATGTAGTATTGTTTTCTCTTTGGGCAAAGCGTTTATTTTGTTTTTCATTCTTTGTTGTTTTTTAACCGAATGAGCGTCAAGGTTGCTCTTAGGCAAGCGTGCTCCACCGTAGACCACATCATCGCTTAACATCAGGCGAGATAGTGGTCAAGCGCAAGCCTATTGTGAATAATAAAAAAAAAAAAAAAGTCTGGCAAAGATATCCATGTTTCTCAGTTTGTTGGTATTTTTTAAACGTCAACGGCACCTTGTTTTGGTTTTACCACAGAGGTTTTACGCCCTATAAGTTTTTCGGGGATTTTTGGAGGATTCTTCTAAAAAGGGAGATCCGATATCGTTGGTTCGTTTTTTATTTGAAAGTTAGTAATTTTAAGTTGGTCTCTTACCAAGGTAAATATTGAGTATTGAGGTCTCATCTGATGCGACGTAATTAGCAGAATAGCTCCTCAAACGCTTGTTTTGATTAACGGGTTGATGAAAGAACGATATGTAACCGGTATTTCTAAGGCTTTCAGGGTATTCTAGGACTTATCTTCGTCTTTTATATAAAAATGAATTGCTGTGCGTAAGTCTCGCTAAAACTCGACAACGACTGGACTGATTTGGCTAATTTTGGTCTTGAAATTTTTACAGGGAAAGTTTAAACTGAAAATATGAAATTATAACGCGAGTGCAACCGCGCGGTTCAGCTAGTATATTATAAAACAAAGTCGCTTCCCGCCGTCTGTCCTTCTGTATGTATGTAATGAATGAATGAATGAATGAATGAATGAATGAATTAATGAAACATTTATTTCACACGTCACAACACGTATTGTACATAAAAAATAACCTAAGCTTAGTCCCGAAATATTATTTGTTATTCTGGCTTAGTCTGAAAACCAGCGTTGCCCTGTCTTGTACAAGGTAGCATCAAGCTGAGACTAGGCCATTTTGACCACACATCACAGAGCGTTTTTTTTGTTTCTTAGGTGCTTAGTATATTTAATAATATGTGTATTATAATTATGTTAGTTGCTTATTTTACTTATCTAGTATCAGTATCTATGTCTATGTACCTAAGATTAAGTTTATTATTCGTATTAATATTGTGTTTCAATCGTTCTGTGTTTGTGTGTATCAAATAAATGTATTTCATTTCATTTCATTTTTTTCATTTCATTTCAAATATCTCACGCATCTTACTCTCTAACTAACAGAATAACATGATAATAATTATGTCGCGCCAAAAAGGTGTATGTATTTATGTACGCTTAGATCTTTTAAACTACGCAACGGATTTTAATGCGGCTTTCAGCAATAGATAGAGTGATTAAAAGGAAGGTTCACGGAAAGAATCACGGGCAACAGCTTGTAGTGTTATATAATGCTTGTAATTTCCCCGTTTAGCATACCCTAGAAACAGGTTGTGTTTGCGTTTTGAATTGATAAACACAATTTCCCTGTGTTTATGTTTGTTTACCAATTCTACCGACCATTCCCTGTTTATTTACAAAATGATGGCTACCTACTTATACCAGGCAGTCATCAAATCTCTTTATAATAAAACTAGCAGTCCGTCCCAGCTTCGCGCGGGTGCAATGAAACCTCACCCGTGCAAAGCCGGAGCGGATCGCTAATAATAAATATAGCCTATGTTACTCCGGGATAATGTACCGTTCATATGGTGAATGAATTTTTGAAATCGGACCTGTAGTTTAAGAGTTTATACGTAACAAACAGAAATATAAATCTTCTCTCTTTATAATATTAGTATAGATTATCTATAACTTATATCTATAAGTTTTGGTAGTACCTAGTTTCAGTGATACCCAGCCCTTAAATTTAACAGTAAGCCTCCTGTCTTACCACTTACCACCATTAAAGTACGTCGTTCACTAACCGGTGCTAAAACCCGTTAGATTTTACAACTAACACTCCGATCTGCCAATTAGCCGCTACGCCGACACCGGCTGAGTGTAGGTAATAAAATAGATGATGTGATAGAAACGAAACTCCTAAATTCCTCGTTCATTAAAAAAATACACACAGTTTTTTTTGTGTAAAAACTGTTCCTTGAGTATTTCAGTTTGATAACCTTTATAAAGTTGTACTAGAAAGGGATTTTTCGAAATTCAACTCTAGAAGACGCAGCAGGAAAATTAAGTTTATATAAAAAAACTCAACGTGGACAAAGTCGTTGAGCATTTCACTAATCTATACATCTATTAATAATATTATAAAGAGGAAATATTTGTATTTTTGAATATATATTTTTTTTTTTTTTTTTTTTTATACTACTAAAGTGGTAACCAAGCGTACGGCCCACTAGATGGTCAGCGGTTACCGTAGCCTATGTACGCATGCAACATCATAGATATCACTTGCGTGTTACCACCCTGAGACGTTAGATGGTAAGTCTCATGTGCCTGTAATTTCACCGGAAACCATACCCTTCGAACCGGAACACAGCAATGCGAGCATTACTGCTTGGCGGCAGAAATAGGTATGGTGGTAGTCCTTCCCCGGACGAGCTCTATCACAAAGAACTCTACTACTCTTTGTTCCGAATAAACTCAAAAACTACTGTTCCGATTTTAAAATTTCTTTCACCATTCAAATGCTACATTATCTCTGAGTATAGGCTGTATTTTATGTCCACCCATGTGAAGAGCACCGGTGGTCTAGTGGTAGTGACCCCGCCTTCCAATCCTAAGGTCGTGGGTTCAAACCCGGTCGTGCACCAATGGATTTTTCTGTTCGAAAAATTTATGTGCGCAATGCCAGTGCTCTCATACGGTGAAGGAAAACATCGTGAGGAAACCGGCATGTCCAAGAACTAAAAATTCGAAAGACATGTGCCATCCACCAATCCGCATTGGGTCCGCGTGGTGGATTAAGACCCAATCACTCTCGCCTGAGAGTAGGCCAGTGTCCCAGCAGTGGGAACATTAGAAGGCTGTCATGATGATGTGAAGCAGAAACGAACTGCTAGAAAAACATATAGTAGGTAACTCTCACTATCTCTATCTTGAGACAAATGCCACGCATTATAAAACGAGTTTCGGTTCTATGATAACTTTTACGCTCTGTAAAACGATATAGCTACCCTAGTTGCCTGGCAATTTTGCATACAAATCTGGTATTAGGTAACGGTTAGCTATTGTTACGAAGGAGCACTGGCGGCTTAGTGGTGACCTTCAGACCCTAAGGTCGTGGATTCGAAACTGATTGTGCACTAAGAGATTTAGCAATAGAGATAATAACAAATTTAATAAACATTTTAAAAGACTTAAATGCTAACAGTGGTTTGTAGTATTATCTATATATATATACATATTTTTTTTATTTATATAACGGAAGTGGCAACCAAGCGTACGGCCCACAAGATGGTAAGCGGTTACCGCAGCCTATGGACGCTTGCAATACCAGAGGTATCACTCGCGGGTTGCCACCTTGAGGCTCAGATCCCTCATGTGCCAGTAATTCACCGGAAACCATACCCTTCACACCGGAACACAGCAACGCGAGCATTACTGCTTGGCGGCAGAAATAGGTATGGTGGTAGTCCTTCCCCGGACGAGCTCTATCACAGAGATCTCTACTACTCTTATTTAACCTAATAATAGTGTGAATGTTTGTTACCACGTATCTCCGTAACGACTTTACTGATTGTGATGAAATTTAGAATATAGATGATGGCTTAAGTAAATAATATAACACAAAGGCTGTTTTTTAACCCGGAAATACTGTTCCTGTGGGATAACATAAAAACTGAATAAACGCGGGTGAATCCGCGCGGGTCTAGCTTGTTATGAAAAAAGATCTAATGACTTTATTCATAATCATACTACGGTGTGGTAAGTTCGTATGAGTCAGTGGCCAACTTTGGTGACAGAGTTTCTAGGCCGCCTGAAGGCCTCAGTCATGGCCTAACAAGAGTAGTAGAGTTCTTTGTGATAGAGCTCGTCCGGGGATGGACAAGCAGTAATGCTCGCATTGCTGTGTTCCGGTCCGGAGGGTATGGTTTCTGATGAAATTACAGGCGCATGAGACTTTCTATCTTACGTCATTGGTAACACGCAAGTGATATCTATGATGTTGCATGCGTTCATAGGCTACGTTAACCGCTTACCAGCTGGTGCGCCGTACGCTTGGTTCCCGGTTGGTGGTATAAAAAAAACACTGCTCAAAGTAATTTTTTACTCAATAATAAATACTCAATTTATTTATTGCTCTCATATGGTTGGTACATTTACAGTTGTTATATAATTAGGTGGTAGTATCACATATGAACCCTGTCAAAAGGTATGACAACATGGAGATAGGCCGAAGTTTAAATAAGTAGGAAGTAAGATGATAAATTAAGTAGATAGATTAAGAAGGTTGTTGGCATTAATTCTTAGTAGGTATTGTTATTATTTTTTAATTGAATTTATTTTTATTTTTATTATGTTATACGCATTTTAAAAGTAGGTTTTACCAGACGTAACTATAGCTCTGAGCTTACATATTTTATGGACGAATCCATGTGGGGCCATAAAGTTAACGATACAGCACAAACGAACGATAGTCATAACACAGAATAACTGGACTAGCAATTATATTATTTAACTACTTTTGTGACGCGATGGGTCACTAGCCAACCGAGGTGTGAGTTCGATTCTAGCGGTTAAAAAAATTGGATTCTTTACATTATTGCCAACCAACATTACCCTTCCATTTCAATTACTTACACTTGTGATAAGTAAACACCAAATTTACGCAACAAATCTTAAAATAACACGAGAAAATAATTAAAATGGGAGGACCCATGTCATTTTGATAAGATATCCAAAGACAATCAAGATAGTATTTCAAGGATCATTTTGAAACGTCATAAAGCTAGGGGAATTTACGTCAGTTCCACGCTGTCATAATTATTTAGGCTTAGATCTTTTAAACTACGCAATAGATTTTAATGCGGTGTTTATCAACGGATAGAGTTATTCAAGAGGCGTACAGTTAAACACCCGTGTAAAGCTGGGCAAGTCACTAGTCCTACTAATATTATAACTAGCGCAAGCCACTAACGCAATGTGAATAACCATTTACAACTATATTGTAGGGCTATAAAACAAATTGGTTCATACTCGACCATTCTGTGGTTTAGTGTTTTCATATAAATTCTAGTTGATTGATGGCGGTAAAGTCGGCTTGTGAAATGATTGCTTTAATTGCGAATGAGATGTATTTGTTAAAGTTATTTATTGACCGAGCGAGCGAAGCGTCTCAGTTTTGAGATTGCCAAAAATGCTTTTGTTTGTCAGTCAGTTTGTCCGGTCAGTTTGTGTTCTCGCCTACAGGTCGCATTTTTCAACCAATCTGGTTGAAACTTGGTGTACAGGTAACTTTTACTTTATATAATTTGATTGTCGTCGGGGATTTTTGATAGGGGGCGTACTTTCTTCAAAAAAGAACAAAAAGGGGGCTGCTGGATATCTCCGCCTAATGTGATTTGATTTCGATGGTTTTTATTTTATTTGAAAGGTAAGTATTAACTTAAATTTTGTCTGATATTTAGTGAAGATCTGTTAAGGATCTTCAGCGTGATGAGCAAAATAGTTCCTCAAAATGCAGTATGTTGCTCACTTTCAAAGCTCACTTTACAAGTTTGTGCTTGCGAGGTCTACTGCCGGAGGTCGGAGAACTGCTAGTTTATTACAAGCTGACCCACGCGGCTTCATCCACGTTTTACATTCCAGGACAAGCAATCTACATTCCAAATTTCATCACAATCTGTAAAGTCGTCACGAAAATACGTGGTAACAAACATTCACACACACACCCAGACTTTTACATCTATAATATTAGTGTGCAAGCATTACTGTGTTTAGGTTTAAAGGGCACTGTAGCAAGTGAAATTACTGGGCGAAAGAGGCTTAACAACAATGTCTCGGGGTGATAAGCGCAGTGCAGTGCCACGCAAACACTTAAATACTTTAAGCTTTGGGTGGCACTGTATCTGTTATAGTCAGGCGTGGTGCTTAACATCAGGTGGGTGCCTTGATTGTCCTGTCACTTGCTGACATAAAAAAAAAAAAATGTGATTTATTTTACGACCGTCATTTGTCGCTCGCCGCTTTACAGGAAGTCAAAGTTTTGTAAACTATCGCTCAAAGGATGGTTTTCAAACTTATGTTTTGTTAATAAAGTTTTAACAAGCTTTAGCTAGTTTGATGTAGTTAAGTTTTAAGAAGTCTTTGTGTCGGTTACAGTACAGCACAGAGTATACTAGAGCACTAGTAGACTAGTAAGGACCCGGCTTCATCCTAAAGTCATGGGTTCGAAACCGGTCGTGCACCAGATTGCAGAGAGCAGATTTTTTTATTAAAATATGTATATGCGCCATGCCAATGCTCTCATACGTTGGAGGAAAACATCGAAAAGAAACCAGCAAAATTATGTCCTAGAACAAAAAATTTCAAAAATAGTGCCATCCCATCCACCAAGCTGCATTGGGTTATAATTTTCGTTGGAGAGTAGGTCAGTTTCCCAGCAGTGGAAACATTAGAAGGCTGTCATAATGACCACGAGTTCAAGAATACGACAGTTTCAATTCAAACCAAACCAAATTAGTATCTATTGATAGAGTACTGTAGTATGTTGATTTATTTTTATTTTTATTTTATTTATTACAAAATCTACAGCTTTTAGGAATAAACTAAATAACAACCTAAATTCAACAGAAAACCGTGCAATAAAGATACATCTACTTTGATCTGTAAAAGGTGTAGGACCGGGCTCCACACTCGATGGACCGATGACATTAAAGCGGCCGCAGGAAGGCGGTGGATGATTGTTATGGGAGGCCTATGTCCAGCAGTGGACGTCTATGGACCTGTCCCTGAGAGTATGCAAACAGTATTTAGCTGGTACGATGATGATGATGATCTTATACATTGATACAAACATAAGCATGAAACTTGACGATAATAATTCGTCGGCAAACACGGTGTGGATTACACAGGGCTATGGAAACAGCGGTTTCTAAATAGTCAATTAATTATAATAATAATAAAGAAAGTAAGAAAGAAAAGTGTTTATTCGACAGCACAAACAAAAAACACAGAGCAGAAACAGACTGGCAGGTACATCACAAAACAATAAACATAACTATCCAATAAAAAAAAAAAAACTTAAATGTAATGTACCGCTATAATATGGGAGAGAAAACTATTTTTTTTTTTGAGTGGGTAACCACCTACTCAGACAACAAAGCTAATACACACACCCACATATCAGGTGCCAACCAGTCCCACCCCGTAATAATAACAATAAAAATAAATAATAAATAGATAATGCTAGACTATTCACACAGCATTATCTAACCCAAAGCTAAGCAGAGCTTTAATTTTGTTATGGGTACTAGATGATTGATATACATATACAATACAATATCTACATAGATAAATAAATAAATAAAATAAATAAATAATGCTGGACGATCCACACAGCATCATCTAGCCCCAAGGTAAGCTACTGTTTAACAGAGCTGTATTATGGATACTAGATGACTGATATATATTTAATACAATACATAGATAGATATTATTTTTTTATATATAGAAAATACCCAGAACACCCGGAACAAATATATGTAGATCGTACAAACATTTGTCCCGAGGCGGGAATCGAACCCGCAACCTCTGCGCCGCAATCGGACCTGCGCCCGCTGCGCCACATCGGTATATACTCGTATAATAAAAAAAAATATCTATCTATGTATTGTAATTGTATTAAATATATATCAGTCATCTAGTTACCCATAACACAGCTCTGTTTAACAGCAGCTTACCTGGGGCTAGATGATGCTGTGTGGATTGTCCAGCATTATTTATTTATTTATTTATTTATTTACCGCTCAGTTAATGGCCCCTCCAAACGATACTCGGTTGATACGAGTAGTTTCTCGCTGGTAGATTGAACGCGATATTGTTTTACAACTCGATCGGTAATTGTTCTGCAATATAGTTTTACTGAGAGCACTGGTGGTCTAGTGGTAGTAACCCCGCCTTCCGATCCTAACGTCGTGGGTTCGAATCCGGTGCACCAATGGATTTTTGGAATCTATGTGCGCAATGCCAGTGCGGTAAACATCGTGAGGAAACCGGCATGTCCAAGAACTAAAAATTCGAAAGACATGTGCCATCCACCAAATCGCAATGGGTTTGCGTGGTGGAATAAGACCCGATTACTAAGTAAGTAAGTAAGTAAGTAAGTAAGTAAAAATTTATTGCGAGAAATACATATAGGTAGTTACAAAGTTTTTTTTTTGTTTGCATAAATTTGGAAACAATGTATTTTGCCATGCTAGGGCATGCAATATTTGTCTATTATGTGTTACATTAATCTTATATTATATGCGATACTCTCGCTTGAGAGTAGGCCAGTGTCCCAGTAGAGGGGTGGCTTAGTAGTGATGTAATGACCCTCGTTCTGACCCTTCGTAGCTTCGAAACCGGTAGCGCATCAATAGATTTTTCGATTAGTTAAATTAATAACGGTGAAGAAAAACATTGACAACAAACTTCAAGTCCAAGAACTAAATATTCGAAAGACATGTGCCATCCACCATTGGTCAAGTGGTGGATTATGACCCAAAGTTGTTAGGCATCTTCGGGCGGCCTAAAAACTCTGTACCTACCAGAGTTGGCCACTGACTCGGAACTTACTTACTAATCACCATTGCTTAAATCCGAACCACAATATTAATAACTCTGATTCAGGATTATTACGCGCTTCAGATAAACACATTAGGTTGCGTTTACACGAATGAATCGCTCGCAAATATTAATCGATTCTAGAAATTGCGGTATGAAATTCGATATTCCCAGAATCACGTTCATTAGGTTTTGCATGAGCAACGGTAGTAGATTTTTCAGACAAAATGTAATAAAAGAACATAACATACATGTAATTTTTTTTTTTGTGTGTGAAATATTCCTTGAATGTCGCGCAATAATAATCAAAGACGATATATAAATATGAATTGCTGTGCGCTAGTCTCGCTAAAACTCAAGAACGGCTGGACCGATTTGGCTAATTTTGGTCTTGATATGCTTGTAAAAGTTCAGGGAAGGTTAAACGGCAAGAAAATATACAGATTGTAAAAATTTGCTAAAAAAAAAATTACTTTAGAATAGAAAAAATATTTGGGGGGGTCACTACCACTAGACCTGACTGATATGCGCAGTACAGTGCCACGCAAACACTTAAAAACTTTAAGCTTTGGGTGGCACTGCGTCTGTTAGTCAGTCGTGGTGCTTAACATCAGGTGGGCGCTTTGATTGTCTTGTCGCTTGCTGACAAAAAAAAACCTGTGCGAAGCCGGGGCGGGTCGCTAGTATACTATAGGATCGGTTTCTCTAAAATCCATCCGTTATATTATTACACACAGGCTCGGGTCGTATTTTCCCGTGAGTTGAATGTCAAGTGGTATATCTTGGATATGGGGATAGCTGTGTCACTTCTCTTGTTTATTGCAACTAGCAACCCACCACGGCTTTACACGGGTGCTTCAACTGTACGTGCTCGAATACACAAATGGTAAGAGGTCGGTATTTTTCAAAATCCTACGGAGAAAGTTTAAAAACGTCATCAATTGGTCCGTAACGTTAGAAAATTTCAATTCCAATCGAAGCTTGGAAATGTCATAATTCCAATATACATAATGAAATTATGACATTTGTATTTTATATATTTTTGTTATGTACATTATACATATATTTTCAATCGATCACGTACCGATTGATTGAAAACCCAGTTACACGGTTTAAAATTATTGCATGTAAGAATTGCTTGCATGCAACAAAATGACAAAAATTTGTTCTGAAATCGATTTAATGAGGCAATTCTTGCATGAAATAAACCGTGTTAATGGACCTTTATATCCCCAATTAGAGTTAGTATTACTACTACTACGGATGATCGTACATTTGAAGTATTCCTCGTAGCGCACCTAGCTGAAGCGCACCAAGACGAAGCGCACCAAAGTACTTCCACATAGCGCACCCGTTTAGGTGCGGTTCATTCAGTACGTTTAAATGTTAAGTTTTTATTCCTCGTAGCGCACCAATGACAATGTAAGGTCTAGTGTACATCAGTAAAACAACCCCATGTTTTCATCTTATTCTTAACCTATTTTTAGTAGAACAGTGTCATGACAGCGCAGGAGTGAAAGGAACGAATCTCTCCTAATATATAATCTGTGATGTCGGTCCGATAATGCCCACTTGTACTGGAATGGAAAATGTATTTTGGGCAACGGCTTCTGGGTGAAACATGCGATGTGTTTTCGATTAAATGTCGTGACCTGTTTTTTAATATGCCAGTACCGAATTTTTTTTAACTTATGTGGCCAATTTTAACTTTACAACTAATAAGATGATAAGCGATCCCATCACTAGACTTTACATTATCATTGGTGCGTAACAAATACAAATATTTTTATTTCAAAACAGAAAGTTTACAAGTATTTCCTGTCCAAAGTAATACAAAAGTAACTAGGTGTTTAAAAGATGAAATATCATAATGACTACCATCTGTCATTATGATATTAATTCTTGGATAGGATTCACCCTACCCGCCGAACTAGTTGAAAACTGTATCTCGGCGAATAGTTTTGTCCCCTTCGCGTAACCTCGTCGTAACGAATTATTACTGAATAAAGCGCACCTACACGGGTGCGCTATATGGAAGTACTTAGGTGCGCTGCATCTGGGTGCGCTACGACTACGAGGCTATGCCTCGAATAATGTGACGCTACTTTTGGTTACCAAAACATGACCTTTTGTTAAGAGTTTTCAGCAAGAGTCCGTTTTGGTCTGTATCACCTATATTGGCAATGGTTATAAATAAGTCATTAAAATTGATGAAAAATTAAAATTATATTCCAATTTTTTTACTCTTTGAAACGAATAAGTATTTTCGCAACGACTACTACAACAATACTGTATACTTCCCCAGTGTTACAGATCATTCACATGAGGAAGATTAAAAAAAAACACTAATTGTGAAAGACGATATTTATGGCATAAAATCCTTTTTTATTTTTATGACGAATCAATTAATTCAATGACGGGTCGCGTTTGAACGAGCCGATGAGCTACTTGTAAGTAATCTATAGCTTGTTTAATGTTTTACAACAAATAAAGGGCTTTTTCGTACTCCAAATAACAAAAGCCATATTACGGTTAGTAATGAAATACCGATGTCAATGGTCAGATATTGGGGTGTGTACAATTTATCGAGATTTGCGGAGTGCGACAAATCTGAGCGAACTTACGCGCTGTTAGACGCGCGCGAAATTCCACGCTATTTTACCAAGTATCTATCATTTTCTTGCCCTTTTTCCCACGTTATGTGGGGTCGGCACAACATGTTCCTTTCTTCCATTCCTCTCTATCACCCGTCATCTCAGTACTCACTCCTTTCTTACTCATGTCATCTTTCACACAATCCATCCATCTTTTCTTTGGGCTACCTCTACCTATATATCCATCCACATTCATATCTAACATTCTTCGACGACCAATGTGGCGCGGTGGGCGAAGGTCCGCCTGCGACGCGGAGGTTGCGGGTTCGATTCCCGCCTTGGGACAAATGTTTGTAGGATCTGCAAATATTTGTTCCGGGTGTTCTGGGTGTTTTCTATGTATAATAAAAAATATCTATTTATGTATTGTATTGTATTAAATATATATCAGTCATCTAGTACCCATAATACAGCTCTGTTTAACAGCAGCTTACCTTGGGCTAGATGATGCTGTGTGGATTGTCCAGCATTATATTCTTCTTGTCAGATGACATTCATCCCTCCTCATAACATGCCCATACCACGCTAACCTATTACTCCTCATTTTCTCAGTCACTGGTGCCACTTTCAGACTTCCTCTAATGTATTCATTCCTTATTTTATCCATTCTCGTCACTCCACACATCCATCTTAACATTCGCATCTCCGCCACATGTACTCTTTTCTCATCCGTTCCCTTGGTAGCCCAACACTCAGATCCATACAATACGACAGGTCTTATGATCGTTTTGTAAATTTTCCCCTTAAGTTTAAGAGGCATTCTTGGATCACACGTAGTTCCTGTGACCTGTCGCCATTTCATCCATCCAGCATTTATTCTACTTTTCACATCCCGATCAATCTCACCATCCTTCTGTACTACTGAACTGAGGTACCGAAAGTCGGAACAGACTGGTAGGAATACACCATCTAAGGCAATGGGAATAAAACTGGATGGACCACCGAAGTCGCAGAACAAGTGTTCTGTTTTTGTCCTGCTGATCTTCAATCCGACACTCTCCAGTTTACCTTGCCATTTTCCCAGCCTGTTCTGGACCTCAATTGCGTCTTCTCCGACAAGAACAATGTCATCCGCGAACAGCATACACCAGGGTGCCTCCTCCTGTATGTCTGATGTTAATGCATCCATTACCAGGAGGAACAAATAAGGGCTTAAAGCCGATCCCTGATGCAAGCCCACAGCCACATTGAACTCATCGGTAACGCCAGCTTCGGACCGTACATGCGTACTAGCTCGACTGTACATAGCCCGAATAAGCTGCAGGTACTTCCCTGGCACTCCTTTCTCTTTCATTGCCCACCACAGAACCTCCCGGGGTACTCTGTCTTATGCTTTCTCCAGGTCAACGAACACCATGTGCAGGTTCCTGTGTGCACGTCTGTACTTTTCGCACAGTTGGCGAAGTGCGAATATGGCATCCGTTGTCCCTCGTCCCGGCATAAACCCGAACTGGTTCTGTGATATTTCACTCTCTTCTCTCATTCGTCTTGCTATAACTTTTTCCCAAATTTTCATACTGTGCGACATGAGCTTTATTCCTCGGTAATTGTTGCAGTCCTGTACATCGCCCTTGTTTTTAAAGATGGGCACCAGCGAACTATTGCACCATTCGTCCGGGATCGTCTCTTCCTGCAACAACTTAGTGAAGAACAAACTCAGCCACCTCCATCCATCTGATTTTAGTAACTTCCATACTTCCACTGGTATACCATCTGGTCCAACAGCTTTCCCATTTTTCATATTTTGCACAGCTTGTTTAACTTCATTCATACTCACATCTTGAACCAAACCCATATTTACGGCCACATTTTCTAACACTCCACTCCAAACATTCTCTTCATTCATCAACTTTTTAAAATATCCTTTCCAGCGTTCTTTTATGTCGTCATCATTCATCAAAATCTTGCCTCCGTCATCATTTTACCAAGTATCTAGCAAATAGCAATATTCCGAGAGAACCATGAACATGGACAAAACGTCAGACAATCGCAATATTGTGTGGATAATGGAGAATGCAGGTCAGGATAACATCTTGAGGAAACCGGCACGTCCAAATACTAAAAAATCAAAAGACATGTGCCATCAATCTGCATTGGATATGCGTGTGACCCAATTATCGTTATCATCAGGAAAAAAGCTAAGTGGAATTGAATTATCGAAAATAATAAACTAGAACATGCTAGAACTAGAACCTAGCCAAGCTAGGAACCCAGCCGAGTTTGTTGCCAGATTCTTCTAGGCTGGGGCGCTTGGAACTGCCGTAAATTTACCTAGCTTTAAGACGTTTCAATCCAATCCGTGAAGTGAAAATCGTTACCACGCAGTCATTGCTTAACTTCGAAGTTCTGTTAGGATAACGGTGTCGATTCTGTTGTAATATTTTTTAAACTGAACTTACTAAAGTTGTTGCCGTTCTTTTCTAATGAATAAAAATAAAAATTACCGCGATAATTTTAGTTAGCTAAGTTTAGAAATGCCACAGCAAAATCAACACCAAATAGCCAGTTACCACTAGCTCTTCTAAAAAAGCCAAACCAGCCAGTCAAATTCAATTAATATTAAACCAGGCTTTATTATTAACTAATTTGTAATTTTTACCGGACTGTGACTGTAGTAAATCGGTAAATCATGGGCCCCTTACAAGAATGTTATTACTTACAGTAAGATACATTAATGTAGATGTTATGACATTCTCTCGTATTGCTGGACATAAAACGCGTACTAATTCCACAAGTCGGAGTTACGAGGACTTCCCACGACGCAGAGCACTCTTTACATAGCCTACAGTACAGCATAATATTAGGTCTTTACCTATGAAGTTGCCGTTCTTCAGTACTGGTCATTTGTTTGAATGTGGTACATATATTATTATAGTTCTTATATTTACAACAAAAGTGGCTCACACACACCATAATCTGGGATACAAATATTATATTATATATAGGTACATGCTTATTTTTCTAATGTCTTCGGCTCGAAGCGCCGATAGCTCAACCTACAGGAGAAACGCAGTTTTCCAAGCCTGTATGTGTTGGTCAACATTATAAAAAACTCTGTTAGGTAAATAGGACTCTTCAGCAAGAGTCCGTCTTGGTGGGTACCACCGCAGTGTCAGATATTCTACCTCCAAGCAGTAGTGTGCACTGTAGCAAGTGAAATTACTGGGAAGAGACTTAACAACATTGACTCAGGTTGATAAGCGCAGTGCAGTGCCACGCAAACACTTATAAATTTTAAGCTTTGAGTGGCACTGCATCTGTAATAGTCAGGCGTGGTGCCTTGATTGTCTTGTCACTTGTTGACATAAAAATAAAAAAAATAAAAACAGGCAAAGCTCTGCAGGAGACTTAAGAGTAGTAGAGTTCTTTGTGATAGAGCTCGTCCGGGGAAGGACTACCACTATACCTATTTCTGCCGCCAAACAGTAATGCTCGCATTGCTGTGTTCCGGTTCGAAGGGTATGGTTTCCGGTGCAATTACAGGCACATGAGACTTACTCAGGGTGGTAACACGCAAGTGATATCTATGATATTGCATGCGTACATAGGCTACGGTAACCGCTGACTATCAAGTGGGCCGTACGCTTGGTTACCACTTTAGTAGTATAAAAAAAAAGACTTTATAAATAAAAGCAAAAGGTAAACAAAGTAATGTTATCTTGCCTCCCTGTAAATAAAACTCTTGACTTATCGCGAATAAATTTCAAAAGTAATTAAAATGGCAACTTTAAACAAAACTCTAATATTTATAGCTGTAATTACAACTTCGTGGTGTAATGGCCGGATAATAGATAGGCAAATTAATGCTTGTTTATTCTTATTCGCAAACGGTGAAGGAAAACACCTGGAACGTACCGGCATCCTAGAACTGAAAATAGCCAATAACAGAGGCCTTTGAGCGGCCTACAAACTGTGACCGGAGGAAGCCACTGACTCATACTAACTTCCTTTTTGATAAATATAAATAAATAATGCTGGACAATCCTCACAGCATCATCTAGCCCCAAGGTAATCAGAGCTTGTGTTATGGGTACTAGATTACTGACTGATATACCACTGATAGCCCTAGGGGACCGTGGAGCCCCTTGGCATGCATCGAGGCTGGCCACCGGGGATGGTTTAGTGAGTCGTCGAGTCCGACAACCTCACACACCCCCGTCGTACCCTTATGCGACGGGATGTCTGGATGCAGATTCCTCCCCGTTAACAAAAAAAAAAGAAAAAATAAAGATGACTGATATAACTAATACAATACATAGTAAAGCTATAATAAATATAAGGTTAACAAAACGATTATGAATAAGGGGGTAAGTTAACAAAGCTAATAATGTTCACGACCGAAAGCAATAGTCTGCCGGCTTCCCAATCAGTGTAATTGAGCAGATTGGGCGAGGCGACGCCGCCTGATGGGACGATCGTCTCGACTAAGTGTTCCTACGGCTTCTTGTTACAGTTCATCATCATTATTCACAGCTTCACCCACTGCTGGGTAGGCCTCCTTTTGTGTGTGCCACTCTTGGGCCTGTACTAGCCTTATCCAAGAGTAGTAGAGTTCTCTGTGATAGAGCTCGTCCGGGGAAGGACTACCACCATACCTATTTCTGCCGCAAAGCAGTAATGCTCGCATTGCTGTGTTCCGGTGTGGTGGGTGGGTACGGTTTCCGGTGAAATTGCTGGCACATGAGGCTTTCGATCTTAGCCTCAAGGTGGCAACCCGCAAGTGATACCTCTGGTACCTATTGCAAGCGTCCATAGGCTGCGGTAACCGCTTACCATCTTGTTTGCCGTACGCTTGGTTGCACTTCAATTGTATAAAAAAAAAACATGTTTATTATCGCCTTGCTTTAAGAAGTTTCAAAATAATTCTTGTGATATTATTGATTAAAGAGATTCTTGACTTTGACTTTGTTTGGCCCGCGATTTTAGATTTTTTTAAAGATAAAAGAATTAGGGGGTTTTCCAACTATGTTTTTGTAATGATGATCATAATGAATATTGGTTATAACGTAATGTAATAATGGTTCGATTCCCAGGTGAGGCAAGCGAATTATAGAAAATATTTGAAAGCAGTTTTGTTTCTTTTTAAACAGAATGGAATAATAATAATAATAATAACTTTATTTATTCATTTTTTCTTAGTGCTAATACAACTTATAGCTAATTTAATATTTATATAAAAAGCTAATCAAAATTTTGATATGTCTGAACTAGGAAAACCTGTATTTCAGGCAAAAAAAAATAATACTAAAAGTACATAAATAATAAACTAAAAATATCTAAACTTATTATGTATAAGTTTAGATATTTATACATATACTTAATAATATTATCAGAGAGTTCAAGTCAGTCGCTCCTCCCTGTAGCGACGGTATACGACTCCGGTTAACCAGAAGTCCGACTCGAGGAACATGTTCTTGTGCTTGGCAGCAACCCGGAGCACGTAGAACTTGAAGTTAGTAGCCCTACTCGACTCCAAGCGCGTCAAGCCAAGCACAAGGCCTGCCGGAACTTGATTGAGCTTTCTCCGGGCCCTCTCGTCCACATACCTTTCCTTGTAGTAAAGTAATCTACAGGATTTAATTAGTTTCCCTTCAGGCATTTATTTATTCCACCATGTATAAAAATGAATTACTATTCGCCAGTCTCGCTCAAATTCGAGAACGGCGCAATGGACCGATTTGGCTAACTTTCTATTAAAAAATTCTGTCCAGTGAAGGTTGAACGCTGAAAAAATAACGCGAGTGGAACCGCACGGGTCAGCTATTACTTGATATAGTTGTCCGTCACCTCTGCAAACGCTAAAGTTGAATTAATTATTTTTCCATTCGTCCGTTCGTTCGTATGAGTCAGTGGCCAACTCTGGTGACAGAGTTTCTAGGCCGCCCGAAAGCCTCTGTCATGGCCTAACAACCTTGAAAAAGCCGGGACCGACTGCTTCACGTGCCCTCCGAAGCACGGGAGCGCTCAGTTGAAATTGCCACTGGCGGTCACTCATCCAAATGATGACCCCGCGGAACAGTGCTTAACTTCGTTGATCTGTTAGGTACAACTTAGCCAGCTACGTCACGAGCGCGATTTTTCCATTAATTGAGGCTTATTTATTACGCATGATTGATTACGTAAAATGATATAAAATTATTTGGAAATTCTGAAATTAATATTGCCTATTATATTACAATCATTTTGGGGATTATAATATTTGACTATTATTTATTAGTCTGGTTGAGTTTCCAGCTTACAAGTAAACGGCTGATCATTTATTATCTTTTTTTTCAACATCAACATCATCTTTTTTAAAACTATCATGGTTATTAACATAATTTTCACTTAAAACGGGATATTTACCATGATTTGTGAGTTTTATTGATTCCCGATATTTCGGCGCAGTTACATGCACCATGATCACGGGAGAAATGAAGTCTTCGATCATCCTCCAAAAAGTCACCGCGCGGCTTATGTTTCCCTTCACTAAAATACATTTGTGTGTAAATAATATAAATACGCAAAATTTTACACGCTCGGGTTCCATACAAATCGACAAACTCTTTCATTTTACTTAAATATACACAAATCAACATTGTCTAGGGATATTCAACATTTTGTTGATTTTTACAAAAACTGAAAATAATATCTTTAGATAACTAGGTATGGCAAGAACCTTTATTTTGTGTTGTTTATTAATAGTAATAAAAGCCTATTAATAATAAAAAATCTTAAATAAAATAATTAAAAGAAATTATTTTCAGTTTTTGTAAAACAAAATGTTGAATATCCCTAGACAATGTTGATGTGTGTAGTTCTGATGCCACACTTAAGCGCAACACACACAGCGGGCGGGCGCGTGTCGGGTCAGATCCGCTGCGGGTGTTCTTTGTTTTAATTTGTATGGACTATGGACGACAAGGATGACAACACACAACAACACCCGACCCGCGCCCGCGTTCAGTGTGTTGTCATCCTTGTCGTCCATAGTCCATACAAATTAATACAAAAAACACCCGCGGCAGATTTGCCGCGGGCCCGCGCCCGCGTTCTGTGTGTGTTGCGCTTTAGATGTGAAGCGGCTGATCAGTTTGTATCTGTGACAAAATTGACGGCTCAACTTAATCCATTGGTCAGTTATTCAGAGTTTATAATTAATGATCTATTGTTAGTGCCTATCGGTTTTAAGGATTAGTGGTATAGAATGCTTTTGGACAATATTAACAGATTAAATTAAATAGTTATAACGTTTGTGTGCAAATACGCTGGGTATTTCATAACATTGAATAAATACTGGCAGATATTTGAAGCTATAGCTGCAAAACGGGAATGCATTTCGTAGCTAGCTGCTAAAACTGGCTACGTGATGGGACCAAACTAAAAGCTTTTGAAGTCAATTAGTTGTAAATGAAAGTTTTATTTGAAATCGTCCTGGTTAAACCCACGAGCAGTAATCTTTGCATTGCTGTGTTCCGGTCTGAAGGGTATGGTTTCCGGTGAAATTACTGGCACATGAGGTTTTCGATCTTAGCTTCAAGGTGGCAACCCGCGAGTGATACCTCTGGTATTGCAAGCGTCCATAGGCTGCTGTAACCGCTTACCATCTTGTGGGCCGTACGCTTGGTTGACACTTTACTTGTATAGAAAAAATAACGACAATAGGGTCGGAAGGCGGAGGTTGAAGATACCCTTAAGGTTTTTATTATTTTATCCCTAATAACAATGTCCTATCTTATTTTAATTTGCTGTTCGGCAACCGGGCCTGTTATTCTCTCTGTAACGAGTGTGAAATATGTGACCTAGTTGCCAGCAGACATATTTTTGCAGCATAAAGCTTTTGCAGATCAGAGCGAAATATCGCATATCCGAGCCGTATTGTTGCATTTTTAAGGCCGGGAATCCGGGCGTGTCGCCACCAGTCTTGATTAGACGCGTGTTAAAAGATCATTACTAATTATTTCAAAGTTTTTAGGCCATGACAGAGGCCTTCGGGCGGCCTAGAAACTCTGTTACCAGAGTTGGCCACTGAGTCATACGAACGAACGAACGAACTAACTATTTTACATAAAAAGCGATTTATTATAATATGAGCAGCTTTTATTAAAAACAGCTACTTCAAATTATAATATATATTTATAATTATAACTTATATATATAATTATAACTTATATACTGTTAACTATAATATATAATTATAATTATAACTTATTTGATAAATAATATGTATTTAGAACATTATAAAGAATTTCCTGGGAAATAAGTTGTAATTTTTAAATGTTATCAAGATTTGAAAACTAATTCTCGTTTTGGCTATTATGAATCAGAAGATGATCTGTCTCGAATATAAATATACGGTCAATAGGATTCGATAAAAGATAAAGATAGATTAGATTTGTCTGTGGCTGAGTTTGCCACAATTGTGCCCATTATAGGTTTGCTAAGTGCCTACTGGCAAATTGAATAAGCACGCGACACCTCTCGTCAATGAACTTGGGTTGTACTTGAGGTTAACATACGATTATGAATAAGCAAATGTGTCAAATCTGTTATCGTCAATACCGCTGCCGATAAATTTTCAGTTTTTTTATGAATGAATACTTGCTGTAAAGACTAGGCCCACGACTTTTATCGCGTGATACATTTAAAAAGTAGCCTATGTCCTTCCCCAGGCTTGTAAACTACTTGTATCCGTGCAAATATTCTCAATTTTCATCTAAATCCATTTTTTGGCAAACGCGTTTATCGCGGTGATCTGAATGAACCATAAGCGAAGTATTATTATAAATTATGGGAGGGGACGGACTTTTATCTTGTTGGTTTCCTGAAACAAGGGGTATCTACCAACATCAGATGTAATGGATTAGATAATGTTTCAAGTGTTTTATGAGAGGAAACGAACGGATCAAGTAGATTTTACCTGGTGGTAGGACCACAGAACAGATATTAGTACTACGTACAGAATAGCCAATCCCTGCCTCCCACCTGTTTAACTTACCTCACCCTGGTTGAGTTCGCCGGCACCTTTCGCCGGCACTAAAGTTATGGGCTATCAGCGCGTTTATTTGATTTTGCTCTTGCTATAATTACTGGGCAAGAATAATAACTGTCTTGTTGTGATGAGCGCAGTGCAGTGCCCCGCAGAACTTAAAAGCTATAGATGCCGCAAACTTGAGGCCATAATAGAATAATGCTAATGAGTTATTAACTCAGCTTTATAATTATATGTAAAAGAACTTGCAGACTGCTTATGTTTTTTTTTTATACACTATAGTGGCATACAAACGTACTGCCCACAAGATGGTAAGCGGTTACCGCAGCCTATGGACGCTTGCAATACCAGAGGTATCACTCGCGGGTCACCACCTTGAAGCTAAGATCGAAAGCCTCATGTGCCAGTATTTTCACCGGAAACCATACCCTTCACACCGGAACACAGCAATGCGAGCATTACTACTTTGCGGCAGAAATAGGTATGGTGGTAGTCCTTCTCCGGACGAGCTCTATCACAGAGAACTCTTGTATACATAATTATCACAGGCAGTTGTAAAACAAAGTTGCTCCCCGGGGCGCCGCGCCGCCTGTCAAGTATGTATGTATGTACGCTTAGGTCTGTTAAACTAAGGATTTTAAGCAGTTTTTATCAATGGATAAAGTGAGAAGAAAGAAAGTGAGAAAAAGGTTATAGACATTAAAAGTTATATGATAAAAAGTTATCAACATCATGGCAGCTTGATGGAAGGCGCCGTCGTGGTCGGCCAAGAAGACGTTGGCGGGACGATCTCGACTCCTTCAAAAGAGGATGGTGGGACATTGCGAAGGAGAGAGATGATTGGAGAGATTTGGGGGAGACCTTTGCCCAGCAGTGGGAGGAAACAGGTTAAAAAAAAAAAAAATGATAAAAAGCTTGGGACGAATGTACTCCAACTCTATTCGGCATCCATAACATAATAAGTGTCATGCCTAATAAGGGATAAGAACCCAGCCGTAGTTGTTGCCAGTTCTTTTCCGGTATGGGCACGTTGGAACTGGCGCAAATTTACCTAGCTGGTGAGACTTTGACTTTAGTTTCCCGGTGAAATTACTGGCACATGAGGCTTTCGATCTTAGCCTCAAGGTAGCAATCCGCGAGTGATACCTCTGGTATTGCAAGCGTCCATAGGCTGCGGTAACCGCTTACCATCTTGTGGGCCGTACGCTTGGTTGCCACTTCTAAAAAAAAAGTTTAAACTTACGAGTATAAGCCGTGCGAAGCCGGGCGGGTCGCTTGTCTGGATAAAGACCTATAGCGTAAGCTTGATACAAAAGTCACAAAATAAAGTAATGTACAGACGCGCCACAGTAACATCCGATATCAGTAGAGCAAGTTTCCCACCGCAAACACGACGACCTATTGGTTTCCTGTCAGCGCTAGTCAACGTTTCCTTCTTTATGGGCTGGACGACTCGTAACAGCTCACTGGCTTTCACGGTGCAAAGTGACATAGTAACCACGCAGAAGGACAACTATTATCTTAAACCGGCATCGGCATGTTGGGCCAAGATTTTGACTACCCATTGTTGCTGCTTACACACTTGGCCAAGGGTTGGGCCAGCAGCATGTTGGACCAAGATTTTGACTACCAATTGTCGCTGTTTACACACTTGGCCAAGGGTTGGGCCAGCAGCATGTTGGGCCAAGATTTTAGCTACAGATTGTCGCTGTATAAATATTAATTAAGTGATTATTTTGCATTTATTTTTGAACCTCATTGCTTGTTCAACTCCACACCGAAGAAATAAAAAAATATTTGTAACCGTCTCGTGTAATCGTCCAGCTGTCAAATTTGTATGAGATTTTGGTAGTTCATTTTACGCACTAAAGAGGCGCTGTAAAAATCCTCATTGACAGCTGTACGAATTGTACGATACGGTTACGCTTACGATTTTCAAATGAGTTATTCTGAATCAGCTGCAGTGTCGCGTGGTACTACCCAGCAGAGTCGAAAATGTTTAGAAATGTTTGCATAGTTAAAATCAGTTATTTAAAATAACCACTGCATAATAATGATATTTTTCAACACGTACATACTAAACACAATACGTACAACAGTTTTTGCGTAAGCACAGTAGCGTTTATCTTTCCTAAATACATAATTTCAGGTGGTCCTGCTGGGAAGCATGCTTCCTAGCAGGACCACTAGCGAAGTCGATTTTATCAGTACCTGGCACACGTACAGCAATGAACGGCATACGTACACTATGTACGTCTAGCGTACATTCTTTTAAGATATAAATGATCGGATTCTAACGTGGTGGCTCTGCTGGGTAGCACCACGCGCAGTAACCTAAAATGTAAGTCTTATTTTACAACGAAAGTACTGATGCCTGAAATGGACTCTTCAGCAAGAGTTCGTCTTGGTTGGTACCACCGCAGTGCCCGATATTATTATAAGTAGGTACCTATTCAAACATAGACACATCTCTAGGTTAGAATACTGTTTAAACTACACTGTGCCATGGCTATTTTCGCTCCATGGTATGACTCGAGTGTTTGTTTATACTTATTGTTATTTACACCACTGATATTCTACGACAATGTATTTGATGGGGTGCGGAGTTTATGTTAGGTAAAGAGGTAGTAGAAGTTAGGACCGTGTTTTTGAGGGCCAATAAGCAAACAACCTTGTTTGTATCCGTTGTTGACTTTTTTTTTATACCACTAAGTGGCAATAGAGCACCGGTGGTCTAGTGGTAGTGACCCCGCCTTCCGATCCTAAGGTCGTGGGTTCAAACCCGGTCGTGCACCAATGGATTTTTCTGTTCGAAAAATGTATGTGCGCAATGCCAGTGCTCTCATACGGTGAAGGAAAACATCGTGAGGAAACCGGCATGTCCAAGAACTAAAAATTCGAAAGACATGTGCCATCCACCAATCCGCATTGGGTCCGCGTGGTGGATTAAGACCCAATCACTCTCGCTGGAGAGTAGGCCAGTGTCCAAGCAGTGGGAAGGTTAGAAGACTGTCATGATGAAGTGGCAACCCAGCGTACGGCCCACTTGATGGTCAGCAGTTACCGTAGCCTACGCATGTCCATCGTAGATATCACTTGCGTGTCACCTTGAGTCGTTAGATGGAAAGTTCCATGTGCCTGTAATTTCACCGGAAACCATACCATTCAAACCGAAACACAGAAAAACATTACTGCTTGGCGGCAGAAAGTTCGGTGTTTGTTCTTCCCCGGAGGAGCTCTATCACAAAGAACGCTACTACTCTTTGTGTTAGTGTTTTTTCCATTTGTTCTTCCTTCACGCGAAAACTGCTTCTATATAAAATTCACATTCCTACATAAAATTTTCAAGACTAACAAGCTCATACTCCTCAAATTAAAATCACCCCAAACGGGTTTACGCCCTTGGCGATGCTCTCACAGCCTGAACCCACCCTCTTGAAATTACCCTACTTTCTTTAATAAGACGTACGTGGACGTAACTAGGCCTACCCCTTTAAGGGGATGAAATCGCAAACTCTTTTTATGTCATTACTTAAATAAATAATGCCGGACATACTCAGCGCCATTTAACCGCAAGGTAAGCAAAGCGTGTATAATGGGAACCAGATAACTTACAGAATACTTATAATATTTTTTTTAAATACAGTCATACTACTTGCAGTGTTCCGGTTCGAATGGTATGGTTTCCGGTGAAAATACAGGCACATGAGACTTTCCATCTAACGTCTCAGGGTGGTAACATGCAAGTGATATCTAGGATGTTGCATGCGTACACAGGCTACGGTAACCGCTTACCCTCTAGTGGGCCGTAATCTTGTTTGCCATATTAGTGGTATAAAAAAAACCCAGGTTATCGACCTTCGACCGCTCCTGGTTACTTTTGACACACCTTGTACTATCAGGTATTCTGTGACCAGACCATACGAGAAGCCTCCCTGTACACATTAAAATTAAATTACGCTGTATTTTGTCGGTGCTGAGTTATGGGGGCATCACGCTGAGATAGTTTAGAAGGTTAGCGACTAATTATGCGGAATTTTTCTGCGTAAGAAACGAGTTGGTATGTAGCAGTTGCTTAGTCTTGTACATTTAGGCTGCGTTTCCACCAGCGATGTGCGAGGATTTGTAGCGAGGAAAGGTTTTAGAAACTTGCTGCAAGCAAGCCGCTGAAATTGCAGTTAATTTTAAAGGTACTTGCAACAAGTACTATCCTAGTGTAAACGGCCCTTAACAGGCGTGAAATTAAAACGTCTCAATTATCGGGAAGGAAGGAGCGTTAATTTCATAAACATGATACTTGATAGTCTGTAGGAGGCTTTAAGAAATTTGAATTTTGTCACGTATGCTTGCTTATATTATAATGAAGACTTTCAATCAATCAATCAATTTATTTATTTCATAACAAACATAGTAAGTAAGTACTAATGTGCATCTTACACTAAAATATAAGTTATTATGAATTATAATTCAAAATTAAACTTTAAATTGTTTTTTATTTAATTTTTTTTTTGTAAATTCCAATAATATATTTTTTATATTTATTCTAATTAAGTATTGATGTATATTATGTGTACGAAATGGCTTGGGGACATAATTAAATTCATCAGAACTTACACTGAGTTTATGCAACCCGTACTTGGACTTGGTCACAACTTGGTGGAACTATAACAGCTATAGTTAATGAAAAAAGAGTGAAGATTTGTATTTGTTTGTTACGAATAAACTCAAAAACTACTGTTTTGATAAAAATTATTTCACTATTAGAATGATAATATTATCCCTGAGTAACATAGGCAATACTTATTACTAGCGACCAGCCCCAGCTTTGCACGGGTGCGCTTTTATTGCACCTTTTTTGAGATTATTCGTAAGAAACAAAAATACAAAAATAAAAATCTTTTCTCTTTATAATATTAGTATAGTTTCAGTTCCTTGCTAGTTTCAAAGGATCGGATTAGAATTTGAATAATGAGACATATACTATTTTCGAAATAAAATCTAAACGTTATCGCGCGGGTACGCGGTACTCCGCTCAGGAGGCTTAAGCGCGTCACACACGGTGAAGATGCTATAATATTTTATCTTAAGATGCCCTAATATAAAATATTATAGTATCTTAGGTTATCACACACGGCTAAGATACAGTAATATTAAAAAACCTGTTCATTTCCTTACGAGTCTGCGTTGATGCCACACGTATTCCTTGTTATATCGTCGTATCTTAAGATAACATATTAAGATACGAAATATATATTTCCATATTTGCATATTCGCTCGGTATCTTAAGATACTGAAGATAAAATATAAATTATCTTCGTCGTGTGTGATGGTTCATAGGATTTCTATGGTGAGCGATATTCTAAAATATGCTCTAAGATAATATATATTTTATATTATCTTCACCGTGTGTGACGCGCTTAATTCGCTATGACCAAACGCGGGCTGGTTACGATATCTGCGTGGAATCGTTGTCGACGAGCCACGTTTTATGGCTCGTCTGACTGTTTTTCAAAGTCAACCTATCGATAGCAAAACTATATCTATTAAAACAACACAGATACGGAAAACAATTTACAATTTCACACCATGGCACGTATAGAACACGTTACTAAGTTACACGTTATTGGTAAGGAATCTCCTAGGTCATATCGAATAAGCCCCCAGATCTGAACAAGCCGTTCGCAAGTCCGATCGCCACACTAATTACTACCATTATAATGTTTACAACGACTGTTGCACCATAAAAGAGAAATGGCGATTCTTATAATAAAACAAATTGAATCAATAAACACTACAAATAATATTGACTTGTCGGTCTGTAATTACAATAACAAGGCAAGTGCGAGTGGGACCTCGCCAATGAGTGTTCCGTACATCTAAGCTAAGGGTTTTTTGTTCTTAAGAGATTAACAATGATAAGCACTGTTCCGCGTGGCCTCATTTGGATGGGTAACCGTCAGTGGCAATTTCAACTGAGCGCTCCCGTGCTTAGGAGAGCACGTTAAGCAGTCGGTCCCGGCTTTTTAAAGTTGTTAGGCCATGACAGAGGCCTTCGGGCGTCCTAGAAACTCTGTCACCAGAGTTGGCCACTGACTTATACGACTAACTTAGTACGAACTAGTAAGTCTTTTAAAAAACCTTACAACCTTCACTAAATTGAATTGAAACTCATGTTAAAAAGTTCCTTGTAAATTTGGGCACCCCATTTTACCCCTTTTTATTGAATAAACTGTACTCTCTGTCATAGCGCTTTCTAAGCCATGGCCCTTTCATTCACAGTCATTAAACATCTGCTAAAATGCCAGTGTTTTATGTATAAGGTAAGAGCATTCTTGGCCTAAAGCTCGATTGGCCCTGCCCCGCCTAAGGGCATATTTTTTTGTTAATACCATACTTATACAACACAATACTTATACACAAACAAAATATTTGCAGATCTTGCAAACATTTCCTTCTTAACCAAAGACTCGAACAAACACGAATAAACGAATAAAGCCGCGAGCGATTGGTACTCTTAAATAAATTGAATTTGTAATAACTAGTGTCAGCCTTCTAATGTTCCCACTGCTGGGACACTGGCCTACTCTCTGGCGAGAGTGGTTGGGTCTTAATCCACCACGCGGACCCAATGCGGATTGGTGGATAGCACATGTCTATCGAATTTTTAGCTCTTGGACATGCCGGTTTCCTCACGATGTTTTCCTTCACTGCATGAGAGCACTGGCATTGCGCACATACATTTTCCGAATAGAATAGAAAAAACCATTGGTGCACGACTACATAGATAGATATTTTTTATTTTATATAGAAAATACCCAGAACACCCGGAACAAATATTTGTAACATTTGTTCCGAGGCGGGAATCGAACCAGCAACTTTTGCGTCGCAGGCGGAGCTGCGCCCGCTGCGCCACATCGGTCGTCAAATATTTCATAATAGTTATTATATCGCGGTCCTTTGTATTTTAATTCATTAGAAAAGGACGGCAATAATTTTAGTGAGTTTAAGTTTAGAAAATGTTACAACAGAATCGACACTACTGTCAGCCAATTATAACTGAAAAATGTCAAGCGCGTGTCGGTCGTGTTCTGCATAAGAATGCCGTTCTGTATCCATTTTAAATTGTGCTGATAATTTATTTTTATTGCTTTAGGTTTATGCGATTCGCTTCCTTTGGGATATTCTGACATTTAAAGCTGAAAAAGGCCACTCTGACATTATGACGAAAACGGCTTGAACTCACAATTAACATCTGAGGGGCATCTACAAACTAATAGCAATATTAAAGTAATATTACCCAGATATCCTTTTTTTAAATTATTTCATTTTATATAACGAATTATTAGATTATTTTATTAATCTACAAAATCAATTTTAATATTGCTCTAAGAGTTCGTAGTTGTAATGTTACTTATAAGCGATAGTTCTGCGGGTTGAACTCATAGCTTTGTTACCGACCAATCTCCATTGATCTCCATCTCAAACTGTCTAATAAGACAGTAGAGGTCAAACTATCGTATTAAAATAATATAATAATTCGTTATATATAATGAAATAATTTTATTAGTTGGGTCTTCGATTTAAAAAACTGAGTAGTATAGATACTATTAAAATTGATTTGTAGATTGTTAAAACAGTAAAGTATAGTAGTAAAGGTCAAACTGTCGTATTAAGACAGTTTGAGATGGAGATCAATGGAGATTGGTCATTAACAGAGTTATGTTACCTGGTGGTAGGACTCTTTAGCAAGAGTCCGTCTTGGTGGGTACCACCGCAATGTCAGATATTCTACCTCCAAGCAGTAGTGTGCAAGCTGCACTGTGTTTAGGTTTGAATGGCACTGTAGCAAGTGAAATTACTGGGCGAAAGAGACTTAACAACAATGTCTCGGGTTGATAAGCGCAGTGCAGTGCCACGCAAACACTTAAAAACTTTAAGCTTTGGGTGGCACTGCATCTGTTATAGTCAGGCGTGGTGCTTAACACCAGGTGGGCGCTTTGATTGTCCTGTCACTTGCTGACATAAAAAAAAAATGTGGTCAAACCATTGATGACGTTTCATTTTTAAGAAATAAGGTCCGTCGCTACGTTACCGCTATAATACGACCGCCGTATAACATCCTCGCTTTTAAAGAAAGAGGCTTTTGTTCGTACAAAGGCAATGCCAATTTCGGACCAGAAATGCCATTAAATGGTTTACTGCTACAGATAAAGAGGAAAAATATTCAAAAAGGTTTTTTGTATGTAGCTACATTTTATTGGAAAGGTCTGGGCGAAATCAAATCAACAGGGTAAGCTGGGGTGGTTTGGAATAGGAGAGGTAGCGGTAATTTGTTCCATTTAAAAACTAGGTAGTAATTGTAAATGATGTCTAACGTTAGTTAGTGTTAGGCCGCCCGAAGGCCTCTGTCATGGCCTAACAACTCTGAAAAAGCCGGGACCGACTGCTTAACGTGCCCTCCGAAGCACGGGAGCGCTCAGTTGAATATGTGAAGTACAGTGTGTACAAAAGTGTAAATACGCAGGAGATAACACTAAACCGAGACAAGTAGAGAATAAATCGTGCTATCTCGCCTCTGTGATCTCGCTTTTGTCATAATTGTTGTCAACCATGTCACTCACACATACAATGGTACCGTTTACGTACACAAACCATGCATGTGGTGATCGCGACGCGTTTGCTTGCATCTCCTTCTCTTCCGTCGTTCCTTCATTGCTGAAGATCGTGATTCGTTACTCCTTTGGTGCAGTTTGAAAAAAAAAAAAAAAAAAAAAATTGCAACATAATCAGTTCAGTACACTTACATTTATAATTTCGCTACTATTAACCATAAAAAAATAAAAACAACTTAAATGAAATTGGATTGGATTGGATTTGATTTGTGGATTGTTCAGGATTATTTATTTATCTGCTGCCTGATATTGTTAATGTTTGCTTGCATACATTGTATTATGTATTCTTTATTTCTTGCTTTCATACATTTTCTTCAGAGTGTCCGGAGTGTAGTATAAAAGTATATTTCTTGGACCACACTAGTACGTCCGTGGACATGTAAGTAATAAGAGCGTATGCCCTGTTTCATCCGTTCTTTATTAAATAAACATGTCTAGGATTAGAAGCGTAGCTCGGACGTACAGTTAGTACAATAAGACAGGCTTACCCTACATTATATAGATACTTGTATCTCTGTCACACCCCGGACAATAAAATGTATGATGCAATCACCAACGCATAGTTTGTGTACGTAAACGGTGCTGTTGTTTGTATGAGTGTAATGGTTGTCCCCACCTAATTATAGCAACAGCGAGATATAATTATTGAACACACTCGCTCTGACATGCGCGCGCTTGGACCTACACAATTAAAATAAACGCGTGCATAAATGCCTTCAGTGGTGGCGAAAGGTGTGGTGCCGGCAAACTTGCGACCGGAGTGGGTTAAGTAAAACAGTTGGGAGGTAGTGGCCATTTTGTACGTAGTACTAATATCTGTTCATTGTCTCTGTGCTAAATCTATATTGTAAATATTTGTTCCGGGCTATTAGTGACGAGATGGTCACATTGTTAACTAACGTTAGGCGCCACGACTGACCATAAGAGTTTCAGTGACACCCAAAGATCTGCACTGCGCTTGTTTGTCATCTTGAGATACGACATAGATAATGGGTCAATTTCACTTGCTACAGCCCTTTAAATCTAAACACAGTGCAGCTTGCACGCTACTGCTTGGAGGCAGAATATCCGAAACGCGGCAATGTAATCATTACTGATTCATGTAATCATTAATCCCGTGCTTCGGAGAGCACGTTAAGCAGTCGGTCCTGGCTTATTCAAAGTTGTTAGGCCATGCATGACAGAGGCATTTGGGCGGCCTAAATACTCTGTTACTAGTTGGCTGACTCATACGAACTTACTTACTTATTAGCGTCAGGAATAAAAATGATGGTAGTTGACGAGCCCTGTCATAAAGAACTACTGTTAAAAACAAAAATGCAGGAAAATAACCAGTGATACCGTATCTACGGTACAAATTACGAGTTAATGAAGAATATCAATTTTCCATTTCCATTTGTTGAAGCATCTGTATACAGAATGCGTAATCCATTATACTTTATCACTTAGTAATGCATGCAGACATAAGCCACAGTGCCCGCAGAATAGCTTGGTAACTGTAAGGTAATACCGTATATATATTTTAAAACAAAAATATGTTTATATAATTTTAATGTTATGTACAATTTTTGTTAAATTTTATTTTATTTTATTGTATACTAGCCGATCTGCTCCAGCTTCGCACGGGTGTAATGAAAACCTGTGCGAAGCCGGGGACGGTCGCTAGCAATAAATATCCTCTATGTTACTCAGGAATAATATAACATTCTAATGGTGAAATAATTTTTAAAATCGGACCAGTAGTTTTTTAGTTTATTCGGAACAAAAAGACAAATCTTCTCTCTTTATAATATTAGTATAGATTCACTCAGTCCGGCGAAGGGCATACTAGGACTTAGAAACTAGGATTATGGTCCTGGGTTATGGTTGGTACGCCATAACCCAAGACCATAATCCTAGTTTGGGTATCATAGTTGTCCATCAAGGAAATACATCTTTTAATGAAACCTTAAAAAGTAAGATTGTACAATACAGGGTCTTTGATTTTAGTGCGCGATATTCAAAGAATATGTTCCACACGATGATTTTTTATTTTTCTAATATATATATTTTTTTTTACGTAATTCTGCTTAATAATTAGTTATACTTGTTAGAAATCGAATAAGTATAGGTAAATGTAATGTATGATAAGTCAAAAAATTACAATTTCAATATCAGAAGTGCACTGCTATTTTAGTGGCAGTGGTGCCTTCCATCCTAGTCGTGGGTTCGAAACTGGTCGTTCTTCAATAGTTTTTTTTTAGGAAAATTATGTGCGCAATACCAGTGTTTTTATACGGTGTTTTTTATCAGTAATTGAAGAGACGATTAGAAAGAAAGAAAAAAAATGCATTTATTGGAAGTTAAGTGTTTTTCCTGATGTTAAACGCCATGGCTAACCATGTTAGTTGCAGTGTCACCCAACATCATAAATTTTAATGTTCTGCCATATTTTAGTCATATTATTTCATTTCTTGTCATATTTTTCAGGTAGATCATTTTTAGTAAGTTAAGTTAATAGTAATAGTAATGACTTGGTGGCTCAACTGGTAGACCATACCTATGCAAATCAAGCATCATGTCGCGGATTCAAATCCTGATTAAGACAAAAAAATAAAATAAGTACTACTATAAAAACTGTGATACTTCGGTTGAATTATCGCCGTTATTTTGTTTTATTAGTAGTGTGGTTTGTACCAGCTGTCTTATTTACACTGTACCAACACGCATAAATACATGAATATGAAGAATTTCATTAGGCACAGAAGTTTGTGACGGTTCCTAATGGCGGTAAATATTATATTTATGTGGTAAAAGTCGTGAATTTAAAGGCACTTTCTCACCAAGAGCATTTGCTTGTAACAGTTCATATTCAAGCTGTTTGGTCTGAGCTTTATCTCACCAGTTTAATGATTTTGTAACTAGATGTCGCGACTAGTCGATTAGAACGCGCTATCGTTGCGTTTTAGTAATATTTACCCATTAGCTTTGCAATATTTTATTGAAGTCCGTTTTCCGAGAATAAACCTATGTTTACTGTGACCGTGGTTTAAGTTATCTAATCGCCATACTCATGTTATACCGTTTTTCACAAGCATTACATTACACAAGTTAGTAAGAAGAACTGAGCATTACAGTGCGTATTTTTTTTTAAAATTCACAATAGGCTTGCGCTTGTGATAGTATGTTCCTTGAGTGTGCAATTTTTTTTTTAACATTTTGTCTTAAAAATCTCGAGTAAATCGATTACGTTTTTTTGGTCAATTATTATTATCATTGTTGAAAATCGCGTAATAATTAAATACTCGAGCACGCGCGCCCTGTAGCGGTTATAGGGGGGTCATACACGAGCAGGTCATTGACGCGCGGGTTATTGACACGCGGTTCATTGACAATAATAAAATACCCCATATAATATATCAAAATTAATCATGTTATCACACGACTAAAAAACGCTCCATTATGCAAGCATTAGCTTAGCGATACAGTGTGACTCGCCCTTTATATTTATGTAAATTCGTGCGTAACCAGAATCATTACTGCCAATGTGCTTTTTAGTACTAAAATTGTGCTTTTTGGTGTTAAAACAATATTATTTTGTGCTAATACTGTGAATTTGATATATTCAGCGGCAAACATGCGGCTGTGTTTATTGTTTTTATCACGTAAGGGTGAAAAAAATATTCGTATATTTTCACGGTTGGTTGGTTCGTGGCGTATCGTACGGTTGTTTTTAACAAACTGTTTTTAGCTTACGTAGTTACATCTTCCCAACCTACCTGCAGCTCTGTATTTGTAGCAAATTAAGCATTTTGTATTGTTTTGTAAACGCGCGCCCACGCGCGCAGACAGCCAAGTATTTGCTGACATGATAAAACCAGCCACTACCGTGTCACAGGCTTATCCTCATTCCATACTGATTCACTCTATGTAAAAGACATTCGCATTAAATAATTCAACTTTAATTAATTTCATTTCTTTTTAAAAACATTTCCCCGCTTTTCCCGTACAAGTCTGGCGCAGCCTTGTGGATTTTCCACGATTTTCCGGAAAATCTACGATCGTGAAAACCCCAAAATTGGTTTTACGAAAGTGGAAATTCTTACGAAAACCGACTCTACGCGGACGTGGAAAAGAACGAACCAAATAAATACGACTCTGGTAACGTGAAAAGCGAGTGAAACGAAGTGATTTTAGTGTGGTTTCAACTGGAGGACATGGGATCGAGCAGCTTGTCAGTAAACCTTTTCACTCCTGTTTTTATATTCCTGTGTCTTTTCCGCCCTTTTTCTCTCGAACTTAAATCGTCGAGCTTATTAATTGCGTTTATCTGATTTTGTTTGCACTACAATTGGCAAACTCTTTGCACATAAAATAGGCAGATCTTTTATTCGTGATTAATTTGTATTAGTTATAAGTAGACGTGGTAGCACTTAAATAGGCAAGAAGTTGCACTCAAATAGGCAAATTGATTTACACGCAAATTGGTAAAATCAGTGTTAGAAATAAGTTACAGTTTTAAATTGATTTGCACATAAATTGTGGATCAGTTAGTAATTATTAGTAGGATTAGTTGCACTTAAATTGGCAAATTGATTTAGTCATTAAGTAAAAGTATTTTTAATAATGGAAGTTAAGGCTATTCCTAAGGACACTCTGTCCATTATTCCCAAATACGACGGGGAAGAAAACCTATTGAATTTATTTATTTCAAAGTGTGAATATGTGGTTAATGGTAGTGAGATTGTTGGAAACGTAGCACAAAAGCTATACATATTTCATGTCGTTTCCAGCAGACTTACTGGTAGAGCTGCGGCTCTACTTAGCGATCACCCGAATATTACGACTTACGAAGAGTTAAAAAGTCTTCTTACGCAACATTTCGGTGACCCTCGATCAGAAGAGTGCATAGCAATTGAGCTCGAAACTTTAAAGCTTAAACCAAGCGAAACGTACATTCAGTTTTGTCATAGAATTCAGAATACCAGGAGTTCTTTGTTCGCGAAAGTTAATAGGCTTACCGATGAAGGAATCAAAGCAGCAAAAATGATTGTCTATAACAACACCGCCTTAAATGTTTTCCTGTATAATTTACCGGAAGACATGATTAGGATTGTACGATTAAAAGGTTGCTCTACTCTGGAAAATGCCTTAAGCATAGTGACTGAAGAAGTGAACTTTAAGTTCCAGTATGATGCGAAAAACAAATTATTAAAACAAACATCGCATCAGCTACCACCAAACACACAAAATTCGTTAAGACCACCCGCGCCTCAAGGTTTTAGACCGACATTTGATTCGGCGAATAATTTTAAATTTGGCATTCCTAATAATCAAGGTGGGTTAAGACCAAACTTTATCCAACAAATAAGATACGCACCACCACCCACGCAAGGTTATCGATTCGGGATAACCGGGACACCTCAAAATTTATCCCAACGTACATTCGGCCATACACCTGAAAAACGTGTCCCCTTTCAATACGGCGGCTATAAGTTTGGTATTCCGCAACAAGGTATGAAGTTTGGCGTACCGCAACAACGTGCCCCCTTTCAATACGGCGGCTATAAGTTCGGTATCCCGCAACAAGGTTTTAAGTCTGGCGTACCGCAACAACAAGTACAAGCCCCTAGGCTGCAAGAATCCGACGTAACGATGCGCACTGCACCGGTGCGACAAAATATGATTGCGAACGATCTTTATTATTTAGAAGATCCACTATGTCAGGATAACACTTCTGATGATTACAACGATTATTACTACGGTTATAATATGAACGAGAATGTGGAGTATGCCGCTAATGAGTGTTATGATAGGGAAAATATTGATGAGACAAATTCCGCATTTCCGGAAAACATCTGCCCGGAAAACATCAGTTCGGAAACCGTATATCCGGATTTTCGGGAAACAGCCTCGAAGAAGGACGCGGTGAAGTAATCAACTTAAATTATTGTGACAGTATTTTAAAATTACCTCACGTGGTTATTCCTGAAATTCAGTCGAAATTTCTCATCGATACTGGAAGTAGTAGATCTTTTATAAGCCCTGCTAAAGCTAATGAATTTTTCAGTGAATTTAAATACTATGAGCCATTCACAGTCATTAGCACACATGCTCAAAGCATGCATAATGAGATAATATACATACCATTGTTAAAGACCTTTAAAAGCACACTGCCTCATAAATTTTATATTTATGATGTTGATGGACGATATGACGGCTTAATAGGATCTGACCTTCTATCAAAATTAGGAGCAAACATCGATATGCGTAACCAAATGTTACTAACACACAATGCGAGTATCCCAATTATTTATAATCCACCATATGAGATTTATGTAGCCCCACGATCTGAAACGAGAGTCAAGATTCCCACCAACTTACAACACGGTGATGCTATAATAGAATATCTGCAGTTTCGGGAAGGCGTCCGTATGCCTACCGCTCTTGTTACGTGTGAGAACTACTTTGCGGAAACAGTTATACAAAATACATCTGACGTAAAATCTATTATCACGTTCAAGAAACCAGTTAATGTCACGCTATTTAAAAACGAAGAATGTATGGTAAATTTTGTGAAAGATGATTGCATGATTGATGAGGCACTAAAAGAAAATTTAAGTAAATTACGATTAGATCATACGAACAAAGAGGAACGTGATAATATATTCAGGTTGTGTCATGAATATCGCGATATATTTTATTGCGATAAACTACCTTTGTCCTTCACAAATCAAGTGAAACATAACATCAGAACGACAAACGAAGACCCGATTTATATTCGACCTTATAGACACCCTCCTGTCGTTAATCAGGAAATACAGAAACAAGTAGATAAACTTTTAGCAGATAATGTGATAGCCGATTCTCACTCACCTTGGAGTGCACCAGTTCACCTGGTACCAAAAAAAATTGACGCAACAGGAGAAAAGAAATTCAGAATGGTGATCGATTATCGACGCCTCAATGAAATTACAGTCGACGATAAATACCCGTTGCCTAATATTACTGATCTTTTTGATAAGATAGGCAAATCTCAGTATTTTAGCACAATAGATCTTGCCAGCGGGTACCATCAAATAGAAGTAAATGAAGCGGATAGAACAAAGACAGCATTTACAACACAATCAGGCCATTACGAGTTTAAAAGGATGCCGTTTGGTTTAAAAACAGCACCTGCTACGTTCCAAAGGGCTATGGATAATGTGCTGCGAGGCCTTCAGGGTATCCACTGTTTGGTATACCTTGATGACATCATAGTTTTCTCATCTAGCCTACAGGAGCACATTGAGAAACTTCGTAAAATATTTGATCGACTTAGGGAAACTAACCTAAAGGTGACACTTGACAAATGCGAGTTCTTAAGAAAGGAAGTTCTTTATCTTGGTCACACTATTACCAAGAATGGCCTTATGCCTAACAATGATAAAATTAAAGCAGTTCTAAACTTCCCAATACCGCGAATATCTACTGAAATAAAGAGTTTTCTTGGTTTGGTAGGTTATTACCGGAAATTCATAAAAGATTTTGCTAAACTCACACAGCCATTAACGTCATGTCTTAAAAAGAAGAACAAAATTGATTACACAAAAAAAGAATATATAGACGCATTTGAAAAGTGTAAAGAGCTTTTGACCAACGCACCGCTCTTACAATTTCCCGACTTTACCAAACCATTCGTCCTCACGACGGATGCATCCAACTTTGCAGTCGGCGCTGTCTTGTCACAGGGACCTATAGGTGGCGATAAACCGATAGCCTACGCGAGTCGTACCTTAAACGACGCTGAAACGCGATACAGTACGATTGAAAAAGAGCTTTTAGCCATAGTCTGGGCTACAAAGCATTTCCGACCGTACTTGTATGGGAAGAAGTTTATAATTTACACGGACCATAGACCTTTAACTTGGATTAAATCGATTACTGAACCTAACAGTAAACTTACTAGATGGAAATTACGTTTGTCAGAATTTGATTACGATATTAAACATAAAGAAGGTAAACAAAATTGTAATGCTGACGCTTTATCGCGAATTAGAATAAACGCTTTAGGCGAAAAAGATGACGTCTCAATGAAAGTAAATTTAGATAAAAAGGAACAAAAGTTACAACGTCATATCATAGATTTAACTGAGGAAATTGGTCGATTAAGCAAAGAACTGAAAAATACCTCTCGCGCCTCTACGCCACGCGAACGAACGCCATCGCCGATAGTAATTTCATCTAGCTCGGAGAAAAGTAATACATCAATAGCTGGTAACGGTCGACGATCGCCCTACTCGAATCCATCTTTAAGTAGTACGACGGCTTCTGCTTCCGAAGGACGCGATGACGATAGTATAGGCACAGTACATTCAGCCCGCGATTTAGATACAGACGGGATGCTTATATTACAAGAAGCTGTAGATACCAAGTCAAATCAGATACTTATACATACTTGGAATAGGGACGAATTATCGGTTAAAGACTTATCTAGAGACAAGCAAAAGGTATTAGAGGTTCACTTACCTTTGAATAATCCAGATTTGGTAAAGAGGTTTCTGAAAGAATATATTAGACCCAAAATAAAATATTTCTTTTATTTTGAAGACCCATTACATCGCAAGCAGTTTTCAGAGGCTACTATATTTCTATTTCAGAAAGGGACAGTGAAATTTTACGAGTGTACTAGGAGAGTAATTTATGTAGATAGTGAAGCTGAACAGCGAGACGTTGTACTCAAATATCACATAGGTAAAAATAGTCACAGAGGAATAAAGGAAACGTTAGTACATCTAAGACGTACCTTTTATTGGAACAACATGGACCAGACAGTAGCCAGCATTATAAATGCATGCGAACTCTGTAAAAAAATGAAATACGACCGTAAACCATTAAAACCTGAATTGCAGTTATCACAAACTCAAATTAGACCGTTCCAAGAGTTGTTTATAGATACTTTCTCAATTGACGGTAAACATTACCTCACAATAGTTGATGCCTTCAGCAAACTGGGTCAAGCATTTGAGATCAGCGCTAAGTCCACACCTGAAGCAGTAAGAGCTCTGATAAAGTACTTCTCTTTGTATGGAACACCTAGTAGAATCAGTTCAGACCCCGGTACAGAGTTTAACAATACTCTCATAAAGGAAATGTTATCATTTTATAAGATCGAACTTCACATTGGTACCCCTCATAATCCTAATTCTATGGGTATAGTAGAAAGGTTTCACTCTACTATTATAGAGATATATCGAATCGCTAAATATGAACAAAAAATAACAGACGCTGCGTCCGTCATGAGTTATGCAGTAATGTCATATAACCACACCATTCATTCTACCACAGGCCTCACTCCATTTGAAGTTGTTTTTGGCCATACCGAATCCAATAGCGCGTTTTACGTGGATTTTAATAAACAGTTCACCCAACAATTGGTAAAAGAACATGTGAGGAGAACTAAACATTTGTATGAATATTTAACCGACAAAATAATTGACAAAAAGAAATCTGTAATAGAGAAACGTGGTGGAGAGAAAGAATTTGACATAGATGTAGGCGATACAGTCTTTATAAAAGGAGTAAATACTAGGCGTAGTAAGGATAAACCGCGATATCAGAAAGCTCAGGTTACCGGAGCTATAAAAAGGAACATTGTACCAGTTATAACTCATAATCGGAATACTAAAGTTCCCATTAAAGACATCAAGCGCCCTCCACAGGTTAATTCTTCTGGCGGTCCAAGTGATCCGAAGCCAGGCCCTTCATCTGCAGCTGATTGACAAGAATCCAGGACTGCTACCTGTAAAGGAAGGTCAAGCTGTTGTTAGCCATGATACATGGACGGTTATTAAGATCTTAGATTTAAGGTTTATTTACGAAGAACTAGAGTTAAATATAAATAGCTATGTAAGATTAAAAAGGCAAGTACAAAGCTGTTTCGACACCAAAGCTTTTGATTCAGACTTCATAGAAGTAGAGTCACAAACAGATTACAACATGAACATAACTATAGATAAGTATAAGCAGTTGATTCCATCGGTAAGATACAAACGTGGTTTAATAAATCCGCTTGGATCATTGATCAAGACTATCACTGGTAATCTTGATAACGACGATGCTGTTATGTACGAAAAGTTAATTAACGAGGTAAAAACTAAACAAGACGCGATAACTAAGAAAATGACAATCGTTACCGAAATGGTGGGTACGTTCACAAAAATAGCCAACTCTACCAAAAGCAATTTCATTCAGATAGAGGAAAGCATTCAAGATATTATTCATAGTATAAATGGATCAAAGTTATCTCAAACCAGTAACAAAATTATTCACATCTATAACGTTTTTATACATAACTTTCAAACACTCTACACAAGACTGGATGAAATTGAAACGGCTATTTCTTTTGCTAAAATTAAGATGTTACATCCGGCAATTGTCGATACAGATGAGTTATTAGTAATGTTAAAGGAAATTGAGAAAACAAACAAATTAGTGTTTCCAGTAAGGATGGAAAATGTAGTAAAAATAGAGCAATGTATAGAGATGAAAGCTTACATAAAACAAAATCAGATAAAACTTATTATGCATATTCCTTTGATAAATAACGAAGTATTTAACTATATTAAATTGATTCCCTTACCTATCCATAATAGAGCCAATGACCTTACCTCTCTTATTCTACCCAAATATCCTTATGTCCTTGTGAAAGGGTTGAAAGCGAGGCCGCTCTCCCAGCCATGCCACGAAACTGACGAAGGCCGTTTCCTGTGCTTTGAGAATACCGTTTCACCGCTAATCGAAGACGATTGTATTACTGAACTTATGAAGTTTTCTACAAACATATCGAGTTGTCACCCAGTTCCTGTTACCATTGACGACGTAAAGGCTGACCTTATACAGCCCAATCGCTGGATCGTTTTCGTGAAAACTGAAACGCTGCTTACCAAATATTGCGAGAACGAGATTACGCAAGAAACAATCAGCGGAACTTATCTGTTAACCTTAGATGATGATTGTCAAGTTCTAATAAAGGAGTTAAAGTTTAAGAGACACGAAAGCCAAGGCAAAGATGTAGTTTACATGAAGTTTCCAGTTGTCAACTTGCCTAAAATATTGACCAGCCCAGCAGACATACAGAGGAAGCCTGTCAGTCTCAACGGAATCGACCTAGCCGATATTCAGTTTCTGAATTACGTATTGCAGAAAAGTGGAAGTGAAGTTATTGATAGTGAAAATTATCATAGTGCTCTAGATTATAAAAGTGTTAGCATAGGAAATTTAGCGCTTTGCGTCATATTAGTTATTGGCCTTTTATTGTTAGCATTTAAGCGTAGAATTAAGAATGTTTGTTTTAAAAGAATTCAAGATAATCTGCATCCTTCAGATAATCTTCATCCTTCAGATAATCTTCATCCTTCAGATAATCTTGAACTTATGGACGGAGGAGTTACATCTTCCCAACCTACCTGCAGCTCTGTATTTGTAGCAAATTAAGCATTTTGTATTGTTTTGTAAACGCGCGCCCACGCGCGCAGACAGCCAAGTATTTGCTGACATGATAAAACCAGCCACTACCGTGTCACAGGCTTATCCTCATTCCATACTGATTCACTCTATGTAAAAGACATTCGCATTAAATAATTCAACTTTAATTAATTTCATTTCTTTTTAAAAACATTTCCCCGCTTTTCCCGTACAAGTCTACGTAATCAATATTTGGATGGGGGACCTTTTGTTGAACTTTTTATTGTCAGCAAGGAGACAGTTAAGTCGTTCGCCTGATATTAAACGCCACGCCTTCATCAGATGCAGTAAGTAAGTAAGTTCGTGTGAGTCAGTGGCCAACTCTGAAGACAGAGTTACTAGGCCGCCCGAAGGCCTCTGTCATGGCCTAACAACTTTGAAAAAGCCGGGACCGACTGCTTAACGTGCCCTCCGAAGAACAGATGCAGTTAGTGCTGAACTCAGCGTCGCGGTGGGCGTGTCCCTGGAAAGAAGCGAGCAGTTGCGGGTTTGGTTCCCACTGTGGGACAAAGGTTTGCTGTTTGCATGATCTGCAGTTATTTCTTAATATAAATACACACAAGCCGCTAAAATGATGATGTTTTAAGATACTGTGTTGATTAAAAAAGAATATAACTCCGTCACTAGAATTGGCCACTGACTCATATACATTTATGTAGGTACTTACTTACTTAATGAAAGTAAGCAAAGTAACAAACAACGTAAAGCAGGACAAAGGAAGGTATGTACAGGTAATTAGGAGCAAACTGGAATCCTCATTAAAACTTGCCCTAATACCAATCACAAGAGAACTCGGGAGCCCCGCTTGTTTATGTTAATCATGTTTACATCTTAGCCACAGTCTGCGGAAGACGGCTGGGTTAAGATTTTACGCAGGACAATTCGTGTTTTTCGACCTCGACGACCTCGATGATCATTATTTATCTCAATTCGTATTTTTGTGTAAGTCTAGGGTAGGGAAGGAGTGACAAAACAAATATCTGCATATTATGCAACGGTGCGGGGATCGAACCGCAACCTCTTCGCATCAGCTGAGCACTCACCCACCGCTCCATATTCTTCTTCTTTCGTGTCGTGATGTCGTCAATCGCACACACAAACCGCTCCACCGAGGTCGTCAATCAAACCAGCTAACTATATATTCACTGTATATGAAGTTGTCTAGATGTTTAACGTAGACTTTGTTTCGCGGATGTTAGTATAACCTACTTTATACTTTGAAACGCAAATTAAGGTAAACCTTTATTGTAACGAGATTATAAAGTTAATTGGACCTACGTTAAACGCGGTATACGCTTAGAATTGTAACAGTGCTTTTATAATAAAACCGGGCTATTAAAATTACTCATTAGAGGGCCTAATTTCAATACTAATCTAACTGAAAATTTTGCATAAAAATTCACCCAAATGTCTTGGGGTTGGGCGTCTCTAGTTCTAAGGTTGGTAGCTGGAAACTGCGACACAGTTTATACTAGTTGTATTTTCCAGAGTTCAAAATTTTTGATCATGTTATTTAAGTACACTAAAAAAAAAAAAACTTAATACCTTCATAATCATCCTCATTATATCAGCTAATAAGGGAGCGCTCGTGACGTAGCTGGCTAAGTTGCACTTAACAGATCAACGAAGTTAAGCACTGTTCCGCGTTCATTTGGATGGGTGGCCACCAGTCGGTCCTGGCTTTTTCAAAATTGTTAGGCCATGTCTGTCGTGGCCTAACAACTTTGAAAAGACCGGGCCTTCGGGCAGCCCTAACCTCTGTCACCAGAGTTGGCCACTGACTCATACGAACTTACTTACTTTTAATTAATAAACGTCCACTGCTGGGCATTGACTGGAGCATTCACTATTCACTGACTTCCTGCGATCGCTTTGATGTCATCGGTCTATCGAGTTGGGGGCCGTGGTTTCCTTAGAATACCTTAATTTGAACGGAAATTTTAACTTTTGAATTTAAAAAAATTATACCTATTATTTTTAAATTGAAATTCAATATATTTTTATAGAATCACAAAGAGAAATTTACGTCAGTTTCATTCCATTTCTAACGCACCCACGCCGTATAATAACTGGAAACAACACCGACCGGGTTCCTATCGCTTTTTAGGCATTACCCTTACTATTGTTATACCGAGTGAGTTGGCGTGAGTTGAGTTAAGTTAAGTTGAGATTAAAGTACCATGCGTAAGCAATAATTGCTCCAAGTAGAATGAGTTTGAATAAAAAATCTCTAATATTGCTATGGCCAAGCTCGAACCCACACCGGCGTTAGGTAAGTAACATTTGTTATTGTTATGCCGAGTGAGTTGGTTTGAGTTGAGTTAAGCTTGAGTTGAGTTGGATGTCCAAGTACAAACCGTGGCTATAATTGCTCCAAATAGAATGAGTTTGAATACAAAAAGCTCTAATATTGCTATGGCCAAGGACTCGAAACTACTACCTTTAATAAAACAATTTATTAACCACCCCCCGCAGCAGCCTTAACTGCCGTATAATCTATTCACCAATAAATACCGAACAACTTTCTTTGATAATGATCATAATTTCTGAATATTTATGACAGACGAAGCCCTTAAAGGTCGATTTCCAAGCAATGCGACAACCAGATACTAAGATAACGTTTTATATTATGCTATAATATTTATATCTCTATTTATATCTATGCATAGTTTAAAACAAAATCGCTTCCCGTTTGTCTTAAAGCGGCTGTACACTCTCACCCGGGGCAGACCGAGGCAGACCGAGGCAGGGCGAGCGCGAGAGTGTAATGGTAACGCTCGTCCGCCTCGGCCTGTTTCGGCGTTCCTCGCAAGCTCTCCGCCCGGGATATATACACGTTAAGTATCCGTGCGAAGCTGGGGCGTGTCGCTAGTCAATAAAATAAACACAAGAGTCAGTGGCCGTGAGCGCTCATGACGTAGCTGGCTAAGTTGTTCTTAAAAGATCAACGAAGTTAAGCACTGTTCCGCGGGGTCATCATTTGGATGGGTGACCACCAGTGGCAATTTCAACTGAGCGCTCCCGTGCTTCGGAGGGCACGTTAAGCAGTCGGTCCTGGCTTTTTCAAAGTTGTGAGGCCATGTTAGAAGCCTTCGGGCGGCCTAGAAACTCTGTCACCAGAGTTGGCCACTGACTCATACGAACGAACGAACGAACGAGTGGCCAACTCTAGTGACAGAGTTTATAGGCCTCCGTCATGGCAGTTATGGCCTAACGATTATACTGTACAGGACTTTTTTATACTAAAACTTATTTTTATATTAATATTGTCGCCATGCTGAAAAAACCTTTAGAAGCTTTTAGAACTATAAAAATAATCTTTTCTACCATTCACTTCCATGGAATCCCAAGATTGTAATATGTTTTTGCGGTTGAGTTGAGGTAGGGAATAGTAGGGATTGAGTCATCATTTTACCTTTATGTGCCCTATTTAATAGGGGGTCTTGTGATTTACTTTATCAAGCTCATTTTCTTAACTGTTGTGGTCCATAACGACCTAAGGAGGCCTGAACGAGGAACCTGATACCGTTTTGGTTACACCAATTTTTAAGTTAATTTTATAAATACTAATGATAGATTTTTTTCCATTCCCACGAGCGGCACATACTCTGTGCAGTTATGGGAATAAAAAGTGTGCATAGAAAACTGTGCAGTTCGCCGGAATACCTCGATATTCGACGACCGATGTGGCGCAGCGGGCCCAGGTCCGCCTGCGACGCAGAGGTTGCGGGTTCGATTCCCGCCTCGGGACAAATGTTTGTATGATCTACAAATATTTGTTCCGGGTGTTCTGGGTATTTTATATATATAATAAAAAATATCTATATAAGTATTGTATTGTATTAAATATATCATCATCAGTCATCTAGTACCCATAATACAGCTCTGTTTAACAGCAGCTTACTTTGGGGCTAGATGATGCTGTGTGGATTGTCCAGCATTATTATTATTATTATTATTATTATTATATTTATGACTTCAAAAAAGACATTTCTCTTTTTTAAAGTAATTTTCTTACAGCAAGCAAAAATTAATAAAATTTTTTTTTTTTTTTTTAACCTGTTTCGTCCCACTGCTGGGCAAAGGTCTCCCCCAAATCTCTCCAATCATCTCTCTCCTTCGCAATGTCCCACCATCCTCTTTTGAAGGAGTCGAGATCGTCCCGCCAACGTCTTCTTGGCCGACCACGACGGCGCCTAAATAAAATAAAAAAAAAATATGAAATACTTTACGAGTTACCGTAGTTTTTAGTAATATCGAATAATTATTTACTATTTTAAAAGATTTACAAAAGCAATCGGCGGCGTTTAACTAAAAGACACAATTGCTTTTAATTAAAAAAATAATTATTAGACTTTTCGAATACCTAGAATAAAATAATTGTAATTTTGTTTTATATCTGTGTAGAACGAAGTTGTTTTAATTTTAAAATGTAAAAGGTTCTGTGCTACCTGTTCTCATTATGTTTTAATAAGAAATATTAATTCCAGAAGAGTTTTTGGGACCTACTAAAAAACTTTTATATATCTTATAAAATTCTCAATCAAATCAAATTGGTACAGAATGGTAAGTTAATAAAAAGTAGAAAGTTGGCTTGCCTAATATCGGCTGGCATATTTACGTAATAAAAAAGTTTATATTTGCCCGGCGCCTGAGGCCGGATTTAGAGCAAAGTTGACATTGGATGCTCGTATCAAAATACATTCTATTCGTGTTATATAAGGTTGAATTTGGATCAATTACACTATCCATAGATCGTTTGTATGGCTCAACTGGCAAATAAATGTGTATTTTATAATATAAATACTATTTTTGTTCTGTAAATACAACTTTTACGTAATCTCCAACTTCATTAGACACATCTCTTAGATGGTAGCCAGGGGCAAGTCCGAACTCCAAGTCGGCACAAGCATCTCTACATTTCAATGCGGTTTTCATCAATAGAGTGACTCCAGAGTAGTCCAGAGGAAGTTTTATTATAGTTTAAATACGCGAACGAAGCCGAGGCGGATCGCTAGTATTCGTTATTAATTTCACGGTAGCTCAAAATATTGTCTAAAACCTTCCAAAGAGAAAAAAAATCACAGAAATACACCGCGAAGTAATTTTCAACGCTTATACACAAAAGCGTAAACATAATCCTCCGTTCGACATACCTACGCAGTCGGGTAAACAGGCTGAATGGCGGAATGGGTAAGAATTTTAATGCCGCGATTTTTTTTTAAACACCCACGTCGTTTGTGAACATGGATGTAGAAATAATTGAAGTGGCAATTGACTGGTCTTACAGAGTAGATAAATAAGTAAGTAAAGTGAAAAGGTAATTTTTTTTTAAGTATTAATCATTTTAAAGCTAGGTAGCACTTCTGTGCAGCACGTTGTGGGTGCGAGTCCCATTCAGGACAAATGTTGAATATAAGTACTCATATTAAAAGAAGTATATGCATTTCAGAAATCAGAAATCAGAATATTTATTTGCAAACACGGGTTACATAATGTAGATCGTTTTGAAAGAAATATGTCCGAGACAGTGTTCTGCCAACTATGGCGTGCAAATATATAATAGGTAATAACCATTACAAATTATCAAATAAAAATAGTTATTAATAATAAGAATAATATTAAAATTAGATTAATTATCATGCATTCGAAAGACATTAATCAATTCAGATTATTTTATGTATGATTTAGGTTATAGGTTTAGTTTTATATCTGTTATTTAGGTTCCTACTCGTATAGCTAGAAAATTTAGATGAATATTTGTTACTTAACTACGCAACAACGGCAGAACTGATTTGGATGAAATTCGGCACACAAATAGATTATAGTCTAGAATAGCACATAGTCTACTTTTTATCCCGGAAAAATGTTTGGTTCCCATTTGTTTTGGTTTTTCACAAAGCAAGGGTTTTAATGATTAATTTATGATTATATGATATATTATATGATTTTTAACATGTATAGAGTAGTTTTCTATGTGAACGGAGTCCCTGGCAGTAACTATAGCTTGTAAACCGGCTCATTCAGGCAATTATAGATTAATAAAGCCGTAATATGATGATTTAAGAGCACCGGTGCCGGTGGTCTAGTGGTAGTGACCCCGCCTTCCGATCCTAAGGTCGTGGGTTCGGATCCGGTCGTTCACCAATGGATTTTCCGCTACGAAAAATTTATGTGCGCAATGCCAGTGCTCTCGTACGATGAAGCAAAACATCGTGAGAAAACCGACATGTCCAAGAACTAAAAATTCGAAAGGCATGTGCCATCTACCAATCCGCATTGGGTCCGCGAGGTGGATCAAGACCCAATCACTCTTGCTTGACAGTAGGTCAGTGTCCCAGCAGTGGGAACATTAGAAGGCTGTCATGATGATTAAAAAAAAATGCCTGTTTTCACGATAAATGTGATTTGACAACCTAATCAAAAAAAAGCCCTCAAAAAATCATGAATTGTGAAAAATTACGATACGGCCCAAAAAGACGAATAGCCGTCGTGTGAATGAGCTGGTATGTAAATAAGTATAAATTTAATACGATCTTAGGTAACATTTAAATAATTTTGAAATGGTTCAGGTTATAATTTAACTTCACTTGCCTATTGAGACGGAATCGATTGCCAGTTCACTCGAGTGACTCCTTTAATGGTACTCTACATCTACAAGCGACAATCGATTAAGTGAAGTTAGTTTCGTTTCAACTAAGTTACATTCAGATATCTTTGAATTATTCATTATTCATTGGACCATACCTTTTACCTTATCTTAATTTTATTGGTCTAGTAGGTGAGCTGCGAAACGAGAGGTTGCGGGTTCGATCCCCGCTGCTTGACAAATGTTTGCATGATCTGCTAATACTAGTATTTTCCGAGTATATGTGTTTTTATGTGAGTAGGTATCGTAAGTATTAACTATATAGGTATATAGGTTGCCATAATACACAGCTTTGCTTAGCTTGCGAGACAGCGACATTGTTTTTTTTTTTTTTTAACCTGTATTATCCCACTGCTGGGCAAAGGTCTCCCCCATATCTTTCCACATTTCACGGTCATCCGCCATTTCCCACCAGTCTGTTTGAAAGGTGTCGATGTCATCACGCCAACGTTTCCTCGGCCTGCCTCGGGTTCGTTGCCCATCTGCAGACACTGATATTATTATGTAAAATTAATAGATATAAGATTAATATATATACAGTAGTATATAATGTTTAATTGCTTATAAAAAAATATAATCTTTCTATTATATGTGTATTCATTATTAATAATGTATATATTATTTATTTTCCTCCAAATTAAATGCCACTTCTAGATAAATGTTTTACGATATCTTTGACTACGCAAATGATTATTTTGTGCATAAAGCCTATTCAAAAATTAAACATTTTTTGTAGTGCCTTCACAGTTCACGCTTCTATAGCAGTAGTGTTGTATCTCGAAATGTTAGGCATTTGTATCGATAATCGATATTTGAAACCAACAAGCATTTTTTTATGTCAGCTAATGTCTTCTTCTTCTTCTTTCGTGTCGATATTTTCGCAGTTACAATGCAAACCGAAGCGTTGAACGTAATTGAGAGAAAACTTTCGCATTTATAGTTTAAGTGTTGTTTAAGTACGGAGTGTCTTAAAGAAAGAAAGGAAGAACACTTGGGTTGCCACAAGCTAGGCTGGTGGAACTGGCGTAAATTCACTAACTACTTTAACTTTTAGACGACAGATGATTCATGTGATTTTATTAACCATTTAAATTATATTTTAAATTTGAATTAAACATTCTTTCGTATGAACTACCAACTGTTATTTGGTAGTATTTTTATAGGACCGATGACAAACAATTTGGTGGATGGTATGGGCTCAATATCGTCATGGCACGCTTTGGGGGAGGCCAATGTGGTGGACATCTGTTGGCTGATATGATGATGATGATACCTAAACAAAGTAAACAGTTATACTGCCTACTTCGATATAAACGACAAGATTACAAGTGATTTAAAAGTAAAATATAACGACAGAGCCCTTTACATAAAACATACAGTAAAAACAGCAACCATTACATTGCCATAAACTTTTTATATCTTATCGATCGACAACAGTTGTAGAGAATCGCAAAAATATGTAAATTAATCGTCGAAAACATTTTGCATATTTTATCGATACTTTGGGCAGCATCACTAATTCGTACAAATGCCTACGCCAGGTGCACCCAATCTTAGGGCTCACAGAATAAAATATAAACTCTATTGTACTAAGTATGTCACTCCAACTCTGAAATCTGTTGAAAACGATATTGAAACTTATCGACAAGATTTTACAGCTCATTTTTCATTTTCCTACGTGCAAGATTTCATAACACTCTTAGAACCTATAACGTTCTAAGTATTTCGTTTGCAAATGATATTAAAACTTTCTATCAAGATTTTACAGCTCATTTTTCAAATTCCTCTTACGTAATAAAAATAGACCAATAATAATATCTTGAAACCGTAACCTTGCATAACTTTTATTCGATTTTCAAAGTCTCGATTTGGGACATCTCAACCAATTTTATTGAATTTTATAACCGCTTTATAGAGCTCATATTACCTTACAAGTGATCTTGAGTGATTAAGGGGTGCCCAATCCTCGGGCCGGTGATTTTAACAAAAGCGACCCGCGTTATCTCGATATCATTCTCAGAATAATCGAAATCGAGATCATTATGTGGAATAATAATGAGGCATTGACGCCTGCCGCGTTTAAAAAAACAAATATGGCCGCCTGTCAAAAGCTCGGTAAACTTTTGTGAGTTGAGATTTTTTTTGTGTTGAAATGTGTTCAAATGGGTTTATTTAGAATGGATTTAGATTTATTGGAATTCGTTTAGCCCTATTTTAAATGCGTTTGATATCCTGGCGTTCGTAAGTTTTTATAACTTTGGTAGAAGTAAGTTTGTATGAGTCAGTGGCCAATTCTGGTGACAGAGCTAATAAGCCGCCTAAGAGTTACATTGGTTATATATCACAGGATTTATTTAGTACCTGTGTATGTGACTGTATTTAAAAATAAGCTTAAATAACAATGCATACAATAAACCAAAGCGCAATCAATTCCAAACTATGTTTCCAATTATGTTCCATATTGCTCTTAGACGGTGAAGGAAAATATCGTAAAAAACCCGGCATGTCCAAAAACTAAAAAATCTACTTGTTCTGTGCCTCCATCAATCGGCATTAGGTCTGTGAGGTGGATTATGACCAAATTACTCTCGTTCGACAGTAGGCCAGTGTCCTAAAAGTGGGAATATTAGAAGGCTCATCATGATGATGTTAGACGATAAACGTCTGAGGTCATAGTAATTTTTTGTCCATTGACCACATTGCTGCAACAGTGTTATTTATACTTAATATTATAAAGAGGAAATATTTGTATACTTATATTTTTCTTGTTACGAATAAACTCTAAAACTACTTGTCTGATTTAAAAAAATGCTTCACCATCACAATGCTACATTATCCCTGAGTAACATAGGCTATAAATATTTATAACTAGCAACCCGCCTCGGCTTTGCACGGGTGCTAAGTTTTCATTGCACCCGTGCGAAGCCGGGTCTGGTCGATTTAATAATTGGTACAGCGCGTTTTGTGTATTCCTCTTTTAAATTTTGACAAATGCTCCCAGTGTTGCCGTATTATTACGCGATAAAATCAAATCGGCGAGCAAAATAAATAGTCCCAGGAGTCTTCAGTAACTGGCTGTTATTATGCCATTTAGAGAACCTCCGAGCGCCAGCAATGAGAGCTCTGGCAGAAAAATAACAAAGCTAAATGTAAGGCAATGATACAAACAAATTTAAAATATTTTTAGGGCTAGTTTACACGTGTCTTAAAATGACATGACGTAGTTTTTGTGGTTTTGTTGAATTGATGTCTTTGAGTTAATTTTAAAAACGAGTGTTTTACTTACCAGTATGAGCTAGTTTTATAGTGAAAATGTTTTTGAGTATTCAGAACAGCATACAAACTTACAATTGCTCGCAAAGTAGGCGTTATAAATAAAATTTTGCTCGAGTAAGCTTATTATGTATATTGCTTTCTCATAGCCTTGGTGGATACCAGCTCTTACTAGGTACAAAGGTCTTGCAATTTAGTGTTTTTTTAACATTGGATAAAAAGTTCCATTAATCTGTTGATGGAAGAAGTGATTTTATTTTGTAGATTAAACATGAAAAAAACCAGTGAGTTATTTATTTAAATCCATTGATATTTCCGTATGTTACGTAATTTCTTGTGCTTACAAATACTTTATTCCATTATTTATTTGTTTAAAAATGAAAAAGAAATATTAGTATAGTTCGCACAGCGGATCTAGGCTTCCGTGAAGTTAGCCGTTTCGATGCGCAATGGAGCTTTTTCTAACTAAATTGTCTTTGCGCATCACAAACGGCTAACTTCACGGAAGCCTAGTTCCGCTGTGCGATATAATACTAGGCTTAAACAATTTGTAATACTTCACTGTGCCAGCCAACCAATAAAAACCGTTTGACAGGTGAGTGTTGCCATATCATTATACGATAAAATCTACGCGCAAAATAAATATTCCCGGGAGCAAAATCGGGCTATCATTTTGCCGTTTATTGGGTCTTGAATGGTTGAACAGAAGATATATTTAAAATAATGATTTTGTAGGATTAACAGAATGTTCAAACTCATAAGTCTCATATGTCACTTCATTTAATGATTATAATTATTTTATTTTACGAAACGTGCGTTACTAATTATTTTTTTAATCAGTTATGTCTTGAGTTAATTAATATTTGCTCTGTTGGCTTAAATTTTAAGGGATAAAGCTTTTATTTGTTTTTATTTTCGTTAAAATATCTTCGACACACGAGCCACAATAGTGTTCGAAACTTCACGGGCTACAAGAAAATTCAAGGATTGTCAAGGATAGGGCTCTTAAGTCAATTTAGTTTACAATCTAACTTCTTCTTTTCTTATACTTTATGGATAATATGGATATTATCTTTTACCACCAACCCAAGTAAATAAAAAAATATATATGTAAAATAAAATTAGTAATATGCACACGGTTCAACAATTTTATTGTATTGTTTTGACAGTTTGCTTTGATAAGATAGAAATAATTACACATTATTATGAAATTTGCTACGCTTTGCTTAACAATTACGTGGTTTTTTACTATGAATTTTTGGTTTTTTACTTGTTATATTTCAGAAACTTTATTTATCAAGCTTCATAAATACGAGTACAAACGTACTGAGTACTGACGAACAAAAAAAAAACTAAAAACAACTTTTTTTAGGTGAATTTTTGTTTGCGCAGGTCCGCCTGCGACGCGGAGGTTACGGTGTGATTCTCGCCTCGGGTCAAATATTTGTACGATCTGAAAATATTTGTTCCTAGTGTTCTGGGTATTTTCTATGTATAATAAAAAATATCTATCTATGTATGTATTGTATTAAGTATATCAGTCATCTAGTACCCATAACACAGCTCTGTTTAACAGCAGCTTACCTTGGGGCTAGATGATGCTGTGTGGATTGTCCAGCGTTATTTATTTATTTATTTTTCGCAGACCTTTCGTAGCCCTAACCTTTTATATTCAGATGTAGATTTATATCTAAACTATTTTATATTTAAATTCTAACCAAGACAATAACCATTACGCGTTATATTACGAGAAAATGGCCACTTCAACGCAGGTTGTATGGAGAAAATAACCGCTAACTACACATTCAAAGGATCCAATCATTATAAGAGGTTGAGGGTTATAATTTTAACCCCTATATTTCTCAGCTGCCTTTGGGCTACCTTATACAGTTATGGTTTCGATACACGATCGATATTCGATCAGTTTGCTCAGTTGCTTGAAACTTAACAGCGCATGAAAAGCAAAATCTTCAAAATCGTTTGTATGAGAAACTTTACCGTATTTATTTTGGTTTAAATTATCGACGAGTCATTAACCTAATCTTATGTAAATTGTACTATGTTTTACGTTTTTTACCTATACTATAACTATACAAAGGATCAAACCTTTAGCTTGTAGGTCTTTAGGGTGTTCTGGGTATTTTCTACACATAATAAAAAATATCTATCTATGTATTGTATTTAATATATATCAGTCGTCTAGTAGGTACTCATACAGCTCTGTTTAACAGCAGCTTACCTTGGGGCTAGATGATGCTGTGTGGATTGTCCAGCATTATTTATTATTTATTTATTTATTTAGCTTCTCAACTGGCCACTTGCCCACCACCGAGGTTGTTAAATCATCGCTTAAAAAAATAATCCTACATTTCCCCTTTCCACCATCGACCAGACTCACCGCGAAGCGTCATCGTTTCATGGTCGATATCCCACCAGCGCGCACAAAGCGTTTCGCTTCTACGTTTCTCTTGCGCACCGCTAATGAATGGAACTCTTTACCGGAGTCTGTGTTTCCCGATAATTACATCCTGGTGTCTTATTCTCTAACCAAACGCGGGCTCGTTACGGTATCTGCGTGGAATCGTTGTGGACGAGCCACGTCACAACCTATCGATAGCGAAACTATCGCTATTGAAACAACACAGATACGGAAAAGCATTTTACAATTTCACACCACGGCACGTATAGAACACGTTACTAAGTTACACGTTATTGGTAAGGAATCTCTATGTCATAGCGAATAAGCCCCCTGGGTGTTTTCAACGAGTGAATAGGTTTCTTCTAGGCGAGCGTGCTCCACCGTAGACACACCTTAACATCAGGCGAGTTATGGTCAAACGTTAGCCTATTCTAAGTAAAAAAAAGAGATAATTAACTTTATTAAATTGGTTGGTTGCTCGTGTGAGCGCCCCGTAACAGTCTGCGGTGTAGTTATCTGGTTAAACGGAGTATCTCGCTACAGGCAAATTCCGTTATAATAGTTTAAATTGATAGCGATTTACATGATTTAAAGAGTTATCGCCGGAGATTTTACATAGTGTTCTGAAGGTGCTTTTCTATGCAGTTTTTTTTTATACCACTAAAGTTACAACCAAGCGTACGGCCCACTTGATGGTCAGCGGTTACCGTAGCCTATGTACGCATGGAACATCATAGATATCACTTACGTGTTACCACCCTGAGACGTTAGATGGAAAGTCTCATGTGCCTGTAATTTCACCGGAAACCATACCCTTCGAACCGGAACACAGCAATGCGAGTATTACTGCTTGGCGCCAGAAATAGGTATCGTGGTAGTCCTTCCCCGGACGAGCTTTATCACAAAAACTTATTCAAAAACTACTGAACCGTTTTCTATAAAATGTATACTTACTTATTCTGTAATCGATACATAAAAAAAACAAAATCTATTTTATTTTAGCGGAGAAATCGCGAAACATAAAAAAACATAAAGTCAAATTTTGAAGTTGGTTAAAAAATCCTAGGGAGTAGACCCAATGCGTTATTTTGTGTTTTTTTTTGGCTTAGCAAGCCGCTGATATTACAGTATATTATAAATAAGGGCAAAGATGTTTAAATCCGATATCTACACGAACCTTACTCTCAATCACTGGGGCGCGTGGAACTGGCGTAAAAAATTCAAAATGATCCTTGTGATGTGATTTAATAATATATTTTTTTAAGAGTTAAAACTTTAGTGGTTAGAAATCATATTAAATTATTAACGGCTATTTACCACTTGAATTCATTATTCGCCGAGCAACCGTCGAACGCGGTCGCGGGCGTTTTTTTTTTTTTTTTATACAACTGAAGTGGCAACCAAGCGTACGGCCCACAAGATGGTAAGTGGTTACCGCAGCCTATGGACGCTTGCAATACCAGAGGTATCACTCGCGGGTTGCCACTTTGAAACTAAGATCGAAAGCCTCACGTGCCAGTAATTTCACCGGAAACCATACCCTTCACACCGGAACACAGCAATGCGAGCATTACTGCTTGGCGGCAGAAATAGGTATGGTGGTAGTCCTTCCCCGGACGAGCTCTATCACAAAGAACTCTACTACTCTTGCGGTGCTCATGAAGAAGAGCTAAATAGCTTCGAAACGTCAGCATAAATGACAAATTCAAGTGGTAAATAGCCGTTAATACTTTACTTACTTTACAACTTAGGCCCTGGCAGAAAACCAGTGTTATATCGTTCCCTATCAGGTGCGATGTAGCTTATGCTACCAGGGACCATTTGACCCCTACTCACACACATCACAAAATAAGTAGGATAATTTAATTTTTAATTATTGTTAGTTTTATTACTTAACTAGTTGTTATTTTTTCTTTTGTTTTCTTAGGTGTTAATAAATAATTTTTCTTTCTTTTCTTTCTTTATTCTTTCTTAATAATTTAATATAATATATTTTTTACTTTATTTTACTTTACACTAACCAATTTTCTATTTGCTTGTACCAGATGAGATCGAGTCGTTCCGCGCGGCGACAGGGGGCGCTGTGGAGCTGCCGTGTGACGTCACACCAACAATGCCAGAAGACCAGATGACATTGCTGATCTGGTACAAGCAAGGACACGAGTCGCCTATCTACTCGTAAGTAACTTTGAAAGAAAGAGAGAAAATACGTCTATCTTACACACACCTGGTGATAGGACTCTTCAGCGAGAGTGCGTCTTAGTGGGTACCACCGTAGTGTCAAGATATTCTGACTCTAAACAGTGTGCAAGCTGCACTGTGTTTAGTCTTAAGGACACTAGCAAATTTACTGTAGTCACGTCAAGGAATTTATAAGCTATACTACCTAGTACCTACTTAAAAGTTCCATGAGTCACGCACGCTCATTCTACACACTTAAAATTTAGAACCTAAGTTAATTTAAGTCTCTTATAAGTAAATTTCTTAAGAGAAATTTATTATTTCTCTACTCATTAAACCGAAGTGATTACTGGGTTCCTTCGAGGTAGAAACCATTCGAGGTAACGACCCTTCGACGAAACGTAACGTCGAGGTAGAGACATCGAGGTACTTAATGAACATCGAGGTAACATCATTCGAGGTAGAGATAGACTTAATAACTAAATCTCGGGCCATTAGGCATAATCCATGTCTCGGGGTAGTAGAACGTTGATGAATTGGTTCCCAAAACACAACAAACGGGAAGACAGTTTAAAAAATGGGAGGACGAGCTAAAGGAAATAGCAGGGAACGCTTGGATAAGGATAGCGAGAGATAGAGAAGAGTGGAAAAAGTTGGAGGAGGCCTTTGCCAAAAAAGGCAAACAGATAACGGCGTCGATGTCTTAAAATGAAATTTATTTTTAGAAAAAAAATTATATTTATTTGAAATAATAATAATGCCTCGGGGTAACGAGCACTGTGCTGTGTCACGCAGACCTTAAAACTCAAATTTTTGGGTAATATTACAGCTTATGGTCAGGCGAATCGTCTTTTGCTGACGGTTAAGAAGCGGGGTTGCGGGGTCGATTTCCGCTGCGGAACAAATGTTTGTCTGTCTGTGTACTAAACGCAGACCTCAAAGTGATGGCCCTGGCTGTCACAGTCGATAGAGTAAAGCTAACTCATTTCATCGATTGGATTTGAATCGTATAACTATATCCAATTTACGGCTGTCAGCTCATAATTCACGTGACTTATTTGTGACATGGAGTTTATTACTGCCACAGTTCACAAAGGACAGCTGATTTAATCCACGTGAGAGCAATGTTTTGCTTTGCATTCACAAGCTTGAAGTCGCTCAAACTATATGCTAGGAATTTCACTGCGAGATCGAAAGGGACATCCGTAGAAACCTAGATTTCCGACATAACTTTTAGATTATGTATGTTGAAGTGGCAGTGGACAGGCCATATAGCTCGCAGATAAGTGACAGTCAACGATTTTGACAAATGATTAACAAATTGATTTTAACTAGATAACAATCTGGCATGACTCGGCATGAGTGATATGTGATGTAGGTCAAAAGTCACCTAACACAACAAACAAACTAAAAATATACTAATTGTTTGATTTGAATTTACATAATCTATGTTACTTTATTGTCTGTGCACAAAACAACATAGTGTTTATATTCTCTCGGGCATACAATATGGAGATGCCATTTTTTAGTTTTTTTTTTACAAAGTAGTCGTCAAATAAATATCAAAACAAAATAAGTATTTTAGTTCGTAAAACCCAGAAAACTAAGTGCATCCTATTAACAAACAAAACATAATGGTCGCAATCGAGCCGGATAGATGAGTGCGGCGCTCCGTCCGCGAGAAAAATAGAACGCATTTTTCAGAAAATAAAAAACGTGTGCTGATCTAGCCTACCGGTGCTAGTTAACTTGAAAACCTTGAAAAATAACTTTTACGAACTTTACAGAACATTGTGGTTATCATAACAAATCGGAGTTTTTGTTATTTTGTGATAGTGTTGGATGGACTGGATAAACTGTAACCTAAATTGATCAAATATTTTACAACGTGAAAAAATGGCCGCCACGCAAGAACAACAACGAATTATTACGGTGTTAGAAGATTGTGCTATTACGTTGCAAAAAACACAATCTAACCTAAAGAAATGCCCTAAAGCGCGATTAACAAGAGGTTATATTGAAGCGCGTATAAAAATCATTGAGGATCATTGGAAAACGTTTAAATACAATCATCAAGAACTTGTGAAAATTACACCGAAAGAGGTCAAAGGAACTTTAACATATTTTCTCAATGAAGAGTACTTTCTTTACGAAGATTTGTACAACTCTCTACAGGGTGACTTAAAAGATATGCTGATCAGTTTAACAGAAGCTTCTTTACATTCACGGGAGTCTTTTTCGGCAAATATGAGCATGAACATGAACAGCCAGTCTGCAGTACAATTGCCAAAAATTGTACTCCCTACATTCAGCGGTACGTACGAATCTTGGCCTACATTTAGTGATTTGTTTATTTCACTGGTACACAACAACTCAAGCTTAAGTGATGTACAAAAACTACACTATCTGAAAACAAGTGTTACTGCTGAAGCCGAGTCACTTTTGAAGCATATACAAATCACATCCAACAACTACAACAATGCCTGGGAAATACTAAAACAAAGGTACGGCAACAAACGATTGATTTTAAATACCTGCATGAAGAGATTATTTAACCAAAAGAAGTTGACTTCCCAATCAGCTGTTCAGTTGAAAGGCCTACTCGACACAACAACTGAATGCCTAAATAACCTAAATAATTTAGAAATAAAAACAGACTCTTGGGATCCGATTGTCATACATCTACTAGTCCAAAAGTTGGACCCAGAGACTCACAAAGACTGGGAAGAATTGTCATATAAAGATGAAGCGGAAACTTTACCTACGTGGTCAGAATTTAAGAAATTTTTGGAATCAAAGTTCCGTACATTGGAAATGGTCAACACAAGCACTAAAGAAACCAAACCTATTAATCAAAGATCATTTCATGCTGCCGCTCCTACGTCAACAAGAACCTGTATCAAATGCAACGATAACCACACAATTAGTCACTGCAATGAATTCACAAAGATGGAACCTACTGAACGAAGCGAATATGCAACAAATAATCGATTATGTTTTAACTGTCTAGTACCAGGGCACTCAGCAAACAAATGTAGACTGCCAGTGTCCTGTAGAATTTGCCAACGTCGTCATCATTCACTACTGCATGTGAACAAGGCACAGGAACCAGCGGCTTCAACAAGCATCTCACAAACACAACCGCTGGCTTCACAACATGTAGTAGAAGAAAATGAAGAAGTACTGGTTAACACAATGATGGCGTCACAACCCACTACTAGACAAGGAGTAGCACTATTAGCGACTGCCATAGTCGAAGCACGAAGCGAGCAAGGACACAACATTCGATTACGAGCGCTAATAGACCAAGGTTCCCAAGCAACATTCATCACTGAAAAGGCGACTCAACTACTGAAGCTCGAAAAACAATCTATGAAAGGAAATGTGATAGGAGTAGGATCTACGAAAACAGAAATAAAACATGTGGTACAGCTACAAATTAGATCACAGTGGGACTCAAACTTTAGTCTACCAATCAAAGCCTACGTGATGTCGAAACAACTGACCACAAAGATACCTGCCAAAACAATTGTAACACAAGCATGGCCACACCTCAAAGGGCTTGAACTTGCCGACCCGACCTACTACACACCAGGGTCTATCGATCTGCTCCTAGAGGTAAAAGAATTTGCGCAAATACTACAGAACAACTACGTCAAAGGTCCACAAGGCACACCATGTGCCCAGAAGACTAGCCTTGGGTGGATACTGTTTGGAGATATCTGCTCAAAACCAGAAGAAGATACATATGTAGTAATGCACCATCACATTGACGTAGACGAGATGCTGAAAGCAATTTGGGAAATAGATGTAGATACTGCGCGACATTTAACAAATGAAGAAAAGCTATGCGAACAAATATATGACCAAACAACAACAAGAAATGAAGAAGGAAGATATGTAGTTAAATTACCATTCAAAACCGAAAATCCACAATCATCAAATGGTAATACAAAAGAAATAGCAACAAGACGATTTCTACAACTAGAGAGAAAATTCAAGAAATCGCCAGAACTAAAGAGAGAATACACAAAGGTAATAGAAGACTATTTAGAACAAGGACACATGGAAAAGGTACCTGAGACAGAAAGAGAAACAAAACAATCAGTGTACCTACCACACCACGCAGTGGTACGAGACGACAAGGAAACCACAAAAACAAGAGTAGTATTTGATGCTTCCTGTAAAGGGAATAATAACATTTCACTTAACGAAGAGCTACTAGTTGGTCCTCAACTGCAAGAAGACTTAAGAAACATTTTGATGAGATGGAGAATGAAAAAAGTCTGCTATGTGGCAGATATTCAGCAGATGTATCGACAGATTATAGTAAAAAACCACGACGCAGACTACCAACGCATTCTATGGAGACGTGATGAGAATGACAAACTCCAAGAATATCGTCTTCTCCGAGTAACATTTGGCACAGCTCCAGCACCATACCTAAGTGTAAAAACCTTGCAACGAGTGGCTGACGATGAAGGACCTCATCCAACAATTAATGATGAGAAAAAACACCAGTCACTGATGCTAGCTGCACAATCAATCAAAGAAGATTTTTATATGGATGATATTTTATCTGGTGCAGACTCAGTAGACGACGCTAAAACAGTTGCTAGAGAAGTCACAAACATACTACAAAAAGGTGGTTTTAAACTTACAAAATGGTCGTCTAACAACATTAAATTTATACAGTCCATTGAAGAAAAAGAAAGATCTACAAACATACAAATAGACATGAATCTAGATGGAACAATCAAAGCACTGGGAATCAATTGGAACCTAAGCAACGACAAGTTTCAATACAAATTAAATTTAGAACCAATATCAAAAGCTATAACAAAACGTAATATATTATCAGACATTCAAAAGCTTTTTGATCCACTTGGCTGGCTAGCACCAAGTACAGTCATGGCTAAAATTTTGATTCAAAGGTTATGGCTTGAAAAGGTGACTTGGGATGAACAAGTCAGTGAAGTCCTAGAAAATGAATGGAGACAAATAAGACAAGACTTCAACAATGTCAATGAGATACAAATTGATAGATGGCTTGGAACAACCAGCTCTGACAAAGACAAAATACAAATCCACGGATTTTGTGACGCATCAATGCGTGCATATGCAGCTGTTGTTTACACGAGAATTGAAAACCATGACGGTACTATCGAAACAAAACTCATCGCAGCTAGAACAAGAGTAGCACCATTAAAAACAATCTCCTTACCACGTTTAGAATTATGTGGTGCCCTTCTCCTATCCAAGCTTATGAAGCGAATTGGACAAGCGATGAGAATCTCAACATCTCACATGAATGCCTGGACAGATTCATCCATAGTGATTGCATGGCTTTGTGGCGAACCCAACAGATGGAAGCCATTCGTCGCGAACCGTGTGGTTGAAATTGTGGAAAATCTCAACAACAAATACTGGAACCATGTACAGTCACATGAAAATCCAGCTGACTTAGCCTCTCGAGGAATCTTGCTCTCAGCTCTGAAGGAATGTGACTTGTGGTGGAAAGGTCCAAACTGGTTATCTGAAAAAGAGATAAAGATTAGTACACAAGAAATAATAACAACAGACATGGAAATGAAAACAGCAAATATACATATTTACCTGACTGCAGCAGAACCTGAAAAAGAAGAAAAATCATTATTATCACAATTTGAAACTTTTGAAAGCTTAACAGAATTGGTAAAAGCAATAGCATACGCTAAAAGATTTTTGAACTATAAAAATTGGAAGAAAAGCGAAAATGATTTGACAACAAAAGAATTAGATGATTCACTCAATATTTGCATTAGAAAGGTGCAAGAAGAAGAATTTAAAGAAGAAATAGAAAGATTAAAAGTAAAGAAACAAGTAAAGAATAAAAGTTCTATAAGATCACTTACCCCATATCTTGATCAGGATAACATCCTCAGGGTGGGCGGTCGTCTTAGACATGCGAACTTACCAAATGACAGAAAGAATCCAATAATATTGGGGAACGGAAACTTGCTAACACCTTTGGTCATTGCTGAGGCACACGCCAAGACCCTCCATGGAGGCATACAACTGATGTTATGCCAGTTGCGTTCCAAGTACTGGATCCTGAAGGCTAAATCAATGGTTAAGAAACATGTACATAAATGCCTCAAATGTGCTAGAATGAAAGCAAAAACTAAAGCCCAAATAATGGGTGACTTACCTGAACAAAGAGTTACTCCATCCAGACCGTTCCTAAACAGTGGGGTAGATTTTGCAGGACCATTTCAAACTCTGATGTCTAAAGGCCGAGGAAACAAAACTGTAAAAACCTATGTAGCAATATTTATTTGCATGTCAACCAAAGCGATTCACATCGAATTAGTAGGTGACCTTACTTCAGAAGCATTCATAGGCGCTTTTAGACGTTTTGTTGCCAGAAGAGGTAAATGCAGTCATATGTGGAGTGACCAAGGCAGAAATTTTGTGGGGGCCAACAAGGAACTACTAGACGCATGGAAGGAAGCCCAACTACAGTTCAATGGAGAAATAGTACAGACGCTTGCCACAGATGGCACACAATGGCACTTTATCCCAGCATACAGCCCTCACCATGGTGGATTGTGGGAAGCTGGTGTTAAGTCTATAAAATACCACATAAAGAGAATAATATCTACTCACCTGACGTATGAGGAAATGACAACAGTATTGTGTCAAATAGAGGCCTGCCTAAACTCACGTCCTTTGTGCCCAGTAGATGATACTGATACAGACAATATAGATCCACTTACCCCAGGACACTTCTTAATTGGCGAAGCACCGATAGTTATACCTTCACCAGATATGAAAGATATCAAAATATCTACCTTGTCACGCTGGCAGCACACACAGAAGCTTGTAAACGACTTTTGGCGGCGATGGCAAGATGAATATTTATCAAGACTCCAGCAGCGTCCTAAATGGTTAAAGACTGAAAAGGAACTAAAGAAAGGAGATATAGTCTTGATCAAAACAGATGGATTACCCCCCGGAAAATGGTCTTTGGGGCGTATTATTGAAAAACATGAAGGTTCAGACGGCTACACAAGAGTGTATAGTGTTAAAAGTGGTGGTTCTATTACTAAAAGACCTATAACTAAATTGTGTGAATTACCAATAGAGACTAACTAAATTTGCGTAAACTGTTTTACAAAATTCATGCAAAGTAAATTTTTTTTGGTGTTTTAATTTTATAAGTGAAGTGAACTTTAGTGAATTTTGAACTTTGAATTTTGAACTTTAAGTGAATATGTACATTTATAAGTAAAAGGACCTATAGTCCTTTTGGTGGGCGGTATGTTTGATTTGAATTTACATAATCTATGTTACTTTATTGTCTGTGCACAAAACAACATAGTGTTTATATTCTCTCGGGCATACAATATGGAGATGCCATTTTTTAGTTTTTTTTTTACAAAGTAGTCGTCAAATAAATATCAAAACAAAATAAGTATTTTAGTTCGTAAAACCCAGAAAACTAAGTGCATCCTATTAACAAACAAAACACTAATACTAGCTGTTTCCCGCGACTTGGTTCGCGTGGAATTCGGAAACCATACGTTTTTTCGGGATAAATCTATGTCATTATCTATATATATTTTAAATTTCAGCCTAATCGGTTTAGTGGTTCAAGATATACCTAGCTGTTTTATCTGGTCTGTGACCAGGGCTGTCACATCATCTAATTAATGTGTATTTCTGAACGGATTCAGCTGGAGGCAGCCCTAACTGGTACTAGGTTACTGTTTCCGACGGGTATGTTGACACAACGATTAATTGTTTAGTTATTTGTCAGGTATAGCTATCTCGCTCTGATGGGGAGTCGCTAATCGTCTCTACAATTAATTTACTACTTAGTTACCGTCTCAAAGTAAACAATGTTACTGTTTAAATGTAAACATTGTTTAAAATTGTTTCTGTTTTTTTTGTTATATCATTAGTTAGAGATTGTACGATATGTTTACAAAAAAAATCTTCAAATATGGTACTTATGAGTAGTAGAGTTCTTTGTGATAGAGCTCGTCCGGGTAAGTACCACCACACAATGGTTTATGTAACCAAGTTATGGTGAGTTGCACCATCTAACGCTAACGTCAAATTGTTCAATCGTCGTCGAACAATTTGACGTTAACGTTAGATGGTGCAACTCACCCTTAGTCTTATTGCTAAATACTTTCTAGACATGGACAAGATCAATTACAATAATAAGGCAGAAATATGAATATGTTTTAAGTATTCTTCAAGAAGTTTTGACCGAGCAATGTTATCGTAATTATTTTCGGTACAAGCTAAAAAGTAAAATCAATGAGTGCACTAAATTTAAATGGTGCATTTTATCAGTGCATTTAAGATTTCCAAATCGTTACCATTAAGTTAAATTTTCTTAATTAAATGAGATTACTGGCTGCTGTCGTTATATTTACATTTTTAAAGAACTTTAATTGACATAAACTGAATACAAATCTAGCGACTTGCCCCAGCTTCGCACGGATGCTATAATATAAACCTTCCATTTAAATAATTTCATCTATTGATGAAAACCGTACATACATAAAGTAATCATCTAAGCCAATTCAAAAACATAATTTTTTTTTTAGAATGGTATCCATTTGAATATTTGAGTGGTTCATTCTCTGATTTGCATAACTTAGCCGGTGTCTACACTAATTATAATGTTATAGAACTTAAAAATGTACAATTTGACTTGCATAAGTTATGATAACGGAAAACGGCCTTATAAATGACGATCTGAAATATCTGAAATTAACTAGGAAGGTATAAGCAAGCACCCGTGAGAAGCTGGGGTGGGTCGCTAGTAAATAAATAGATGAAGAAATTATTAATAGAATCGGCCTGCATCTATCTCACTACTTTTTCAACAGACAGGTGCCCGTAATAGCATCAATTTAGCAATTTAGCATCAACATAATGTATGGCAAATTGATCAAATGGCTGGAATGCGAACTAAATACATAGTTAATCTATATGCCCAGCCCAGTCTAACATTTGAACAATAATATTAGTCTGTTTTGTTTGACACACCTAAAGATACTAATCCTAAGAAATGTTAATACTACTTAGGTTGGATTCAACGCACTATTTGCAAAGTAAATCGTAGATTATTCGCGAGTAAACTGACAGTTTACTTGTAGTACTTGACATTTCTTATTCCGCGGGATTCTCCAAAATCCCAAAAGAAATTTCCAAAAGTTGGTCGAATCCAGCCAGTATTCAAATTCCTGAACTAATCCATAGGATCATGTATGAAATAGGTCATAATTACGACTCCTTGTCTTTCACTAAAGAAAGAGCAGAGAGAGCTGAAACCATTATTTTTAAACTACATTTCTCGTTAAAATAAGAACTTTTTAATCGTTGCTACTAACCTCAACTTTTATTTATTTTTTTAATGAAATTGTCCAATCATTCATCAGCATCACTGAGCAGCATCACAGAGCTCATTGACGCTATAAACAATTCGAAATTTGATTTTACGCGTGGTGAAAATGCTATGAAGATAATGACGCCATGTTTTCTGTGATTTTTCACGTGTTTTTTATTCGAAGCAGCAGTAAGGCGAAAGTTTGTGTTCACATAACATAAGTTTTATGGTGTGTGAAAGTTATGCTTAGGACCCAGCATTATGTCAGCAGTATTTTAAGGATTTGTAGCGAGAATGGAATAAATGTGATTTTTATTTTACTACTGTGGTGCGTGTTTTCACAGTTGTATTGTGTTGTTGTTAGACCATGACCATGTTAGATACCTTCGGGGCTAATAATATTTTTGAAAAAAAAAACAACTAAAAAAATGTTTCGGCAGATAGTGGTGATACGAGGCGATGTACCTAGTTACTGACACGTTTTTTATGATTTAAGTATTCAAAAAGTACTAAACCGATTTCGATAAAATACTTAATACGGGACCACCTCTGAAGTACCTATTACCAATCAACCAAAAAAAGAATCATCAAAATCAATTCATAATTGGCGGAGAAATCGCGTAACAATTATACAATAAAACATACAGTCAAATTAATAACATCCTTTTTGAAGTCGGTTAAAAAATACCTCCAATACACAGCCAAAATATAGAAAGGTTTATTTCCATAATTGTATTCATAAACCAATAAACTATTTTGTTTATAGTGCACTGATTGATCAACCAATTACCAATGTTGCTATTGACATACAAATATTTGACTGCTTGTTGTATTCATTATCAAAATATTTATCATTAGTGGAACGCCCCGCGAATTTGCTTGCGCTGACTTTTTCATGATAACTTCTCGCTGCGTCCTCTAAAGAGTTGAATTTACATTAAAAGGAACAAACCTTGAAAATTTCTGGTCTCTTGGACTTTCCGTTTTAGCTGTGCGTTGATTGTCAGTCAGCCAGTCAATCAGTCTAGTACTTTGTAGTCTGGTAGTCAGGCATCAGTCAGTAAGTCAGTCAAATATCAGTCAATTAGTCAGTCAGTCAGTCAGCCAGTTGTCAGTTAGTCAGTTCGTCAGTTAGTCAGTCCGTCAGTTAATAAGTCCGTCAATCAATCAGTCAGTTAGTCAGCCAGTCAGTCAGTCAGTCAGTCAGTTGTTAGTGTCAGTGAAAGTCAGACAGTCAGTTTGTCAGTTAGTCTGTTCATCAGTTGTCAGTTAGTTTGTCAATCAGTTGGTCAGTCAGTCATTTCTTCATACAGTCAGTCAAACAGTCAGTCAGTCAGTCAGCAACATTTCGTTAGTTAGTAAACCATATTTACTTTGATTTCACCGACAATTTTCATTCCACGTAAATTTCCAATTAGATTTACTAAGCGGAAGATATCAATCATGTATCTAATTTCAAGTCAGTTTACACCTTTGACACTGATATTATACATGTAAATATCAACTCTATACCTTTAGTTTACGGTGTAAATTACAATCAAAGGTTTCTCAACACCTTTATCGTATTCTGAAATATACCAAAACTGGTTACCGCAAAGTTTGTTTTTGTTTGAGATGACAGGCAGATGTTAGAGTTCCCTTTGATCATGGCCCGTGCGTACCAAAAGACGCTGTTTAACTTTACTGCAAGAGAACAACTCTTTAGCTCTCTAGTAGTTCTCTATAGTTCTCTCTAGTCTCTAATACTCTAAAGTTTAGTCACTTTTTTTTTTTATGTCAGCAGGTGACAAGACAATCAAGGCGCCCACCTGATGTTAAGCACCACGCCTGACTATTACAGATGCAGTGCCACCCAACGCTTAAAGTTTTTAAGTGTTTGCGTGGCACTGCACTGCGCTTATCACCCCGAGATATTGTTGTTAAGTCTCTTTCGCCCAGTAATTTCACTTGCTACAGTGCCCTTCAAACCTAAACACAGTAATGCTTGCACATTGCTTGGAGGTAGAATATCTGACACTGCGGTGGTACCCACCAAGACGGTCTCTTGCTAACCAGAGTCCTACCACCAGGTAAAGCTTTTCTTTTAAAGTACTTTTCATAACAAGCGTTTATTGAATTTACCTCGGCTCTCGTGACGTAGCTGGCTAAGTTGTCCTCATAACAGATGGATAGGCTCTGTTCCGCGCAGTCACCATTTTTGTGGATGATCGCCATGGGCAATTTCAAGCGCTTCATTGTTTCGGGCAGTCATCCCGAATTTTTCAAAAATGTTGAAAGTTAGCCTGTGAACGGTCAAAATTGGCCACTGACATACCTCGGTGGCATGATGAACGAGTATCTAGTAAGTTCGTAAGAGTCAGTGGCCTACTCTGACAGAGTTTCTAGGCCGCCCGAAGGCCTCTGTCAAGGCCTAATAACCACAACGTCATCTAGTAAAGAAGCAAGGTTGTAGGTTCAATTCCCGCTGCAGAACCAATCCATCCTGAAACGTAGATCACAAGTCTCATGTGCCAGTAATGTCACCGCTATTCATACCTCTCTAACCGGTACCGGTAAGTAGCTAGCAATGCTTAGTATTGTTATTATTAATATTATTAATTGTTGGTTATTTCCCCGGACGAGCTTCACAAAGAGCTCTATTAAAATCGTTTTAGAAAAATACGTGTTTTCGAAACTTTACCTACTAAGACACTGAAGAATGTTTTTTTTTTTAACAAATTATAAGATTATTATAAGAGTAGTAGAGTTCTTTGTGATAGAGCTCGTCCGGGGAAGGACTACCACCATACCTATTTCTGCCGCCAAGCAGTAATTGTGTTCCGGTTCGGTTAGTTGTATAAAAAAAAAAAATTACGTTGCACAGTATCTTTTAGTAAAAACGTAAGTCCTTCATCGACCTAATTTCCAAAGATTAAAAACGCCGCTCTGACGTTACACGCTTGACGGTGCACTTAGAAACCAGTCTCCCATATAAAGTGTGTCAGATAGGACAGGCGAGAAAAAATAGTTCTTACTGTCCCCCTGTTACTGATGGGGGGACAGATAGAACTCTTTCAATTAGTCAAAAACTAATCTGTCTTCCCGTTCAAAAACGGAGACTAATCAAACTTTTCCGTCGTGGAATAGTCTTGTTTTAATAACACGTATAGCATCATAAAATAACACCAAGTAAATAAAAATTAGCGCCATCTAGCTCTAGCCTATCAATGCCGTTGTTTTGATTTAGGTTAGGGGGTCGTGCGTAGTCGTAGCTTCCGACACCCTCGACACAGGAAATTGTGTGGGGGAGGGGGTCAGACAGGACAATGTAAATCACTTGTTTGTTCGTTTGCTATGACGCTGTATTCTTCAGAATAACACCTCGATTGCATTTTTCTATTTTAAACGAAGCGTTATTGAATTAAAGTTTAAATTGAAAATTGCGTTTCGGGGTGGCTCTTATGACGGTCTCTCGGTCGGGGTCCGGAATAAGAGAAAACTCAGTAATTTGCACTGTAATTTGCTTGTTTTGTTAAATAAATAATGATTTTTAAAATATGTTTGTTTACCTGGTGGTAGGACTCTTCAGCAAAAGTTCTTCTTGGTAACTGGGTACCACCGCAGTGTCAGATATTCTGCCTCCAAGCAGTAGTGTGCAAGCTGCACTGTGTTTAGGTTTGAAGGTCTTTTTTTGAAGGGTTTGTGGCAAGTGAAATTACTAGGCGAAAGGAGTCCTAATAACAGCGGCTCGGGGTGACAAGCTTAGTGTAGGAAAGTTCAGGCGTCTCGTTATTTGCAAAAAAAAAAAGAAATTTAAGGTAGTTATATACATTTTCATGACCTAATTTAATTTAAAGCGTGAAGGTGGTTCTTTGTCAATTTACACCAGGCGAACGACTTAATCGTTATAATGACTCACATGCGGACATAAAAAAACCTACAATTCACGCTCTTGGTTTAAATAAAAGTAATAAAACCCAAAATTTGGCAAAACGAAATTATGGTCCCATAAACCGAACTCAGTGCAAAGTAGAATTGAAAACTTGTTCTGGTAACGTAAAAAGTTGTAACATAAAAACAAACAGGTAGGTTTTTGTAATTCTGTGTTACGTTACGACCCGTAGACTTGTTCAGATCTGAGGGAAATACCGCGCGTGTACGCGATAACGTTACAAAATATAGAAATGTTCTGAGTGCTTAGCACGAAAAACTCGTTTAACAATCGTAAATGTAAACGTAAGCACTTTGAACGTGCCAAAAAATGTTCGCGCGAACAGCACGATTCTATGCACTGGAATTTTCTACGCTTATTCTATAAATATAAAGTTCAAATTAGCAAAACGGCCAAGACTCAATACGTGTACAATGTTACGAGATTGGTTTTTGTTTTGATTTGGTCGTATTTAAAAATGGTTAAGCATACTGAAATACCGCGTAGGCACGCGGTATTTCGCTTAGGCCTGAACAGATCTTAATACTGTATTACGATTCAAAGGTTTTAAGGTGTTTTTGTAATTTGTTACTTTATGCTTCGTAAAATTCTAAAAACATTCATGAAAAACCAAGAGCCCACCGATATTGGTGCCTTTCCACGGCGCACTGGTAACTTACGTTGAAGCGCAGGTCTTTCATTATAGTTAGTTCATTATAGTCAGGTCATTATAGTTGCTTAGAGCAAGTCACCACATACCGAAGTAGAGTACTCGACAAGCGGGCTGGCCAATCTAAAGTGACGTGACGTGAAGTGACCTGACTCGGCATGGCATGTAGCAAGAATATCGAGCAGCGCAAAGTAAATAAATAAATGGAAATTGAAAAAAAATATCTAAATTCTTTTGTCTTAAGTCGAAAAAGTATCATGTGCATATCAATTTCAACATAAAACCATGAAACCCTTCGAACCGGAAAGCATGCGAGCCTGCTTGGCGACAGAAATAGGTAGGTTGTTGTTCTTCCTCTGACGAGCGCTATCACAAAAAACTCTACTATTATTATAATAATGACTGCAGAGTAAAATAGGGTAAAATCATCATATAAAGAAATCCAGCTTTGTCGGCTGCCGGTTCACGTCACGTAGCGTTTCTGCGATAGGCGTACCGCCTAACAAACCCACAGATAATCTCACCATCTGTCGAATTGACGTATCGTTTCCTACGGCTGTCAGTTCAAAGGGTTTGATCCCCTTCTGCACAATCGGAACGTGATGAAGAGATTTGAGAAGAGTTGGAAGTTAAGTTTGTTAGCCTTGTTACCGCTATGATCTGTGGCATTAGAATAATCGTGTTACAGTTTGCAGCTGTTGCTGTGGCACTTTGAAATTCTATTTCTTTTTTTAAATTTGGATTTCCAAAAAGTAAGAACACGGTTTGGATAAAGGCTTTATATAAAAAACATGAATGTACTAGTTTGGCGTTTGGTTTGATTTGGATCTCAGGAATGCTTATAAAGAACTGCTACTATAATTTGCAAAAAAAACTCAGCGACCCTTTAAAATATCTAGATGTGAATTTAAATTAGTTTAAATATTATAGGTACCCTTTTAATTTGTATAATAATTAAATCTATAAAAATCGGACCACCTCTACTCCAAACTGTTGCTGTACATTGGTTATTTTTGTTTTTATAGTGTTAACCATCACACTAAGGGAATACTAAAGATTATAATATCCCAAAAATTATTTTGCCTCAAGCGGGATTTGAACCCGCAACCACCGCTTGATACGCGGGCGCTCTACCGATTGAGCTATCGAGACATATCTCGCTTGGACGAAACAATCATTGGGATGTCTTCGGCTCGAAGCGCCGATAGCTCCACCTACAGGGGAAACGTTGCAGTTATCCAAGCCTGTTGCCCGCGTATCAAGCGGTGGTTGCGGGTTCAAATCCCGCTTGAGGCAAAATAATTTTTGGGATATTATAATCTGTTGCTGTACATGTCTTTCGAATTTTTAGGTCTTGGTCATGCCGGTTTGCTCACGATGTTTTCCTTCGCCGTATGAGACTTTTGCGCACATAAATTATTGGTAACAAAAAATCCATTATTGCACGACTAGATTCGATCCTACGACCTTAGAATCGGAAGGCGGTGTCACTACCACTAGTACACCAGTGTGTCATTTTTTTTTTTTTGCCAAACTTCGTCACCAGAGTTGGCCACTGACTCACACGAACTTACTAATCATGCGTCATCACACATACTCGTACAACGGCACAGTTTATGTACAAACCATGCATGTCCGGAGTGTGACTGAGTGCCATATAAATGTCCTAATACTGTAGATACTTGATGTGTGATTGAATAATTATAATACACTTCAATATTACCGTCAGGTAATTACTTACTTCCCATATCGACTGCATCTCCATAAGATCGGAGTTTTTTGATCCGTTTGTGTAGGGGAATGACAACCTGGACCGTTACTGCGCTAATCCATAACGGAAACTTTTTGTTTCTTTAAAATTAAAATCCTATTATTATAAATGCGAAAGATTAGTAAATGCGTGTATGTTTGTTACCACGTATCTCCGTGACGACTTAACCGATTGTAATAAAATTTGGAATGTAGATGACATAAGTCCTGGAATAACACATAAGCTAGGCACCTACATTTATCTCGAAAAAAATATTTTCTTGTGGGATAGCATTAAAACTGAAAAACAGTGGGTGAAACCGCGCGCGACAGCTTGTACATTACTAATATACATATTGAATGAAACAGTTGAGGAGGATTGTCTTTGGCTATCTTGTCAAAACGACATGGGTCCTCCCATTTTAATTATTTTTCTCGTGTTATTTTAAGTTTTATTGCGTAAATTTGGTGGCAGTTTATCCAATTTAACTTGTTTACTTAGCACAAGCGTTGGTAATTGAAATGGAGGGGTAATGTTGGTTGGTAATTTAGTCAAAGACTTTCCAGGAGAATTTTGAAAGAAAAGTCATCGTTTCTTTCCAAATTTCGTTTGTTTACGTTGCTAAGCGACAATCAAACTAATACACTTGACACTGGCAAAATTGTGGCAAACTAGCCACAGAGGCCATAAAACAAAAGAAGAAGAAGAAACAGTTGAGCCATCTAAAGACCGTTACAAACTATCTATTAGATAGCTCAACTGATCTAAATCCCTATCAGACGGAAGCGTTACCAACATGGCCACGTTTTTTTTGTTCTAGTTTGTATGAAAGCTTTCTCATGTTTCCACTACCTAATAAAGGTGAATTCGACCAACTTTTAGAATAACTATTCCGCGGAATAAGAAATGTCAAATACAAGGAAACTGTCAGTATACTCGCGAATGCGCGAAGCCAAGAAGAAAGAAAAAAAAAAACTACGATTTACTCGGAAAATTTTGGAGAGCTCGTGACGTAGCTGGCTAAGTTGTTCTTATCAGATCAACGAAGTTAAGCACTGTTCCGCGGGGTCATCATTTGGATGGGTGACCGCCAGTGGCAATTTCAACTGAGCGCTCCCGTGCTTCGGAGGGCACGTTAAGCAGTCGGTCCCGGCTTTTTAAAAGTTGTTAGGCCATGACAGTGGCGTTCGGGCGGCCTAGAAACTTTGTCACCAGAGTTGGCCACTAACTCATACGAACGAACGAACGAACTCGGAAAATAGCGCCTTTTTTGAGTTTAGTCGAATCAAACCTAAGACTGGCTTAAGCCGGGATTACATAAAAAAAACCTCGATAGAAAAAAAAATTAAAACAGTTGTTTTGACCATGTTTTGATCTGGACCTTATTGTCACTTAGATCGATAGGTAACTAGGTAATAACTATTTGATCGGTTACTAAAGACAGTTTTTTGATTAATGGTCTAGTTTTTGTAAAACAAGCAATTAATTGAGTTTTTCTTATTCTGGAGCGCGCGGGCGTCAGAAGCGCCACAAAAAGACGACCGATGTGGCGCAGCGGGCGCAGGTCCGCCTGCGACGCAGAGGTTGCGGGTTCGATTCCCGCCTCGGGACAAATGTTTGTACGATCTACAAATATTTGTTCCGGGTGTTCTGGGTATTTTCTATATATAATAAAAAATATCTATTCTATGTATTGTATTGTATTAAATATATATCAGTCATCTAGTACCCATAATACAGCTCTGCTAAACAGTTATTATCTGGTTCCCATAGTACAAGTTTTGCTTACTTTGGCGGAAGATGGCGCTGTGTAAAGATGTCTGCAAATATTTATGTTCTTTCTTTGTCCACAGATTTGACAACAGGAAATTGGTGACGTCACACTGGTCTGACCCCACCATTCTCGGCACGAGGGCCAGTTTCAAAAGCGAGACTCATCCAGCGGTGTTGATTCTCACCAAGTTAAGGTAAGCTGTTTACTTTTATACTATGAACGACCTCTCTCAGCTCATCACAAAGATTTCTACTATACAAGGTTGTTCATTATTAACTGCGAATATAGATATTTATTTATGGGTCGTAAATACTCGTTTGAACGAATTAATTTAATTGTAAACGACCTTCTAATTTTTGTGTCGCAAACAATTATAATTTATTATGTTAAAATGGTTAAGCAAAGACAGCTAACTTCACTGATGCCTAGATACGCCAAGAGGTAGTGGTAGGAATTGTACAGCAAGAGTTCGTCTTTAATAATTTCAATAATTTTAAATTCTTATTTTCGTATTTACAATAAATTTATCTGTTTGTGGTTTGCTTTGATTTGTAATTGACATTTTGTTTTAAATGACCCCTACTCGCTATAAGACCGCATGCATGCTGTCTGTACCTTTAATTACTATGTCACTTGGTTAGTTTTACTTGAAATGTTTCTGCATAATTTTAGTGGTGTACATTGTGTTGGTGCTCAATAAATAAATATTAATATTAAATATTAAGGCTACCAGCGCAGTGCCAGATATTCTGGCGTACTAACTTACTATGATCAGATCACAGATCAATCAAAATAGCGGTGTTTTCATCTTCAAGCAACCTCATTGTATATTTAATACGATTTATTACACTCTGTAGGACGCGAAGTAACTCATGAATATTTCCTTACCTATAAATAAACTCAAAGGCATTCCCATTCACCTTTTTTCGGTAAAGATTAAATCTTACCGGAATATCGTATTTCCTACTCCAATTCTCATTAATAAAGAAATATTACATAGTTCGGATACCCCCGCTCTTTTTGGGTTGGCAAGAAATACAGTTCATTTTGACAGATTAACTTGTAAAGAATCAAGTAAAGCCTTTTAACGTACCCTTTTTTTTTAGTGTGAAAGTAATCCTCCACATGACATTATTTTAGTTTCGCCACAGATAACATAATACCAATTTGTGAGATTATGTAATCACATCTTTCGAGTCCTATGAAAAACATGCATGCGGCCCTATTGGTAAGCGGTTACCGTAACCTTATAGTGCTCACAATACTAGAGATATAACTGCCATTCTTAAACGTGGAGAAAAGACTCATGTGCCAGTAATTTCACGGAAATAATACTCCTCGAACCGAAACACAATAGCGGCAATAATAAGTATGGTTGTAGAACTTTCTCAGACGACCTCTATCACAAAGTAATCGACCACCCTACTTACTCTACTCCTACTCCTACTCTTAAGAGTTTAACGGCTGTCAAAAGTCACATTAGCATGCCACAGTTATTAATGCAAACGATAGAATCGGAGAAAGATATATAGATTTGAATGTAAACTAAATTTTTTTGTTGATATGTTTTTTAAGCAAAACATATTTTTGTTGACATAAGTTGAACCACAAAAACTGCCATGATAGATACCTTTCGTCTGCAAGCGTAGACCCGGAAAGGTTCTAGACCATCAGGGATAGAACAAGATGGTGTACATACATACATACATAAATCACGTCTTTATCTCGTAGGGGTAGTCAGAGACTAAAGACTTCCACTTGCTACGATCATGACATCTTGTATTAGTATTATTATATTATATATTAATTTTATGCTTTAATTATTTAATATAAATACATTCAAGCTTACAATACAAGCTTAGGTCTAAGAATAATAAATAATTACATAATTACATTACATTACAAAATATACAAAATACATGAAACAGTTGAGCGATCTAGGTTTTGTTAACAGGCCGGAAGACACCGGAGAATACCGATGCAGGGTGGATTTCATAAAGTCTCCAACCAAGAACACAAAGCTGAACCTCACTATTCTTAGTAAGTATCTTTGAATTCTTGAGACTGGACGTGGTCGCTAACTACGAGTATACACGACCGATGTGGCGCAGGTCCGCCTGCGACGCGGAGGTTGCGGGTTCGATTCCCACCTCGGGTCAAATATTTGTACGATCTACAAATATTTGTTCCGGGTGTTCTGGTTATTTTCTATATATAATAAAAAATATCTATCTATGTTTTATATTGTATTAAGTATTGTAAGGAGTACTTGTGTCACTAGATGGCGGTGTGCTGTGAATACAGTGCGGCGCGCAATACGCATGCTCGGTCGCGTTACCTGGGCAACGGAAGAACGAAGATGTCAGGGAGTGTGATCGTTGACTCCGAATAGTTGTGGATTGTCTTTGGCTATCTTGTCAAAACGACATGGGTCTTCCCATTTTAATTATTTTTCTCGTGTTATTTTAAGTTTTTTTTGCGTAAATTTGGTGGCAGTTTATCCAATTTAACTTGTTTACTTAGCACACGTGTTGGTAATTGAAATGGACGGGTAATGTTGGTTGGTAATTTAGTCAAAGACTTTCCAGGAGAATTTTGAAAGAAAAGTCATGGTTTCTTTCCAAATTTCGTTTGTTTACGTTGCTAAGCGACAATCAAACTAATACACTTGACACTGGCAAAATTGTGGCAAACTAGCCACAGAGGCAATAAAACAAAAGAAGAAGAAGAATAGTTGTGGTCTTGGAAAATATATCTTGTGTAATATAAACCGATAGTCTTTCTATAAAACTCCCTCTAACAGTATATATCAGTCATCTAGTACCCATAATACAGCTCTGTTTAACAGCAGCTTACCTTGGGGCTAGATGATGCTGTGTGGATTGTCCAGCATTGTTTATTTATTATTCATTTATTTATTTATTTATTTTTAGAACTGGGAAAAGACCAGCTATTCCTGTCTTCTTACCAGACAATGGAGCGCTGGTGACGTAGCTGGCTAAGTTGTTCTTAACAGATCAACGAAGTTAAGCACTGTTCCGCGTAGTCATCATTTGGATGGGTAACCGGCAGTGGCAATTTCAACTGAAGTGCTCCCGTGCTTTGGAGGGCACGTTAATCAGTCGGTCCCGGCTTTTTCTAAGTTGTTAGGCCATGACAGAGGCTTTTGGGCGGCCTAGACTCATAAGAACTTACTTTACTTACCAAACAATGTTACATTAACTGGGCTTTTCTTGCAGTTCCACCAGATCGGCTGATTATCCTCAACCATGAAGGGAATGAGGTGGTGGGTGGAATCTTCGGCCCTTACGATGAAGGGACCGATGTCAACCTGACTTGCGTTGCTGTTGGTGGTAAGTTCCATTCTTTATTTCACCATTATCATTGTGAAAGACTCCACAAATTATAATGCTATGTTGAAAGGTCTTGAGTTGCTACCACCCACCTCTTACCAGCATTGGAGAATTGGTCTAGTGGTAGCGACCCCGCCTTCCAATCCTAAGGTCATGGGTTCGAATTCGGTCGTGCACCAATAGATTTTTCTATTCGAAAAATGTATGTGCGCAATGCCAGTACTCTCATAAGGTAAAGGAAAACATCGTGAGGAAACAGGTATGTCCAAGAACTCACAATTCAAAAGACGTGCCATTCACCAATACGCATTGCGTCCGCGTGTTGGATTAAGATCCAATCACTTTGGCTTGAGAGTAGGCCAGCGTCCCAGCAATGGGAACAATAAAAAAAGGCTGTCTTGATGACCTCTTACCACCTTTAGTTGCGAGCACAATAGGCCTGCATGGCCGCAATGTTTTTTTAGCTAAACCGATCTAAAAAAAAACCACCTAACTCCTCCGTCCACTACAATGACATCGATCCGTCGAGTGGGAGGCATCATATCCGAACATCGCATCCACAAATATGTCTCCTAAAAAAAATGTATAGTATATAGATTGGAATAGTATAGAAATTATTTATTTTGCGCCACACAATAAACATAAAAATAACAATACAAATAAAAACAAAATTATTATACTGTGGGGGTACGAGTTTTGTGTGTGTCCCCTACTCTAATGATAGGTAATCTTCATGAGGGGACACAAATAATAATATTAAATTGTTCCACATACTGTTTAATATTTCCACTTTGGCTTAATGAGTTACATGTCTGAACCTAGCGAGTGGGGAGAAACGACTGGCGACGCGGCACATAAAACCTACGCGTCAGCCCGATTTCCTGTGGCTATACCTAGTCGCCACAGTGACGAAAAAAGCCTACCACTCAGCATTGTGCTACAGATTTGCATGTGGCTGTAGCGCTGGTTTTCAATGGAGAATCTGTCTTCATGGGTGCCACTGCAGCGCCAGATATTCTGCCTAAAAGCAGTGTACAAGCATTACTGCGCTTAAGTTTGCAGGGTACTGTAATTTACTGGACGAATGAGACGAGAAATAAATGTCTTGGGGTGACGAGCGCTGTGCAGTGCTAGTGCCACGTATAACATCAAAACCTTGGGTGACATTGCAACTGTTTTGGTCAAGCGTGACGATTAGCATCAGACGAACGATTAAACCATCTCGTCTGTAATTTTTCTGAGATAAAAACTAGCTTTTTCTTTAAATTTTCATTGTTTTATATAAAATACGTGGCAAGGCATTCACGAACGCCTCACGTCTGAATCCACCCTTAGATTTTAGCAGCATGTGGTTCCCATAGCATTCATAAACAAATTTCTAAATTAAATCACAATAGAACCCCTTCTCTTCTCAGGTTATGTCGACGCGTGTTATTTCATTTAATCAGTTGTTTTTGAAAGCAGTTAACCCCTATCACGGGGGCTGTGGATGCCAAGGGATGTTTAGCAAAAATGCCCAATTCACGCTCATATTCAGGAGTGGTTAAGTTTACAAGCGGTTGTAGGGTTAGACGCAAACTTTTCTTAAATATACCAATATGGCGGAGTAACGATGGTATTTTAGCAACGAAAACTACAAAAATATTTACATAATAGTTTGTTGCTAGTCAAAAATAGCTTTCTAGATGTTCCAACTGCTAGGCCACTGGCACAGATTAGATATTAGTACTACGTACAGAATGGCCACTCTGCTATTTGATGAAACTAATCTGCAAGTCTGCCTTCCGTATTACAGAACATTTTACAAGAAAATTGAATAAGGCAGCAAAGTCCAGGCTTGCAGAGTAGTTAAGTACATAAAATAGGACCCTGGTCCGGACCTACGACCTTAAGATCGGAAGGCGGGGTCATACCACCAGTGCTGAAAAACCTTACCTTCTAATACAAAAGTGATCCGCCCCGCTTCCGCTTATGTCTTAGCCCTCTTCACCCTCCTGATAAGGGTCATCCATCCCACGGGCTTTGTTTTAACACGTTTTTTTGTTCTCATTCAGGAGCGTTTGCGCCATACCTACCTACCTACCTTGTATGCTGTCGCTAGGGTTGTACTTCCGACTATTAAAAGCTTTTTATTTTAGTTGTGGGGTGACTTTGACCTAGTTTCTGTTTCGAGAGAGCTGAGATTTTTTTTTCAAGTCATCATCATGACAGCCTTGTAATGTTCCCACTGTTGGGACACTGGCCTACTCTCAGGCGAGAGCGATTAGGTCTTAATCCACCACGCGGACCCAATGCGGATTGGTGGATGGCACATGTCTTTCGGATTTTTAGTTCTTGGACATGCCGGTTTCCTCACGATGTTTTCCTTCACCGTATGAGAGCACTGGCATTGCGCACATAAATTTTTCGAAACAGAAAAATCCATAGGTGCACGACCGGGTTTGAACCCACGACCTTAGGATTGGAAAGCGGGGTCACTACCACTAGACCACCAGTGCTCGTTACTCGTTTTTTCAAGTAAAAGGACCAATATATGGCCCACCAAGCGATTATCGTAGCCTATGGATGCTTGTAATACTATTCGCGTGTTGCCCTAAAGAGTAGATGTTCCATGTGTTTGTAATTTCACCTAACCATTGAAATTAACAGCAACACTTGTGACACTGCAAGTTATAGTCAGAGGTGGACCTTAACGAATGCGCTAAACGTGGATGTGCCAGATTAATTGAGTTAATTACATCACCAGTAAAAAACGCTGATTTTTTCACCGGCTTTTCTAGTATTTTCTGCACCTTTTGCTTTGTTGAAATGGGCTTGCCATTTATACAGGTTTTAACTAGGATTGTGCGGAATTTATTATACGCTCTGATAGTTCTCTTTTTTGTTAATTTATCTGAGGTACTTTCACCTCTGTGTGGTGGACGAATAGTCTACGCCAGGCGTCTAACGCCACAGATGCGAGTTCGATTCTAGCAGTAGCAATAGGACATGATAACATCATCTGCAAACTTACCTGGTGGTTGACTCTTCAGCAAGAGTGCGTCTTGGTTGGGACCACCGCAGAGCCGAATAATCTGCTTCCTTTTTTTTTTATAACCACATATTATTTTACATTAAACTGATGATTATTGTACTCTAAAAACCACCTAGGGTTTGCCTGAGTACTCACATTCGTCCATATATTTTTAATACCTAGTTTAAATCTTATACGTAGGAGAAACACTGCTACATGAAAAAAAAAAAAAAATTAGTGTACAAGTCGCACTGTGGTTAGGTTAGAAGGGCGCTGTAGCAAGAGATCTAATAACAACGTCTCGGGGTGATAAGCGCAGTGCTCTGCACGCAAAACTTAACGGTTTGTGAGACACTGCAACTGTTATGGTTAGGCGTGTCACTTAACATTTTTTAGTTATTTTTTAAGAGTAGTAGAGTTCTCTGTGATAGAGCTCGTCCGGGGAAGGACTACCACCATACCTATTTCTGCAGCCAAGCAGTAATGCTCGCATTGCTGTGTTCCAGTGTGAAGGGTATGGTTTCCGGTGAAATTACTGGCACATGAGGCTTTCGATCTTAGCCTCAAGGTGGCAACCCGCGAGTGATACCTCTGGTATTGCAAGCGTCCATAGGCTGCGGTAACCGCTTACCATCTTGTGGGCCGTACGCTTGGTTGCCACTTCAGTTGTATAAAAAAAAAGGAAACCAGTCAAACTTCTCGTCATTTACAGACAAAAAAAAAACTACACACCATGGTACTCATAGTTTCTGATTCTGAAGACTAGGTCGGTGTCCTAACAGTGGCCTAATTAAAAGGCTGTTCTGATGGCCCTATAATAATGTTATGGATTTTGAACAAATAATGGTGTTTTTCTTCACAGGTCGGCCAGTAGCCAGGGTCTCGTGGTGGAAGGGACAGGCGCTCCTCGCCAATTCTGAAGCGAAAGCGGTTGTCTCATTCAAACTGCTGAGGTCTGCTTACGGCACCGATATGACATGTCAGGTAAGCACAAGCCTCAATGACGAAATGCACGTTCTGCATAGAATACCAGCTGGTCTGACGTTCTTGTTGGTTTGTTAGGATCAAATCAGTGTTTAAAGTTAGCGATCATTGAACACAAACAATTGTAACCAGCTTGATAAATCCCCATCTATTAAAAATGAGCATAAGCCTCACCTACTTCGATTGGCATCAGCCAATCGATCTAGGTGAGGCTCATCATGAAGCTTCAGTAACCACACTGATGAGCCTCACCTAGAACCCTCAAGAGGGATCATCAAAAAAAAGCTAGGAACCCAGCCGAGTTTGTTGCCAGATTCTTCTAGGCTGGGACGCGTGGAACTGGCGTAAGTTCATCGAGCTTTAAGACGTCAAAATGATCCTTGTGTTTTTTTTTTTTTTTTTTTTTATACAACTGAAGTGGCAACCAAGCGTACGGCCCACAAGATGGTAAGCGGTTACCGCAGCCTATGGACGCTTGCAATACCAGAAGTATCACTTGCGGGTTGCCACCTTGAGGCTAAGATCGAAAGCCTCATGTGCCAGTAATTTCACCGGAAACCATACCCTTCACACCGGAACACAGCAATGCGAGCATTACTGCTTTGCGGCAGAAATAGGTATGGTGGTAGTCCTTCCCCGGACGAGCTCTATCACAGAGAACTCTACTACTCTTTTATTGAAATAAATCATTTTTGACGACTTTTGACTTTGACTTTGAGCGCTTTATAGAGTGTTTATAATTTTATGTTATGTTTATTCATGCATTATACCTATTAGATGCAAAATATTTTCAATTAGATTTAAAAAGTGGTGTATTTTGTTATGTTTATTTAAAAGACTTTTAAAGGCGCTACAGCCTGCTAGTCATTTAAATCTTGTGTTTTAATGTGCTAGACTGTGTTTAGTTATGTTATGTACCAGTGTTTATGGTAAATAAAGAACTTTTAAAAGAAAAAGAACTGGGGCCCAACCATGAACTCTTAGAGCGATTCAACTAAATTGTCAAAAAATTGTATACCATGACATGATTGTCTAATTGATATCATGGTACAAAATTTTTTGTGTGTGTGGGTGTGTGTGTGTGTGTGTGTGTGAGGACGTGAGTAAGTGTTATGTGTTTGTGTGGATGGGTTCTCCTGATAACTCATGTCAAGCCTCAAGTAGTTTGCCTAGCTAATTGAAGCGACGCGACGTCATCTTTGAGATTAATTTTGTATTTAGCTTCTAAGCATATGGCTGGTGGATTGTGACTTGCAGCATTCAACGCCTGCATTTAAATGCTTCAAACCACAGGCAGCATTTCTAGGAAGCCAACCTTTAGGATGTTGTAAACTAACTCTGCATGCTTACGTTCAACTACTTTACGCTGCACGCGATTTGCGCCTTGCACGCAGCTTGACTTGTATAACAGAAATACGGCCTAAAGCTCAAAATAGCCTGAAATACTCCACAAATGCGCAAAAATTCTCCAAATCCGGTTCCATTCGTAATGAGGTCGCATTCTGAGGAAATGAGATGCCGAATAGGGCCCCCGTTTATTCCCAGCTGTTGATTTTATCACGTCAGTTAAGCCTTTGATTCCAATATGACTGAGTCGGTTGCTCGCCCCCTTATTAGGTAGGTAAGTAAATGGACATGGTGTTCACAACCATGATCATTATGACTATTGCCGACTTCGGTGGCGAAGTGGACATGAAGTACAGGTTCGATTCCTACTCCTGGAAAAATAATATACACAACAGTTAGGTCAGACTAAGATTTCCACAATCGGTAATATTTTTTTATTATTATTGTAATTTATTATTGATAAATATATATTTTTGCAGGCTGTCACGGACCCTTCAATACCACCACTGTCAGAAAGCATCACTATAGATATCAACTGTAAGTTATTTACTTATTTACCCGTGTTTTTATATGTCAGAAAAAGGTCTAGTCGTTCGCTTGATGTTAGGCGCCACACCTGACCATAAGGCTGCGTTTCCACCAGAGATGTGCGAGGATGTGTAGCGTGTTTGTAGGAATCAATAGAATCACTTAATTTACCTAGCCTCGCTTTGTCTTCTATTGGTTCCCACAAACACATCCCTCGGTACACATCCCTCGGTACACATCCTCGCACATCTGTGGTGAAAACGCAGCCTAACTGTAGTGTCACTCAAAAATTCGTCACCCTAAGACGTAGTTTTCCAGTAATTTCACTTGCTACAATGCCCTTCAAACCACATTTTACAGACACAGAAATGCTTGGAGGCTAAATATCTGGCACTGCGGTGGTTCCCTATACGAACTCTTGCTGAAAAGTCCTAGGTAATATTAATCATATCTGCCAATAGACTATAGATCCACTGGTTGGACATAGGCCTATAAAGTGCCATGACATAGATCTTGTGCTTTTCCGTGACCCTTTAATGGCATCGGTCCATCGAGTGGGTCACCGAGTCTTTGAGTAGAGTGAGCGGTTTTAATCTCGTGGTCATTACTTTAGACAGAAGTTGCCCGCTGTGCCAATCCAACTTTATCCTCCAACACCAGTGGAACTCCAACCTAATTAAGTGGATATCCGCCCTAAGCGTAATCTAAGTACGCTTACTTCTAACTTATTCTAAGGATAAACGCCTAATATCTTTTCCAATAAAAATTATGGATAAAATCACATGACATGATAGATCGGTATCAAAATTCAACTTGTAATCCCATCAGAAGAGAGAGAAGGTAGATATACTAAGTAGGGAGTGCGAGTGAGACGATAATAAATATGCAAGTCACTGTTAAATATATTTTAGGAGTAATGATACGTCAATCATGACGATAAAATGGTAATTTGAGGTTCTCAATTTAAGCATTAGTAAGTTAAATTCTAAAGGCTTTGTGTTCATGCTAACTTTTTCTTTTTTCTTTTCTTGTTTTAAGGCGTCTGTCAATTTATTTAGACAATTTTGCTAATGTCAAGTAAGTATGTAAATTGTCAATGGTGTTGATTCTGTTGTAGCATTATCTAAACTTAACTAAAATAAAAGGACGGCAACAGCTTTAGTTAAGTTTAAATAATGCTACATTAGAATCGACACCAATGTCAATTTATATTTTAATGAAAATGGAGTCGTTCTCTCAAGAAAAAATTCTAGAAGTGTCTTCGACTTAATTAAAAACACGTTACGGCTCAATATCGGTCGTTCTAACACTAGTTTAAGGGCCTATGTCATTGGACATCTATTTGCTGATAATGATGATGTCTGTCCGTCTGTCTGTCTGTCACCACTAAAATGATTTGCTTGAATAGTCAAGCAAATAATAAATTATTTATTGATTGATTGATTTGCCGACCGATGTGGAGCAGCGGGCGTAGGTCCGCCTGCGACGCAGAGGTTGCGGGTTCGATTCTCGCCTCGGAACAAATGGTTGTACAATCTACAAATATTTGTTCCGGGTGTTCTGGGATTTTTTTATATATAATAAAAAATATCTATCTATGTATTGTATTGTATTAAATATATATCAGTCATCTAGTACTTATAATACAGCTCTGTTTAACAGCAGCTTACCTTGGGGCTAGATGATGCTGTGTGGATTGTCCAGCATTATTTATTTATTTATTGATTCATTGGTTAAAAGTCGTTGGTCAGTTTTTGACATTTGCAACAAACTCGCTTAAGAATCGAATACGTTCAAACTGGTGCTAGCCTTGCTAGCGTGGTAATAATAAATCACATCTTCAACAACTGAAACGCATCATGATTTTAAATTTTGTAGGTGAAAATGCGGGACAATTAGGTAAGTCGCTCGCATTGAAAGCATTTCGGTTGCTTTGTTTTGTACAATTTTATAGTTGGTACAAGACTACTTGAGAGAAATGTGTGGAAACAAACTTCAGCCATTCCACGTGATCGGTTAGAAAATAAACGTGTGTGCACGTAAAACCTATTTAGTTTGCCGAAAAACACGTTACCGACCAGTGGTCCGACCGTGGTCGCCAACTACCAACATAGTCTCTACACGTTGGCATAATATGTTAGCCCAATCAAATAGTATCTTGGCCCAATGTGTACAGCCAGCATTAGATAAAATCTATAGTTCAATATGTTAGCTCAGTATCTTGGCCCAACGTGTACATTTGGCATTAGATGAAATCTATATATATTGCAGCAACATTTTGGGTCCCCAAGTTGGAATAGTTTGGGCAACCCTTAATCCTGCAGAACTCTTCAAGACGGATTTAAAGTGATATTTCATTCATGACTGGACCAACTATGCTAATACTATGCGCTTAATTTTGAACTTTCGTAAATTAACATTTTAAGGCCTATCCAGGTATAAGCGATCCACCGCAACGCGGTATTATTTCGAAACAAAAACGGCTAACAAGAATAAAGCGAAACGATATCGCGTGTGCACTCGGTAATTTCGCTCAGATCTGGATAAGTCTATAACTAGGTGTCTGTCCACTGAAGTTTTCTGAAATTCGGCGACCGTTTTATGACCGACGTTATATAGCAGTGAACCCAAAGGCACATTTATTATTTATTTACTTACACCGCCATCGGTTGTAATAAATGATTTTTAGTTAAACGATACGAGTACTAACTTATTGTTGTTTCATATCCAGTTGTAAAATCAAAATCATATTTCTCCTTTCTTAACTATTTCCGAAATTACTGCTATGAGAAAGCACTTTTTATTACTTGAACAGTAACGTGTCCAAGTCCCCATTAAAGATAAGCGTAATGGGGATAACGGGAATTTTTTTTTACATCCCACTGTCCCCATTAATGGAGATAAAATCATGTGAAGTTGTTCGCAATTACCAGCACTAGCTGATGTCAACGGCCAATAAATTGCAACTTAGAGAGCTCGTGCCGTAGCTGGCTAAGTTGTTCCTAACAGATCAACGAAGTTAAGCACTGTTCCGCGTGCTCACCATTTGGATGGGTGACCGCCAATGGCAATTTCAACTAACCGCTCCCGTGCTTTGGAGGGCACATTAAGCAGTTGGTCCCGGCTTTTTCAAAGTTGGCCATGACAGGCGGCCCAAAAACTCTGTCACCAGAGTTGGCCACTGACTCATACGAACTTGCTTATTTTAACTTTAATGTATAATTAAATCGCTAAAAAAAAATCGGTCATACCTTCCCACGCAGCCATATACGTAATTGGCGCAGCCGGTAAGATTATAGCGGTCAATTTTGCGTAGAAAGATTCCCGTAAAACTCGCGTCTTTTTACGCATTTTGTGACGACCGATGTGGCGCGGCAGACGAATGCCTGCGATGCAAGAGGTTGCGGGTTCGATTCCCGTCTTGGAACAACGATACGATCTGCAAATATTTGTTACGAGTGTTCTGTGTATTTTCTATGTATAATAAAAAATATCTATGTATTCGTATTGTATGTATATCAGTACCATAACACAAGCTCTGCTTAGCTTGGGGCTAGATGATGCTGTGTGGATTGTCCAGCATTATTATTTATTTTACGGAAATCTTGCCCATGTGGCATCAAACGTCAGATCAGAATCAACGCTTCGTGCTGTTCCAGAGGTATCCTGATATTGTTATCGTGAAAGGGACCAATTCTGTGCATGTGAGTACACTACATTCTTTTTAGTGGTTGCTCATTTCCTAGCTTTTATTCCTTACCTCCTAATTAGCTTTAAGATATTGTACTTCGCCTTTCAAATAGTGTGCTTGCCTTTGTACTTTTTTGAAGTTTCTTTTGTGGATTTTCATAATCATTCATTTCATAAGAGTATTCTATTCTATTCTATTCTGACTAAATAATATTATAATTAAATTAAATTCATTTACGAAGAATTGGGGATCTAAGGTACTATTTAAATAGTACGCTTAATAGTTTATAGTGGAAATATTCATATTTATGTAGCAAAAAAGAAGAATTACATTATTTATAAAACATTAAAGTTAGTTTTGGAATTTGATGAAAATCAGAACGAATTTACTAGATTCATACAAATATGTATTACGGCCCCCCACTCGATGGACCGTTGATATTAAAGCGGTCGCAGGAAGTCGGTGGATGGTGAAGGCTTAAGATCGATCATGGTGCTCTTTAGGGGAGGCCTATGTCTAGCAGTGGAAGTCTATTGGCTGATGAGGCATTCCTCCTAGCGCACCAAGCTGAAGCGCACCAAGGACTTCCATATAGCGCACCCGTTTAGGTGCGCTCCTTTCAGTAGGTATTACGAGTATGTTCGATTTATATTGTTTGGAGCGCTCGTGACGTAGATGGCTAAGTTGTTCTTAACAGATCAACGAAGTTAAGCACTGTTCCGCTGGGTCATCATTTGGATGAGTGACCGCCTTTTCAAAGTTGTTAGGCCATGACAGAGGGCCTTCGGGCGGCCTAGAAACTCTGTCACCAGAGTTGGCCACTGACTCATACGAACGAACGAACGAACGAGTATGTTAAGTTTTCATTTCTTGTAGCGCACCAACGATAATATATGGTCTAGTGATGGGGTTGTTTTTCATCGATACGATGATGTAGCTACAGTTGCGCAAACGTTGCATGATCCCCAAAACTATCGAGGTTTTAGAAATTGTTCATGAGGAAATGAATACCATACAAAGCCGCCTACCGATAGAAAATCACTTAATTCCGTACCAGTACCTAACGATTTTATAAAATGCTAAAAATTCCTATAAATATTACGATGGTTTTTTAACAAAAAAAACATGCAGATAAATTGAAATATCCTTTTTAAAAGTCGGTTAAAAACAACTTCTAAACGCTATTATTAATTTTATTAATGCCACATTGCGGACAAGCCAAATAGTAAGACTTTGATTCTAATTGGTTTATTCTATTGGTTCTAGTTTCTAATTGGTTAAATTTGGTCTGCATTTAAATTTATTAAGTGTAATTTAATATCTAATTAATATAAAATTAATAAGGTAATTTTAATTTAAAATTTGATAATTGTTTCAGGAAACTGCTGGTCTTTCTGACGTTGATCCAAGCCTCAAGCTGATACAAGAGGACAAGATAACACTCGGGAGTCTAAAAGATGGACCAAGGATTCTGACCTTCAAACTGGGAAGCACCATATCCCATTACCATTCCCTTGTCCAAACCATAAATCTAGATAACATGCAGAATAGATTACAGACTATGAAAGAACGCTTGAGTGACACAACTGTTAAATTATAAAAAGTTTTCACTTTATATTCCCCATATCAAATAATCTAGAAATTAAATTAGACAAAATTAGTTTCATAACTAATTATGGTTAAAGGCGTAAAGTGAGGTCTTATAGATCTAGGTAATGTTATAAAAAGTGTATCTGTCAATGTAGATTACACAGACGATGTAAAGTACGACAATGTCACTGTAGATTACTTACTCAATCAATCAATCAATACATTTATTGCTGTTATATGGTACATGTAGTTGTTACAGAATAAGTAGTATCACACATGAACCCTGTTATTATCGTATGGCAACATAGAGAAAGGCCGAGGTTTACGCTTTAGGTATTCATATTAAAAAAGTAGATAGATAAAAGTAGTATTCGCAGTTGTTGAGATTATTCATCTAATAAGTTAAAAGCAGTGGGTTTCACGTAGTTCGGATATAAATGTAAAAAACTAAATAAAAATTAAGAAAGCTACAGCGTCGTCAGACATGAAACCAACTTGATTAATGTGGTCATTTTAGCCTAGTTGCTTTTAATTCTAGAAAATGACATACATATAAACTTGTCGAGGGATTTTTTTAAACTAGAAAACCTTTTATAATTTATTTAAGCTAACAAAAAAAGACATCAGAAGTAGATTATTAAATTAGCGATTTTAATTGATAGTAATAATAAATAATAATCTTAGAAATTAGCTTTTACATACTTTGATATAACTCTATTAGGACACTATCGTAAGAGTAATGATATGTTTGTCATAACGTATCCATTTGTCTTTCCTTCTAACTATATCATTTTCAAATTATCCTTAACCCCTAATTATACGGCTGAACCAATTTGGCCAATTTTGGTCTTGAAATGTTTGTAGGAGTCCAGGGAAGGTTTAAACGGTGAGAAAACACAGGGTGTAAAAACTTGCTAAAAAAATTACGCGAGTGAAACCGCGCCGGGTCTACTAGTAAAGAATAAAGAAAGAATAAAGAGGATTATAAAAATTAACTAGCAGTGATTAACCTACCACGCATTGTGTGACCAAGAAATGACTATAACAGCATCGTTGGACTTTTGTTTTGTGAAAATTTAGGATTTTTTTGTAATTTTCCATTTCGTACTAACATATTTACACGTCTCTTTGTTAATTTTATTTTTTTATTAAATGAAATATATAATCTTTTCAGTCGTTTTCAATTATTTGAGCAGCCATACGCAATTAAGTTTGTACTTGTACGAGTATTTTCTGATGTTGAAAGCCTCTCCTATCCAGCAGAATAATAGGCATGATGACAGTAACCAATAATCATTAAATTCACGTCTTCAACTTATGAAAAAGGATTCAAGGAATTCCAAAACCATATTTTTTTTAACATTAGATGCGAGATTGATATATTATTTTTAATAAAATAAATAAATAAATAAATAAATATAAATATAATAATAAATAAATTTAACACCGATCATGAGCATCTAGGTTCTCTGATTGGTGGCATCAAAAATATTGCAGAATTTTGAACCTTTCGCTAAAATGTTATATTGAAAACAGACTTAATGACGTCACCGCTGTCACTCCGCGAATCGGCGCGTTTTAGCGTGAATTTTAAAATTCAAATATCAATCGCATTTCTTAACTACTAAACCATTAATATTCTGGAACAATAGGTTATTTTTTGCCTAAGGTCGATACTTCTGAATACAATAGAACAGTTTTTCAAAATCAGTCATCATGCCTATTATAGCGGTAGCTGCTTTTTAAAAACCAGGCTTAACTATGAAACGGTAAGTTGCATAAAATCAGTTACCAACTTTGTTGGGCTTAACGAAATCCGTAGTGTTGATACTTACCCTTAAGCAAAGGTTTAAAGCGTAAGCTCATCATCTTCAGGTCTTTTGTGGCCAATGCTGGGACACTGAACTTTAAACATGCGTAAAGTAAGTATGTTAACCTGCCTGAAGCACGGAAGCTCTCTGGTGAAATTGCCACTGGCGGTAACCTATCCAAAGGATACCGTATAATGGATTCTTGTTGGCATTATTAATTGGCAAATTTTAAAAAAAAGCTTGGGACGAATGTGCTCCAACTCTACTCGGCATCCATAACAATAGCAAGGGTCATGTCAAAAAGCGATAGGAACCCAGCCGGTGTTGTTGCCAGTTCTTTTACGACGTAATAAAGTGATCCTTGTGATTTTACTGAAATAAACCATTTTTATTTTGATTTTGATTTTGGAAATTATAGAAACGCTGCCTATGTCAGTTACGCCACAGATAGAGTGACTTAAGAGGTTCATAAGTATTAGTTTAAGCACTCATGCAAAGCCGGGGCGGGTCGTTAGTTTTATATGGATTGTGTTTCCACATGCACACATCACACCAAAGTATACACACCCATACATGTACCCTTTACATAATATAATACTACACAGATAAGTCGTAATCCCTAATTAAATCAAGTAAATTATTAGTAATAATTTATTTTAAAATTTTTTGCTTATTTAATCTTAACTTGTAGTTTTTTTATTTTAACAGTAATGCTCGCATTGCTGTATTCCGGTGTAAAGGGTATGGTTTCCGGTGAAATTACTGGCACTTGAGGCTTTCGTTCTTAGCCTCAAGGTGGCAACCCGCAAGTGATATCTCTGGTACTGCAAGCGTCCATAGGCTACGGTAACCGCTTATCATCTTATTTGTACCAGTTATGGAGTCGGGCGCTGACACTGCTGCACAGTTTTTTAACTTAAGCAGCTGTCATTGTTCTCTTGTTTTTTATTTCCTATGTGTTTCTATACCAAATAAACTATTTGTATTTGTTTATGTTTCTATCTGTCGCAAACATACATCACTCAGCATCCGCGTTGTCAAACATTCAAACAAAGCGTTCGTTAGTGTAAAAACTAAAAACCGCTAGATTTAACAAAAAAAAAAACAGATTCCAGCATCCAACAGATTACCGCAAAATTGGACGTGCTCGTAAATCTCTAAAAAGCGCCGAAAAGTCCACTAGTGATGCGACAATGATATATCGATGGTAAGATGAGAATCTACTATCGAGCTAAATTTTTAAGGGTTTATCTTACAAGTCGATATCGAGTCCGATATGTATTTACGAACTTAAATTCATTGAATTTTCACAATTTTAATAAATATTAATATAAATAATATTAATAAATGCAGACATTTTTCAGCGCCATCTAGCCCCAAACTAAGCAAAGCTGTATGGGAACGCTGTAAAAAGAGAAAAATGTTTGCATGTGACATTAAGTTTGTAAAAGATAATCTCTGAGACTAATAAGGCAAGAAAATTGTAAGTAGCTGTCATACATTTTGATAAATAGCTGTATGACTTTGCAACAGCATAAAAGCTAAACGATTAAAATAATCTTATTATGTGTCGATTACAGTACCTTTGTACGACAATGAAACTGTATACACAGAATTGAATCACAGAGAGAAATATTACTCTGTGATTGAATATTCAAATTAAAACCCAACACATGCAGTAACCATACAATTTTAATAAAAAGGAAATAACAGTATTTCTACATTTCCATTTCGATATAATCGCATATACAATTAAATTAACTACTACAGGCACCCAACGAGCTGAATCGAAATAATGTCAATTCGACATCAGATAAAAAGACCGCAGACGCCAATTTATCGATATCTCGCATCTTTTGTTGTCAATTTATCGATATTATTCGTATTAAATGGACTTCCCTATTCGCGGCTCATCTCGGGTGATACAATCATCACATACATAACCCCGCGAGATGATAATCTAAAGAACTCCTAATTGACAGGTTGATATACTTCTGCGAAGACTGTACAGGCGACGACTAAAGTGGATTCATCAAACATGTATGAATAGGAGTTGAATTTCGAGAATTTATTTTTTAGTAAATAAAAGTAATAAGTTATTTATTTGAAAACAGAAACTTATGGGCTAACATTATTAGGTAGTAGCATGATTCAAACTTAAATAATAAACCTTAACTATTTTACATAACTATAGAACAGGCAATGATATTTGCAAGATCGCTAACTCCCACCTTAGAATAACCTGTGTTGTGGGTAGTTAGTCTCTTTCGTCGAGCGTTGTTGCAAAAAAGAAGCAAAATGGGTTTGGGTTATTCGCTAAAAAAGGGTTCAACTTAACAATAAGAAAATTAATAAGGAGATATATGTATCTCTACAGATAGATGGTCATTTGGTAGTGTGCCAATACCATCGAGCATTTAACCAATAAAGAGGAATTGTGACTTATTTTACTTGAAAACATTTCCGCAGAAATAATGCAGAGTTCTGACTTGCACGAACAGTCTAAAATTAATACCAATGACGGCACTCGCTTGGCTTGTTTGCGTTAGATCATCCATAAAAACTAAACTTTGAGTATACCATTTCACAGAGTTGACTTTGAATTGCCAAAATAAGCAAACATTTGAAAAAATATTCCAAGTAAAGTCGCAGCATTAGGGCTCTATCTCACTAAGACACCATGGTAGCGCCACTGGATCGCGCCACCAGCAAAATGTATACAGCTCAGAGGGTGTTCGCTTGATTGCGCAACCTATATAGTGCAGCGACCGAATCACCCGCTGGTGGCGCCACCATAGTGTCCTAGTGAGATAGTGCCCTTAGAAAAATACTTTGTTATATGACTTTTGTATCCGCCTGTACTCAAACTACGAATAAAGAAATTGGTACTTTCTGTGAACAAGGGTAATTTGTATTTATGCGACATTTTTGTATAAAACGCATATATTTTACATAGCAGTGTATTTTGTTTTAACAATTCTTGGTTTTCACTCGCCATGGTAATAAAATAAATAAAATTAAGTACCTAAGGGTATTTTTTTTTTTTTTTTTTTATACTATTAAAGTGGTAACCAAGCGTACGGCCCACTTGATGGTCAGCGGTTACCGTAGCCTATGTACGCATGCAACATCATAGATATCACTTGCGTGTTACCACCCTGAGACGTTAGATGGTAAGTCTCATGTGCCTGTAATTTCACCGGAAACCATACCCTTCGAACCGGAACACAGCAATGCGAGCATTACTGCTTGGCGGCAGTAATAGGTATGGTGGTAGTCCTTCCCCGGACGAGCTCTATCACAAAGAACTCTACTATATATAATATAATAGAATCCTCCTCATTCCAAGTACTTACGCCCTTATCGGTTTAAATTTTTTTGCACCAAACCAAGTCGCTTTAAAACAAGTAAGTACTAATATTGGTTTACAGCAATTCATCATAACAGCCTTCTGATTTTCCCACTTCTGGGATACTGGCCTACTCGTGAGCGAGTGATTTTCAATCCACGTGGAAACAATGCGGATTTGTGCATGTCTTTCGAATATTTAGTTCTTCGCGATGTTTTCCTTCACCCTGAGAGCACTGGCATTGCGCACATATTTTTTATAACCAGAAAATTCATTGGTGCACGACCGGTATCGAACCTAAGACCTTATTGGAAGGCGGAGTCTTTACTACTAGACCGGGAGCCTGATTTTGAAATTCTGACACCAACAGTACCTACTTGTATAAAAATAGATTTTCACCGGCTGTCCCAGTGTATGCAACAAATTCGAACCCACGACCTTAGGACGGGAAAGCAGGGTTACTACCACTATACCGCCAGTGATCTAAACCGTCACACTAATATTATAAATGCGAAAGTTTGGATGTTTAGATGTTCCGACAACCACTAAACAGATTTGGCTGAAATTTAAATCATAGATAGATATTACCGGGAATATTTTGGTACATTTTCCGAATACCACGCGAAAGAACTCGCGGGCGACAGCTAGTAACAATATAATGTTTAATTCATATACTTGTATTACTAGAAGAGGCCAAAGTAAATTAAACTGAATATGGAATGGGACAAACCTATACATTACATTACTAAGGGGAGTGAAAAGTAGGTTTTTGTACGAAATTTTTGGTTGAGTGAATACTTTCTAGTAAGTTTTTTTTTTATTTTTTTATGTGACGAGATGGTCACCCTTAGTATTATCTGAACAAGACTTATGAACAAGACTTATCCATATAATAAAAACTATTTTTAATAAATCCGAGTCATTTACGTTTTTTTGTCTGTTGAGCGCTTAGTTTAAATTGCCACTGGCGGTCACCCATCCAAATGATGATTACGGAATGAATGCGGAACAGTGCTTAACTTCGTTGATCTGTTAAGAACAACCTAGCCAGCTACGTCATGAACGCTCCACTGAGTTCCACCTGTGCCACTGAGTTCAAACCTCGCATGCAACTACTACATATTAATGTGTTTCGAAGATTTTCAAAGATTTCCACTATATTCTAAGTTTTATAAATATTTGGTGTGAGTTGGTCCTACGGGAATATCTGCCGAGCACTGAAAATGCATTTCCAATGCTTTTGAGATGTATCTTAAACATTATATCCAGCTGCGAATCAAATAGTAGAGTAAAAGTGAAATAATAGAAAGTAGAGCCACACCGTACGTTTTACTAATATCTGTCCTGTGGTAGAGCGAAAAGTTACTAAGTCAGAAAATGACACGACAAAACAAAACGAATTATATTCACAACTCAATCTTCCACATAAAATAGACTCCTCTCCTTCCAAAGGTTGTCTGGCAGAGATCGCTTACTTAGCGATAAGACCGCCCATTGTACGTATATATTTTGCTTTATCTTGTAGTGTTTAGTTTTAGTTATTATGTTTGGGTTAAGTACAATAAAGAATTATAATACATTCATTCATATTATAAGCATCAGAATTGAATTATTTTCTCGGAAATTTCAATCTTATTAACATGTCTAAGTATCATAATTATACAAAGAGTAGTAGGAGTTCTCTGTAATAGAGCAAAATTACTTTCCGGTGAAATTACTGGCACATGAGGCTTTCGATCTTAGCCTTAAGGTGGCAACCCGCGAGTGATACCTCTGGTATTGCAAGCGTCCATAGGATGCGGTAACCGCTTACCATCTGGTGGGCCGTACGCTTGTTTGCCACTTCTGTTGTATAAAAAAAAATACCCGTAAGAAAGTTTTAAAATTCACACTTTTAACTCGAATTCTTAGATCATTAGAACTTAACTAGGTTAATACATCAGCTGTTTCAGACATCCAGACGTTTTTTAATAAAATTCCTAATTTCGTTCCATCTAGTTAGGAACCTGGGCGGAGGCGGCCAATATTTCATATTAACAAGTTCTTCGGACCAATTTTATCCAACGTAATTGGATAACATTGGATTAAATAAATCATAATCTCAAATCCCTTTCATTTATGCGAAAGTTATAAATTGAATACGAGAATCTTTGTTTCTTAAGAGTATATCTAACCTTAAATTAGCACCTCGATGCTGGCCTTTTTATATTAACCGTTACACTATTGAGAATGAATGAAATAGCACCGATGGTCTAGTGGTAGTGACCCCGCCTTCCAATCCTAAGGTCGTGGGTTCAAACCCGGTCGTGCACCTATGGATTTTTCTGTTCGAAAAAATTATGTGCGCAATGCCAGTGCTCTCATACGGTGAAGGAAAACATCGTGAGGAAACCGGCATGTCCAAGAACTAAAAATTCGAAAGACATGTGCCATCCACCAATCCGCATTGGGTCCGCGTGGTGGATTAAGACCTAATCACTCTCGCCTGAGAGTAGTCCAGTGTCCCAACAGTGGGAACATTAGAAGGCTGTCATGATGATGATGACTATTGAGAATTAAAGTTTTAATTGGAAATCGCTTCGCCGTGGCACGCGGGGTCCGTAATAAGAGAAAAACACAATTTTTGCTTTTATTAAAACTAAAATTATGTACATATACCTAGACCCTTCCGTTAACTCTTTACTCCATCAATGTAAAATAGTTTTTCGGAACAAAAGAAGTAGTACCTATACCTAAACCTATAACCTAGTAAACGTAGTAAAAAATATATTGAAAAACTACTCTCTTCCCCTGAGATCCATTTTTATGGAAACTGATTAGATACTGACTTCTGCATCGGTTTTTGTGACTTGATGATGTGATGCGTCAGTTCATGTAGAACCTTAATACCAAGAACTTTTAAAATCCTTGCTAAACGCGGGGTGGCTTTTGTACTCAATGTGACAGCGATAACATAACAATGGTATAAATTTTTAGTCAGTTTATTCAAATTAGCATGGCCATTGTAATTTTGAAGCGTTTTTAAAATGAATTATCAGGGCTGTATTGTTGGAAACGTTTTCTACCACCTCTAAAGAGCCATGGCCTGATAAAATCATTTCTATAAATCCCAACTCCTTATCAGCCTTCATAAACTCACACCCTTTCAACTGTTCTAAGGGTTGTTTAAAACAAAAAACAACCCCTTTTTAATTCACCGGGTACCATGCACTACTTGGTCCCAACAAAAGGTCCACTAAAGGCCTTTCCGATCTTTTTTGTTTGGACCACTTAAAAGAATTAACCGGAGATTTTTGTATTCCCCTTTTTTGGGTTCCGTCCGTTCCGAGAGAGAACGGAAGGGGTTGTAATGAGTACTTGTTAATTAATTTACGACTTTTTGTTGGTGGTTTTAAAAAGGGTAAAGATGGCGGGTTAGTTGGGAATGGTAATTGTATAAGAAAGGTCTTTTTTACTTATAAGGATATAAATAATCTTTTATTCTTAATCATTTTTCATTAATCAATATCATCATCATGACCCTTTCTTATAATGTTCTACTGAGGCACTGGCCTACTCTCGAGCAAGAGTAATTAATGGAAACGCTCGTGGCATAGCTGGTTAAGATGTTCTGATGGGTCCTGACTTTTTCAAAGTTGTTAGGCCATGACGGAGGCCTTCACGCGGCCTATTAACTCAGTCGCCAGAGTCGGCCACTGACTAATGGGACATGTTAATCGATTTTTTAGTTATTTTAACCATTTGTACGGTACTAGCGATAAAAAACCCGGGTTAAAATTTATTGGAGACAGAACCCTATTAAACAAACTTAGCCCTGAAGCGATATTAAAGCCAAACTAAAATCAATTCTACCTTCATAAAAATAAAGCCTTTTCGCTTTTACATTAATGTTAGAATTAACGTTAAAATAGCGAAGTGTGACCGTTAAGTCTGAGTGCGAAAATAGCACCAGATGAATAGAGAAAGGGGTCATTTTATAGGAACTTATTTCAATGTTTTTTTTAAAAGGTGCTAACCTTTAAGCGATTACGTAAGCGCACGCATCAAATGCTTTGCTTGTAGGCTTTGTTTTGTAAGTTTCCTGATTGGTATCAGACATTTGATTGACAAAAAGCCTTCGGTTTGGTTTTATCTTTACATAGTACTAGCCTTAGAATAACAACACGTAGAATGATATTTTCATTCAAAATTATTTCCAAAAGTGTGTTCACAAAACAATTGATGTTTGCGTGAGCGGCCTATGTATTATATGTGATTAATGATTATATACGTGGTGTTACAGCAGCCTTTCACCACACAATACACCATTTTGAAATTATAATTGTGAGAGACGTGCGCACGATGACTTCACATTAATAAATGGCGAGCCGCTTGACACTAACAAGTCTCACTAAAAAATATCACAATTTGCGTGCGCGTACTTCGTTTCTCCGTGTTGTTATTCTAAGGTACTAGCGACCCGCTCCGGCATCGCACGGATGCTGTAAAACTATACCACTGAAGTGGCAACAAAGCGTACGGCCCATTTGACGGTCAGCGGTTATCGTAGCCTATGTACGCATGCAAAGTGTTACCACGCTGAGACGTTAGATGGAAAGTCCCATGTGCCTGTAATTATAATAATTAAATTTGAAAAAATGCAGAAGTCTAGTCGCCGTGGTCGAAATCGGCCTGAATGACATCACTGCTTGGTGGTAGTCCTTCCCCGGACGAGCTCTATCACATTGAACTCTAAAACTCGTAAAAAAAATACTCTATCTATTGATGAAAACCGCATTAAAACTACGATTTTTATTCAATTTTCATTAATAATAATAAATAATAATAATAATTAATGCTGGACAATCCACACAGCATCATCTAGCCCAAGGTAAACTGCTGTTAAACAGAGCTGTATTATGGGTACTAGATGACTGATATACATTTAATACAATACAATACATAGATAGATATTTTTTATTATACATAGAAAACACCCAGAACACCCGGAACAAATATTTGCAGATCCTACAAACATTTGTCCCAAGGCGGGAATCGAACCTCTGCGTCGCAGGCGGACCTTCGCCCACCACGCCACATTGGTCGTCAATTAATAGATAAGAGTCATTCAGAAGGTTTACTATAAAAGCCGGGGCGGGTCGCTACGTTAGTTAGCTAAAGCTATCAAAATTAGAATGCGATTGTAGTGAGTGCTTACGTAATTACCGCTGGATTAAAAAGCTTATGAAAGGCGTTTTTACTCAAATGTATAGAACCTCAAACATCAGCAATCAACTAACATTAAACAATGGAGTAAAGTTAAGCCTCGTTCGCACGAGTGTATTCTTACCGCGCGTTCAAAATCTGCTCAAATCAAGCTCAAATAGAACAAAATTACCTGGTGGTAGGACTCTTCAGCAAGAGTCCGTCTCGTTACCACCGCAGTGTCAGATATTCTACCTCCAAGCAGTAGTGTGCAAGCTGCACTGTGTTTAGCTTTGAAGGGCACTGTAACAAATGAAATTACTGGGCGAAAGAGACTAACAACAATGTCTCGGGGTGATAAGCGCAGTGCAGTGCCACGCAAACACTTAAAAACTTTAAGCTTTGGGTGGCACTGCATCTGTAATAGTCAGGCGTGGTGCTTAACATCAGGTGGGCGCCTTGATTGTCTTGTCATTTGCTGACATAAAAAAAATATGTATTTCGAAATAGCTGTTCGCACGTCAGCGTTTTTAAAACGCGACGTATTTAAATCGCGCAGTGCTCTATTTTCAGCGGGCGTTGGACGGGAGAGTTCCGAGAGTCAATGCCGGGTTTTATCGCGCGTAAATACGCTCGTGGAAACGAGGCCTTAAATACTGTCTCGTTTACTCTCAATATATTTTTTGATTGATAGAGGGTTTATATAAATCCACTTTTGTTGATTGATGATTGACATGATAGACGTGCATCGTTTAAATTCGTTCAATTCGATCTTAAAAGGGTTCTTTTGTTGTTTTTTGGACCCCAGAATTATAAGTTACAAAACTCTATGATCTCGGTAATGTGCCGGTAAAGTGCCCGAGCCACCAGAAGTGTGGGTTCGATTCCCTCCTCTCCTATTCACAAAATATTGCACGATATTTGCCAAATAGTGTACTTTCTCCTCCGTCACAATTAAAATTATTTTATTTCTTTCCTATTTTCTTCCTAACATTTTATTCCGGTCCTGCGTTTTATATCAACAAATACCTGATCCTAACAGATGCAGTCACAAAAATCTTCAAGTTACAGTGACACTGCACTGCGCCCGTCACACTGAGACTTTCCAACCGTTTAGTTATTTCCCTTTTTATGTCTGCAAATGATGAGACAATCGAGTCGTTCGCCTGATGTTAAGCGTCACGCATTACCATAAAACTTGCAGTGTCACTTTGTTAGAATAGAATAGAATAGAAAAATATTTATTTTGCGCCACACAATAAACATAAAAATAACAATACAAATTAAAACTAAACTATTGTGACGAAAAAAGGCAGCCACTCAGCATGTGCTACAGACATAATGTGTCTGTAGCGCTTGTTTTCAGTGTAGCCTACGAGTAGTAGTAGCAGCAGTGAACTGCGACACGAGTCTCTCACTACCTATTTACTTTTTTCTTTTTTATACAACTGAAGTGGCAACCAAGCGTACGGCCCACAAGATGGTAAGCGGTTACCGCAGACTATGGACGCTTGCAATACCAAAGGTATCACTCGCGGGTTGCCACCTTGAGGCTTAATTTCACCGGAAACCATACCCTTCACACCGGAACACAGCAATGCGAGCATTACTGCTTGGCGGCAATAATAGGTATGGTGGTAGTCCTTCCCCTTACGAGTTCTATCACAAAGAACTCTACTACTCTTAAGTTCGGCGTAGCACTGCGCTTTCCATATCGAGACATTGTTGTTAAGTCTCATTCGCCCTGTAATTTCACTACTACAGTGCCCTTCAAACCTAGTAATGCTTGCACACAAAAGAGTAGCAGAGTTCTTTTTGATAGAGCTCGTCCTGAGAAGTACTATCATACCTATTTCTGCCGCAAAGCAGTAATGCTCGCAGTACTGGGTTCCGGTGTATGGTTTCCTGTGAAATTACAGGCACATGAGACTTCTATTTACGTTCAAGGGTGGCAACCCGCGAGGTGATAGGCACAGGCGTCCATAGGCTGCGATAACCGCTAACCATCAAGTGGTATTTTAGTAAGTTCGTATGATTCAGTAGCCAACTCTGGTGACAGAGTTCTTAGGCCACCCGAAGGCCTCTGTCATGGCCTAACCTTTGAAATTTTGAAAAAGCCGGGACCGACTGTTAAACGTGCCCTCCGACGCACGGAAGCGCTCAGTTGAAATGACCACTAGCAAATGATGACTACGCGGAACGGTGCTTAACTTCGTTGACCTGTTATGAACAACATAGCCAGCTACGTCACGAGCGCTCCATTATTTTATCAGCCATTTTAGTATAAAAAAACACTGCTGCTTGGAAGTAGAACGTCTGTCACTGAAATGCTACCCACCAAGACGGACTTGCTGAAGATTCCACTAGGTATTCATGTCTTCTAAATCACAGAATCACGCTATATTATTTCTTGCAGTAAGACCTCTGTGGGTTAGACTCCAGGGCGGAAAGCGACCTCTTGTGGCCGGTGTGAGCACAGAGCTGATCTGCCAAGCGGTGGGCGCCAGGCCTAAAGCCACCATATCCTGGTGGAAAGGAGCCACCAGGTTGAAGGCTGCTCGGGAAACTGTAAGTACTGTTTAAACCCAAAGATTGACTATCAGTTCAATATTATTTATTGCTTAGAATAACAACACGTAGAAAGATAGTTTCATTCACAAAGTGAGTAATAAGTCTCACTAAAAATGATCACAATTTGCGTGCGCTTACTTCGTTTCTCCGTGTTGTTATTCTAAAATTTTTGGTATATTTCTCAAAACCACATTACGAAGCCCAATTATTTGGAGTCAATGATAACATTCTCTAACATCTTCGTTCTTCCGTTGCCAAGGTAAGCCAAGGTAACCTTTGCCCAACACTGGGATCCAGTAGGCTAACAAATACAAATTAACCATAAATACAAATGTTGACACAGTAGTGATTCACTGGTTTCTGAGTTAGTTTTCACTGTGTTTCAGAAAGATAGTATCAATATTTTCAAAAAGTTTAAAAAATACCAACAAAAACACGCAATTCGTGCTTCAAATAACATAAGGTACTGGACCGTAATAATGACTGTCAATTTGTGACCATTTTATTAAATAAAGCCTACAATGGAACATACCGAATACATTTCCGGTCCATTAGTAAGTAATTGCGCAATCGTTTTCTGTGTATATATACTAGCTGCCACCCGTGGCTTTACTCGCGTGGTACATACATAAAAAGTAGGTAGCCAATATCCTTCCTCAGACATAAAATTATTTCCGAGGCTTATTGACCGAGCGAGCGAAGTGTCTCAGTTTCGAGATTGAGTCGAAAAAAAACTGAGTCAATCTGTCCGGTTGTTCTCGCCTACAGGTTGCATTTTTCAATCTATCTGGTTGAAACTTGGTAACAAGTTCTATGTTATGTAAGTAAGTTTGTATGAGTGAGGGTCCAACTCTGGTGACAGAGTTTTTAGGCCGCCCGAACGCCTCTGTCATATCAAAGAATGATAAAAATAAGTTTTGCAACAAAATTACAATAAAAACACAACAACAAAAAAAAATCTCACAGTCTTTTCTGTTTGAGTTTTGGGAAAACGAAATCGAACCTAAGACCTTTCCCATGGTTATCTAGTGCCCACTCCCACCGTAATGTCGACGACCTGTGATGCCTGATTACATACAAACAAACCTGACTTCCTTCTGACTGTTATTGACAATACAATGGCTACCTATCATTAGGCAATGCCACAGCAAAATCAAAAGAGCTAGTTCAATATTTGACGACCGATGTAGCGCGGCGGGCGACAGTCCACCTGCGACGCGGAGGTTGCGGGTTTGATGCCCACCTTAGGACAAATGTGTATAATTTTCCCGGGTGTTCTGGGTTTTTTTATGCATAAAAAAATATGTATTAAGTATATCAGTCATCTAGTACCCAGAATACAAGCTCTGCTTAGCTTGGGGCTAGATGACGCTCTGTGGATTGTTCAGCATTATTTATTTATTAATATTCAAGATTTGTCGACCTCGGTGAGGCGCGGTGGGCCAATGCCTGGTTCGGAAGTGAGAAGTTGAAGTCAGGGTTCAAAGTTTGTAAGAATCATCAAATATTTACTTGGAATTTAGCCTTGTTGGTTGCCTAACTCTTAGGGCCGGTTCACACCGGAATACTTAGTTTGCAAAACGATATTTGTATTGCCAGTGCTAAACGGTAAGTTACCCAGTTGTTTAGTGGTCAATGTGCCACTTACGATTGTTGACTGTCGATCAATGCGTTATCGATTCTAATAAGTGGTATCGAATCGATCATCGCAATTGTACAATATGGTACCTTTATGTTGTAGGCATTGAAGTTACTTAGAAACTTTCGTTTGAAGTATAATTATATATTATTAAGGGCATTTAACAGAAGGGCATTTCACGTAAATAATTGAACTTTCGATCACAGTACAGTTTATGTCATTTCAACGAATTTGTGACATTTAACGAGATCAAAACATTGGAATTTGAATTTGACTATTTTATTATTTGATCTGACTTGTTGCAGTAGGTACTATTTTTTTTCTTCGATTACTCGTATCATGTTTAAGCGCAACACACACAGAGAGCGGGAGCGGGCCCGTGTTTTTTTGTTGTATTTTTAGTGACGACAAGGATGACATCACACTGAACGCGGGCGCGGGTCGGGTGCGCGCGCGGCAGCCGCTCCCGCGTTCAGTGTGATGTCATTCTTGTCGTCCATACAAATTAAAACAATAAACATCCGCGGCGGATCTGGCCCGTGTGTGCCCGCCCGCTGTGTGTTGCGCGTTATACGCAAACACTCGACACTCTGACAGTTTTCACGTAACTACAGAACAGAATACGAAACTACGCTCTATGGCTCATCGGCACACCCCTAAAGGAGTGCTTGTTGTTTAAAGGCCAAGTTTGAACACCGTATGTGAGAATGCGTACTACCATAGGTCAGTGGTAGTTTAACTTTACTCCACATGAGGTCTTTCAAGGTCTTTCATTGACCAAAAGCTTTTCCAAGCGTTCTGTTCTTGCAACATCTTCTGTGCTTCGGAAACTATCATTGGATGTTGATTTGAATATTTCCACCAGGTGTCTGCAGACGGCAACGTGACCAGCAGCATCCTAACCTTCGTGCCAGCGGTGGAAGACTTCGGCAGAATCATGTCTTGCAGGGCAATCCAGCCTATTCTGCCGCATTCCACTCATGAGGATGGATGGAAGATGGAAATACAGTGTGAGCTATATCATTACATAGTATAAAATGAAGTCGGTCCCTGCCGTCTGTCCCTTTGTGTGTATGTACGCTTAGATCTGTTAAACTACGCAACGGATATTATAATCTTTAGTATTCCCTATGTGTGATGGTTAACACTCTAAAAACAAAAATAACCAATTGAATAAGCAATGCGACACCTCTTGTCAATGAACTAAATTAACTTTAGTCTTTGAACAGGCTTGGATAACTGCAACGTTTCCCCTGTAGGTGGAGATATCGGCGTTTCGAGCCGAAGACATCCTTATCATTTTTTCGTCCAAGCGAGATATGTCTCGATAGCACAATTGGTAGAGCACCCGCGTATCAGTGTTAAAAACCCGCTTGAGGCGAAATATTTATTGGTATTATAATCTTTAGTATTCCCATAGTGTGATTCAAGAGGAATATTATTAGTTTAAGCACCCGTTCGAAGCCGGGAAGGCCACTAGTTATTAATAATAGTCAAATATTGGGCGGACATTCACAAGCGCTATCTTTTTTATGTCAGCAAATGACGAGGCGCACAAGTCGTTCGCCTGACCACAACCGCTGCAGTGTCACACAAAAATGTTAATTTAAAGTAAATTGGCACTGTACTCTCTCGTCACCCAGAGAAGTAGTTATTAAATTCTCTTTCGTTCAATAATTTCACTAGCTTCAGTGCCCTTCAAACCTAACGCTTACACACTGCTGCTTGGAGGCAGAATATCTGACGCAGCGGCGGTACCCCCAAGACGAACTTTTGCTGAGGATCCACCAGGTGCCTTCAGCAATAGTAAACAAAGTTTTTCTTCCCCATCAGATGTACCATCGGTGAGGTTGGAGCTGGGTGCCAGCCTTGATGCAACTAAGATAGTGGAGGGTTCCGATGTATATCTGGACTGCAGGGTGCTGGCAAACCCGTGGCATAACCATGTGTATTTTATGCACAATGTAAGTAAAGAGATCAATCCGTATGTCTGTCTGTCAAGACCCCTTTTCCCATAAACGGCTACTCATTGCCAAGTAATTTTCAGACTTGAAGTTTTTTTTAGTCAAGAAATCAAGCTAATAAATTCTAGAGTACGCTCGCGTTTGTCTGTTTTTTATATGAGTAGATGTCGTATATGGTACATGGCCAACCTGATGGATAGTTGCCTTGCAAAATTGTGCAAAATTACAACTACAGTACCATGGGTATTAAAGCATGACCAACAAAAGGTGCTCTGCGTGGCACTGCATTGGGCCCATAACTGAGACATAACTGAAAAGTCTCTGTGTGTAATTATACTGGAGACCACACCCATATAACCAGAACACAGCAACGCAAGCATTACTTTAGCTGCAGAAATAGGTATAGTGGTAGATTTCTCCAAGTTTGATTTTTTAACAGCAGTGTTATATTCAAATTTGTTTCTTTTACAGGGTATTACAGTAAAACCAGGTCCAGGTGTTCTCCTGGCTAACCAGAGTCTGGTCCTTCAGAAGGTGTCTAGAAATGCAGCTGGATCCTACATCTGCACTGCTAGAAACACTTTGGGAGAAGGTTACAGCGATAGTTTGTTGCTGGATGTCAAATGTAAGTGTTCAGGTGTTCTTCTGACTTACCAAAGCCTGGTCACTCATTTGTCTAGTAACACTTGCTACATAACATTACAGTACCTAGAAACTCTGTCACCAGAGTTGGCCACTGACTCATACGAACTTACTTACTTACTTACCTACTCTTTAAACTTAAACAGTGCAGCTTGTACACTAATGCTTAGATGCAGAATATCTGGCACTGCGACAGCACCCACCGAGATGGACTGTTGCTGAAGAAGCCATCATCAGGAAGGTCTTGACTTGGAAAGTGGTAGGACTCTTCAGCCAGAGTTTGTCTTGGTGGGTTCCACCACAGCGCCAGCTATTTTGCCTCCAAGCAATAAATATAATGTGCAAGCAATATTGTTAAGTATTGAATTTACTAACATAACAAAAAAATAGTGATCATGATGTTTTCTGTTACACAGTCGCACCAACCTGCAAGACCTCACAGCCCCTGGTGTTGAGAGCGGCGAGGGGAGAGCTGGTGGAAATTGAATGTGATCTCTACGCCAATCCCAAGGTAAGCTACATCTTCGCTTTTAAGCGATGTTCAGCGTGGGTATCATTTGAGCTAGTAATGGGGCATGCTACAATTGAGAAAGAGTCATGACAGCCTTCTAATATTCTTACCGCTGGGACACTGGCCTACTCTTAAGCGAGAGTGATTGGGTCTTAATCCACCACGCAGACCCAACGCTGATTGGTGGATGGTACATGTCATTCGAATTTTTAGTTCTTGGACATGCCGGTTTCCTCACGATGTTTTCCTTTACCGTACCGTATGAGAGCACTGGCACTGCGCACATAAATTTTTCGTAGCGCAAAATCAATTGATGCACTACCGAATTCGAACCCATGACCTTAGGATCGGAAGGCTGGGTCACTACCACTAGACCACCAGTGCTCTGAGAAAGAGTATGACCTTTTTAATTGTAAGGCTGTACACCTGGGTGGTGCTGGGCCAACGTGTAGAGACTATGTTGGTGATTACTTGGCGTATGTTGGTAGTTAGTGATCCATGTTGGCCCGCCAGCATAGCGACCAATGTTGGCCGGAAACGAATAATGTCGGTTTTGACGACTGATGTGGCGCAGCGGGTGCAGGTCCGCCTGCGACGCGGAGGTTGCGGGTTCGATTCCCGCCTCGGGTCAAATGTTTGTACGATCTACCAATATTTCTTCCGGGTGTTCTGGGTATTTTCTATACATAATAAAAAAATATCTATCAATGTATTGTATTGTATTAAGTATGAATTAGTCATCTAGTACCCATAATACAGCTCTGTTTAACAGCAGCTTACCTTGGGGCTAGATGATGCTGTGTGGATTGCCCAGCATTATTTATTTATTTATTTATTTTTCGCTAAAAGGATCTAGGCGCGCTCCGCTAACAGTGTTCACACGTTTGGCGTCTTATACAATTCGTTGTTATCTATAAATAGTTAATAAATAGAGACTGTAAGAAAAGTGCCAATGGACACAATTCTTAGCAACTAATTTATTTTATAAGACTAGGTCAACTTAAAATTACTCATTAGCCTAAACGTAAGGCTAGATTGTAATAATATTGAGTACATTATTTTAAAATGAATTCATAATAAAAAATAAAAAATAAACTATAAATAGTATAAAACAAGGTTGTTTCCAATCGTCTATCCCTCTGTAGTAGGCATGGAAATGATTGCTACTTTTAAACCATTATCATTTGATGATATTATTAAATTTTGTCACTGCTATTTCACATGTAGGTAAGTAGCAGGTGTGACGTATGAAAACTTATTTCATATGATTTTTCACTGCTACTTATGAAATGTTCTATGCCTACTCTGTAGTGAACTTGGATCTTTTATAGGTACTACGCGAATTAGCTGAGTATTATATGTATTGTATTGTATTAAGTACATACATATATCAGTCATCTAGTACTCATAACACAAGCTCTGCTTACTTTGGGGCTAGATGATGCTCTGTGGATTGTCCAGCATTATTTATTTATTTAAGTAATTGATAGATTCAGAAATCAGAATTCAGAATTTGCGGAAATCCATTACAAGATAAAAAACAGACGAAAAATCTCTAGTACCATTTAAGTAAATATTTATTTAAGTATTCATTATTTTACTGTCGTTTTTAGTGATTCAAGAAGAAAAAGATAGTTTGGAATAAGACCGAAGGTATTAAAGGTTCGTTAGAGTCGCTTCAGTTGCTCAGATTACGACTTATAACTTGCTTCCGGAACTTTCGAGAACATTCCACAACTTTCCAGAGGTACCAGGAAGGGTCGGTAACAAAGCGACATTTAAGTTGACTTAGCTTGTAGGTATACAAAAGTATGTAAACAAACTGAGTGTTAGCACACGACGATTTTTGAACGCTGTGGCATGAAAATAAAACGTATTTGTGAAAAATCCCATAAAGGGGATTTTTGTTATCTGATATCACATGGATCACTTTGATAGGATAATGCAAGATGCACTATGACACATTTCTTTATTTACTACTGAATTCTGCTAACTGTGATTTCAACACATTCTCAGAGCAATAAAAAACAGAGTCTTTACGTAGGTATGAACATTTCATACACAAGCAAATCTAGTATTAATGTATTTTACTCGTCTACCAGTTCTACAAACAAACGATCTGTTTTATTCATAGTGTAAGTAATATGAGTAAAAAGTTGTATTTATGAATCTATCTATTATATATTGGTTATTTTCGATTATAATAGCTTAACTTTCTACTTTTTCTACTGCTGGGACACTGGCCTACTCTCACGCAAGAGTGATTGGGGTAAAAACCACCTTTTGTGGTTGGTTGCGTTGGTTTCCGAACAATGTCATTCTTCACCTTCTTCACTTCAAAAACCCATTGTGCGCGACCGGTTTCGAACCCACAACTTTAAGATTGGAAGGCGGGATCACTACCACTAGATCACTAGTGCTCTTAATTCCCGTTATGAGTTCAAATTTACTTTATTTTTCGTCTATTATACTCGTATTATAGTTTACAACTCTGATCACGTATTTATTTAATTTCGTGTCAATCAATCTGTATTCAATCCGGCGGCCATTGCTATTAGTGTCGGAAACTTCGGCCCCTTTCGGCTGTTTCCGGATGTTTTCGGCTTATTGTTTCTTGTTTAAATTGGATCTCACCAGAGTGCCTAGCACGGAAAACTCGTTTGACAATCGTAAACGCAAACGTATTATTCAGTTGTCAATTTGTATGGAATTTCAGTTTGGGCGCTATTAAAAACCCCATACATAAAATATATATGGTCAGGTATATAGATATGTAAGTACATTTTATTTATGTATAATATTTTTTAATAAGAGTTTGTTTTATGTTCAGTTTGTTAGTTTGTTCTTCTCTTAAGTTAGTTATATTCAATGGTACCTAGGTAATAATTAAGTTAAGCACGCCTTTTTTCTCTACCTACCTTTGAGGTTGGCAGGCAGAAAATGCTGTTAGCATTAAGCCCACCTTTTGTACTGTATATTCTGTGCAATAAAGAATTAAATAAATAAATAAAATACAAATTGACAGCTGGTCGATACGTTTACAGACTGTCGACCGAGTTTTTCGTGCTAATCACTCTGATACTGAAAACAGCAATGGAAAAGTTGTTTAATGTATGAATAAATGAACTTTATGTATCCAAGAAAACTAATATCAAAAAGGCTTAAAATGTCAAAGTACAAACGGGCGGCATTATCACGAAGTGCCATTTCTCTTATACCTACTAATAATAAAGCACAATTTTATAACAATCTACCTGACAATTTAAATATTAACTTTTTTTTAAAATTTATTAAAACATGTGAATGTTTAAAAAAAACTAAAAAAATACATTTAATGATAATATATTTTAAAAAGCATCTAGACCTTAATTAGGCGCATTAATTTAAGCTCGTTTAAGTGAACTCTGTTCTTTTAAGTATAATTAATAAATTCTTTAAACTGAAACTGGCCTATTCTATAGTGAAAATGGTTGGCGGTTAGGTCACAAATTTTGGTTAACACTAATAAATTACTACCTACCTACTATTGCGTACATTTTGTGGACGAAAAAATCCATTAGCATCTTCCATCCATTAGCATTCTAGCACTTATTCCAATCTAGGATCATAGAAGGAGGCTACAAAAATATCTTTCGTCTAAAATTTAACGAATAAAATCTGTTCTTACTAACATTGATTTTTACCGTGTTCAATTCATAATTTTCATGTACCTTTTCGTTTCTTTGATAAATTTTAAACTTAGCCCTGCCGCCGTGTCTTATTTTCGGAGCGTGATGAATCGCATCTGATTACGTCCGTTGTTTCTGAGTCTTAGCACAGTCTTAGTGCGCTTCCATCAGCTCAGCAATGAGGGAATTCCCCCAGGCTTATAAATAAACTCTAATTGCAGACGTTTCAGATTGTCAAGCAATTTTAACTAGTTGCTAAAGCAGGGAGATGAAAACTTCTTGTGTTACATGTTTTGTAGTTTTTGAAACTTCCTTGAAACTAAACTCTTAGCACAACCCGGTCACTTAATTAAATGGCCCGTGCTTCGGAGGGCACGTTGAGCAGTCGCTTCCGTCTTTTTCAAAGTTGTTAGGCCATGACAGAGTCCTTAGGGCGGCCTAGAAACTCTGTCACCAGAGTTGGCCACTGACTCATACGAACGAACGAACTGTATAGTTTGTTCCGTAAACGGTGCCTTTGTAAGTTAAGTAAGGACGCAGCCACACCCCTTGTTTGGTAGACGCTTGCCTCTTTTTTATTTTTTTTACTATACTATGTAAAAGTGGTGTTATATATTTGTCAACAGGAACAAATGAGCTACCACTGGTGGTTCAATAGCTCAGCGCACAGCAAGCACGAGCTCACGACATCGCCGCTCACCACAGCTCCCAACACACCCAGTAAGTGAATCCAAGTGTCAGTCGAGGTGGCATTCGGGCGGTCTTTTTTTTATGTCAGCAAGTGACAAGACGATCAGGCGCCTGCCTGGTGTCAAGAACCACGCCTTAACATAACAGATGCAGTGCCGCCCAAAGCTTAAAGTGTTTAAGTTCTACGTGGCACCGCACTGCGCTCATCACCCCGAGACGTTGTTGTTAAATCTCTTTCGCCCAGTAATTTGACTTGCTACATTGCGCTTCAAACCTAAACACAGTGCAGCTTGCACACTACTGCTTGGAGGTAGAATATCTGACACTGCGGTGGTACCCACCAAGAGGACTCTTGCTGAAGATTCTTACCACCAGGTCTATTAACTCCATCCCCAGAGTTAGCCACTGATTCATGAACTTATTTACTCATAGTGTCCAGATTATTACATGTAAGAGCAGTAGAGTACTTTGTGATAGAGCTTGTCCGCGGAACCACCGTACCTATTTTTGCCGCCAAGCAGTAATGCTAGCATTGCTGTGTTCCGGTTCGAAGAGTATTGGTTTCTGGTGAAATTACAGGCGCATGATACTTTCGATAACGTCTCAGAGTGACAACACGCAAGTGATATTTCTAATGTTGCAAGCACACAAGCGCGTACTAGACTACGCTAACCACTTACCATCAAGTGTGCCGTATGCTTTGTTGCCACTTTAATAGTATTCAAAAAAAAGCTAACTGTGTAGCGAAAGTGCTGTTTGCTTCTAAATATTTGACAGTATGAAACAAATGTGACGAAAATCTGGCAATGGAAAGGCTGAAATGGCCTCTGATAATACGAGTAGTTTTAAATAGGCTGTCAAATGCTTTGACAATAGAAATAGAGCCCTAGAGAGGTAATACAGAAAAGAGGTAACTAATATAGGATAGAGGTATTTTAAGCGGTTACTGGTTACCACTAAGGCTACGAACGAATAATGTCCTCACACGCCGTATCTTAGCGGACAAACCAAAACACAACTTTGTATTAACTCCCAAGATTCTATTAAAATCTCTCACTGATTATTGTTTCTACTCATCAATAGGTACATTTCTCTACATGGTGAACACTTCATCAGACTACGGTTGGGTGCAGTGTTCCGGATCTAACTTAGTTGGACGGCAGACGAAGCCATGTCTGTTCCATATACTACCAGCTGGTGAGTCTCTATATTTTCTCTCTCTATCTTTAAAATTCCTAGAGAGTTCTTCGTGATAGAGCTCGTCCGGGGAAGGTCTACCACTATCAGTTTCTACTGCCAAGTGTTCCAGGATACAGGCACATACAACTTTTGATCTACGTCCCAGGGTGGCAATGCGCAAGCGGTATCAACCTGCTGCTGAATTTAGGACTTCCGCTTTTACTAGACTTCTTGGAATCGTTAGTTTTGCCTTTTCAATTTAAAAATCACTTATATTTATTTAGCCTACACTTGATGGAACTATTCGTTTTGGGCGGCTCATGCTGACACCGTACTGGCGATTTGCAAGCGATTTCAAAGCGAGGCGAGCGCGCAACGAGTCTGCAGCGAGTTCGCAACGAAGGTTTAGCTCACAGAACTATATTTGATTAAATATAGTTCTGTGGTTTAGCTAGTTCGAGGAGTGCTGTCTCCGTATGAAACACTCTGTGGCAGAATGGATTCCGGCGAAGAAGCACTGCTGTTAGCTTTGTTGTACCGAAGACGCAGACGCAAACAAAAGCAGATACAACAATGAATATGGCGTCAACGGTGCTATTCGCGGAGCTGCACTCTTGCCTCGCTTTGGACTTGTGTTTCGGCCAGTGTGATAAAGCTTTCAAGATAGGTCATTTGAGAAACCCTATGTTCAACAATGTACGTCTGCGATGAAGATTCTTTAGCTTAATTCTAAATATTATTATTATCTAACAGATAAACCATCAGCCGTCAAAGCGTGTGAGATCACCAACGTGACTTACGACTCTTTGACCCTCAACTGCACTCCGGGCCATGATGGTGGAATACGACAGGCTTTTCTACTTCAGGTAATTCCAGCTTCTGGGTTATGGTCTTTTCTCATAAGTGATACCAAAATAGTGTGCAAAATACCAATCAATACCAATTTTTTTCCAACCGAGTCGAGTTTTGAGACTAGCATCAGGGTTTTCTCGTTTGAGCCAATGATCCCAATAATTGTCAGATACGAGAGCTATCTCCAATATGATTCTTAATCATTCTGCCAATGGCATTTACATCTGTAATCCATTCTTTACGAGACACGATAAGCTGGTGACTTTTCAGAGGCTTATAAATCGGCCTAAAGCAAATCTAAAGCTGGTTTCCCCTTATAATATTTTTCTTCTTCTTCTTTTATGGACTCTGTGGCTTATTTGCCACAATTTTGCCAGTGTCAAGTGAGCTATTTGGATTGTCGCTTAGCAACGTAAACAAACGAAATTTGGAAAGAAATTGTGACTTTTCTTTCAAAATTCCCTTGGAAAGTCTTTGACTAAATTACCAACCAACATCACCCCTCCATTTCGATTACTTACACTGGTGCTAAGTAAACAAGTTAAATTGGATAAACTGCCACCAAATTTACGCAATAAAACTTTAAAATAACACGAGAAAAATAATATAAATGGGAGGAGCCATGGTAAAAGAAAACTAGGTATAGCACTCCGAGATATGATGTCACGTGACTGACACAGCACTGCGTCATATCCGCCGTCATTGTTTCTGTGATGCCAGTAATATGAAATCAAACTCCCCGAATCCCTTAAATTTTATCTGTATGAATCCGCTAAAACCGCAAGTGTTTCACTAAATAATTCGTTCATTTATGTTTAATATCACCTATTTCGTTAACAAAGACAAACAAATGGCAATTGTAATGTATAAATATAATTTTTTGAATGAATGTCGGCAGAAAATATTTTATCTATTATTTGTTTTGTTGTTTTATAGTGGCAACTCGACAGTCACGTAGGCTTGTGTCACTCCCGGAGTAATAATTAAGATAAGATAATTTAAAGAATTTAAAGGATTCGGGGAGTTTGATTTCATATTACTGGCCTCACAGACACAACGACGGCGGATATGACGCAGTGCTGTGTCAGTCACGTGACTTCCTATCTCGGAGTGCTATACCTGGTTTTATTCTACCATGGGAGGACCCATGTAGTTTTGACAAAATAGCCAAAGACCCCTTATAAAGTTGTTTATCCTTTAGATATTTGACATGACAACGGGTCTTCTACTCCGCAACGTGTCGAGCGACGAGCCAGAGTTCGAAGTAACTGATCTCTCAGCGAGTAGCACTCTGGCCGTGTCAGTGCGAGCTTTCAACAAGAAAGGAGCTAGTGAGCCGCTCACTATCACTTCCAGTCTGCTAAAATATCCACAGCGACACACTTGTAAGTTCTTTATGATAAGTTTATTTTCAATCAGTTGACAACAAAATAACTCGAGAAAAACAATTAAAATGGGAGGAACATGTCGTACCGGCAAAATGACCGAAGAAAACCCCATTTTTTTTTTTATATGTTTTAATTTATTTATGTCACCAGCTCAAGTCCCTGTCAAAGTGGAGTTGACAACGGTGCTGATTATAGTCCTCGGGGCTGTCGGAGTGATCGCCGCCATGACAGCCGTGTCAGCCGCCGTCTTCTGTTGCCGACACTGCAAGAAGGAAAGTGAGTATTGGAAGTTTCTTCTTCTATCTTTTTTAGACAATCATGTGAAGAGCACCGGTGGTCTAGTGGTAGTGACCCCGCCTTCCAATCCTAAGGTCGTGGGTTCAAACCCGGTCGTGCACCAATGGATTTTTCTGTTCGAAAAATTTATGTGCGCAATGCCAGTGCTCTCATACGGTGAAGGAAAACATCGTGAGGAAACCGGCATGTCCAAGAACTAAAAATTCGAAAGACATGTGCCATCCACCAATCTGCATTGGGTCCGCGTGGTGGTTTAAGACCCAATCACTCTCGCCTGAGAGTAGGCCAGTGTCCCAGCAGTGGGAACATTAGAAGGCTGTCATGATGATGTCATGATATAAAAATTTTTGTCAATTTAGTTTAGGTCTTCATTTGAATAGCTATAAGAGTTTATGGTTGGGCCCCTGGCATCTATTCAACCGGGGAATATAACAAGTTTTCCCATGTGCCTTATATATATCATCGGGGACGTTGACACAATATTTTTTAATTGTTTCAGATAAACATGAAAAGGACAAGCGGCAACGAGACGAAACCTCAAATATCCCTCTCACAGGCGCCAAAGAATCTGAAAGCGTTGATAGTTTAGGTATTACTACATATAGCACTAGCTGTGTCCCGTAACTTCGTTTGCGTAACCTTCTTCTTGAATCACTCGATCTATTGTTGAAAACCGCATTAAAATCCGTTTTGTAGTTTAAAATGTCTAAGCGTGTACATATATGGCGCAGTGGGCGAGTGCACGGTTGAAAAGCGAGAAGTTGCGGGTTGGAAGCCCGCTGCGGATCAATGTTTGAATAATTTGCAAATATTGATTGTCTGAGTGTTTCTAGGTATTAAAAGTATGTATTTACAAATAAATAATGTATGTGTAAAAGCTTTGCTTAGTTAGGGCTAGATGGCGTTTTAAAGTAAATCATAATCATAAATTATTATTTGCATGAATGTAGGTAAGTGCATAAACAGGTGTTACAATTTTTAAGTCCTATACATTCTACCATGAAACTGGTGTGCAAATGTCATGTTACAAATTATTAAAAAAAACTAAATTCAAAAAATTAAAGCAAACTAAAGTAAAAAAAAAAAAAAAATTGTAGAGTTCTCTGTGATAGAGCTCGTCCGGGGAAGGACTACCACCATACCTATTTCTGCCGCCAAGCAGTAATGCTCGCATTGCTGTGTTCCGGTGTGAAGGGTATGATTTCCGGTGAAATTACTGGCGATAAAAATAATAAAATACTTGATGCTTGAACCACTTTTCTACTTGATTGAACTCTTATTTATTGACTTTACTGAAAGAGTAGTGTTTTTTTTTATACAACTGAAGTGGCAACCAAGCATACGGCCCACAAGATGGTAAGCGGTTATCGCAGCCTATGGACGCTTGCAATACCAGAGGTATCACTCGCGGGTTGCCACCTTGAGGCTAAGATCGAAAGCCTCATGTGCCAGAAATTTCACCGGAAACCATACCTTTCACAGCAATGCGAGCATTAGGTCAACGCGTATACATTTTTGCCAACGCATAACTTTTTTAATTACTTACTTTGTCATTTATAATTAAGTGTGATGATTAGTGTAAGGCTGCATTTCCACTAGATATGTGCGAGGATGCGTTTGTTAGGAACCAATAGAATCACTTCATGTACCTAACCTCGCTCTGACAGCTTCAATTAAGTGATTCTATTAGTTCCAACAAACACATCTCTAGCTACACATCCTCGCTTAGCTCTGGTGGAAACGCAGCCTAATGCAATTTTCAAAATCGACAAGCTACCTTATTTTTAATTACCATCTTTGTTACAGATAAAAACCCTGACATAATACCACTGGACGGCAAAATAAGTGACAGCTGTTCAAACAAGTCCTCAACCACAGACTATAGCTCCATTAGACCCCTCATCTCGAAGACACCGGACAAATATGACATACCACCAAACTGCGAACGATATTACGATCATAATATAGATCCCTGCAACCAATACATCCAAGTCAGACAGATGGACTATAGAAGATACCCTATAGGCCCCCTAGCGGCCTTGGGGCCTAGCATACAGAGCCTAGAGCCTATGAGCAGCCTGCATGTGCCCAGTGTAGGCCCCAATGAGTGCCACAGACAGTATGATAAGGTTTATGAAGACTGGTTGAAGTATAAAAATGCTTTACCGCTCAACACTAGTGGATTGGTAAGTTTAATACAAAGAGTAGCAGAGTTCTTTATGATAGAACACGTCCGGGAAAGTACTACCACCATACCTATTTCTGCCGCAAAGCAGTAATGCTCGCAAGGGTATGGCTTCCGGTGAAATTACTGGCACATGAGGCTTTCGATCTATGCCTCAAGGTGGCAACCCGCGAGTGATACCTCTGGTATTGCAAGTGACCATAGGCTGCGGTAACCGCTTCCCATCTTGTGGGCTGTACGCTTGGTTGCCACTTCAGTTGTATAAAAAAAATAAAAAAATACGCACTATTAACATTGGGTCAGTGACTGGCTCCAAATGAAGTCAGTGCTTGACTGACTGGTTTTCTCTGTTTACAAAGGGTCAATAAGTGAGAATTTGAAGTCAGTACTGACCCGACCGCGTTTACATTAGGTCAGTAGCGTTTACATAGGTTGTACAGGTGTACAACATATTTCAGGCCAGTCTCTCACAAAATAGTTTTATTGCGATTCATTTTTAATTAAAGTACCAACTCATGGACTAGTGATAAGAAAACTGTTTTGTAAGAACATTTCTTATTTATTATGATAAGCAGCATTTTCTACCAGTCACTATGCCAAAGTTTAAACATTACTCACGCTTCCTTACATTACAATCAAAACAATTAACATTTGCTTTAAAACATGACCTGATTCAAAATTGTAGCATTCAAAATATGCAAGCCAGTGAAAAGTAGAAAAGAAACAAAAGTACAGTGATGCACAGAAGTGGAGCACAATACAATGCTTGGGGGAAAATCTTCGTTTTCCGTACTACAGCCGGTCAAAGATAAAACATTAAACCCACTCGTCCAGATTAGTACAGTCATGTGAAAAAGTGTTTTTTTTAATACCGTTATATTCATAAATATCTTTAATTTTACTGGCTTTGAACAAAAGCGATGACCGATTTCTAATTTCAATTTCATAGACATATTAACTAACATACGATTATAGTAGGTATGATTATGAATAAAGCTATTATACTACTTATGACGATGTACATTTTTTTATAGCGAAAAATTAAATATGTTTCAGAAATAATGCCTCCAACAATTTTTTATCGTAAAAAAAATGTTTTATTAGTTCAGCTAAATATTGCAATTCTAGGTCACAGACTATTTAAAATATTACTCTCTTTTATACGGCTTTAGCTAATAATCAGCAGGGTAATTATGTAATTCGGTTGCAATCGATTTCACTTGGGTTTAATCAAAAACTGATTTTGTATGACTATCACAGCTTATTGACAGTTTGCTAATTAAAATCGTATTGCAACTGACTTGTGTAATTGCCGTAGGTACAGGTGTAATAACATTAGAATTATATCAATTATTGGGACTCTATAAGTTGTTTTTTTTTGTTTTAGCTGCCAGCAGAACAGCTGATGCCGCCGGAGCTATACGCCACGCCACCACCACCCTCCCTCTACAGCAACCCTAGCAGAAACCCACTCAATCTAGCTCAAATGCCTGAGCTAGAGCGATACCACTTAGAACCCAGGTAAAAAAAACAAACAAAAATAGAAAACGTAAAGGAATTTGCCATCAATACTGAGTGTGTCTTTAAATCACATGTTCAGATATTATGTTTGAATATACCTTTATCTAAGGTTCGTAAATATTAATTAGAACGAATCAATTTTCTTTCCAATGCCTACTTAATTGACATGTGGCGTGCAAGTAGATGGTAAAACAGCATTACCAATAATTGACCGTATAAACTTTATCGATTAACTCGGAATTTACCCTAAATTATAAAAAGTACAAAGTTTATTATGATTTTTTGATGTGTAGAATAATTATTATTAATTAATAATGAAATACCTACTTTAAATAAGAGACGGAAAGTAAAATTTATTTTTTCCTTAGGTCTATGATGCCTGATTACAGAAGCTGTTCCAACTCGCCTCCCGTGCGATTCAACACAGACAACAGCGTGTATTTCAGCAAAAATATGCTGGATCGGCCGACAAACACGCTGCCCCATTTGAAAAGAGGAACAAATGGTAAAAAATTGTGATTTGAATATAACCAAAAAAGAAAACAATAAATAGATCAATTGTCATCCATAGTCAATAAAAAAATGCGTACCTATAAGTATTTTGTTTTTGTTTACAGGTACTTCTCAAAACCTTATGCCCAGCGAAGGAAAATAAAGAGCATCGAAATCAACTGACACATAATAATATTTATTATAAATAAAAGCAAAGGGAGTGAGTGAATAATTCAGTAAAATTATTAAACGATTTTTGACTAAAATAAGTGTACAGTGTAAAAAAAGAGTGTGTGTTAAAATGTTTTACGGCCGTCCGTTTCTTTTTATTAGCACCAGTTTTGATAAATAAATGTTTGACCATAACGACTGTAAGTCCGTTTACTTTATAAATTCGTTATTTACTGTATTATTTTTTTGTAATACAGTAAATAACGAATTTATAATTATTTATTTTATTTATTTTTTTGTACTGTATTAAGTATTTATTTATTTATACAATCAGTATTTTGCAAACAGGTTTTTTTATATGCTTACAACTTTCGTTATAAATTAATTATTATAAATTATTTTGTAGTATTTGTGTGTTATACCGTAGATAACTCAAAACACTGCCAAATTAGATATAGCAAATTCCACTCAGTTTCTAGGATGATAGGCGTGTGCAAATTAAATGTCAATTTGATAGAAAAGGATGTTAAATAGTTCTGAACATCTTTTTGGGGGTGCATAAGACTGAGATTGTAGTTTAGATAAAATATAACAGCTGGCTTTTATCTGTTTATTTTAAAAATATCACGGGAGAATTGTAATGGTGACTGATCGGTAGCCTATCATTCGTAATGAGCGTGTTAGGGCGCGTAAAAACAACCGTGTCATGAACAAGAATTTACTGTAAGTACTTACTAAAATGCTTAATAAAATCAGTTCAGTCTCTGAGTCGCCACTTTTATTCATAAAGATAGGTAAAAAAACAATTATTGCACTGAAATCTTTAACACACATCGAATGTACTAAAAGTAAAGTACAAATCATTGTAAAAACATACTATACCTTTGAGTCTCAATTTACCATAAGTATTTTTAATAACGTCGACTTTAAAATAAGAAAAATGTAAATATGTAAATAAATAAAATGTTTAAGTATGAAGAGTTGCCATACAAATTATTTTAACTGTATATTTATTATAAGTAATCGTTAACCAACTGCAATTGAATAAAATTTAAATTATAAAATGACGAGCTTTTACGTTCAAATTGGACTCAATTTTATTTAAATTTAACAAAACATGTCTGTCTACATTACTGAAATAAAGTAATGCCACTTTTGAAGTGTGTTTATTTTACTGATTTATTAGATTTAGATGTTTACCATTGGATTGTTTATAGAATGCTTAACTAAGATAGATAACGATTTCGACAAAATGACGGTAGATACCAGGCCACGACCTTATTTACGAATAGTTTCACTTATATAATAAAATTGATACGAATATCAAAACCGTGTTATTTATCGTCATTCTGTTAAAATCTCTTATAATGGTGTTGTTAAAATGTAAATTATTTATTAAATTACGTATTTAATGTGATAACTTTTTTCTTATTAATTTTATTCGCGATTTTTATAAGGCCTAATGCATAAATAATTATAATGTGCAGAAATACTTCTTAACAAAGCAATTATGAAAAAGATGATTCATTTCTTATAATTTAATTTTTTATTATAAGACCAAGTTGTAATCACATTTACTCAAAATAGTTTTAGCTTTGGTTACTTAATTTTTTATGTACAAATAGAACTCATGACTCATGACATAGAATAAAGTGCAAAGTCGCTTACAAAACTGTAACATTTCATTTTGTTAAAATATTAAAACGTGAAATTATCAAGCATCGCATTTTTTCTTTGAAAAGTGAAAAATTCCGTTAGCACTTTTGTCAGCGACTGTACTTGCTCAGTTTTGTATGAGCACTAGGTATATTTTTTTTCTTTTAATAACAATGAGAGCCGCTTTAAGCGAACATTCTGTTTTTTGATGTAAAACTCATTTAAAATAATAAATGTGAATTTTTAACGTGAACTTTTGTCTTTATTTAACCTAAATTAAATCTTAGCTGGAAACATTCATAAAAATAGAGAAAAACTAGTTATGTTTTAACAAGCTCAGTGCGTTTCCACCAAAGATGAGATAAGATGATGATAAATAGAGTAATTCCAGAGTATTCGGCACCCGTGCCTTTGCACCGGGGCTGGTCCGCTAAACTTCTAAATAAATAATGCTATAAACTTTTTACTAATCACAATATTGAAACCCGTATCTCTAACCATATTATCTTCGTAAACATCAGCCCAACACCAAGATATTATTTTTATTACCCATCTCCATTACTAAACTTTTTGCTTTTTGTTTTTAACAATCAATATTGAAATTGGATTTTAAAACTGTTATTATTGGCAAATAACTTAATCAAATTAAGTACATACATACAATTTTGGTATAGAGATAGCTCTCTGCTTTAATGCAAAGGATGAAGGTTCGTATCCCATCAGCGGGAGTAATGGTTTTTCAAAAATCTATTGATTGTGATAAAATTCGCGGGTTCGATTCCCGATAGCGGTCTTGCACTGATGGTTTTCAAAAATGATGTTATTTATATGCATGAATGAATGTAAATTCATTATTGTACAGTGTACACCTTGCAAAGTATAAAAAAACCATTAAAATAAAATAATAGACTACGGAGAATAAACAAAATGTACAATGAACGGTCTTATCGCTAAGTGAGCGATCTCTGCCAGACAACCTTTGGATGGAGAGATAAACAGAAGATTGGTCGGGTGCACTCTTTAATAAAAAATTGTTTTATAAAAAACACTAAAAATAACATATATTTAAATTGGTTTCTGTATTTTTTTATTATCTGTACTTAGTCAAAGGAGGCTTATTATGTACTCAGAGACCTTATACTTTGACTGCAAATCCAATTTTCTGAATTTACGATATACTTACCGACTTTTTACCTTTCCCCGTTAGGTTAACTCAGATCGCAAATTATGAATCCATCGTCGTAAAAAGGATCCGGCTCGAAGGAACAGTAATTGCAATCGTTTACGAGCATTTTGATGTAATTTTGCTAAATTGCCAAATAATACATACTATATTATTATAGTTCGACGAGCTGAGCAACTGGTGTTGCGCCGGTCCAATAAGGTCGTAGGTTCGGAACCGGTCGGGCGCTAATCATCAATTACTATTCGAAAAACTTTGTGCAAAAAATAACAAGTCAGTGGTCAACTCTGATGACGGAGTTAATAGGCCGCCCGAAGGCCTCCGTCATGGCCTAAAACTTTGAAAAACCGGGACCGACTACTTATAACTTAAGCTAGACCTACTTCCTACTCTCCAGCGAGAGTGATTGGATCAGAACCACAACCCAATGCGCACATGTCTTTTGAATTTCTACTAATTATAATACAATAAAACCAGCATTGTACTTCATATAATTCAACAAGCTCATGTGTTAAACAATTGTTGTAGAGATACATAACGAATTACAACAAAGGTAAAGTAATTTATCAACGTTTTAGTATTGTAATTAATATCTTTACAAATTAAAACAGACCAACCCATGAATCAAAAATTATACATACCCGAGAAAACACCGGAAATGTCTTTTGAGATTCTTATAAGCTGATTTTTTAAGATTCTTCTAGGCTGGGGCGCGTGGAACTGGCGTAAATTCACCTAGCTTTATGACGTTTCAAAATGATCATTGTGATATTATTGAATAAATATAGTTTTTACTTACTTTACATTACTTACTTGAGTATTTTAGTGCTTGGACATGCCGGTTTCCTCACGATGTTTTCACCGTATGAGAGCTCGCATTGCGCACATACATACATTTATTTATGAAATCAGATTGCAACCGAGTAGCGTAATCGCCATACTGGAGTCCGCTTTCGGCAGGCGACCATATAATATACTACTTATATAATTAAACAAATAAGTATATACTACAATTATTTAGACATTAAATGTCAAATCAAAATAATCAAAATAATATTTATTTGGTAGGTATCTTAATAAATTACAATATCAGTATTACTTATCTATGTATACTTACCCTACTTAGAACATAAAACAAAGCCATCTTTAAGGAGTTAAAGATACATAGTACACAATAAATTACGAACTAAAAATAATTATTCAGTAGGAGGTAAGTAGGCATCAAGTAATTAGTGTTCAAGCCAACACACTAGGATTCCCTGTGTTGTGGTTTGCTAGTCTCTTCCATGAGTACAGAACGGTAGGTACTTGCTAAATACATTTACTAGGTAGGTATTACATATTGCTTGGTACTTATAAAAAATAAATTATCACTTCTTTCAACCTATGATTAGAATGACTGATTTGTACCACGCGGGTGCGTCGCTAAATAATAAATTAAAAACGTACAGTCATTGAAGAATCATCTCATTAGGTTTTATGACATAAATTAACATTTGCACGCTTGCATGCAGCCTGAATACCTACATTGACTAGCATAGCTTTTAAATCCTAGTATGTCAAATTATTGTATGTATTCTGGCAAATAAATGATTGAATCTTTAATCTTAAATCTCGGAGACTCTCTCTCTCTCTTTAAATACATAATTCTACTACATAATCTAATACATAATTTCTTTACGGTCAATAGAACTCAAAAAAAAATTGGCTAGAACTTTAGCGTATTCGCCCCCATAAAAACATTATTAAATTTTTTTAATGCCATAGGTAAAACTAAAAGAAAACAATAAAATTATAAATAAACTGAACCCACCCATCAGTATTTTCGTTTCTTTCGATCAAAAACAAAAAATTCCTTGTCAAAAACACAATCACAGATGGAATTCTACCAATTTTATTTGTCATGAAAATATTGCGTTCCTAAATTCGTCCTATTTTCAGATTGAATTATTCGAATGTCGAACATAAATTTTGCTTCGTTTTCGAAGTGGCCAGTATATACCAGTTTTAGCGGGATTTATCGAGTTATAGAGGAACAAACATCCAAAAAAACATATAAACATCTAAACTTTTTCATATACATTAATAGTAGTTTAAAGTGATGTGATTTGTCTGAATTCAGATGCACAAAAGTTTTGAGAGAAAAAGACGCGGTGGAAATTTCAAAAATTTCTGTAAAACCTGAGTGCAAACGAAATGCACACAAAGTTATCGCCCCGGAAATGTTTCAAACGGGGGTGCTACCGTGATACTAAAATAGTTAGGTTAGCACTAGTGAGGTTCTAGCGAGTTTGTTAATCCTACTTGGTAGTCTTGGCACAGAATAGATTTTTTGGCCTATTTACACCATACAATAATTGCATGCCAGCCTACCCTATCAAATCCATTTACGAACATTTTTGTTCCAAAATCAATTTGACATTTTTTTATATAAATAAATGTATATATAAATATATAAATGTCAAATACCATATTTATGTATATATAAATGTGAAATACACTTATGAAAACGGTAAGAAACATCATCGTACCTAAGAATAGTATAACGGAAAATAGTTCGTAAATCTAAAACTAGGTGGCGCTGCTAAATCCTGCACAGCTCTAGAACGCGCTATCGTTGCGTTTTGACCAAAGATAGGTTTAGTAAAAATTTCCTCACCTAAGTATTGTAATTGTATAAGTATATATATTTTTGTGAAGATGTTCTTATGTAAGAACATCTCTAGTTCCTTTTATATGTCTAAGTAATGCACTACGTGATTACTAAAATAATTTTAATAAAAATATTTTGAAAATATTAAACTTAATTATAATATTAATATTAATTTAAATATTATTTTCCTTTGCCCAGCAGTGGGACACCAACGGCTGATATAATAATAATAAATTATATTTAATTTAATATACAATGAAATTAATACAATAATTAGGTACTTATTTATTATTGACCATATTCTTAAAAGAATATTATCTTATAAAAACATTGAACTGTAATCCCAGACAGGGTGGTCCAAACATAGACGTCGGGTGCGCGATAGCCCCAACAGTTACCTGCACCTCATCGCACCGACTGCCACTTTATGGAGTACTGGACAAGAGCGCATATTATGCTCTCTTGATCATAATTTAGTTTATTTCGTTATTAGTGTTATTTTCAATATGGACTCTGTAAATTATGTGTAGTCTGAAATAAATAAATTGAATTGAATTAAAAAAAAATAAGATTCCTCAGATTTAGAGGGATCCAGAAATACCTCATTTTAGTGGCCCGTCTGATATCACCTTCAGATACGATCTTATACCTAATAAAAATAATAAAAAAATATTTGTTTATTTTGTTACCAACTTTTTAGTTGGTAACAAAATAAATTACATCAGCTATGACTAAAAATATGGAGTAACAAAAATGGCCACCACTCAGCACGTGCATCATGGAAGAGTAGGGTAGATATGCTAAGGATAGTTATGTTCCTTTAGATAAGTAAGAGTAGTAGAGTTATATGTGTGCTTGTCCGGCAAAGCAGTAATGTTTGCATTGCTGTGTTCCGGTGTGAAGGGTATGGTTTCCGATGATTACTGGCATGAAGCTTTCGATCTATGCCTCAAGCTGGCAACCCGCGAGTGATACCTCTGGTATTAATAATTAAATTAAATAAATAAAAATCATTTATTTCAGACACAAGTCCATAGTAAAATAAAAAGTAAAGTACATAATAAAATTTACAAAAATTAATTAATTATTTTACTTATACTTATAGCTAGTTAGTGATGTGGTCGGTTGGCAGGAGCTAAATGAGTTCAGCATGGGACATCCAGTGTCTCTGCAGAGGACTGTCACACCTGCCGGCTAGTGCTCTCAGTATATTGTTGGAACTACCCACAGACTACCCAACATTCTGCTTTTGATGGATGCTATTTTATTTCGGATTATAGCGTGGAAGTCATTCACATGTGCGTCGGCAAACATACCTGACGCACTGCTCGGTAGACCCAACAATATTCTGAATTCAATAGTATTGCAAGCGTCCATAGGCTGCGGTAACCGCTTACCATCTTGTGGGCCGTACGCTTGGTTGCCACTTTAGTTGTATAAATAATAATAATAATAATATTAGACAGCTGTAGCTACGATATAGCTGTAAATCCCACAGCATAATTCGATCAATCTAACTAAACTAGTGCTCTAACTGAAACTCAAACAGTAGGATTTCTGCTGTAATGCTGTGAGAAATTGTTAGTGAAGAATTTAGTGGAATAATAATGGTCTACATTTTTCGGAATCTGTTCAAATTCAGTCTACCAATGATGCTTTAGTTTTATCTTTACATCATCATCATCAAATTCGTAGGTTCCCACGATTCAGGCTTAGCCTAGTGTGGGGATCATAAGATATCACCATATTTATGTAACAGTTTCTGCATGTACATACCAGTTTTGGATAACCCATTGTTGTACCTACCTACCTAGTTGTATGTACACACATCAACATTGTCTAGGGATATTTTACATTTTGTTGATTTTTACAAAAACTGAAAAAATATCTTTAGAAAACTAGGTAGGTATGGCAAGAATCTTTATTTTGTGTTGTATATTAATAATAATAAAAGCCTATTAATAATAAAAAATATTAAAAAAATTAATTAAAAGATTTATTTTAATTATTTTCAGTTTTTGTAAAAATCAACAAAATGTAAAATATCCCTAGACAATGTTGATGTGTGTATTCTCTTCTAAGTTGTATTATGCAGTAATAAACACTTTTTTCATTTTCATTTTCATTTACCACTGCTGGGACACTAGCCTACTCTCGAGTAAGAGTGACGCGGATCCAATACGGATTGGTGGATAGTCCTTTTTTACGTAATGTACGCTTAGATCTTGTAACCGATTTTAATGCGGTTTTAATCAATAATAAATAGATAAAGTGATCCAGAGGAGATTTTATACGTATAGTTTAGTACCAGTGCAATTCCAAGGCTGGTCTATAGTTAAGCTATCCGTAGGTACTATATAGACTTATGCCATCGCTGACTTTTTGTAGTCCTAATAAAGAAGAACAATTCCGTGATACATTATTTTGTTGTATTTCAAAAGGACAATAAATAAAACAGCTTTTTCGAAAAAAGGTCTCAGTCCGCTTGATTTTTTCCGACATCTTGAACAACTATCGTTTTTTTTTATACAACTGAAGTGGCAACCAGCGAATCTCAGAACAAGGAATTTAGATATTTGAGATATATCTCTTCGCTACTGTAGATACTCGCCCTTAAAGTTCACCCTTAGATTATTATATTTACCCCAACGAGTAACTCTCTAGTAGATCTCTATTTCAACGCTCTTATTGTATATGGTCTACCTACCCTTTGTAAGAATAGGCTTGTTCGCGTCGTGAGTGATTGGAGCTGAGCTTGAGACGACGAACTAGGGCTTCTCGATAGCAAAATTAAAACACTATTATTAATTAATATAACGATTTTTTTAATAAAACAAAATCTACTTCGACTTCATGTACTTTAAGGTTCACTACGCCTATCTGGAATCTATTTCAACCTGTTATATTTTACCTATGACAACTCATCGACCATTCAGTAGAAATATAATATAATTCAGGGAACGCTTCCGTCTGGTAGTGATTTGGATCAGTCGAGCTATCTATAGATCGTTTGTAACGGTCAATATATGACTCAACTGTTTCACATTTTATTTATTTTGTAATGTAATTGAGTAATAACATATTTTAATACAATTGGTGAAATGTTTGATATTATGACTAAACGGTTATTCAGTGCTACGGTTCGCCTAAACATATTTAATTCACAGAAAACCTAATTTAATTGCATTTAACTAAGAAAGATGTTTTGATTGATTGTGGAGATACAAGAGGATGTAGTTATTTACACTTTTTTATGTTTTTTTTTTTCAAAAAGCGTTGAGCCAACTTTGATATTTGGGACCTCTGATATAAAAGATTTTTTATATGGAGTTTGAATTTCGAATAAAAACTTGAGTGTGATTAAAATAAGCATACACAATCAGGATACTAACTCGACTTAGTTTTGCTATTTCGAGATCCGTTCGAGTTTTCATGGTTACAGAATAGTGCACGCCCCGCGACTTTGCCTGGCTGACTTTTCATTCATGCTAACTTCTTCCCGCCTCGTCCTCTAGGAGTTGAATTTCGGAAATTCCTTAACCTTGCACACTTAGAATAACAACACGTATTCTAAGCTTGCACACATTAAAATGAAAACACCCCAAATCAGATGGCTGGTTTTAGTAATTCTGTTGCAATAAAAAGGATATTTTGTATGAATATGGTACTTTATTGACATGTTGCTGATTGAAATCAGAACAACTGTTGCGTAATAGCCCCGCTGCTCTCTAGTACCCTTATTCATAAACATAAAATAACTGTCATGTAGCTTGCTAAGTCTAAGTCTTTCTCTGTCATTTTTATTTCAACGAACAAAGACAAGATTTGTAAGACACATTAGCTTTTACAGAGGTTTTAAGTACGTTTATAAATACAGCGTCAGACAGCAATGGTTATTTATATAGATTTTACAGTGGTTCGTTCGTTTACTTAAAGGTCAAGCTTGTTCGCAGGCTGTAACATGACGTTATGCGACTATTTATAACCGACCCGATAATTTGTTTAACTGCTTTGCGCCTTTGTTCGGCAGAAGAATAGTGGACTACGTAGTCTTAACATACCAAATAACTTCTCAGAAAATATATCTTAACAGATTAATGCCATTTTAAATAGAGAGTAAGTGAAATTACTGCGGTGAAGAGTGACGACTACTACGTCTCGGAGTGACGAGCGCAGTGCAGTGCAGTGCTAGTAACTATTAAAAGTTACATCTTTGGGTGACACTGCAAACTTATCACATGGAAATTATTCCTTGTAATGTCATTACACGATACTGCACGAAGCGCATTCTTCTACGTGTAATGGTGGCTGTCATGATATGAAAAATGCGATACATTATGAAAAACGCTCTAGAAGTGAAGAGTCAAAGAGATATCTTTCAATTTGATGTATTTCCGTAGCGTGATGTCTTACACGAAACTGCAAGCGCATTCCTCTACGTGTAATAGCGGCTTTATAGCAACCATCGCGCTTCGAATGTCACTTATCTAAAGTAGTTCGAAGACAAATTACCCGAAATCGTTCATTCGAAATTCGGAACGGCTGGCACGTTCCGCCATCTTGTCAATACACCGCAAACTACCGGAAGGTATGTTTTACGATCATAAGAAAATATTATCCCTGCCAAACCGGAAACGAAAGAAGCTTTTGCAGTAAGGACACTATATGTAACTAGCTCCTGCACGCGGTTTTCCTCTCGTTATAACCACTTAAAGAGTCCAGAACGATTACTATTCCAAGTTTCATCTATCATCCAATCTATTTGATTGATTTGGATGAAGAAGATGAAGCCCTCAGGTTACGGGTTTTCGGGGTTTCTGGGCGTTCTAAGTAGCTTGATTTTGTCAACGCTTGCTGATTACTACCTAGATATAAACTGTACAGTTACAGTACAGAACGATTACGATTACTAGCTTTATATTTTTTGTCGACCTTAAGTTCTTCCTTTTCTTTCATAAGTAGAACCTTCGGCTCGAACAGTAGTACAAGTAGTACAAGAGATTTGTACAGTGTCAAGAACAGCGCGAACTGCAATAGACCAATATCTTTTCCGTGTCAATATTTCAAGACTAGGGTTGCCATAAACCGTGTCGTATCTTTTACACCGTTTTTATAGCAGGGATGCCAATCATGTAATACCAGTGTGCCTTTATGCAGTAAAATGCGTCTATGGCGGACGTTCGTAAGTTATGATCTGTCTGACCGTCAAAAAACAGCTTTTATGCCACTAAAGCGTCAGTCACACTTAGAAACGCAGCTGTGTTCCAGTTCGAATAAGAAAAAGATACTATAAACTTTTATTTCTATTGAAGATTTTATATAGCATCTAGTATAGTGGCTAGTCGATTACTTTTTTTACACTAGACTAGATGTGTGAAGTACAGACGCTGCAAAGCCTGGGAAAGTTTTTTAGGTATAAAGATAAGACAAGATATTTATTTGCAACATGCATTGACAATTTCTATTTGAAGAACATACAATTTGTACTTATTAGTCTACTTCTACTAATATTATAAAGAGGAAAGATTTGTATGTGTGTATGTTTCTATTTTTGTTTGTTACGAATAAACTCCAAAACCAGTAGTTAGTCTGATTTCAAAAATAATTTCAACATTAGAATGCTACATGCGTGTACAATGAAATCGCAATTAATTAATACGATATTAATAATATACAGGGTCATTCATTATCAACCTGACAAACTTAAGGGATAGGTTCCACACATAAAAAAATATATTTATATATGTACAGTGTTACTTAATTATTGAAAAAAAAAACTATAAACAAATTACACTAGGTAGGTACTAGGTACCTAATTAGGTACTTGCCTACTTTAATTTAAAAACACAATTTACCTAACCAGTTAATATATGTACATATATTTTTTTTTATGTATATTTTGTCTTAAAAATCCCAAGTAAACAAAAAAAAAAATTCATTACGTTTTTCCGCTCAATTTAATAATGAAATATTCGAATGTGCGCGCCCCGTCGTCGCTACGGGGACCCGCTGGTCAAGGACACGCGCAGGTCAAGGACGCGCGGGTTATTGACCCGTGGTTCATTAACGCGCGGGTCACTGACACGTGCCGAGCGCTGCCTTTTCGATTCCTAACAAGGATAACTAATTATTAAGCAGAATTACGTAATTTTTTTTTAATATAAAAACGTTTAGAAAAATAAAAAAGTACAAGTATATTTATGTGTGGAACCTACCCCTTAAGTTTGTCAGATTGATAATGAATGACCTTATATATTACGCAATCAATATAAGCGCTGCTATATTGATTGCGCTTCACCGTGGCACTTTATGTCGCGCGGTCCGGAAATAGAGAAAAACTCAGTTATTTGCTTGTTTTAAGTAAGTCATACACAGCTTGTTTACAAGCGTTTTTTGGTCTAGCAGCTTGAAACGTGTGAACGAGGCTTTAGTTACATCCCACCTGTTAGTTACAGAGGCCAGTGTAAAGCACTGTTCCGTGTAGTCACATGGATGAGTGACCGCTAGTGGAATTAATTTCGAGCAATCTTCCATTCAATCTTCCGAAGATTGTCTGGAATAGATCGATTACTTAACGATGAGACCTCCAATTTTAAGAGTAGTAGAGTTCTCTGTGATAGAGCTTGTCCAGGGAAGGACTACCACCATACTTATTTCTGCCGCCAAGCAGTAAATTTCGATCTTAGCCTCAAGGTGGCAACCCGCGAGTGATACCTCTGGTATTACAAGCGTCCATAGGCTGCGGTAACCGCTTACCATCTTGTGGGCCGTACGCATGGTTGCCACTTCAGTTGTATACAAAAAAAAAAGAGTAAGTGAGTTTGTTTGTAGCCAGTGGCCAACTCTGGTACTGGAGTTGTTAGGCATCATATTATTTTGTAGTATTTAGTTTTTCATAGCACACTTAAAATACTAATGTTTGGATAATTGGTATTTCAGATCGATTTTATTCGATCGACATTACCCTCCTAGAGTAATGTCCCTTTCGCAAAATGTCCCGCTCCTACAGTAATCATTTCATAAAATGCCCCGTTCGTAAAATGTTAAAAAATAATGTTTAAATGGTTGTAAGCCCTTTGCAGACTGCTTCTGTGCAGTCGATTTCAGAGCTTTTATAAGTGTCCTCGTAGACCACAAAGAACCGACGCAGAACAGATAAGTCGTCATCGTCATGACAGCCTTCTAATGTTCCCACTGCTGGGACACTAGCCTACTCTCAGGCGAGAGTGATTGGGTCTTAATCCACCACGCGGACACAACGCAGATTGGTGGCACATGTCTTTCGAATTTTTAGTTCTTGGACATGCCGGTTTCCTTACGATGTTTTCCTTCACCGTATGAGAGCACTGGCGTTGCGCACATACATTTTTCGAACAGAAAAATCCATTGGTGCACGACCGGATTTGAACCCACGACCTTAGGATCGGAAGGCGGGGTCACCACCACTAGACCACCGCTGTTCTCGGAACAGATAAGTACTAAGTATAAAATCCACTCCTCACCTTTGCGTGGAAGTTCCACGCGAAGGAATTTACGCCAGTTGCACGGTGGAACTGGCATAAATTCCTAGATATAAGACGTTTCAAAGTGATCCTTGTGATTTTCCTTCCGCAAGCGAAGGACCCGCATACCAAGCGTTCAGGAATGCAGGAGATTGGTTAGGGAGCCCTAAAAATGAGGAAAAAGTTTAAATTGCTTGCGTTCATCGCGTCATGAGGAACATTGATGGATGGACTAGTGCTTCAACTGCGAGATGAATAGCGATGGGATTGAGACGAATAAGGGTCTAGTCTTGTTTTTTTTATATCAGTAGTAGATTTATTTTCTTGATGATAAAAAAAAAAATCCGGGTTGTAAAATTCTTAAATAAAAAACATTTTACAGATCTAAATTGGACTTTTATTTTAGTTTATTTTACTAGGCTTTTTATAAATAAGCTCTGTCTGCTTACTCTCTCTTGGTTCACTAATCGTTAAAATTTATAGGTACCTGATAAAATATATATATATATGTATATTGTACAAAAATGGTCAATTAAAACTAATTAATTAAAAAATGATACAGTAAACATATATAGAATATAACGGGTAAATAAAGATCCCGTATTCCGAATAACATCTAAATTAATAAAATATGTTAATAACCAAGACCAAACTTCTTACCGATTTAGGGATTGGGACTATGTATCCCATCTCTAGTGTTAGAGAACTTTTCGCCGCTGATTGTCCGCTCAAATTAGATTCTAAGACGGTCAAGATCCAGAAATAGCTTATTTTCACTAAAATAATGATATTCATGTTAAACTAGCTTTCAAATTTATTGGTAAATTATGTTCATAGGGCAGTTAATGATTATAAAAAATTGGCAAAAAAGACTAGAAAAAATTGAGCGCACCACTTTCTTTGTGATAAGCCATACATTCTTTTGTTTATACGAATATTTTAGTCCCGTTTCAAGACTTTTTGCCAAGCTGTAACCTATTTATACTAAATGCTGTTTATGTTTATGGTGTACAGGCAAACATAATTCAAGCTCAAGATCACTGAGATTAGAGACTATGTGTCCCATCCCTATCGTTATCAGAGCACTTGTCGCCACTGTCGACTGAAATTAGATCCTAATAAAAGGAGTATTTAAGGATTCAATGAGAAATGATCCTTTATTGAAGATCGAGTGATTCTTTGACCTACTTTTTGCTGGCGATAAAAAGTAAATTAGATTATGTAACGTTTGCTGTATTTTCTTGCTCGATAAATGTTGCAAATAAGGAGTTTTTTCACCATCTTTAAGTGCTAGGTAAAAGTACGGTGACTCTAGTAGTATCATTTGGATGGGTGACCGCCAGTGGTTATTTCAACTGAGCGCTCCCGTGCTTTGGAGGGCACGTTAAGCAGTCGGTCCCGCCTTCGGGTGGCCTAGAAACTTTGTCACCAGAGTTGGCCACGTACTCATACGAACTTGCTAACTCACTTACGGTGACTCTTTAGCAGGCCGTACCACCGCAGTGCCAGATATTCTACCTCCAAGCAGTAGTGTGCAAGTATTACTGGCTTAGGTTTGAAGGGCACTGTAGCAAGTGCAATTACTGGGCGAAAGAGACTAAATAATTACGTATCGGGAGGACCAGCGCAGTGCAATACAATACAATACAGCTGTTACGGTTAAACTTACTGTTACGGTCAGGCGTGGCGCCTAACATCATGAACGAATCGAAACGGGCCTAGCTAGTTAAGTTATTGTGCCATTTTTGTGAGGATTCTGTCGTCTTATAGAGGACATTATGGGTTAAGCTAAGTTACAAGTATTTTGCAGTTTGGTTCAAGTTTGTTCAAGTTACCCGGAAAAGTTGTAAAGGCACCATAAATTTTGTAAACGATCGAAAAAACGATACCTAATAGCTCTGTGAGAGTTAGCAGAAAAAGTTTTCCATTTTTCCAATAAATACTTGCTAAAATAAGTAGTTATTGACTTATAGATAAAACTTGACACTTTAAAAAACAAGTAGGTAGGTATAGTTCTCACAACGGATCTCGGCCGTCGTGAAATTAGCCGTTTCGATGGGCAATGGAGCTTTTTCAAACTAAATTGTCTTTGCGCATCACAAACGGCTAACTTCACGGAAGCCTAGATCTGCTGTGCGAACTATACCTACCTAAGTAATAATAAAAATTATAATATAGAAATATGTTCTAAGATGAGCAATAATCACAGAAATTCTTACTTACTGACAAGCTCCAAAGGGGATTTTGACACTAAGATTCCCAAAATCCCGTCAAACAGGATTTTCAAAGGGGATTTTGACACTAATAACACAGCTTGAATAAAAACAAAACAAATGAAACCTATGTATATAAAAATACTCAAGATTAAGATATAAATACATAGATCGTAAAATAGTTTGCTTATATTGCACTTAAAACTTATTCACCCTTTTTACAAATTATTTCTATGTTGCGCTAAACTGTTTACATACACGTAGTACCTAAACAGTAATCTCTGTACTACTTGCTGATGATGATGATGGTAGAATATTCAGATATGCAACTGCCTGTTTTGTCATCGGTACAGCTGTGTTCAATCGGATTACGAAAGCGAGCGTGCATTCATTATTTTAGCGTGCCCCGAACACAATTCACTAATAAATTATTATACCCCTAAACTTGGCACTTGTATACCTTTCAATTTGTTTATTTTCTTTACTAAAAACGCTGTAAATACATTTGAGAGCACTGCTGGTCTAGCGGTCTGCCGGTTGCGGTCGTGGGTTTGAAACCGGTCATGAGTCATACCTCGGTCCTTACCTGTGGCACAGAGCCCGTGGTCCACCTTGTAGCGCGGGTGTAGCGCGGGGATAAGGCGTAAGAGTAGTAGAGTTCTTTGTGATAGAGCTCGTCCTGGGAAGGACTACCACCATACCTATTTCTGCCGCCAAGCAGTAATGCTCGCATTGCTGTGTTCCGGTTCGAAGGGTATGGTATCCGGTGAAATTACAGGCACATGAGACTTTCCATCTAACGTCTCAGGGTGGTAACACGCAAGTGATATTTTGATGTTGCATGCGTATATAGTCTACGGTAACCGCTGACCATCAAGTGGAGCGTACGCTTGGTTGCCACTTTAGTAGTGTAAACGTGTCTGCCGCCCGTTCCCCACGTCAAGGATCCGTTACCGTCAACATCTCGACTCCTGAGTGCTTAAGTGTAAGAGTAGTAGAGTTCTCTGTGATAGAGCTCGTCCGGGGAAGGACTACCACCATACCTATTTCTGCCGCCAAGCAGTAGTGCTCGCATTGCTGTGTTCCGGTGTGAAGGGTATGGTTTCCGGTGAAATTACTGGCACATGAGGCTTTCGATCCTCCTCAAGGTGGCAACCCGCGAGTGGTATCTCTGGTATTGCAAGCGTCCATAGGCTGCGGTAACCGCTTACCATCTTGTGGGCCGTACGCTTGGTTGCCACTTCAGTTGTATAAAAAAAAAAAAAAAAAGCTTAGCACAAAAACTCTTTTGACAATCGTAAACGTAAACGTATCATCCAGCTGTCAATTTGTATCGAATTTTGACAGTTCATTTTTTTTGACGACCGATGTGGCGCAGCGGGCGCAGGTCCGCCTGCGACGCGGAGGTTGCGGGTTCGATTCCCGCCTCGGGTCAAATGTTTGTACGATCTACAAATATTTGTTCCGGGTGTTCTGGGTATTTTCTATATATAATAAAAAAAATATCTATCTATGTATTGTATTGTATTAAGTATATATCAGTCATCTAGTACCATAACACAGCTCTGTTTAACAGTAGCTTATCTTGGGGCTAGATGATGCTGTGTGGATTGTCCAGCATTTTTTATTTGTTAGTTTTCATGTGTTAGGAAGGGTTTCTTCTTATAGGTTTTTAGTTGTTGCTTTGGCTTTCTTAGCAAATCTTTATAAAATGTACCTAAGTAAATTGTTAGATAGTGAGTGAGAGACTCGTGTCGCAGCTAATTGCTGCTACTACTACTCGTAGGCTACACTGAAAACCAGCGCTGCAGACACATTATGTCTGCAGCACATGCTGAGTGGCTGCCTTTTTTTCGTCACAATAGTTAAGTTTTAATTTTTATTGTTTTTTTGATGTTAATTGTGTGGCGTTAAATAAATATTTTTCTATTCTATTCTATTCTATTTATTTATTTTATTTATTTATTTAACGCACTAAAGAGGCGCTGTTCAAAAACCTATACAAATTGACAGCTGGACGATACGTTTACGTTTACGATTGTCAAAAGAGTTTTTTACGTTTACGATTGTCAAAAGAGTTTTTCGTGCTAAGCAATCTGAAATCACATATTTTTCACGAGAAAGCGCGCGTCTAACTTTCAAAGCAAAAAATAACTCACATTTTGACCGCAACTTTCTCCCCTAAGTAAAGCCAATTTCCGTTCTATTTCTGCATTGTGTAACCCCTCCCCCTGGTACAGTCAGCAACATAGTATGACATTTTCTTTAAGGCATGTTCAAAACAGCTGCCGCCCACACAGCTTCAATTACACACATCACTACATAAAAAGTAGCGTCCTTACTTACATTTTATACTACCTCCGTGCCGAATTTTATCCAAATCGGATCAGCGTTTTAGCAGTGAAAAGGCTTCGTTCGCATTTCTAATTTTAGTATGTACATAAAGAAAACATCGTGAGGAAACCGACATGTCCAAGAACTAAAAATTCGAAAGACATGTGCCATCCACCAAACGATGATGATGACATAAGGATTAAGTTTTTAGGTTTTATTTGCCTTTCCGAAATAACAAGTCTAAATCTATGTCATGTCACACTCGAAACTGGGCCTTTTTCGAAGTAAACGAAGATTTGAATAAAAGAGAATTGGAGAATGAAATAATGAGAATTAAGCCTCTTTGGACAATTCTAATCTCACTGTCAGATAACTTATGAAGTTGACTGTACAAAATATGAACAACCAAAAAGCCAGTCTGTCCGTACACTTCTGGCAATGTAACTAGCTTTATCAGCCGTCCTTTCCTGTACACCTCCAGTGCAATTAGTCGGAACACGACTGCACCCCGAGGCTTTATTTGACGACACAAACCGTTCATCATTATCATGACAGCCTTCTGATGTTTCCGCTACTGAGACGATTCAATTTAATTGTACAGCCATCAAGAAACTAGAATTAATTAATCAATGAAAGATCTTTATTGTACAGTGTACACCTACAAACCATAAAAAAACAATGAAAATAATATAAAAGACTATGGAGAATAAACACAATGTACAATGGGCGGTCTTATCGCTAAGTGAGCGATCTCTTCCAGACAACCTTTGAATGGAGAGGAGCCTCAATAAACACAGAAGAATAATCGGGGTGCACTCTTTAATAAAAAAAACTTTGAAGAATATTTATAAAAAAAAACACTTAAAAATAATAACTTATAATGCACATCTAAACAACATTTTACACGTCAATAAATAATAATATTACAATTAAAATCTTATACATGAAACTTGTATCATGTAAAGCCTGAAGGTGAAGGAAAACATCGTGAGAAAACCGGCAGAACCAAGAATTAATAATGCGAAAGACATTGTCACCTACAAATCCGCAATGGGTCTGCGTGGTGGATTAACACCTAATCGCTCTCGCTTGAGAGTAGGCCAGCCCAGCAGTGGGAACGAGAAGGCTGGCATAATGTGCATGTGCAACCCTGTATAATGCTACAACTAAAATAATACAACTGTATAAAGGAGGTAGCAAAGTCGTGAAATAAAGTAGCAAAGTCGTGAATTAAGGTGCTTCCAGACAAGGTATAAAGTAGCTAGGGAATAACTTCGACGTTGTATACTTAATGAGAGCCGTGTTGAAAGATAAAGCTAGGCGTTCACTTGTAAGCTGAGCGAGTAGACGGAATTAGAGAACCCTTTAGTATAGAGATGGCCGGTAATTTGTATTTTATTTTGTGAGAAAAAAAGGATTTTAAACAGCGCCTCTTTAGTGTGTTAAATGAACTACCAAATTCCATACAATGAGACACATGAGACTTTCCATCTAACGTCTCAGGGTGGTAACACGCAAGTGATATCTATGATGTTGCATGCGTACATAGGCTACGGTAACCGCTGACCATCAAGTGGGCCGTACGCTTGGTTGCCACTTTAGTGGTATAAAAAAAAAAAAAAAATTACAGCTGGACGATACGTTTGCGTTTACGATTGTCAAAAGAGTTTTTCGTGCTAAGCACTCTGCAAAGATGACCTAAATACTCCGGTATAATAATACGTACGGTAATTCGGTACGGTAAGCACTGCTTTTCCTTATAATTCTTATGTCAGTAAATAAAGACGATGGCAGATTTGAAAGACACATTAGCTAACAGAGGTTTAGAGTAATAAGGCCCTACATGCTAAACTAAGTTTTAAATAGTTCCGCTCGCTTACTCCGCAATGGCTTTATCGGAAATTCGATGTTCAGTGAACTAGTAACTGTTCTGTGGCTCAGTCTCTGACATTGTATCTCAGTAACGATATGATTGCTTCTAAAATTTAGAGTTATTACAACGTTGGTTGATCGTGCAGACACACAGGATGGCCCAAACATAGACGTCAATAAGAAAAAAATAGATTCCTCAGATCCAGGGGTATCCGAAAATACCCCATGTATGTTCACCGATTTTTCGTATATTTCGAGTTATGATTTTTTAAATGATTTGTTTGAAACTGATAATTTTTTTTTTTAACCAGGATTCCTTTTTCATAAAATAGATTATTTTTATTATTATATTAGTTGTACAATCATGCATAAAATAATCAACTTCCTAGCATTAGTGCAAGTTTCAAAAGTTTTGATGAAAAGTGACGAATGTGTGTTTGAGAGAGTCAAAGAAAATCAAAAAACTATAATCCATGGATTATAAGTGTTCTTAAAAACTTTCAAAGCTTTTAAATACCACAAAAAAAATTACCTATTAGGCTATTATTTGCTGAAATCGGCCTTCAAAGATACTATAGTGACGACCGATGTGGCGCAGCGGGCGCAGGTCCGCCTGCGTAGCAGAGGTTGCGGGTTCGATTCCCGCCTCGGAACAAATGTTTGTACGATCTACAAATATTTGTTCCGGGTGTTCTGGGTATTTTTTATATATAATAAAAAAATATCTATCTATGTATTGTATTGTATTAAGTATATATCAGTCATCTAGTACCCATAATACAGCTCTATTTAACAGCAGCTTACCTTGGGGCTAGATGATGCTGTGTGGATTGTCCAGCATTATTTATTATTATTTATTTATTTATAGTGAAGATTTCCAAAGTTAGCAATTTGAATTAACTTGATCCAAAATAATCATTATTGCCTATTTTGTCATTCGTAAGGTTAAATAAGATAAGAAATGCCTTAAAATAATCTGTAAATGGCTCACCAATAAAAAAAAACTAGATATTTAAACTTAACTTAGCTCGGTTTTGATATTAATGTAATGTAATAAATTTATGAAAGAACCAGCTGTTGCACGCGACTTCGTTCGCGTGGAAATTACAATATGTACCGGGAACCGTACATTTTTCCGGAATAACAAGTAGTTCGCCATGGAAGACCAGCGCTAAGGTATATGTATGCTGCTTCAGCAAATGCTGAATGGCGACCATTTTCGAAGACTTATGATCTAAATGTACTCGTATATGCATAACTGTTTAGATATACACTTTTGGACGACCAATGTGGCGCGGTGGGCGAAGGTCCGCCTGCGACGCAGAGGTTGCGGGTTCGATTCCCGCCTTGGGACAAATGTTTGTAGGATCTGCAAATATTTGTTCCGGGTGTTCTGGATGTTTTCTATGTATAATAAAAAATATCTATCTATGTATTGTATTGTATTAATTATATATCAGTCATCTAGTACCCATAATACAGCTCTGTTTAACAGCAGCTTACCTTGGGCTATAGATGATGCTGTGTGGATTGTCCAGCATTATTTATTTATTTTATTTTTAATATTATTACTACCTACTATGTATCAACTGTCTCGAAATAAACTTTTTTACTTTACTTTCAATCAATCAATCAATTAATGATCAATTATTTATTATTATTATTATTATTATTATTTTATACAACTGAAGTGGCAACCAAGCGTACGGCCCACAGGATGGTAAGCGGTTACCGCAGCCTATGGACGCTTGCAATACCAGAGGTATCACTCGCGGGTTGCCACCTCGAGGCTAAGATCGAAAGCCTCATGTGCCAGTAATTTCACCGGAAACCATACCCTTCACACCGGAACACAGCAATGCGAGCATTACTGCTTGGCGGCAGAAATATGTATGGTGGTAGTCCTTCCCCGGACGAGCTCTATCACAAAGAACTCTACTACTCTAAAACCCTACTTTAATTTATGATCTTTGTGACCATCCATAGCTGTTCAGCCGTTTTGGCGTATGTAACATACATCCGTCAATGCAAACCCGCGTGATAGATTAAATGCCGACCACTCTCGAACAAGAGTAGGGGTTCCAGCAGTATGAATATTAGAAGGCTGTATTGATGATGACATTATAGCGGCCGCCATTTTACAAAAACCCAACACTTAACTACAAAGCTTCAGTGTCTACATTCTAGATCCAGTCTCGTCCATTCCTGGAATACTAAACAGCTGGATAACGATATCATCCACCAATCTGCACCATCCTGAGTCCACCAGAGTCAGTGCCCGCTGGTGCGTACAAGCACACAAGGAGCTGGCTAAGAAGTGAGGGGTAGCGGATTCGTTTCCTGCCGAAAGACAAGTACTAGATCGAGAAAGATTTTTATTATGCGATAGCGATAGTTATACTCGAGAATCATTATTTGGATGGGTGACCGCCAGTGGTAGTTGCAATGACCGCTTGCGTGCTTCAGAGGGCACGTTAAATTGTCGGTGAAGGCTATACCCGTTGTTAGGCTATAACCGAGGCCATAACCTCATATTATATTACATTACCTCATATTAGACGACCGATGTGGCGCAGCGAGCGCAGGTCCGCCTGCTACGCAGAGGTTGCGGGTTCGATTCCCGCCTCGGGACAAATGTTTGTACGATCTACAAATATTTGTTCCGGGTGTTCTGGGTATTTTCTATATATAATAAAACAATATCTATCTATGTATTGAATTGTATTAAATATATATCAGTCATCTAGTACCCATAATACAGCTCTGTTTAACAGCAGCTTACCTTGGGCTAGATGATGCTGTGTGGATTGTCCAGCATTAAAAAAAAATATATATATATTTATTTATTTATTATTACCTACAAGCAGGTACCTGAATCAAAATCTGCGATCAAAAATTGTTTTGTACAAAAATACCAGATGATTATACAAATGAAGTGTTATGTTTCAAGTTGTATCGCTTTCTGGAGAAACCAATTTGGGGGTGTCCCGACGATATTATAGTGCAGGAGCTAATAGCGATTACTTTACATTCAAATTCAAACTGCCTCTATTCGATTTTACGATATTTGAATAAGAACACGTCTTGTTTTACCGGGCTCTTGCGAATCTCAAAAGGCATACTTCAGGCAAGCCTACAGGAAACTGACTTGAGTCGAAACAGTGTTAATGCCTCTTCACCAATATACAAGTAGAGATAAACCAGTCTAAGTTTAACTGCACGCCCTGTATTGCGTTTGTCATAGATATAATAATGAAAACAATATAAATTTTTTGAGTGTAGCGTGCAGTTCTAAGCTGCGTTTCCACCAGAGCCAAGCGAGGATGTGTTGCGAAAGATGTGTTTATTGAAACCAATAGAATCACTTCATTGAAGCTGTCAGAACGAGACTAGGTAAATGATGTGATTCTATTGGTTCTTATCAAACACATAATTTCTCGCTACACATCCTCGCACATCTCTGGTGGAAACGCAGCCTAAGACTGGTTTACCTCACCCGTTTTTAAAATGAACTCGAGGTCAAATTCAAATTCAATTTATTTACACTTAGATTTAACATTTAACTGGTGGTAGGACTCTTCAGTAAGAGATAATTTTTTTAGAGACACGCTGCGCTCGGCGTTGAGCAGGCTCCTTACTTAAATTGAGTTAAAAAGCTCATTAAAATGTCTGATAAGTACCCAAAATTTCTCGCGGCTCGCTACGCTCGCCGTTACACTGTCTACAGCTATTCAATATTACTGACGTAAATTGAGTTGCAAGACTCATACAAATTAAAATATTTAGAGCGTCAATGATGACCGCCTAACTAGTCTGGCATTTATCCACGTTTCTCCTTTCCTCGTGTCGCGAGAAGACAGAAAAGAAAACAGGTTTTGATATTTTTTTGAATTAAATTATTTAACCCTAAAACACTGCAATTTTGGGTCTGTCATGGCAAAACTTTGAGTATGTGACCCCCTATGTGTATGTGATCCTATCAGAGGCTGGATTTACCCTTGGTCACAATGAACACCAGCAAAGCTTGCTAAATAAAAATAGAACCAGCGACTATCGATGTAAAGCAGATATTTCCGTGTAGTACTTCTTGTCGAGTCATGATGCTTGGTGTTTTTTAGGGCGATCCTTTTTATATACCATCGATCATGATAATGTTTAGTCCCTGAGCTCTCACACTATTTTTCATTCCCAATATCAAAGAACTTGGTTACGCTCATCTTTCTTACCCTACCTCGCTGTATTAATCGCAAATTAGAAAGGGAATGTTGTTTTAATAATGTACACGCCTGACTATTTGGTTTTCTAACTTTATATCGGACTAGCGGCTCGTCCCGGCTTCGCACGGGTGCAATAAAAACTTAAGCACCCGTGCGAAGCCGGGGCGGGTCGCTAGTCATTCATAAGGTAGGAGCCGACCGGACGTTTTAGCCGCGCGGCTACCTATTTCATAGTTCATGTGCACGCCCCTCTCTGGCCACAGCGCGCGCGCGGTCTGTTTTGTTTTGATTGACATTTTTTCATTCGTCATAACTTTTGAATAGAATGTCTGATTTCAATAATTCAAACAATTTTCTACAGGTATTGAAACAGTCTTAAATATGAAATGATTTATTTGGATAAGGATTAATATAGAGGTATGGAATACAAGGTCTGATTTTGGTCGGCATTTCTATCAACTTTTAAAATGTTAAAAAGTATTTATAGTTACATAACTACAATAGTTGGACATATGGTATCGCTGACTTTTTTGTAGATATCTATATGTTCTTTAATATTGTAGAACATTTTTTTGTTCTATCATCAATAGTTTCCGCAGCGCATGCGATGAAAGACATCTTATGGCAATTTTTTTTACACCTTGGGTTACATTATTGAAGTTTTAGTAGGGATCCCTATTATTTTCTAAAATAAAATATTGCCTATGTTACTCAGGGATAATGTAGCATTCTAAAGGTGAAAGAATTTTAGAAATCGAACCAGTAGTTTTTGAGTTTATTCGTAACAAACAAAAATACAAACATACAAATCTTCTCTCTTTATAATATTAGTATAGTTAAGCTTCTAAAAAAACACGATAGCTGTTAATATTCTCGTTAAAAACGAAATCTAAAACCAACGTGTGCAAAACACATTTTCCGATGTTTTATATCAGGATTGACTCCTAATGCCATGGCGGAGGCCTTCGGACGGCTTAAAACTTCGTCACTAATATTTACCACTGACTCATGCTACTAACTTTTAATTGACCGAGCTAGCGAAGCGTCTCATTTTCGAGATTGGTCAAAAATGCTTTTGTCTGTTAGTCAGTCAGTCTATCCGGCTGTTCTCGTCTAGCTGTAGGTCGCATTTATCCAAACAATTTGGTTGGAACTTGGTATACAGATTCTATGACTTTATAGAATTTGATTATCGTCGGTGGTTTGTGATAGGGGGCGTTCACCAAAAAAGGACAAAAAGGGGGCTGCTGCTCCGCCTAATTTAATTTCATTTCGATGGTTTTTATTTAATTTGAAAAGTAAGTACCTATTAACTTTAAGTTTGTCTGATATTTGGTGAAGATCTGATGAGGATCTTCAGCGTGATGAGCAAAATAGATCCTCAAAATGCAGTATGTTGCTCACATTCAAAGCTCACTTTACAAGTTTGTGCTTGCAAGGTCTACTGTTCGGAGAACTGCTAGTAATAATTTTATTGCAAGCAGTACCTTCGCAACACGGACTATTCTAGTAAAACAACCCCATTTAAAGACAAATGGCGGCACAATTTATAACAAACGATTAAAGTCTCGGCTTAGTAGCCGAAATATTCGTGTCACCTGGTACCCTAAACCCACAATTAGTAGGTATTCGGTCAATAACACAGCTTTAGATCGCTTTTACGACGAACTATTTCAATAAGAGAATAGACGACGGATGTGGCGCGGCGGGCGAAGGTCCGCCTGCGACACAGGAGGTAGCGTGTTCGATTCCCGCAGTGGAACAAACGTTTGTACGATCTGCAAAAATTTGTTCCGGGTGTTCTGGGGTGTTCTAGGTAATTTTATATGTATAATAAAAAATATCTATCTATGTATTGAGTATATCAGTCATTCAGTACCCATAACATAACACAAGCTCTGCTTAGCTTGGCGCTAAATGATGCTGTGTGGATTGTCCAGCATTATTTATATATTATTTAATAGTGACCCGGCGCGGTTTCACTTGCGTTATTCTTTCGCAGTCTTTCCGTAATTTCTAACTGGATTCCTACAAACAGTTCAAGACCAAAATTAGACAAATCGTTCCAGCCGTTGTCGAGCTTTAGCGAGCCTAACGCACAGCAATTTTTTTTATATATATAAAATTTACTATTGCGGATAAAAGCGATATCATCATCATCACCATGACAGCCTTCATATATTCCCACTGCTGGGACACTGGCCTGCTCACGAACGAGAGTGATTGTGTCTTAATCTACCACGCGGACCCAATGCTGGTAGATAAAGGTTTTTATCGTCTAGCTCTAGCTAGTTAAAAGTCTTAGGATTAAAGCGATAGGAAACTAATATTGTGGCAGTGGTTCAGCTTATGTCCGTGAACGCTCTGAACTTAGTTGTCACCGACATAAGTTGAACTACGATATTTGCCGTGATAATCGTTTGTCGCTTTCAAGAATAGAACCCCTGTTTTAGGTTTAAGTCTAGGACTTCTGACTAGACGATAAAAGTCTTAAAAGCTAGCTTTTACGAGTATAGAGTTCTTTGTGATAGAGCTTGTTCGAAGAACTACCACCATACCTATTTCTACCGCAAAGCACAACTCAATGTCAAAACTCTGTCACGAGAGTTGGCCACTGACTCATACGAACTTACTTACTTACTTACTTACTTACCGCCAAGCAGTAGACAAAGACATAAACATTCGTCATAAAGAGTAGTAGAGTTCTTTGTGATAGAGCTCGTCCGAGGAAGGACTACCACCATACCTATTTCTGCCGCCAAGCAGTAATGCTCGCATTGATGTGTTCCGGTGTGAAGGGTATGGTTTCCGGTGAAATTACTGGCACATGAGGCTTTCGATCTTAGCCTCACGGTGGCAACCCGCGAGTAATACCTCTGGTATTGCAAGCGTCCATATGCTACGGTAACCGCTTACCATCTTGTGGGCCGTACGCTTGGTTGCCACTTCAGTTGTATAAAACAAAAACATTTTTTTTTATCACATTAGCACAATACAGACATAATTTGAAACTCGTTATAAAGACAGATTAAAAGAAAAAAAATAGTTTGTGCAATAATCAATTATGCGCTGATTCGACCAAACTCGAATGAGCACTATTCTCGGAATAAATTGTTCGCGAGTAAACAATATTTTTTTTTTTTTTTTTTTTTATACAACTGAAGTGGCAACCAAGATGCCCACAAGATGGTAAGCGGTTACCGCAGCCTATGGACGCTTGCAATACCAGAGGTATCACTCACAGGTTGCCACCTTGAAGCTAAGATTGAAAGCCTCATGTGCCAGTAATTTTTTACCGGAAACCATACCCTTCACACCGTATATATATACAATAAAACACCAATTCTTTTTTAGAGTTGAGTAAAAAGAGATTTAAAAATCGATATCCATCCCTTATGGAATAAAAACAGACCAAATTAAAATATTGGTAAAGAGCACGGATGTATGAATATGCTCGATTTAGAGAATATGATAATCATTGCTGTATAAATATGCTTTTACCTTTATTACTAAAAAAGATCCGAATTCGGCACTGTGTTGATATGACTACCTTATTGTGTTGTCCCTTGAAGGGAAAGCAGAACTTACAACACGGGTTGCATAAACTCAGTGTATAGTTCGCACAGTGGATCTAGGCTTTCGTGAAGTAAGCCGTTTGTGATGCGCAAAGACAATTTAGTTTGAAAAAGCTCCATTGCGCATCGAAACGGCTAATTTCACAACGGCCGAGATCCGCTGTGAGAACTATAAGTTCTGATGAATTAATTATCTAACCAAGCCATTTCGTACACATATACTTAATAATAACAATTAATAATAATAATAATATAATAATTGATTGATTGATTGTTAATTTTTATCGCGTAAAAAATTACGGTTCCTGTGGGACCATAAATATTGCAAAATCCCAAAATCCCGGGTGAAACCGCAGGGCACAACTACTTACTAATACGATACCATGACCGCTTTTTATTTTAGCACGATGACTCTGAGTATGATAAAGTGAGATAAAAACTGAAATTCCTTTATAACCAGTCATCTTGAAGGTTTATACAGATATAAGAGGTATTACCGCTGGTGTAAATATCAAAAACTGTCGGTAAGCTAGCAACTATAGTCTATTTCACATAGGAAGGGTTTGGACACATATCTGTTTTTTCTTTTTGCGTCATTATTCGGCAATAAGTAAAAAAAAAAACAATTAATCACTATAAATTTACGAAAAGTTTGTTTCAATTTGCCATTTTAACTATAAACTATTTACAAAAACCATAAAATACCAAACCTGTCTATGTGAAATAGAGTTATAAATAAGTGTCCATAGGCTGCGGTAACCGCTTACCATCTTGTGGGCCGTACGCTTGGTTGCCACTTCAGTTGTATAAAAAAAAAAAGTGACGCGAATAGCGACGGCATCAGGACAGACCTCTAAATATTCTTAGCTCTCTTCATTTACTACATGCGCTTTATTGCGTAGTGTGGCGTAGCGTGGCGTAGCAAGGCGTAGTAAGGCGTACAGTGTCGTAGCGAGGCGTAGCAAGACGTACGTACGTTTACCTGCATGCTGTGTTTTTCCTATCTTGATTATATTTACCATGTTTTGTACCTACCTACCTATTTTTTTGTTTGTTTTTTTTATGTGTGAGTTAACTATTAATAATATATTTTACTTTCTTTCTTTCTTCTTTCTTTCTAGCGTAGTGTTGTGTAGTCGGGCGTAGCGTGGCATGATGAAGTATGGCGAAGTGTGGAGTAGCTAAGCCTGGTATTGTCTCTTTGTGTCACTAATCCTATGTCCAAGTGTGTACTATAGTACACACAGGATTAGTGCATATATGCAATGTCGTTCGACGATCAAATCGGTTAGATGCACTGCTCTGTTACAGAACCAGAGAGCTACTCTTGCGGAGAAAAGCGATATATCGTGACAGATGTCGTAATTCAACAGACACTACACACAGAACAAAAGCAAAACAATACCGCGTACAAGCGGGTACTGCGCTAATCTGATTAGACATTTAAAGCGCTGCATCACGGTATATAATTTAAATCAATAAAATGTCTAGTAGCAGCTACTTAAGGGAAAGAGTTGCAAATTAATGTTTAATGATGCTTCCCTTTATGTGTGGGGTGACCATTATTGTATGTTTAGGCACACAATAAAATGTATAAAACAAACGCGTCGTAATCACCACATGCATAGTTTGTGTACTTACGTACACGATTCCATTCTATGAGTGTTATGGTTGGTCTCGATTATCGCAAGTGCGAGATAGCAAGCTTTCGCTTGCGCATGTGGAAAGAGTGCGCCTACACAAAACCAAAATAAACGCGTGCCTAACAGCCCTTAGCTTCAGTGCCGGCGAAAGGTGCCGGCGAACTCGCGACCAAGATGAGGTAAGTAAATCGGTGGGAGATAAGGAGTGGTCTTTCTGTACGCAGAACTAATATCTGTTCTATGGCTTAGGTTGGATTCGACCAAACTCGAATAGGAACTATTCTCTGAATAAATCTTCTTCTTCTTCTTCTTCGTTTATGAACTCTGTGGAATATTTGCCACAATTTCGCCAGTGTCAAGTAGATGAGTTTGGTTGTCGCATAGCAACGTATAACAAACCAAAATTTAGAAAGAAATGGCGGCGTTACGAGGGTGTATTCTATGTTTGACGTTTACGGGTTCAAGTCAAGTTCAAGTAAGAGTAGTAGAGTTCTCTGTGATAGAGCTCGCCCGGGGAAGGACTACCACCATACTTATTTCTGCCGCCAAGCAGTAATGCTCGCATTGCTGTGTTCCGGTGTGAAGGGTATGGTTTCCGGTAAAATTACTGGCACATGAGGCTTTCGATCTTAGCCTCAAGGTGGCAACCCGCGAGTGATACCTCTGGTATTGCAAGCGTCCATAGGCTGCGGTAACCACTTACCGTCTTGTGGGCCGTACGCTTGGTTGCCACTTCAGTTGTATAAAGAAAAAAAAAAAAAAAAGTCCCGCTTGAGTGGTTTTTTTTTAAACTTTAAATTAAAACTTCCTCGTGGTCACCCTAGCATTGCAATAAAACAGCCGAGTGTAAAAGAATTGATGGTGAGTTAAACGTTTAAAATTAACATAAGCGCTGGCACTTGTTAACTGTTTTTAAAACCGCGTATAATAACACCATGCACATAAAATTGCGATCAAAAATTTGCTAAAGAGCGAGACTCGAACCTGCATCGTTGCGGTGCTGCGGGGCAATCACAGTAATATTATAAATGCGCAAAGTTTTTTTTTTTTTTTTTTTATACTACTAAAGTGGTAACCAAGCGTACGGCCCACTTGATGGTCAGCGGTTACCGTAGCCTATGTACGCATGCAACATCATAGATATCACTTGCGTGTTACCACCCTGAGACGTTAAGTGGAAAGTCTCATGTGCCTGTAATTTCACCGGAAACCATACCCTTCGACCCGGAACACAGCAATGCGAGCATTACTGCTTGGCGGCAGAAATAGGTATGGTGGTAGTCCTTCCCCGGACGAGCTCTATCACAAAGAACTCTACTACTCTTAAAGGTCAAGGTAAGCTGCTGTTAAACAGAGCTGTGTTATGCGTACTAAATGACTGATATATACTTAATACAATACAGTACATAGATAGATATTTATTATTGTATATAGAAAATACCCAGAACACCCGGAACAAATATTTGTAGATCGTACAAACATTTGACCCCATGCGGGAATCGAACCCGCAACCTCCGCGTCGCAGGCGGACCTGCGCCCGCTGCGCCACATCGGTCGTCAAACAAACAAACTTTCTTATAATAATATTGTGATGCTGCTGCTAATCCAAAATAATTAATTATTAATGTCTTATGTACGAAATATCCCTTGAGATCTAGAAGCCCTAAATTGGATTGGAAAAGTCTTAGCACTAAGCTGCGTTAACACGATGCATTTTATTTGCGTAGTATACACGAGCAAGTAAAATGCATAGCAGATTTCGTGCAGATAATCTTTATATTTCGTGACTGTAAGCTTAGTTGTATTAATGTGTAAGTTCTTTTGTAATTATTATTTTCCTGCTCACTGCATAATATTGTAAAAGTTTTTATCATGTTTCTCAGTAAGCGATTTTGTAAATCTTATGAGAACTAAATAATCTAAAACCTAAACCTAAATTATGCATTTTTTTTTTAATTTTATGACAAAGGCTACTATTAATTATTTATCCAGAAAATGGGGACAGTGGCACGATAATAAGTAAAGTCACTGTCCCCAATAAAGATAAAGCGTAATGGGGAAAAGAGGAAGTTATTTTCTGACATCCCACTTTCCCCATTGATGGGGATAAAATCATGGGGACATTACACGAAAAAAGTACGGTTCCTGAGTTCCACGCAGTGCTTAAGTACCTGATCCGCTCCTTTACAACACAGCTTTTTTGTACTAATATAAAAAGTTTTATAGAAAACAGATTTAGTGGTTTAAATCTAAATCAAAGATAATTCTGTCTGTCTGTGCTCCTCACAACATTAGATTAAACTTTCTTAGAGGCTTTAGGGCTGTCACTCAATTGTTAACAAAACTAGTAACTTAATACCAAGATATTTACTAAATTACTTAACTAACTCAGGGTCATTACTCTCTTCAGGTCGTGGTCTAGTGGTAGTGACGCCTTCCAATCGAGATCATGGGTTCGAAGCCAGTCATGCATCAATGACATCAACTATGTGCGCAATGCCATTGCTCTCAGGGTGATGGAAAAATATCGTGAGGAAACCTGCATTTTTTTTAATGCAACTAAAGTGGCAACCAAGCGCACGGCTCACAAGGTGGTCAGCGGTTACCGCAGCCTATGGGCGCTTGCAATACCAGAGATATCCCTCACGGGTCGCCACCCTAAAACTTAGATCGAAAGTCTCATGTGCCTGTGTTTTTACCGGAAACCATACCCTTCGGAGCGAAACACAGCAATGCAAACATTACTACTTGGCGGCAGAAATAGCTATGGTGTTAGTCCTCTCCCGGACGAGCTCTATCACAAAGAACTCTACTACTCGGCATGTTCAAAAACTAAAAAATAAATGCATGTGCCAATTTGGAATGTTCATGTTAGACCATGATGAAGGCCTGTTTACTCCGGCACCGGAGTTGGCCACTGACTCATACCAATTTACTTTACTTTTCTTTTTGCCAAACTATACTTAAAGGTGGTATGTAAGTAATTATAGTATTGTTACTATTTTACTGTAAATGTTCATAAAATTGTTTTATATTATTCTCGTGTTAATTAAAGTAGGTACTTAAATAAATAAATAAAAATAAATATGCAATCGAGTACTAAAACTATAAACTACTAGATGGCGCTGTGAAAAAAAATCTGCCATATTTTTTATTTGGTGGCAACCCTACATTAATAACAGAAATAATATTTGATAGCTTCGCGCCAAACTTTAGATTGACTTTCGATCATTCGAAGTTGCAAATTTTTTCGCTTTTCTCCGATTTATAAACAACTTTCTTGTTTCGTAGACTTTTTGAAATTACTTACTATTTTCATTTCGATCAGATTTATTTCTGAGGTTGATGACCTTATGAGTGCATACTGCATTTTTTTACACTTATAAAGTGCATGGTACTTAACCAAGCGTTCGGTAAGTTAATGGTACTTAATGGTAAGCGGTTACCGTAGCCTGTACTACGCTTGCAACATAATATCACATGCGCGTTTCCCTCTGAGACATAAGTCAAAAGTCTTATGTGCCTGTAATTTCACCGGAAACCATTACCTTCGAACCGGAACACGGCAATGCAAGCATTAGGTAGGTACTGCTTGGCGGCAGAAATAGGTATGGTGGTAGTTCTTTCCCGGACGACCTCTAACACAACGAACTCGCATGTAAGGAGTACCTATTACAGTTCTACATATTAGTAGAGTCGATCTACGTCCTAGGATGGCAACACGTGACTTATAAGATAGGCTAGATAAGCGTCTATAGGCTACGGTAACCGCTTAGATTCAGGTGGGTACGCTTGATTTCCACCTTAGTTGTATTAAAGAAATCAAAAATGAATGTAGACCGTATTGAACAGTGCTTAACATAACAAGCTGCTACGCTTCGAGCGTTCAATAACTTCATTTACAAGTCACTCGTTGAAATCCTCCGACTAGTTTCAACAAGTTCCACAATCCCAATACAAGCAGAGAATAGAAAAAGTACAGTCAACATCATCGGTGCCTGTGGGTTTGCACGGCGCGGCGTGAAGCGCTCTTAAGTCAGTGGTTAACTCTGGTGACAGAGTTTTTTAGTTTTTAGAAGGCCTTTGTCATGGCCTAAAAAATATGAAAAAGCTAAGACCAATTGTTTTACGTGCTCTTCGAAGCACGGGAGCGCTTAGTTGAAATTGCCACTGGGGTCACCCATCCGTATCGTGACTACGCGGAACAGTGTTTAACTTCATTGATCTGTTATGAAAAACTTTATACCACTAAAGTGGCACCCACAGAGTAACATTGTATATACTATACGCTTGCAACATAAATATTTATCTATATCTATATATGTATTGTATTGTATTATGTATAACAGTCTTAGAACACCCATAACAGGGTCTAGATGATGCTGTGTTGATTGTCCAGCATTATTATATTATTATTATTTAACAAGCCGCTGAAATTACAGCTTTTAGTAAGGGCATTAAATTCAATTTCAATTTATTCAATTTATTTATTAATAATAAGTACAATATTACAGAAGACATCCAATGCGTTATACAATTTATTAAAAAAAAAAATATTTCCTAACTACGGGGATATTACAATGAATAAGTCGTATACATTTTTAACAACAAAACAAAACACTTAACTTTTCATGTTGACTGTACCGATACAAGTCTGAAAATCCTCTGGCCGACACCAAGCCTTTTCAAAACAATATGCTCGGCAAAAAGTTTGGGGTATTGACTTTCGTAACTTATATTGCCCTGCCGCGAGCGGAAGCCTGCCTTAAGTTATAAGATACAGTTATTTATATCACTACTAGCGACCCACCCTGGCTTTGCACGGGTGCTGAAACTGTATACCTTTCTTTTGAAACAGTCTATCTATTATATATATCAGTATATATATTATCTTGACGACCGATGTGGCGCAGCGGGCGCAGGTCCGCCTGCGACGCAGAGGTTGCGGGTTCGATTCCCGCCTCGGGACAAATGTTTGTACGATCTACAAATATTTGTTCCGGGTGTTCTGGGTATTTTCTATATATAATAAAAAAATATCTTTTTATTTATTGTATAGTACAGTCATCTAGTACCCATAATACAGCTCTGTTTAACAGCAGCTTACCTTGGGGCTAGATGATGCTGTGTGGATTGTCCAGCATTATTATTATATATTGATGTAAACCGCGTTAAAATCCGTTGCGTTGTTTATAAGAAAACGTACATGCATAACATAGGGACAGAGACAGCGGGAAGCGACATTGTATACTGAGTGAAGAGCGTGTCATCTTCCTCATTAATTGTTCTACTGGGGACAATTACACTTTTCCCGTCTGTCCCTTTACCGGGGCAGACATACCGGGAAGGATTTTTCTTTAAACTTTCCTATGACTTGTGTCTTCACGCTATTTGAATAACTATATAATACTTTTCTTGACAATGTAAAACTACTAAAAGAGCTAGATTTTATATTGCATTGGTTCTCCTTACTGACCTATGTGGCGAATATTATAATTGTAAAAGCCTTTACACGGTTCAATATTAGCATGCAATAATTTTTTTATTTTTTTTATTTTTTTTTATACAACTGAAGTGGCAACCAAGCGTACGGCCCACAAGATGGTAAGCGGTTACCGCAGCCTATGGACGCTTGCAATACCAGAGGTATCACTTGCGGGTTGCCACCTTGAGGCTAAGATCGAAAGCCTCATGTGCCAGTAATTTCACCGGAAACCATACCCTTCACACCGGAACACAGCAATGCGAGCATTACTGCTTGACGGCAGAAATAGGTATGGCGGTAGTCCTTCCCCGGACGAGCTCTATCACATAGAACTCTACTACTAGAATTGCCTTGTTAAATCGATTTCAGAACAAACTGTTTGACATTTGCTCTGAAATCCCTGAAATCAATTTGACAAAGCAATTTTTGCTGCTATTATTGCTTACCGATCTCTAATTTTTCTGAAAAATACATTAATGCACTGAGAGACCGAGACTCGAGACCGGAAGTCATCGGAAGTCATGTCATGTAATATCTCTGATGTTGCAAGCGTTAGGCTACGGTGACCGCTTACCATCCGTATGCTTGGTTTCCACAAAAAAAAATAGCCTTTATTTCCGTCAAAAAAAAACATTTAATTTATAGGTGCTTAAATACATAAAAAATAAAAGCATGCAATTTGTACTTCTTATATAATACTATTCCATTTATATAAATATATTATATTTACATATATGGAATAGTGTTATATAACAAATTATGTTAAGTTATATACATATTATGTATGGTTATTGATGATGGTATAAAAAAATCATCACTCATTTATGTTCCGATTATATCTTGCAAATGTTATGCGTTAGTTTTAAGAAATTCTCATGTAAGTGAAGATATTCTTATTGAGAAATAAATATTCTTAAACCTGATCTTAATATAAACAATAAAAGTTTATCACGAATATTGATAACAATCTCAAGAAATCCAAAGAAATCTTATTACACCCCCCGGCACCCCAAGCGCATCCTGAGAGAAAGTCCTATAATATAACTCCCTTGACAAATAGCCGGCTGGCAAGAGTTATGGCAACACTCGTTATGACGATGGTTTCATTAATTTCTACACCATTTCCTCATTCCCCTCGATGTCGGTCAGCAGAGTTTGATAGTGCAAGAGCTAGGGGTGATTTTTTATTATGTCAGCAAGTGGCAAGACAATCAGGCGCGAGCTCTATCACGAAGAACTACCCTCTGCGGAAATCCCCTGGTGGTAGGACTCTTTAGCAAGAGTCCATCTTGGTGGAAATTACTGAGCAACAATGTCTCGGGGTGATAAGCGCATTGCAGTGCCACGCAAACACTTAAAAACTTTAAGCTTTGGGTGGCACTGCGTCTGTAATAGTAAGGCATGGTGCTTAACATCAGGCGAACGACTTAAATATCTCATTCATCATTTACTGATATAAAAATAAACTCACGGTTTTTGATGCATAGGCAGGACCATAGAATAATAACACGGAGAATGATAATTTCATTCAAAATTGACTACAAAAGTGTGTTCACAAAACTATTGATGTTTGCGTCAATCATAGTTTCCTTTTGCCCTTTGGCTCCTGGGCTAAATATCTTCCGGCATATTCCCAAAGTAATAAATGATAGCTATTCATAAGATTTTAGCAAATGGATCACAGACTGCAATAGGTATTCCACTCACTAATATTATGAATAACAAAGTTTGTATGTTTGTTTACGAGTGTATAACCACAGAACGGATTAGGGTGTTTGGTATGTATTTAGTAAATGAAGTACTCGAGCGAGACTTGAACCCGCTATCTTTGCTTGACACGCGGGTGCTCTGCCAGTTGAGCTATCGAGTCATGCCTCGCTAGTTTGGAATAATCTTTGAGATGTTCTCGACTATTTACAGTAGTACCTAGTGTACCTACCCTAAATATCTACTTTGTTGAAATTGCCTGCAAAACATCAGAGTTAGAGCAAAGCATTTACACTATCCGACACGACAATCGTGGTAAATAAGTTTGATAAGCCAGTGGCCAACTCTAATGTCGACTATAATTCTATACAGGTTGTGGTGCCTAATGGCAGAACAATAAATGTAATCAGGTGATTGGGACCGCGGTCCCTTTTTTATTTACTATATTTATATCTCTATAGAGATAGGTAACAAATATATACTAATTGGTAGGCATACTTATAAAATTATAATACAATGTTGTCAAAATAATTAGGTATCTACTAACTACATAAGTAAAAGGTAACAATTTTTTTTTAAATCAATAAATGAATCGTATTAAAATCGTGTTATTTAGCTTTGTTAATGAAATTACCTCTTTTGATTTGCAGCATAGAAACTATTTGGTAATCAATATCTGGGGCAAACGGGAAAGGGTCGCCCCCTTTCCCGTGCATAACCAAGGTTACCCACTATTTACCAGAAGCTTGCGTCTTACGTACGATATCGTGTCGGATAGTATAAAACGCTCACGATAGAGCGTTCATGTTTCTTCACAAATATAACAACAAAGATTATGTCTGTTTGTTGGCAGTGCTCCTTGGACCTTGATCACAGCTCATTTAAATAACAGCTGGAACAGAAACTAAGCAAACGATCTAACGAACAAGTACTTAGATAGCTACAAACACAATCTCAAGCGAATTATTCACAAAATAAAATTATATTTCTGCCGCAAACCAGTAATGCTCGCATTGCTGTGTCCGGAACACAAAGGTTCAAAGGTTTCTGGTGAAATGACAGGCACATGAGACTTTCGATCTACGTCTCAGGGTGGCAACACGTAAATAGCTCTGATGTTGCAAGCGTACATAGGCTATGGTAACCGCTTACCATCAAGTGGGCCGTACGCTTGGTTGTCACTATAATAGTATGACAAAAAAAAATTACGGACATTTTTACGAAGCCTATCATTCGAACCCGCTCGTTTCCGTTGTTCCGAATTACTGGACCGTTCCGCCAGAGCACACCCCGGACACAATAAAATGTATGAAGCAAACGCGTCGCAATCACCACATTCATGGTTTGTGTACCCAAACGGTGCCATTGTATGTGTGAGTCTCATGGTTAGCCCCACCCGATTATAGCAAGAGCGAGATAGCACACTTTTGCTTGCTCTGGAATGCGCGCGCTTGGACCTACACAAAATTAAAATAAACACGTGCCTTAGCTTCAGCTTCAGTGCCGGCGAAAGGTGCCATGTGGTGTCGGCAAACTCGCGACCGGGGTGGAGTAAGTGAAACCGGTGGGAGGTAGGGAGTGGCCATTCTGTACCTGTACTAATATCTGTGCTGTGGCCACGGTTGAGTATACTTTATAGTGAACCAGTGATCCTCCTCTGAGCTGTGTCCCACTGCAGCAATTTCATTTGCTCCGGGACATTCATCATCTAGTACATGACCTTGTCAGGTTCGTTACTCCTGGCGGGGTAATCAGGAATTTGCTAACTTCCTACGCGTTCTCTTGAAATTGGGGGAAATGAATAACTTCTGAGTTTTTCCTGTTCCCCTAAAATAACTTGGTTTTTTGTAAGCTATACAGGGTGTTTTTTTTTATGTCAGCAAGTGACAAGACGATCAAGACGACCGATGTGGCGCGGTGGGCGAAGGTCCGCTTGCGACGCAGGAGGTTGCGGGTTGGATTTCCGCCTTGAAACAAATATTTATACGATCTGCAAATATTTTTTCTGTTCCGGGTGTTCTGGGTATTTTCTATTTTAATAAAAAATAAAAAAGAGTAGTAGAGTTCTATGTGATAGAGCTCGTCCGGGGAAGGACTACCGCCATACCTATTTCTGCCGCCAAGCAGTAATGCTCGCATTGCTGTGTTCCTGTGTGAAGGGTATGGTTTCCGGTGAAATTACTGGCACATGAGGCTTTCGATCTTAGCCTCAAGGTGGCGACCCGCAAGTGATACCTCTGGTATTGCAAGCGTCTATAGGCTGCGGTAACCGCTTACCATCTTGTGGGCCGTACGCTTGGTTGCCACTTCAGTTGTATAAAAAAAAAAAAAAAAACTATGTATCTTATTGTATTAAGTATCTAGTACCCATAACACAAGCTCTGCTTAGCTTGGGGCTAGCTAGATGATGCTGTGTGGATTGTCCAGTATTATTTATTATTTCAAATTGACGCTACCTTATCAGAATTTTTAAGTGATGGATGATCTGTGTAATATTTAGTGGATAGTGTATAAAATAATGAAATGCTAACAATCATATAAATTTTTAATCAATTTCATTAATTTAAGTTTTATAAATTTGCATGCCTATAATGGTAAGATTGTATCGGGACTAATATTACAACAGTTTATCATCATTGTTATAGGTACCTACTTTCTGACAAATAAATATTATGAATTATTATGAATTAAGTATCATCTTTAATAGATGTTATAGGCCACTAATAATGTAATATTATTTATTAAGTATTAAGTATTTATATCGATGTTCTAATCAGATTTTTTAAATATAAAAAAAATCTCATAGCTAATTAGAGGTCCTAAGAAAAGTGCTATTGAAATAAAACTATAGGCTTGATTGTATTAGTATCACAGTTTGATTTAAAAATATATAAATCTTGAGATCTTGGTTGGATTACTGGAAGTAAAAAACTTGATCTATCGATATACAGAGTGATTTTTTTAAATGGGACAGTATGGGGAAATCCGAATCTAAAGGAGATAGAGGAAAAGTGTCTAAGGAGACATTAGGTGTTTTTTTATGTAAACAAATTTGGCTCGTTCAAATTTGTGGTCAAGCGTGAGTTGTTCTTAAAAAATGATAAAGTTGGTCAATTTTTTTTTTGACGCGGATCGACTCTGTTTCATGCAAGGATTATTTCATTGTTTGGAAAGAAAAAAATCTGAACAGCAGAAGTTGGTCAAATTTAATGAAAACTAATCTTCATACAGTTGGTTTATTACTTGAGTAAATGTTCGATGTGGCCGCCGTCTTGTCTTATGCAGGTACGAGCACGCTTCAAGACACTTCTAGTTGCATTTAACAGAGACTTATGGTGAATTGTGTTTAAAGTGTTGTAAACAGCATCTTTTAATTCTTGTACGGAGTTGTATCGGGATACATAAATTCGACCCTTAAGGTAACCCCATAAGAAAAAATCTAATGGCGTTAAGTCGGGCGATCGTGGGGGCCACTTTATCGGCCCATATGTACCCATCCAACGGTTTGGAAACTGCTCGTCCAAACATAGTTTACTTGCCCTACTGTTGTGGGCTGGTGCACCATCTTGTTGGTAGATTATCTTACCAAAGTTCCTTAAGCTAATAGTCTCATCCACTAAATCTGCAGCCATGTTCAATATTTCCTGATATTTTTCACTATTTAGCGTTCCTTGGTAAATTTTGATAGCAAAAATTCTGTTATGTAATATCGCACACCAACAATTAAAAGAAAATCGGATTTGGTTGTGGGTTTCTGTAGTTCTTAGCGGATTTATTTTTGACCAGTAATGGTTATTTCTCCTGTTGTACATGCCATTGTTCGAAAAGTTGCATTCATCAGTCCAAATAATAAAATTAGGAAAACATCTATTTCTAATAGTCTGAGCCACATACCAATTACAGAAATGTAACCTGCGGTCTTTATCTCCAGGTAGTAACGCTTGTACAAGTCGACCTTCTATGTAACACTTGTATTTATGAGCCTTCAATATCTTCCTTACAGTTGATTTATGAATACCGATAGTTTCAGCTGCTTCCCGTAACGAAGCTTTTGGGTATGCTTCAAAATATCCCAATACGGCAATAGTTATAAACTCACTATTGACTATTGTCGGCCTTTTACGCTTAGGCTTGAAACAGCCTTCCTGTCTTAGGTTCTTTATTAAACTATCAAATATCTTGCGATTCGGTACTACACGGTCAGGATAGCGTTCTTGATACCACTTAAGTGCATTATCTCTACTGCGATAATTAAGAAAATACGCCTCAATCAAATCAACTTTATGTGAATTAGTTAACGCCATGATGAATAAAATTACAAGCATGAACTGATTGGAAACAAAATCACAGCTGCAGAAATAACTTACGTTCCAAATTTGAATTCTTTTTTTTATAATTTCAAGACTATCGGTTGCCATGATGTTTACGAAGATTAAAAAAAATGTTCTTCTCTTGAATCATCTGGAGCTCTTATCGATTATCAAAATTTAAAAATGGAATAATTTAAAAATATTTTTTTACACGCCTAGGCACTTGTAACAATATTAAAAGGCGAATACTGCAACTGTATGAAGATTAGTTTTCAGTAAATTTGACCAACTTCTGCTGTTCAGATTTTTTTCTTTCCAAACAATGAAATAATCCTTACATGAAACAGAGTCGATCCGCGTCAAAAAAAAAATTGACCAACTTTATCATTTTTTAAGAACAACTCACGCTTGACCACAAATTTGAACGAGCCAAATTTGTTTACATAAAAAAACACCTAATGTCTCCTTAGACACTTTTCCTCTATCTCCTTTAGATTCGGATTTCCCCATACTGTCCCATTTAAAAAAATCACTCTGTATTATAACGTTCTACCTATCTAGATTATTGATCATGATCTAACGGTAAGTGTAACTGTGCCTTTAGTTATCAGGAGCTTTCTTTACACCCTGTATAAATAAAAAATATTACGTCATAATTCTGATTTATTGTAATAGAACAAGCGAAGTGAGAGCCAATCGGTGTTTATGTACCTACCAGCCGGTGTTTACGTGAAGCGCTCGTGACGTAGCTGGCTAAGTTGTTCCTAACAGATCAACGAAGTTAAGCACAGTTCCGCATAGTCACCATTTGGATGGGTGACTGCCAGTGGCAATTTCAACTGAGCGCTCCCGTGCTTCGGTGAGCACGTTAAGTAGTAGGTCCCGGCTTTTTCAAAGTTGTTAGGCCATGACAGAAGCCTTCGGGCGGCCTAAAAACTCTGTCACCAGAGTTGGCCACTGACTCATACGAACTTACTTTACTTACTAGTAGCATAGTAAGTATATACTGACTTCAAATTCTTGCGTCTGACCCTTTGTAAACAGAGAATGTCAGCTCTCAAAGTCAGCACTGACTTCATTTGGTCAGTGAGGGACTATCATTTGAATGGATGACCGCCAATGGCAGTTTCAACAGTTCCGTGCTTCGAAGGGCACGTTATGCTGTCGGACAGTTTTTTCAAAGTTAAACAATTGGCCACTGACTCATACAAAAACTTCATCGTGACAGCCTTCTAATGTTCCCACTGCTAGGACACTAGCCTACTCTGAAGCGGGAGTGTTTTGTCTTAATCCACCACGCAGATCCATTGCGTGTTGGTATGGCACATGTCTTTTGAATTTTTAGTTCTTGTACCGTTTTCTTCGCGATGTTTTCCTTCTTTGTATGAGAGCACTAGCATTGCGCAAACTTAGATACTTTTTTGAGATAAGATAACATTTATTTCCAAAGTTACACATGTATAGGGGAAAAACATAATTAATTCTTAGGAAAAAAACAAAAACCGACTTCAACCCAAAAAATGTTTCGGCCGATTGTGGTTTAACGCAAGTTTTTTATTATTTATCCATAAAGTACTAAACCGATTTCAATAAAATTCAAATGGGACCTATTCTGAAGACTTATTACACAAAAAAAAATCGCCTATGTAACAAACATACAAAAAAAACATACAGTCGAATTGATAACCTCGTTTGAAGTCGGTTGAAAATAAACAAAGTAGGTACAAAATGGCGTAAATGTAGAGGTGCCCAGTATGTAGATCGATACCTTCCGTGCTAGTAAAAACCGTGTTACGGCAGCTTACTTACTTTAATAACAGGCCAATGTCCCAGCTGTGGGAACAGTAAACGGACTATGATGATGTAGCTGAGCCATATCAATACAGCACTTGGCTTTACGTGGATATTCGTCCGAAGACACCTCATTCCGCCATATTTTACGACACACGTCACTAACAAATCCTTCATCTGTATTTTGTATCGAGAACGTGTGAAGTAAAAGTGTGTAAGTCATAAAAAAAAAAAACTAAGATCGGTCATTTTAGCGTCCGCGCGTTCAAGTTCAAACATATAAAATGGAAATAATAAATATAAATTGTTTTTATGAAAGTTACAATACTGAGCTTTATTTTCTAAAATGGATAATTTATTATTGAAATATTAGTTAGCTATAGTAGACCACGTAGGTAGGTCGTTTACTTGCAAAATAGTATAGAGTAACGTCCATTAACGTCATTACATAAGACTTGATCAGTTGAGTGGCAAAAATGTGACCGAGTCAGCCAAAGAAGCCAAAGAACCGTGAAAACCTGTAATTAGCATTCTGCTTTGTACCTAGATATTTATTGTAATAAATAAACTGTTGGTTTTTCAATAAAATAAATTAATAAATAATAATTCAAACAACATTAGTTGATTAACGTTTCAGTGTTTGAGAAAAAGTATAATATTAAAATAGTTTAAAAAATATTAATTAGGTACTTACATAATCCAGTACCTACTACGTATTACTTAGGTAATTTTTCAACTGGTTTCAAGCTTAAAAACGGACATGTCGGACATAGCTTACGAGTAAGTACCTGTATTTGTCGTTTAGTCATTAATTGTAAAAAACCAACTCCGGTTAGACTTAGCTTCGCGGGAACATTATAAGGCTGTCATCATGATCATAAAGTTAACTAGCTGTTAAGTTGATAATCTGTGCTGTTACTTTTTTATCAAGCATCCTAATTGACAAACGGTGGCACGAACAAATTGCTAAATAAATACAAATGTGACGGCTGCGAAGTGTTTGTGGTGTTATGTCACTTTAAATAATGTTGTAAACAAAGGGAATCCCTTTGTTAGGGTAGGGATTTCTAATTTGTGTGACATCAAATAAAAGCTGTTATAACGAATGATTTATTTTATTTAGATGCGACCTTTTTTTGGATTGGCGCTTTTTTATAAGAGTTTATGCAAAGAGCATGTCGCAAAATGTATGGATTTCTCCCACATAATGGTAAATAAAATATATCTTGATCACATTGTTTTTTCCAAAATGCTAAGTCAGTTTCGTAACCTAAAATGAACTAACTCTATTTTCCCAAAACACGACTTGCACTACTTTGTCGGCAGGCATCCGAAATACAAGCGTATGTTATACGACGTCCTTTCATTGGCCTGACAGCTGACGTGGCTGTATATTACGTCGCGTTATAGGTTTTATTACTATAGATAGCTAACACACAGTGCGGTGCGATGTTGGATTTATAACGCACCGCACCTTTAGTCTCTCAGTTCAGTCAGCTAAGCAGTAACCTCATAGATAGCGTTTTAATTTTTTTAAACTTTTAAAAAGATTCAATTGAATATGTATTTACTTTGTTTGTCATCTTGATAGAATCAAAGCAAAAAAAACTTGTTATTTTCTATTTGGCAATGGAAGAGACGGTTATTCAATGTAAATTTTCTAAAACCTCTTACCAAAACGGACTCTTGCTGAAGAGGCCTACCACCAGTTTTTGAGGAGTCACAGCGGGTTGATCACATAATTATTTTAGCGACCAATCCCTGCTAAAATAATTATGATAAAATTGATTTTAGAACATAAATGTTCTGAAGTGTTATTGACAAGGAAATTCTTGCATGCAATTATGGTATGGTGTAAATGGGCCATTATAATAGACAGTTTGATATATAGATCAATGAAGAATGGTCGATAACAGAGTTTCGATCACCCCGCTGGGTTTTAAATGGCACTGCTGCTGGTGTGCGGTTAGCACACCAGCAGCAGTGCCGCACCGCACAGTGTGCCGCACCGCACCGTGTGCCGCACACTTTATGGGGCTGTTACGTAATGAGAAACGGCAGGAAAAATGTTAAAATAATTGAATATTTTGTAGTTACCGACATTTCGCCCGAATTTATTATTTTTGCAGTTTTACTTAGTTATGGACGCGTTAAAATATTACGCTGACTATCATTACTTTATTATCTGTTCTGGGTAATGTTACAAGTATAAAAAATAGTTTGTTATCTTTTTTTTTTATAATATTTAACCGACTAAAAACGGAGCAGGCAACTTCAATAATTATTTTAAAGAAATTATTTTATGTGATATACATACACTAAACGGACATAATTAAAACAATTAAACAGTAAAAACCTCATAGGTACAAACAGAAAGTTGGCAAAACAAAAACATTAATCAAAAGTACTAGTATATTCTATTCTGTGATAATATATAACAAAACAACCAGCTCTGTGCGTGATGCTGTTAAAATGGCCCATGCGGCCCTACCTAAGGGCCCTACACAAGGCAGGGCAACGCTGGTTTTCTGATATTAGGCACATAGCAAATATCTATCATCTGTACAGACAGTTTACAATAGAAACCTGTCAGATACAATCGTGGGGTGTAATAAATTAGTAGCTTGGTTCAGTTTGGGATGTTTTGCTGATAATTTAGCACATAACATACTTACTAAAGACAAATCTGCTATGAAACGTACATGACGATTATTGATCGCGAAGTGACAGCGCACAGAAGTCATCATCATCATGACAGTGTGAAATACCTGGTGGTAGGACTCTTCAGCAAGAGTCCGTCTTGGTGTGTACCACCGCAGTGTCAGATATTCTACCTCCAAGCAGTAGTGTGCAAGCATTACTGTGTTTAGGTTTGAAGGGCACTGTAGCAAGTGAAATTACAGGGCGAAAGAGACTTATAAACAATGTCTCGGAGTGATAAGCGCAGTGCCGCGCAAACACTTAAAAACTTTAAGCTTTGGGTGGTACTGCATCTGTTATAGTCAGGCGTGGTGCTTAACATCAGACGGGCGTCTTGATTGTCTTATCACTTGCTGACATGAAAAAAAAAATATTTTACGCAGCAGCCGGGGGCCGCGCGCCTTTATTCGCTTCGCAAGCAATATGTGTCTTTTGTTATAGATGTAGATTATATTCAAAATTGTTAAAAATGCTCGCCGTGCCGCTGCCGGCCTCATTCCGGTGTGAACCGGCCCTTAGACTCTTGATTTGAAATAGCACAAGGTATTTTAGAGCAACCGTCATGTCATACACACAAACTGTCAATGGAGTAACTTCCGTTTCCGGCGGAAGTGACATCAAAGGGCGCGGGCTCGACGCTTCCGGTTAAATATTTTGGAACCCGGATATCCGGTGGTTCCGGGGATGTTTTAATGCACGTTCCCTTTGGAGATTGTCAACGGGATCAAACGAAGTGTTGTTAAGAAGGTTGGACTCTGATTTCTGGACTTTAATATCTTCAATAAATATAAGTAAATAAATATAAGTTATTTAAATAAATTAAAATAAATACCATAAAAAATATTAAAATTCATAAAATAAATCTTAATAAATTAATTTTAAAATTATTTATTTGAAAAATATTATAAATAATGGTTTATTTTTAAAATGACTTCAAAAAAGAAGATTCCTCTAGGCTGATGGGGCGCGTGAAACTGGCGCAAATTCACCAAGCTATAGGGTGTTTTAAAATAGTTCTTGTGATATGATTGATTTTAAAGATCTTTTACTTTTTTACTTTTAAGGTTATCAATTCAACTGTATGTTTTTTATGTTTGTTACGTTTATTTCTCCACCAATTATGAATATATTTTGATAATTACTTTTTTTGTTTGATAGGTACTTAATATTTCATAATAAGTCCCTTATAAATATTATTAAAATCGGTTTTGTGCTTTATTAATAAAGTTGGGATACGACCAAACTCGAATAAGCTTTATTGGCAGAGTAAATCGTAGTTATTCGCCGCAGGCGCAGGTCCGCCTGCGACGCAGAGGTTGCGGGTTCGATTCCCGCCTCGGGACAAATGTTTTTACGATCTACAAATATTTGTTCTTGGTGATCTGGGTATTTTCTATATATAATAAAAAAAATATCTATATAATTGTATTGTATTAAATATATAAGTCCCAGTCATCTAGTAGGTACCCATAATACAGCTCTGTTTAACAGCACCTTATATTGGGGCAAGATGATGCTGTGTGGATGGCCCAGCATTATTTATTATTTATTTATATGCGAGTAAATTGACAGTTTACTTGTATTATTGGTATTTGACATTCTTATTCAGAATATTTGTTCCAGAAGTTCCAGCTCGAATCAAACCTAAGCCAGTTTGACACCTGGATTTGTAGAAAAAGTTAAACAAACCGTTTTTTAAGAGTAGCAGAGTTCTTTGTGATAGAGCTCCTATTTCTGCCGCCAAGCAGTAAGTAATACTCGCATTGCTGTGTTCCGGTTCGAAGGTTGTGGTTTCCGGTGAAATTAAAGGTACTGAGACTTTCGATCTACGTCTCAGAGTGGTAACGCGCAAGTGATATTTCTGATTCTTCAAGCGTACGGTAACCGCTTACCAAGTGGGCCGTACGCTTGCCACTTTAGTAGTAAAAAAAAGTTACACCTCAAAGGAAAATGGTTCTCAATATCTTTGTTAGACAAAATATTTTACTCTCGGAAACTCAGTTTTTATTAACGACATTATTATCAAAGAGTTTTTAACTTTGAAACGAAATATCCTAGGTTTATCCCTAGACCATTTTCTGAGTCGATCTTGGGACAAACGGAAAATATTTCCTTTGAGAAAACTGAAGTCAAAGTCAGTTATGTAACCGTTGCCTGCGACTTTGTTAACTTGGAACTCGGGAACCATGCTTTTTACGGGAAAAAGTGGCCTGTCTTATTCCCGGTCATTATGTAAGTTTTTTCAGCTTTTTTTTATACCTATATATAAATTGTCGGTATTTTATCCCGGAAAATACAGTTCATGAATTCCACGCAAACATAGTCGCAAGCAACAGCTTGTGTAATGTATCCAAGTAAATATTGAATAATAAATATTGAATATAAATAAAATAATATTGGTTCTACGCGGTATCGCGTAGACACTCCCTATCTACGTCTACGCGAAGCTACGATGCACGTTTACGAGTTACTTCAGGGGGCTTATTCGCTATGACATAGGAGATTCCTTACCAATAACGTGTAACTTAGTAACGTGTTCTATACGTGCCATGGTGTGATATTGTAAGATTGTTTTCGGTATCTGTGTTGTTTCAATAGCGATAGTTTCGCTATCGATAGGTTGACTTTGAAAAACCGTCAGACGAGCCCTAAAACGTGGCTCGTCGACAACGATTCCACGCAGATACCGTAACGAGCCCGCTTTTGGTCATAGCGAATAAGGCTCCTGGTAAATGTTGGTTTACCACAATATATTCTGGCGTGTCTGTAGAATTACATATTCATAGCAATTTTATGCAACACAGCGTCATATTCCGAAATAGTGAAACGTTTCAAATATTAAAGTAAGCCTGCACTGTGAAAAAGCATTTACATTCTACAACTCTCTACCAGCGTCGGTATTCCTTCCACTGGGTCTCGTTTCAAGAAGAGTAAATCATCATCTAAGAGTAGTAGAGTTCTCTGTGATAGAGCTCGTCCGGGGAAGGACTACCACCATACCTATTTCTGCCGCCAAGCAGTAATGCTCGCATTGCTGTGTTCCGGTGTGAAGGGTATGGTTTGCGGTGAAATTACTGGCACATGAGGCTTTCGATCTTAGCCTCAAGGTGGCAACCCGCGAGTGATACCTCTGGTATTGCAAGCGTCCATAGGCTCCGGTTACCGCTTACCATCTTGTGGGCCGTACGCTTGGTTGCCACTTTAGTGGTATAAAAAAAAAAGCATTTACATTCTACAACTCTCTACCAGCGTCGGTATTCCTTCCACTGGGTCTCGTTAAAAGAAGAGTTTCTTCTGAGCAAGCGTGACTAAATTAAGCCTCATCTACGCTTACCATGAGGCGAGATGTAGAAATAGCAGACCCATCTTGTCCCAGTGTCCCAGTTGTGGGAACATTAGAAGGCTGTCATGATGATACACTTCACTTCACTTCTTTGTTTATTTGTTACAATTCCTCTAATGCCCACGTAATTAAAAAAAACGTCTTGGGGTGACGCAGTGCAGTGCCACGCAGTACTTTAAAACTGAAATTTTTGCGTGACACTTCAGCTGCTAAGGTCGGCGTGGCTTGATAGTCTCGTAAGTTTGTATGAGTCAGTGGCCAACTCCAGTGACGGAGTTTTTAAGCCGCCCGCAGGCCACCGTCATGTCACGTCATGTGCTGACATTTAAAAAAACTCACACACAAAAGGAATCTCATCTTTACCACAATAATAGAAGTGAAAATAAGAGTTACTGATATATTGGCGAGGTATTGGACACATAAATAACCCGAGACGATTTACTGCCACACGGTTTTGCCAAAATATTATGGTTTTTTTAGCAGAGTAACATTAGAAAGCTATGAATAAGTTATCTATGGGTTATGGGGAAAGCTATGCTAGGAATTGCACAGAAATATTTCTCAGAATTAGCAAGTTGAGCGGCAGTGGGCAGGCCATTTAGCTCGCACAACCGATAAACACTGGGGAATACTCTCGAATGGTGACCAAGAACTGGAAAACGAAGTCCCCTACTCAATGGATTTTATTACTATTTAAATTTGACTTTGCTAGTTATTTTTGTTTGTTTTTTATTATTTGACATTTGTTATGATGATAATTTTTGCATGCTTGAATTAATTGTTGAACATTTTTAGTATTTTCTTTTTAAACTACCAATAAATTCATTTGTACGCCAGCTGGTTCGTTCGTTCGTAGTTCGTAGTGTAGCTGGTAGGAACTAGAGAAACTTTGAAATTGAAATTGAAATTTATTGAATAATAACATACATTACATTTTACACATAGGTTGTACAATCTTACTTTTAAGGTTTGATTATAAGACGTATTCCTTGATGGACAACATTGGTACCCAAGCTAGGATTATGGTCCTGGGTGATGGCGTACCAATGCCCTCCGCCGGTCTGAGTGATAAAATTAAAGTAAAACTTATTTTTAATGTTAGGTAAAATAATTTAGATTGTACCTAACATTAAAAATTAAAAATATATCCCTAAACATATTTTGTTATAAAAATAGATAGTTATCCAATTCTACTGTAGGTACAATAATATAGCTTTAAATAATATAGCTAAGAAACTTTTAATTATAAAACTGATAATTTAGATTGTATAGTTTGCACAGCGGATCTAGGCTTCCATGAAGTTAGCCGTTTGTGATGCGCAAAGACAATTTTGTTTGAAAAAGCTCCATTGTGCATCGAAACGGCTAAATTCACGTCGGCCGAGATCCACCGTGAGAACTATACCTAACAATAAAAATTACAAAATATATCCCTAAACATATTTTGTTATAAAAATACATAGTAAGAATATAGATATTCAATTCTACTGTAGGTACAATAATATAGCTAAGAAACTTTTTGACAGTTTGTCATTTATCTTCTCTATTCATTTCATTTTGTATCACGTCGACTTAAGAACCTTTTCCGTTTTTCGGTGGTTGAAAACACCATAAACACCTGCTATAAGACGAGCAAAAAGCTAACGTTATCGGCACTTCCCGGAATAGAACGTATCTCACACTGATCTATGATTTATTTACATTCTACAGAGTTACGGATGTTATATAATATCATGTAAAAACGTGGCAACAACAAAAGTTTGTATATACTTACCACTGGCACCCGAGCGTACGACCCACTTGATGGTAAGCGGATACCGTAGCCTAAGTACGCTTGCATCAGAGATATCACTTGCGCGTTGCCACTGAGACGTAGATCGAAAATCTCATGTGACTGTAATTCATTTCAGTAGTATAAAAAAAACAGAAATCCTAAGTCGTAGTAATAAATACTTACCATACTTATTTCTGCCGCCAAGCAGTAATGCTCGCATTGCTGTGTTTCGGTGTGAAGGGTATGGTTTCCGGTGAAATTACTGGCACATGAGGCTTTCGATCTTAGCCTCAAGGTGGCAACCCGCGAGTGATACCTCTGGTATTGCAAGCGTCCATAGGCTGCGGTAACCGCTTACCATCTTGTGGGCCGTACGCTTGGTTGCCACTTCAGTTGTATAAAAAAAAACTGAGAAAGCAAGTCGATAGAGCAAAAAATTCCGAATCCAACGATATATAACTCCTTTGACTATCTAAGAATTTTTGCCAAAATGTATGTTGATATTTCCGGTATCGAAATATTCTGTGCTTTTGGCTCAACATAGGTTATGTAAGTAGAAATAAAAACTTCTTGAAGAACCAAGTGAAAACTTCAGAAGATAATGACAAAATCAGAAACATTCACCAAAGTCAAAATAATGTGACACTTGCAAAATTTCGTATCGTGATTTATTTTTTATCCTGGTTTACATAGATTTGGTGAATTTCAACAAATCCCAGTGGTTTTCGAATAATGACGTGAATGGAGTTTAGTGGTTAGTTATTTTAATTAAGTTCTGTTTTTGTTAACATTTGGGTATCCACTAGTATCCAGAATCGTGAGTTGAGGGTGTTTTTTTAACTCAGGTATCAGATAATAGCCTTAGAATAACAACATTCTAAGATAATAGCTTGACAGGTATAGTTCGCACAGCGGATCTAGGCTTCCGTGAAGTTAGCCGTTTGTGATGCGCAAAGACAATTTAGTTTGAAAAAGCTCCATTGCGCATCGAAACGGCTAATTTCACTACGGCCGAGATCCGTTGTGAGACCTATAGCTTACTCAGAGAAATCTGTGGTATACATATTCTAGACTTTAATAGAAAAATGCACTCACGACTCATTATACAAAAGTTAGTCATGTCTCTGATCTATCTGAAGATTACTGTAACAAATGAGAAGTTTCCGCTAGTATTCATAGTCGTGAAGTAAGTTTTTCTTCTCACCAAAGGGTAGGGGTCATGCATGACAGATTCTAACTTAGCTTACCCTAAACCCTTTCGACTGAATTACTTCGTAAAAAATAATTCGGTAAAGCTTGGTTTCTTGCGGTCTTTCCCCATAGCTATAACATTTGACCTGTTTATTTAGTTATAATTATCTTATTATTAGACCAAGCTTGTACTCTCTCGGCGAGTTTCACTACTTATTAACTACTTATTATACCTATTTATAACTAAATACCTGACAAAAATTTGTAGAAATTATTGTTGAAAATAAGTGTTATTTATCGATGAGTGTTCATCATCATCACTAATGCCTTCTAATGTTCCTGCTGCTGGAACGCTGACCTACTCTCGAGCAAGAGTGATTTGGTCTTAATCCAACACGCGTGCTAGTGTTCTGCGTATTATTTTACTGATTTCCTACAACACTTTCGACGGTCGTCACGTCTTATCACCTTTACTTTAATTATTTATTTATTTAGTTACTTTAATTAAAACGGGATTAATCCCAATTACAATAAACAATAACAGATAAAACAAATTTACAACAGGAGATTACAACTGTGAAAAGAATACTAAAATTGTTGCTTGCAGAAGACCCAAAACCCAAGACCTAAGACTAACAGAAGATGGGAAAGCGAGCCAGAGACAATGATGGCGACGCAAGAGTTATATTCAAGAAATCACATCACACAATATACACACAGTCAAGGACCTGCTCTGGACTCTCACAGTCACAGAAAACCACAAGTGCTATTATTCAGATTAAGAAAACTCTATCACAGACACACCAATACTATGAAGAAGGCAAAAAAATCAAACGAGATCTTAGCACTGAAACCGGCATCTGTAGTATTAGAAGACACTATAGAAAAAAGATAAACAAAATGTCTACTCAAGATGGATCTAAATATTCTACAGTCAATTCGAAAATTGATACCATCAAAGAGTTTCAAAACGATACAAGCGCCTGCTGTAACAGTGAACATAATGTTGCACATAACGATCAATATGATATTGCTAAAGTTATGATGGATAATTTTAAATATTTACTTAATAAATGGATTGAGAAGTACTTACTAGAGAGTAAAGATTCTAAAGACAAGTCAGAGTCAGTGCTGTACTCGTTACTGCATAAAACAGAACTGAACAGATCAAGCTCATCTTCATCAAGATCTACGTATGTACTGAATAGAGAAGGAGAGCGTAGGGAGGTGAAGAATAAAAAGGTAGAAACGACGTCTATAATATGCCAGTACTGCAAAAACCAAAGCTGGGTAAGAAATTCACGAGAAAACAGTTGGAAGGCGTCGTCTTGCCATTCAACACCTACTTCACACAAAAACGTCAAAGTGATATCCAATTTAAGTATCCCAAAAAATCTACATAAAAAAAGTCAAGATAGAAACAAATTAAATCACAAAATCGAAATAACAAAACACAAAGTTTTGCCTATTAATAAACCCAGCAATATATTTGACTACTCCAGTTATGATCTACTTACTATTTCAACGAAATCTTTCACGAAGAGATGTGCAACTTATGATTGTGACGGGAAGAAAAAACAACGAAAAAAGAAACGACACATCGTATTCCTACCTAAGCCTTTTTATAAAAGTGCCACCGACTCTACCACAGACGAAAACAAACATATAACCAGACAAAGTAAAAATTCTACTTTAGAACCAATGCCTAGCCTTATGAAAAGTATCTACGCTGATGACCCAGCTAACATCACAAGCACTGATGACAATGTAAACTTTATAAGGAATGATTTTACCATGACTGATGTAAATGATTCCTTGGCAGAAGTGTATACTGCTAAAATAGATAAAGTAGAATCGAAAGCCTTAACCGAAGGTATTGATATATGTGAATCTAGTTTTCATCAAAATCCTGCACTGAACGAAGACGATAGAAGTGATCCTATGATGACAATTGATTTTATGAATGAAAGTCTTGTATTTTCTAAACCAGGGCAAACAAAAATAAACGAAGCTTGCACAAAATCTAGAGCTACAGATACTGATATAGCAAATATAGAGTATATCAAACAAATGAATAGAAAACGTAAAAATTGTCTAAACGCATCTAAGATTAATAAAACTGGAAAAAAAAGATTAAGGACCAAGAAAGACAAAAAGCGTTACAGTAACTGTGAAGAATTTGTAGGCCACTGTCAAAATATACTTCAGTACTTTGCAGAATATGATAATAAAAATAATATGAAACTAGATATTCATATTACTATGCTTCCAATTAATAATTTACAAAACAAAAGCACAGAAATAAGTATACAAGATTTGAAAAATAGTTACGACAAGTGTGATGCAATGATATACAATATTAAACCAGCGTTTTTAGAAAAGTCAAACTTAAGCAATACTAATAATGTTTGGGACAATGCTCACAACATTATACCATTACTAGATGGAGCTGACAATCAAACAAAGTACATTTTCAAAAGTGGTAGTTCTAGTGAGAAGACAGCTACGTCTCACGAAAATAACGCGATTACCTTAGATCGTAGCACCGTAACAGATGTTGAGATGCAAGACCATATAAACGAACTTAAATCTATAATCAAAGACCTTGCTAAAGCAGCAGAGGTTTTTGCCAAGGATAACACGAGTAAAAAAACAAAATTATCACAATGTGACAACGATATTGCCAGCAAATTAGAAACCTTATCAAAAGGGATTCAATTCTCCAAAGAAACCTCGAAACTTCCATTGATTTCTGGTATAAAGTTATCGAAAGAACCAAAGAAAGTAATAGATGTTAATGAATTCTACAACCGGCTCATGCGAAAGAGCACTTCATACAACATCATTGATAGTGAATCAATACTTCGAGTCACTGACATGACTTCAGCGAATGAAAGTAACAAAATGGTTAAATCTGTGAAATCACTTCCGAACGTCAAATCCATGGTTAAGGTTAACACCATGGAGAAAAACAGATCACTAACATATTTCTGTGGCGAGTATGATAAAAACGATTTTATCTATAACTCCTGCGCAGCACCTACGCGTCCCAAAATGTGGCTGAAATTACAAAGAAAGAAAAAAAGATGTGACTCAATCTGCTCAATGGATTCTGGGGATTTCATGCAGCTGGTGGGTTCCGACTATACTGGATGTAGACGTCACTCAGTTCTCTGTACTGATGATGATGAGGAGAAAGGTATGGCTCGTGAAAGTGTATGCCATCGAAGAGGCATGGGATTTGGTGAAGGTTGTTTTTACTGCATGCTGATGTGGATACCAGTCATCCTCATAGCTAGTCTTCTTTACAGTTACGTTATTAAAGATAATATTACTCCTAACAAAAATGCAACTCAGGGAGTAAGGCAATTAGTATCACTATACAAAGAAGCTGATAACGGACCGTTACCACTGTCATATAGCATAAAACTTTCTGATTTAGGATTTTAATTATGTTTTCAATGTATTAAATTTGATGTACTTTTACTGGATTTTTACATTTCAAGTTTTCAACATTATAACCTAATGGTAATCATTAATTATTATTTGACATAAAAAGAAGCTAAGCCTCATTGTTTCGTGCAAATTAACTAAACCATTTATAAGATAACCGATTGTTTCAGAAAAACTAGCAAGTAAAATGCAACACACTGAAGAAAAAAATACTTCAAAAGCAAAGAGGGCCAGACGAAAATCTCAAACTCGCTTTCCCAAGAAATACCCAAGCTACGTCGTCGCCTTTTCCCTTAAAGAAACATACGATGATCTTGTAACTGCTCAGCAGATGATTTGCAATAAACGAAGTCCTCACGAACGAAGCCCGCAAGAAAGCACCAACTCCATTACAACAACAAATTCTTTGAAAATGTTTGAATCTGAACAAGTTGACAAACTGAATCAAAACTTAGATAAGCCTGAAACTAAAGAAACTCTCAAGAAAAGCAGTCCGCATGAAAGCATTAATTCTATGGGATCTCTAACGCCAACAAACTCTTTAAAGTATTTGACTGGTGACAATAGTTCTAATGCTTCATTTATAACAATAGGAGAAAAAGAAAACATAGTTATTGATTTATCTGAATCGGTTTTTGAAAATAGTCTCATTAAAAATGAAGAGAATCAGGAACCTGATAACTTGAGCAAAAATGTAACGAAAGTTGAAAATGTTCAAGTTATTCCAAAACACGAACATGTAGATGAAAACGCTTATGAAAATACGAGTAGAATTTTTTCTCATGGTGAAAAACAAATTACAATAATCAGTGCCTCTGAAACAGAAAAGTTTTCAGAAGATGAAAATAAAAAGGAGGGTGCAAATAAAAACTCAGAATCGGTGAAGGAATCAAAAAACAGTCGCAAGTACAAAAAAAGGAGAGGTCCCAAACGGCAGCTTAAAAAAACCGTCAATATAAAGAAGAATTTTAAATACAAAAATCCAAAAAAAATCATTAATACTCAACTAGAAAAATATTATGAAAAGAGAAATTCTATTGATGCCAATCAAATCCAGAAAGAGTTATATTCGAATAAAGTATCTACGGTTTTATCTAGAACAAGTGTTTTACATAAAATAATAGCTAGAGAAAAATTGCAAGAACAAACAGAGTTTATTTCATTCATCAACGATGTAGGCCTTAATGAATACGACAATGAATCTCTCTCTTCATTCATGGCAACCAACAAAAATTCTATAACCAGCAATTCAAGTCAAAAAACCATAAAACAAAAAGTTAGTACAACGTCTCTTCAGAACGAACAAGAAGCAAATGAAGAAACAGTGGATTCTATTGTAAAAGTACATACAGAGAACACTCCTTACAAAACAGATGTCATCAATGTCGCCGTTGCGGTAGCTTACAATAGATCAAAAGTTAATGCTCAAGAAGAGACTGCTCCTGTACCTAGTAATGAAAAGTTCATGCACTTGGGAAGCTTGACCAGTTCCGAAACGGCGCCTCCATTCGCTTCTAAATTGACATCTGAATCACCAGCGGAATTCGAAGATTTTAAAGCTGTAACAATCGAGACCAGCGGTGGAACTTTGGTAAACAAAAATTCTAGTTTCGGCGTTTCTAGTGATGACTTTGTTATTGCTAGGACTAGCTCAGATTTTTCCAAATCAAGTGAAAACTCTATGTACACGCTTAAAAATAACTTGGATACTGTTGTAGATATAGAACCTGTTGATATTAATAACTCCGTAGAAGAAAATAAGCCAACTCTTTTGGAAACGGTTATCAACTTAGGTGTTTACCCAGAAATGACTCCATCTACTAGTTCAGACACTCCTTTTGAATACGATTACAGCGATGTTATTGTATCTAGGAACCTCCACGGTAAATACCCGATAAACTCCAGTAAAGGTGATAATAAAGAACAAAAAATATCAAAGAACGTGTTGAAGAAATCAACTCACCAACAGAAAGAAAAGATATTGAATAGAATTATAAACCTACCAAATCAAGTTGCTATCAAAGCTTTGCTAAAAGAAAACGAGAGGCCGCAAATGAAATGTGCAGAAGAATCTAGACACCCTTCGTATATGCCAGAAATGTGGGACAGACTTGTGATGACTCTAGATATGGCCGTGAAAAGACTAGAAGACAATTTGGTAGAGAAAATTGTTAAAGAGATAAAGAATACTTTCAATCAAGCTTATCCTATACCTAAAGATATTCCAACACCAGAAACTAAAGATGACCTGTCGCCTGTCAAAGTAGAAGAAACAAAGAAAGATGCACATCAAGGTCTGCAGTGTGATCTAGTCAAAACCAAAATTATAGACCAAATAGTGCAAAAGCTCAGTAGCAGCAGTCCTAAGGTCTTCGAACCAGGAGTTGTTATCAAATCTCGACCAAAACCTGAGGTATTTGAAGACATCGAAGTCCTAAAATCCGCTGAAGTACTATTGGAGCCAGAAAAAGGTGACACCGTTACGGTTTCGACTGTTACTTATAAAGTGTGTAGATTTCGTCGTTTGAAAACTTTATTCGCTGGTCCCTTTACTTTTATTCGTGAAAATGTGTTTGTGATAACCAGTGTGCCGACGTTTTTTGTTGTGTTGCTGTGTATTTATGGTTTAATTTTGTTGTTTATGAAAACTTGGTGATGTTTGTGAGTTACTTAATTTTTGTTTTATTTTGTAGCTTCAATCTCACTGTCTTATCTAGCATCGATTTACTGAGCAAAACTACAGGTCACAAGTATCAAATACTCAGAATCTTAATGAATGTACTATATTATTGTATTTTGCTGTGACTTAGGTTCTCACAATTATTAACGCCTATTTACCACTTGATTTGTCATTTTATGCTGACGTTTCGAAGCTATTTAGAAGCTCTTCTTCATGAGCACCGCCCGCGACCGCGTTCGACGGTTGCTCGGCGAATACAGTCTGCATAAATGACAAATTCAAGTGGTAAATAGCCGTTAATAATTTAATATGATTTCTAACCACTATAGTTTTAACTACTTAAGGTTCTCGTCCACTAGTTGGGTACATACCTGCTATACTCTAAATTCAATAAAGCCTATTTTGAATAACAATTAAAAGTATTATGATAGAAACAACAAAATAAGTAATTCTCAGTTATATTTGATGTTCTTTTTTAAATAAATATTTTATATAATTTAATTAGTAACATAATCGCATCACAACTTAAACCAACAAAATGGATAGTCTACATACTTAGATAAAATAAAATTAATATCACATAAAGGTATGTAATATTGTTACATTAAGTAATAGTAAAGTAACAATAAACAAAACAATATTTACATTATTTAGTCATAAATAATAGCATTGAAAATACATACATAACTAAGTAAATGCATAAATAAAATAATTAAACAAACTAATAAATATAAATAAGATAGTAGATATTAGTATAATAAATATCATAAGAGTTTTTTTGATCGTTAACAAAAGTAAAGAAATAAATATTTAGGTATCAAACTACTTTTATGAAAACAGGGTAGCTGTTACATTTTGCCCAGTGCCCACTACAGGGCAGTCGAGTTATGCCTTTGATGTTTTTTTTATACAAATGAAGTGGCAACCAAGCGTACGGCCCACAGGTTGGTAAGCGGTTACCGCAGCCTATGGACGCTTGCAAAACCAGAGGTATCACTCGCGGGATGCCTTGAGGCATAGATCGAAAAACTCATGCAAACAGCGAAAAGAAAACTAATTCACTAAACAAAACTAAAAAAAAACAATAAAATAATAACTCGCAAAAGTAAGTTTTATTTAGCTAAATCGATAAGTTTTTTATAAAAATAAATAATATCAGAGAAATTGAGTTGTAAATTGAATAACTACAACGATCATTACATTAAAGTTTTCTTGATAGAATAGGATTGTGACTGTTATGGGACGTTCCGGTATAGTCGGCGTAGGCCTTAAAGCTGCATATTATTTTAGGCTTCGCTAGAATGATCGTTACAGTAACATTAGTTTTTTTTATAGATCATGATTGTGACTGCTATGGCACGTGATTATTATTTTAGGCTTCCGCTAATACTAGGCGTCCGGATCTGTCCACAGCGTATACTGGACGAATTCGACGCCCCCTGCAAAGAAAAATGGTGACTTAAAGACTTGGTCGAAGGTCCACCTTATAATCGCCCCCGAACACCTAATTTTCATTATTTTTTTTATACAATTGAAGTGGCAACCAAACGTACGGCCGACAAGGTGGTAAGCGGTAACCGCAGCCTACGGACGCTTGCAATACCAGAGGTATCATTAGCGGGTTGCCACCTTGAGGCTAAGATCGAAAGCCTCATGTGCCAGTAATTTCACCGGAAACCATACCCTTCACACTGGAACACAGCAATGCGAGCATTACTGCTTGGCGGCAGAAATAGGTATGGTGGTAGTCCTTCCCCGGACGAGCTTTATCACAGAGAACTCTACTACTCTTAATATAGACAAGCGTTTGACCACCACCTCACCTGATGGTAAGTGATGGTGTGGTCGATGATGGAGCACGCTTGTCTAGAAATATCATGCCTATATCATGCATAACTTACACAACACACCCATCATGACAGCCTTTTAATGTTCCCACTGCTGGGACACTGGCCTACTCTCGGGTGACAGTGATTGGGTCTTCCACCACGCGGACCCAATGCGTATTGGCAACATGTGGTCGCAACATTTTTAGTGTCTTTATCTATGTGTAAATTACTGTAATCTGTAATGACAATGAGTGTATTACGATAATTGTAAATCGATTACCTTAATCTAGCGCTTTTTCTTCTCTCGTCGTTTGTGACAGCCACCGCTTCAGCCACAGCTGGACCTTCTGTTATTTCCTACAACACATACATATAGTTAAACAGAGTTGGACCACTGACTCATACGAACTTACTTACTTTTTTATATAAACACATTCCATAACGCAAGAAGTCGACGGACGTGAGGACTCACCAGAGATAACATTATATTCTTAAAAAAATTACAGTTTTCTGTTCGCTTCCGTTTGTTGACAGTATGAAGATTTTTTTATGTAAGCAAATGATGAGACTATCAAATCGTTGCCTTTTTTTTTTATACAACTGAAGTGGCAACCAAACGTACGGCCCACAAGATGGTAAGCGGTTACCGCAGCCTATGGACGCTTGCAATACCAGAGGTATCACTCACGGGTTGCCACCTTGAGGCATAGATCGAAAGCCTCATGTGCCAGTAATTTCACCGGAAACCATACCCTACACACCGGAACACAGCAACGCAAGCATACTGCTTTGCGGCAGAAATAGGTATGGTGGTAGTAAGTACTTCCCCGGACGATGTTACGCCTGATGTTAAGCTCCACGCCTGACCATAACAGTTGCAGTGTCAAACCTTTCGTGTATTCCCGATGGCCCCATTAACCGTGGCCCCGTTAATAGGGTTAAGTTTTAAAGTTCTGCGTGGCACTGCACTGCGCTTGTCACCCTGACACGTAGTTATTTGGTAAGTCTTCGCCCAGTAATTTCACTCGCTACAGTCCCCCAAAGCTAAACACAGTGCAGCTTGCACACTACTGCTTGGAGGCAGAATATCTGACACTGCGGTGCGCTACCACAGAACTATCTTAAATATAGTTCTGTGGGTGGTACCACAGGTGGTACACACCAAGACGGACTCTCGCTGAAAAGTCTTAATACCAGTTAATGTGTAGAATGTGGTGTGTAGGTTCCTTACCTCGACAGGGGACTCCGTGGTGGCAGCAGGGTTAGCTTGCACCCTCGGTACGGGGAAGGGGGCGCCGTATCTTGTGTTCACACGGGGTTGAGTCCTGGGAAACAAAACCGCTATACATTATTTATCATTATTGGAAATCGCGTAACAATAAAATATTCGAGCACGCGAGCCCTGTATAGGTTATAGGTCATTGACACGCGCAGATCATTGACGCGTGGGTTATTGATACGCGGTTCATTGACGCGGGGTTCATTGACACGCGCCGCAAGCTGCCTTTTTTATTTTCGACAAGAATAACTCATAACTGACCATAAAAACGTAAACGATTTACTTGAGATAAAAAAAAAAACATCTATAAAAATATACATGCGTTTTTTTTATGTGTGGAACCTATTCCGTGTCAGGTTAATAATGAATGACATAAGTGCGTAAAATGAACCACAAAAATTAGTCCCAAAGACAATAAATCGTGACGATGAAATAAAATCGATGAAACTATATTGTAGCTAAATGCTTCGTATTTCGTTCATATTCCTTTTACTTCAAGATTTATTTTTAAAGCAATTTAAGCTTAGATTTTGAACATTTTCATGGCAAGCAAAACTATATTTATTTACTGTTGGATGTTATGTTTTTTTAAATACCCCTTACGAACGAACAGTCGGCAGTAGTTAGTCGCCTGTAGAATACCAATGAATTGCATTGCAATGATGGTAAGGAGTCATGGTTTGTCTGTGTGTAGTAATAGTAAAGGACATTGACTGAATATTTTATGTTGGTGATTATTCAATGGTGTTGAATGAGTGATAATTTGAGTTACTCACTCAACAGTCACTATACAGTCACAACCTGATTCTACACTAATGTCTGTATTCTATCTATCTAGATGTGTATTATAATTAAGTATAACAGTCATTTAGCACCCATAACACAAGCTCTGCTTAGCTTGGGGCTAGATAATGCTGTGTGGATTCTCCAGCATTAAAATAAAATCTTATATATAAAAATGAATCGCTGTGCGTTAGTCTCGCTAAAACTGGAGAACGGCTAGACCGATTTGGCTAATTTAGGTCTTGAAATGTTAGTAAAAGTTCAGGGAAGGTTCAGGTCTACTAGTTTAAAATAAAAAACATTCAAGAACGAAACTCAAGCTCAAAACGATACTCAAGCATAGATTTTTGACAGTTCTTCATAGTTGTCAAATCGACTATTCACACTCGAGTTACGGGCCCTAAATTCCCTTAGTTATTAGATTAGAAACTACAAGTACTTGACGACCTCTGTGGCGCGGTGGGCGTGTGAAGTAAGAACATAATAAAATCGTCTCTCCTTTATGTAAATAGAATATTTTGGCATGCAAATGCCAAATCAAAATGTTCTATTTACATTTCTATAAGTTTTATGTGACCTTGACCAGGTATACAGTAGGTCGTGGGTTTGAGTCTGGACGCGTGCCAATGTCTGTGACTAGGTATGCATTTATCATTAGGTTAAAAGGGTGAAGGATAAAGTTAACCAATGCTTATGTTCTAGAAGATTCGACTGAATGTGTTGCTAGACTACTAGAAAAGGTGTTTAAAAAAATCTATTACTCATCATCATAATTTTTTATTTTTTTTTATATCATATAACGTCTCAGGGTGGTAACATGCAGGTGATGTCTATGATGTTGCATGCGTACATAGGCTGCGGTAACCGCTGGCCATCGAGTCGGCCGTACGCTTGGTTACCACTTTAGTAGTATAAAAAAAAAAACATTGGTGCACGACCAGGCTCGAATCCATGACCTTAGGATCGGAAGGCAGGGTCACTACCACTAGACCACCAGCGCTCTAGCTAGAGTATGATTAACTAACCTTGAACCAAAAGCAGTGGCGACCGCGGTTGCTCCTTCCTCGTCTTTGTCTTCAGGTTCATCAATGTCGTTTCCCTCCTGGTTGATATCTAATCCACTTTGTAGGTTGTCTTGTCCTTGGAACTGCTGTGGTTGCCCGAATTGCTGTGGTTGCCCGAACTGCTGTGGCCCCAATTGCTGTGGTTGAAGAAACTGGCCTTGCGGTTGGGCCAATTGAGGTTGGAGGTATTGGTTTTGGAGATCATTTGACCGCGGTTGTAGGAATTGCATTTGAGCAAGTTGCATATATTGACCTTGAGGATCAGAGTATTGTGGTTGAAGATACTGAATCTCTGGTTGAACTTGTTGCGGTTGCGCGAACTGCCTTTGTACTTGCGCGTATTGGTTCTGAGCAGATGGTTGCGCGTATTGGTTTTGGGGAGCTGGTTGTCCGTATTGATTCTGAGGGTCGGCTGCCTGTGGTTGTAAGAATTGAGTCTGAGGTTGCCCTGGTTGCAGGAATTGAGTCTGTGGTTGACCTGGTTGCAGGAATTGGGTTTGTGGTTGACCTGACTGAGGTTGAGCGTATTGAGTTTGATCATACTGATTCTGGACCTGATCATATTGGTTTTGAGGTTGATAGAATTGACCTTGGTTTTGTGCTGGGAAAGATTGGACTACTATCGGCTGTTGGTAAAACTGCTGCTGATTTTGACTATTTTGATTCTGTTGCTGTTGGCTCTGACTTGCTTGATTTTGTTCATTTTGATCTTGATTATCGGCTTCTGGTTGCTGGGAAAAGTTAGGTTGAGGCTGTTGAGCAAAGTTTGTTTTTGGTTGCTGGGCGAAGTTTGGTTGCGGCTGTTGTGGTTGGAATGCAACAGGTTGCGCTACAAATTGTGGTTGACCAGCAGGTTGATAGTTCACTGATGCGTATTGAGAAACTGGTTGTACTGGTGAGTACTGAGAAGTTGGTTGTACTGCAACCGCGTCAGGGTTAGGTTGGATGTAAACATTAGGCTGGAATTGAGCTGGTGCTTGTAAGACCACAGAATCAGGGTATTGAGGCTGTGGCTGGTAAGTTTGAACTTGGGCTTGGGCGAACTGAGAGATCGGTTGCTGGACCAAAACTGGTTGCGCGTTCTGAGCTAAGAATCCCTGATTTTCAGCCTGTTGCTGAGCCGATTCTTGGTTTTGAGCTCGCTGAGCCAAGACTGATGGTAAGGCGGAGAAATGAGCTGGCCCGTCGAAACCGGTCACTTGCCTCTGAGGTTGGATATAAGCTCCAGAAGCTACAGACTGAGGCTGGTTGTACTGCCCGGAAACAGACTGGAGTTGCACAAATTGAGGCTGCAGCTGCAACTGAGCTAATGAGCTCAAGAAGAACTCTCCAGGATACTCCTTTACATTTTGTTTCGTCACTTCCACCGATGTCTTCTCCTTTGCGGATTCGTTTAAGACCTCTTCCTGGTTTAGGTCGAGGTCAGTGGTGGATGTCACTTGAGTGGTCGTGGCTTCGGTGGTGGTTCTGGCGAATTGGCGAGGGTTGACATGTGTATTTTGACGGCTAGCGGTAGATTGAGCGTCGAGCTGTTGTTGTCGCTGATATTCGCGGTACCTTTCCTGCTGCTGCTGGTACTGGAATAGTAAAACTGGGTTTATTTGTTATTTGACAACCATGGCGATGCGGACGTTTGATTGGCTGATCGTTAGAGGTGGGGGATCCAGTGGTAAAACAAAAGTTGGCATGATAAGCAACTATATGTTCCTAGTATTCTAATGTTCCAACTGCTGAATTATTACAGTTTTTACAGTTCAAATATTAGAAGACTAGAAGAGATCCATATGCACTATGCGTGGATGGATAACACATGTTTGTCGATGATTAGGTGTAAAACAGTTTCTTTCGTGTTTTTCTGCACCGTTTGTGGGTACTGGCACATTAATTCGGAAAAAAAATATACAAATGTATTCAGAATCAAATCCATTTTTTAGAATTTAAAAAGCAGGGGTGCTAGGTACTAAGCAGTATTCTACTTCTGTAGTAGAAGTGTATTCAAAAACTCACCTGAGACTGTTGAAGGTTCTTATCCAAATTCCTCAGATCCTGGTTAAAGTTCGGACCAGCATACTGCTGGCCGCTGATCGGGGAGCCTTGGAACAGCGGTCTCTGCTCTGGCTGAGGAAGACCCTGGACTGAGACGTCTCCTTCGCCTGGAGCTGGCTGGCTACGAGGGTCCACAGGAGGGAGATACTGCTGACTTTGTGGCTGGAACGGAATGATGGTTCAGTAAAACGATTTAGCTTCGCGACTACTTACATCTGCCTGACTTCAAATATCAAGTTGCATAGAATCATGAGTTACTAACTATAGTCTGGTTTTTAATTCAAGTCTAAAAAGGTAAAAAATGGTGATAACATAGAAAAAAATACTTATTGATACTTAAGATAACAATTTTTTATTCTCGCATAGATTTGTAAAACTAATTAAAATAGCTTACGGGTGGTTAGGTCTGAATGTCATAATGTACTGATCTATATAACGTACGTACTTCAAAAATAACTTTTCCCGAAATGACTGATTTTCTATAGGTCTTCCTTATTAAATGTCGGAAATGAAACTGTCAAATGTATGTACAGTCAATCTCTTTATTTTTAAAATATTTAAATAAAATCAATTTTATTCCAAATAGAACTACTAACCTCCGAAGTACAGTCAGTACAGTCTTGATTGAAACAAATACTAAATAGATTAAGACTTTGTAAGCTATTTATTGAGATGCAGATGAAAATATTTACAGAGAAAAATCATAAAATAAAATATATTTTTATATCAAGTTTTTAGTTCCGAGCCAAGTGACAGTTCTTGTCATTTTTCTTTCTCCGGTAACCATGTAGGTCTGATTCTGATTAGTACGCAGATACAAGTATTATCGATCCAAAGGTTTTGTTTTTCTGAGATACACAAAATTGACATTTGACAATGACATTTGTTTGTTTACCTTTTTGGACTTGAATTAAAAACCAGACTATATAGGGTTACGTCATACATAAGTATTTATTAATATAAATATTTACAGGTCTAATAAACACTTTACAATATTATTAGATTATTACGTCTTGGGGCTAAAAAAGTGGCTAAGATGAATATCACTAGCATGTAATTAGCATCACGCATACACTACAAGCCAAAAAGTGGCTAAGATGAATATCACTAGCATGTAATTAGCATCACGCAATATATTATCACGCTTGTAGTGTAAAGCCAAAAATGGGATAGGTACTAGCACAAATAATAAAAATCCAAGTAGCCTAAGTAACTATCTATATTTTTTTAATTCACTTCTGCAGGCCTAATTGTCGGATTGGAAACCGAATGTTTTAAAATAGGTCTAGAACTCGAAAGGAAGATTACATAACACTGTATTTTTATGACTTACCTACAAGACCTAGGTAATAAACAGCAGAGTTCAGAAAACAATTGTATATACTTATCGATTTCGACAGGTCATTGCTCGTCTGCCAGATGCTATATCTTTAATTATCTTACCTGCTGGTTCTGGCTTTTCTGAGGCAGCTCGAAGGAGGGTCCGCTAGGCCTCCAACCACTAGGAGGATAGGGCGCCGGGGGCTCCGCTACCGCCCCACTTACAAGTAATATTACAGCCAGCAGTTCCTGAAACAATAGCTAAGTAAATAACTGGAGTCTACTCTTGAAAACGAGAAGCGATAATCCTGGCAAATATCGTAGTTCAACTTATGACGGTGACAACTACGTTCAGAGCATTCACGGACATAAGATACTGGCCTACTCTTGAGCGAGAGTGAATAGGTCACCACGAGGACCAAATGCGGATTGGTGGATAGCAAAATAATTATCCAGAAATATCTATGTAACAAAGGCTTAATTCCAAATAGTCAACTCTACTATCATGGTGCCCCCACTCGATGGACCGATGATGTGAAATCGGTATCAGGAAGTCAATGGATGACATTATTGTTGACAAGAGTGACTTTTACTAAATCAATTTAGTGCACAGGTTCCGAAGTCACGTTCTTAGGGTAGGAAGGCGGGGATCACTACCACTAGACCACCAGTGCTCTTCATTATAATTCATAATTGGCATGTTACATAAAATATAATTCCCCGAGTTCCAGACAACAAACAAATCTCTTCTATTTTAGTCCTAATCGAAATAAATCAGAATACCTAATTCAAAACTAGGCTTTTATAAATAAATCACTGATTATTCAAAATAAAAAACCCGAATTTATCACTTCTCACACTAACACTAGCACTTAAAAAACGTGTAATCACCTTCATTTTCGTAGACTTTCGCTTGTTGTCCTGCGCACGCGCATCGCTTTTATAGACAATACATTTGAGAAATTGTCATGCGAATCGCGGACTATTGAGACCTTACTGAAACCTAGGGTTGGCATACAAAAAAATATGCAAAAAAAGTGTCTTAGAGGTGTGTCTGTCTTACCTATTTAACTCTCATGGTCTGATCAGGAACCTAACTTCTTCTTCTTTCACTTATGGCGTCTGTGGCTGAGTTTGCCACAATTAACTCTTGAAAGCGATCGGTATTGGACAAGTATTGGAATATGACATTTCGTACATTTGCCAGCAAACCTAGCGCCAAATTCATCCTTATTTTCAAGAGTATAAAAATTTTACAACAGTAAATAAAAATTGGGATTGCATCGTAATTGTCATTGAATTCAAGAGTAAGGCGGTGTCGGATCAGTTTGAGACTCCAGTCATTGTCGCCCTCCATCGAGACCATGGCAGTTGGTGGAAAACTATAGGTACCCAATAGTGTCCTTACACGGAGTCACGATCCTCAACAATGGGGAACCGATTAAAGAGAGGAATAAGTAAGTAAGTTAGCGAGAGAAAAACTCGCAATACAGCCTCAGAGTCAGAAAAAATGTTTAAGTAGGTGTAAGTTTGTTAATTGAATATCTACACTTTATGTGCAAAAACACTAAGGCATTGTTAAGTCAATCATGATAAGTTAATTAAGAAAAACTATCAACACTTATGAAATATGATTGAACGTTAATTGATAGATTCAGGCGTTACTTTGCGGAAATCCATTACAAGATAAAAAAAAAAAAAAAAAAAAACAGACGAAAAATCTCTAGTACTAGAATATAGCGGAATAGTACTAGAGATTTTTCGTCTGTTTTTTTTTTTTTTTATCATGATTGAACGTTGTAGGTAGGTACCTACTTATTTACCTATTCTTCGACATATCTATACTAATCTATACCTACTAATATTATAAAGAGGAAAGATTTGTATTTTTGTTTGTTACGAATAAACTCAAAAACTACTGGACCGATTTCAAAAATTCCTTCACCATTAGAATGCTACATTATCCCTGAGTAACATAGGCTATATTTTTTACACATTACTTTAGCCTCATCATTACAACCTAAAATTACATGAAATGTATAATATTGTCCTATAAGACCTTTCTGAAAATAAAGAATTTTATTATTTATTTATTATTATATTTATTACTAGCGACTCGCCCCGGCTTTGCACGGGTGCGGTTTCAATGCACCCACGCGAAGCTGGGAAGGACTGCTAGTTGAGTCATATGGCTGGATTGACTGCTAACTTGGTAGTTCTCTGCCTTGTAGGCTGTGGGTTCGATTCCTACCCAGGACGATTTTTTTTATGATTAACAGACATGATGAAAATTAATCTATCAGTCATCTGATTTCCAGTACATTATAAATGTAGAATGGCTCTTCCACTCCATGGACCGATGATATTAAAGCGGTCGCAGGAAGTCGCCTGACTATAAAATATCTACCGACTGTAAAGTTTTTGAATGGTTATAAAAAGGACTGATTTGACAACCCTAACGTCACTAATTTGAATATATCCCAAAATTGCATTGAATTCTCAACTCTATAAACAACTGCAGAGAACACATTTAGTCACTATTCAATTTCGAGTCCTCTTATCATTTTGAGTAGTTAGGTAGGTATCCTACCAAAGGTTCCTAGTGCTTAGCACAAAAAAGTCGTTTGACAATCGTAAACGTAAACGTACCGTCTAGCTGTCAACTTGTATTGGATTTTGGTAGTTCATTTAACGCACTATAGAGGCGCTTTTCAAAATCCTATACAAATTGACAGCTGGACGATACGTTTACTTAGACGATTGTCAATCGAGTTTTACGTGCTAAGCATTCTGGATGCTCAGACGTCACTTTACACGACCAAATGATTACAGACGCCACAAATTAAAAGAAGAAATACTAGCAGTCCATCCCAGCTTCGCGCAGGTGCGAAGCCAGGGCGGGTCGCTAGTAATAAATATAGCCTATGTTACTCAGGGATAATGCTGCATTCCAATGGTGAAATAATTTTTGAAATCAGACCAGTAGTTTTTGAGTTTCTTCGTAACAAACAAAAACATACAAAAATACAAATCTTCTCTCTTTATAATATTATCAGTACCTACCTATAGATAGATTTTTGTCACCTTCTACTAGGTACCTACTGCCTACCAAACTAAGGATATCTTTTACTAACCTCGGTGGCGCGGTGGGAGAGTAACCACTATCCAGTGTAAATGCGGGTTCGATCTCATTGCGGAACAAATGTTTGCATGATCTGCAAATATTTGGGTGTTTCTATGTAAGTATATTATATAATTGTGTATTATTTCAGTTATCTGGTACCCATAGTATAAGCTCTGCTTCGTTTGGGTCTAGATGGCGCTGTTTTTACAAAAAAAATCGGAAATTTCTGTCCGATTTTTTTTCAACTTTTTAAGTTCCATTCTTATCGGTTCAACCGTTAAGGTGTGATTCATACAAAATATCTTAACATGTGAATTTATAATTTGGAGTAGGATAAGTTATAATTATAATATACCTACTTATTTAGACATAGTTAAAACTCTAAAATATGAAGATTCCTACTTACCATTATTTTCTTTAAGTTTTTTTGGGAATACTATAGCATCATAGGAGTTCTGACTCTAAGCTACTTAGATACTTTCAAAGATAAAAATGTATTTGCTAAACGGGAAACATGTCGAATCCCACACGAGTTAGTGGAAAAGTTTGCAGTGGCTAGAGATGGGACAAGATGGAGGTCAAAGTTATCGATATCGATTTGTCGTCACCACAAAAGGGTACCTATCACAGTGATTGATTCAGAATTAAATTATATAATTTTTATAGTTAGTTATATAGTTTTATATTTTTAGATAATACTTAATCTAACTAAACTATTCAATTCTGAAAATATAAAACCGTTGCGATGGGACATATATGTGTTGGTACGCTTGGTTTTTTTTTTATTCAAGTCTTTGAACTGAACTGACTTTACGTTGCTTTGTCCTCATCATAATAAAATTCTAGTTCTACAAATTAATAATCGAGTGATAATTCATCAGTCAGCTAACCGGTCATGAAATCATTAACCCTATCTATAGATATAATATTATGTAGGTACCTGACAAATTGTAGGTTGAGTACCTACTTACTTATAACACATAGATATACCTAAGCCTAAATAAGTTATTGTATTCTAAATTAAATAAAAAGAAGTAGGTTTGGTAATCGATAAGTCTTTCCCATCCCTATTTATGACAGCTCGGTTAGATTCAATTTTGATAAAATTAGTACCCACCATCGAAGAGTTAGACAGTCAGCCAGTTAAATCTTCTCGGGGACTTTGTAAGCACGCCGCGGCATAAGCTGCCATTTATTCGCCATTTCTACGCGATATCTTCGCTATATCGGCGCCGTATCTGCACCATTCGCCACAACCAAAACGGTATCAGAGTTGGAATGAGTTTTATTAATTTAACCTTTATAACAAGTGGTGTAAGTTTAGAAAGGTTACAAATGTAGAGCATATCTATATAAGGAGGGAGACTTTCTTTGTGATAAGCCAAATCATTCATTCTTTCATTTATGTTAGTCCGTTGTAACGGATATAATTCGCTTTGCGGACTAGGCATTTAAATATCAAAAGTATTGTCCAGTTTGTGAAATAAATATGAAATGTTAATTGGCGAGCGTCCACCCCACGGTTTCCATTGCAATATTTGGCTTCGGCCCTGCATCGTAAATGTGAATGTTTGAGGTTTTAATGAAAATCGTGTGCACAAAATAAATAGAGATAAAATAAATGTATAGTTCTCTCGGCGGATCTAGGCTTCCGTGAAGTTGCCGTTTCGATGCGCAATGGAGCTTTTTCTAACTAAATTGTCTTTGCGCATCACAAACGGCTAACTTCACGGAAGCCAGACAGAAACCAGAGAACTATACCTAACTATTTGATAAAACGTTTTATTTTTTTATATTCTGTGGTCTCTAAAGGTGGATTCGACCAACTTTTGGAATAACTATTCCGCGGAATAAGAAATGTCAAATACAAGTAAACTGTAAACTGTCAGTTTACTCGCGAATAACTACGATTTATTCGCGGAATAGTGGCTATTCGAGTTTGGTCGAATCCAACCTGAGCTAAGGTATTACAGAAAAAGAAAACAACTGGAAATATTTCAAACGACAACCTTATTTTTTTTAACTAAAAGACCTAGGTCCTTCTTACCGAGGTCGCTTCAACACGGCCATACATTACTATGCACGACCACCCGCGGTCAAGTACGAATCGTGAGGTACATAGACAATCCTGTTTACTTATAAATAAATATTTAGGCGGCGAATTTTTTTTTTGAATTTTTTAAATATGATACTGTTAAAAGTTTTAATTAAATCTTATTTTAATTTAATGTATTATTGTTTTTTTTATATCATCAATATCATCAACCTATTGCAGTTTAATAAAGTAAAGTAAAAAGTAAAAAATGTTTATTTTCATAAAATTTTTACATATTTGCGCTTATCTCGAACTTATTGTAGATATGTCTGTCTGTTTACATAGGTATCCAGTTACTTACTTACATAATTGTTCTATTTTGTATATACCTATTTGGAGTACAGGTAAGATTGGGTTGACAAGTTCGAGAACATCCTACCCTTCAAACTAGTTTGGGACTGTTTCTTGTCGGGTAGTGCCCCTCTCGCTCGATTTACTCCCTATAATGCTGAACATAGGTCTCTCCCACAGAACTAGTGGTCTCTCCCATGGCGCGCCACTGAGCCCGGTCTTCGGCTCTCCCTATCCAGTTTTTGTCAGCAGTTTTTTTTATATAATAAGTAAAAAACTGGAGATGGCACAGGACCGGGATATGTGGAGTGAAGCAGGGGAGGCCTTTGCCCAGTAGTGGGACAGTATAGGCTAGATAAAAAAAAAAGAAAAAAAGTTTAAAAAAATAATACATTGATAATAATAGTTGACCAACAAGACGGTCAAGTCGCTCACCTGATGTTAAGCGCCACGCCTGATAATAATTACCTATTATTATGAAAATAGGTAGGTAACATTAATTTAGAGCGTAGGTACGCTTAGGGCTAGCATTCATCAAAGCAGAGGTAAGCGGATAGGTTACAAAATTGCGTCACTTTAATTTCGTGCGGAACTTTATCAGATATTTGATTATGTAAATAATCTAAAGTCGTTGCGTTAGACTGACTGTCTGAAAAATGATAACCAACACACGGCCTAAGCCAAGCCAAGAATCTGCCTCTGAAAATTGTAGGGTGTGTTACTAATGAGCTGTTTTCGATTCGAGATTAAAAAAAAAAGTAGTTCCGATTGCTTTGACAGATGGCGCTATCTGCCCAACTGCCATACTGGGAAAGGTTATTAAAACAAGAAAAAAGTTGGTAACTTCGTTTTTGTTTTGTCTCGTGTCAAGCGGAAAGTTGTGGGTTCATGTCCTGCTTGAGGCAAAATAATTTAACTCCAGTACGACCAAAGTTAATGTACTACGTAGTACGTACTATGACTTTAACACCAGCCAGAGGTATGACAGTGATAGACAGTGACAGCAGGAGCAACCAATGTTGAATTCCCTACACATTCACCATAGCTCGCCAAACGTAGTGCTTACATTCTCTTGGGCTCGCCAGTTGAGCTACCGCCATCTAAATAGACAGCTTTTTTTTTATAACTTGAGACGAAAACCCCTAATTAATATGAAGGGGAAAGGAATTGCGCCAGCGCAGCGGGAAGATGAAGTTTGTATGAAAAAACTCAACGCAGACGCTGGGTGATCCCCTAGTGTCGATTTTTACGCATGCTCTACTACGGTTGATACTCGCCCTAAGCGACCAGGCTTTTTATTATCAGCTAACAATTTGTATTACAAGAAAATTCGAGCTAGTTTCGTTAACTCCAGATTTTTTAAAGTTTTTTTTCAGATTGATATTATTTCCTCTTGTTTTATGCGAAACTGTGCATCTGCCGAAATTAGGCATTAAATAGTACAGCTTTCTACTGTGGTTCTCGTGAAAAATAACGTTGTTATTGTTGTCAAACACAGATTTTAGCGGCAAACCAGTTCCAAACGCCCCCATTTCTACTAATACATCAGTTCTTTCATCTAACTTGTAAAGCCCCCGTTTCCCGCTGTGCACAAAATGAGCGACTTCATTCTTGTCTATTGATAGAGAGTAAATGTCATCCGCGAATAGAGCTGCACTGTTTCCACCCTTTCTTAACCGATAAATTTTTCCTTGACTCAAAAAGTAGATGTCTTCTCGATAATCGATTATGAAATCATCGATTACATAGTTTGATAGCGGGTTTAAAGCTTTAGATTGCTTATTTTCTATCATAAACAGTCCTTTAGCGTTAAAAACCGTGTAGTATATTTTATTCTTAAACTGCATATGCCATATTGTTTTATCGAATAAACCAAACTGGCTAGTAAAGTTCTCAATAGGGCTGTATTTATAAATTCCATGTGCTCCACCTATATAAACATCTTGAGTCGATTGATCTACTGCTCGCGCGAACGAAAAATCAATGTTCGGTATCATTTTAAATCGAATGTCATCTAGATCAAATGCAGCTGTATGATCTATGGATTGATTATCTTCGTAATGGAAGTACACGATGTTTTCAGTTCTGTCTATAGCCAGTTGGCCTGAAAAACGATGTTCGTCTATGATTCGTGTTTTAGAGTAGCAGATTCCTTCGAAACAGGCGTGGCATTTGTGGCATGATGCAGTGGTGAAGCATGACGCTAATACGAGAATGCTCGTAGTACATGCGAAATACATTCTGAAATAAAAATAATAACTGATAAGCACCACTGGTTGTACACACACAAACTTAAACATTTATGATTTTACTGACTGATTCTCTAAAAACGCAAAGGTACTTAGCAACATAGCCTGTTTTAAAAAAAACCTTAATGTAAAATAACGGTCAGTAGAAATACTCGAACATAGAATTAAGTAATACTTACATTGTTTGTGAAAGAAAAAAATGTGTTCTCAGTAACCTCTATTTCTATCAATATTTTGTGTCGATACAGTCGATACTCAAAAACAACTAGGCACCCCAACTCTATTATTACAAATTTAAAAAAATATATCGTGGAATATTAAACTACCACAGCTTGCACGTGTCATTCTCGCACTGTTCACTAAAATATCAATAAAGTCACTATCTTTTATTATTATAAACAATTAGATAATGATAACATTTCTTGACCTTATCCCAGAAGACATAATAGTACAAGCATGTAGAACTCAAATGTAGAAGATTCACTTCGTGTCGTCTCAATATTTGTTTTTTAATTATTAGTATTTTTCAGGCTGCAATCTTTGAATCTGACGTCGCGTAAGGTCGCGCGTTGCAATAATACATTGTATTTGCGCTATATTATGGTTGCAATTCCCTTCATTTTGATTCCTACGAGTGTTATGAAAGGGAAATTAAACTTTTTAATTTATTTAACCTAAATTATGACACGTCAGCTTCGAACGGGTCGTAGTCTTATCTCACTACGGTGGATACTCCCCCTAAGCAACTAAAGCAATTTTTATAGGAATGGTACAACCAGGTGTACATGTAGGTGGACCACGGGCAGGGACCGTTATAGCTATAGTAGTTCAGCTGATTAGTAGGTTAGGTACAGATCCTCTCTCTAGGGCTAATACCTAAAGGATACTTAATACCAACGCGATAGAGCTCATTTTTACGTAAACTTCCAATACTAAAGACACTGCTCCTTAGTGTTCAAATAATAGGCAAACAAACAATATATCTGTAATAATTATGTACTTATTACTAAGTAATAAATAATTTTCAATGACATTAAGTTTTGTTTTCAACTCTCATAGAAAATATGATTGCGATTCCGCGTAGAAACTGGTAGATAACCTAGAAAATAACGGCCGCACAAAGTTTCATAATCAAAACCTACCACATAAACCTATGTTAGCTAATCTGTATTTTAATATCATGCCATGCATGTTATAGTCCTTGTTCATAGAATAACGGGGTTCAATTGCTTTATTCCATCCAGTCCTACCAGTAGTTGCCGCGGCAGCGGCCGCCGAAGCGCCAAAAATTTAGTGTTTGTTTCAAACAAGACTGTACTGACTGTACTTCGGAGGTTAGTAGTTCTATTTTGAATAAAATCCATGTTTCGAAATAGTTCGATCCGTCAGTATAACAATTTGGAAAAAAAACATCCAAACAGTTCGACTATCGAACTACTGGTAGGACTGGATGGAATAAACGGTTCAATTCAAAGTGGCGTGGGCGAACCTGCATTTACGTTTGCACCATTGAATTGCCCCATTAATGGTACAGTTGAAAAGCGTGAAATAGCTGGTTCAATTCCCGCTGCAGGACTTGGATAATCTGCAAATATTTATACCGGGTTCAGCTCTAGTCGGCGAGACGCAGACTTTTTGTTAAGATTCGCTATCTATGGTACACTCGTTTATTTATGGCATTTATGCTCTTACAACTTCACGTAATGAACGAATGAATGAATGAATGAACGATACATATTATACTTAGTTAATTACAGTTCAAATATTATTGTGCAAGCCGACCTAAACTAATAAATAATAAACATTTTTTTACGTACGTTTTTATTATTCTATAACCTCAAAACACCAAACTGATAAGATAAAAATTAAAAAATACAACATTTACTTCAACAAACATAAAAGCACCTTAAAATAATATCGAATGCTATAAAACATTATTTTTTATGTAATATAGATTCTGACATCGCCAAATAAGTTCTAATTTTGAGCTCGAATAGGAAGAGAAAATTGATAAAAAAATGTATAAGTAATTGTAATAAAAAAAAAAAAGAAAATAGATACTTATGTATATATATATATATTTATAATTTGGCAATACCTAATATAATTAATATTTTAAAGCCTTTAAGTGCCTTAACACTTATTTTTCTTGAGGTAATTTTTTTTTTAAGATAACGTTATTTTCTGTTTTTTGTTTTGATACGGTTGTTTTTGTCTGTGATTTTTAGTTATTCTAGATAGGTGTCAATTCTGTGTAGACCTAGAGAGGCAATACTATTACACCAAATAATTACAATATTTGTCTAGGGGGTCTAGGGGATCTGGGCCGGTCGTTAGCCGTTTGTGATGCGCAAAGACCATTTAGTACGAAAAATCTCTATTGCTCATCGAAACTGCTAAAAAGTAAGTAAGTTCGTATAATAATAATATTGTAAAAGTTGTATCATGTTTTTCAGTAAGCGATTTTGTAAATCTTATGAGAAATAAATAATCTAAAACCTATATGAGTCTGAGGCCAACTCTGGTGACAGTTTTTAGGCCGCCCAAAGGCCTCTGTCATGGCTTAACAACTTTGAAAAAGCCGGGACCGAAGCACGGGAGCGCTCAGTTGAAATAGCCACTGGCGGTCACCCATCCAAATGATGACCCGCGGAACAGTGCTTAACTTCGTTGATCTGTTATGAACAACTTAGCCAGCTACATCACGAGCGCTCCAAAAAAACAGTGTAATGTTATTTCAATATTGCTATAAGAGCTCCTGGTACCCTCCAGATTCAACACTGCTATCTAGATATTTTAAATTATTGCTATTTTTTTAAACATAATTAATACAGTTTTTGACGTAATTATTCTCTTACTATACATAATATTCCAGTCTTTCGTAAACTAATACATAGTAAGCATACTTTAGTCCAGATTTCTCACTACTTTATAAGTAGCTTATCTAACCAATCTTACATCGATTATATCCAAAATAACTCGTAAAGGTAACACAATTAAGTCGATATTGGAACGCGCTTTGTAGTGTCGCTTATTACGACACTAGCAAAATTTTGATGTAAATATTTTGAAATGGTTTTATTTAGCTAGAATAAATATTTCTAAACGGTTTTATTTAGTAAGAATTGTAATATTAAAGTGTAATTGTTGGAATTAGAATAAACATTACTTATTATTTTGTGATAAATACTTTTTTAAGGAAATATTCGTTGATAAAAGCAAGTAATTCCTATATATTTTTACCCGGTAACCATTACTGGTTTATTACACATTCGATTTTAAACTTTTTAACAATTTCTTAGACGGATCGTCACACAAATCTACATTTTATTGCATCAATTTTTATTTGATCAATATTTGACTCTCTAAATTCATTTAATTTTTATACTACTCATAAAAAATAAGCAAATAAATAATAAATAAATAAATAATGCTGGACAATCCACACAGCATCATCTAGCCCCAAGGTAAGCTGCTATTAAACAGAGCTGTATTATGGGAACTAGATGACTGATATATACTTAATACAATACAATACATAGATCGATATTTTTTATTATATATAAAAAACACCCGGAACAAATAATTGTAGATCGTACAAACATGACCCGAGGCGGGAATCGAACCCGCAACCTCCGCGTCGCAGGCGGACCTGCGCCCGCTGCACCACATCGGTCGTCAATAATTTCTAGTAAAAAATCACTTTTTTTAAAGAATATTCAATGGACGATCATTTGAATATACTTAAAAAATATATACAATTGCTATAAGATATAATTGTGTATATGACCCCTATATCTTAATAATTATCTATGTATAACCTAGCCATTAAAAATTAAATAAGAATTAGGTACATAATAAGCGGAAGTTAATAACACTGCTTTCAAATAAGTCTAATTAGTTACACTTTGGCTCAAATATCAATTTACGGAAGAATTTTCATACATTTCTTCATTGCGAGTTTCATAAAAAATCTTTCTAAGTGATAATTCTATAGTCACCATTGCGAATTTTCTGCTATTATTCTTGCATAGCATAATACAAAGTCTTCAATAAGTATCATACAAATTATTATAGATAAGTGTTAATTTCCAAATTATAATTGCGAATCTGTGATTTTCTCATAGCTTACAAAATCTTTAATAAGTTTCGTACAAATCCCTTATAGATAGGAATTTCTATAGTTACCATTGCGAATTTTCTGCTATTATTCGCATAGCATAATACAAAGTCTTCAATAAGTATCATACAAATTATTATAGATAAGTGTTAATTTCCAAGTTATAATTGCGAATCTGTGATTTTCTCATAGCTTATTACAAAATCTTTAATAAGTTTCGTACAAATCCCTTATATATAGGAATTTATGTAGTTACCATTGCTAATTTTCTTGTTATTTATACAAAGCTTAGTACAGTCTTCGATGGATACTACACCCAAGATTGCTTGCACCACCGGTCGGTCCAGATGTGATGGATCGGGCTAAGAGTTTGGTTCTTGAGGATTTCGCTCCAACTATGGCTTCTCATCTGTCTGGAAAGGGGAAAGTGTGGGGTGAGGGGCACGGTTTGATGCTAACTACATTGTTATGACAGCCTTCTGTTCCGACTGCTGGAACCACTACTGGCCTACTCTCGAGCGAGAGTCATCATCATCATGACAGCCTTTTAATGTTCACACTGCTGGGACACTGGCCTACTTTCAAGTGATTGGGTCTTAATCCACCACACGGACCCAATGCGGATTGGTGGATGGCACATGTCTTTCGAATTTTTAGTTCTTGGACATGTCGGTTTCCTTACGATGGTTTCCTTCACCGTATGAGAGCACTGGCATTGCGCACATACATTTTTCGAACAGAAAAATCCATTGGTGCACGACCGGGTTTGAACGAGCGAGAGTGATTGGGTCTTAATCCACCAGGCGGACTCAATGCGGATTGGTGGATGGCACATACATACATAAAATCACGCCTGTATCCCGTCGGGCAGAAACCTTGGATTTCCACTTGCTACATTCATGAAATACTTTTTTTGCTTCATGGCACATGTATTTCGAATATTTAGTTCTTGGATAAATATTCTGGTTTTTTCACGATGTTTTCCTTCACCGTAAGAGCACTGGCATTACGCACATAAACTTTTCGTATAAAAAATCTATTGGTGCACGACCGGGTTTAAACCCACTACCACTAGACCACATGTGGTAAGAACAATCTCAAATATTTAAACGACGTTTCAGTATTCAGGCGAAGCTGTTATATTTAAGCGGTACTTACGGGAGATGGTGCTTGGCGGTTCTCATTGGCCATCGTCTCAGGTTTGTATTCGTGTTGCAAGCCGAAATGCTGAAACATTAATACTTAATATTGGTGGACATTTATGACAGCGCCATCTATTTCAAAAAGCCTGAACGTTTTTTACAGTTAGCCGATTTCCACAGTACAAGCTCTCTTAGTTTGAGGCTAGGTAGCGCTGTATACAAAAATATCATAATTATAATAGTCATTGTGTTACTGACTAACAGACTAAATAACTAACATTACAATCACAATAAATGTTTCCCCTGGGTGGGAATCGAACCCAGAACCTACTACTAGAAACTTCTCCGGACGAGCTCTCTAGCAAAAAACTTCAATCTCCACGCTTTTGAGGCCATTTTTATAAAAGCCTTCTAATACTGCCACAGCTGGGCCCACACCCCTACTCACGAGCGAGAGTTATTGGATCTTAATCCACCACGCGGGCCCAATGCGGATTGGTGGATAGCACATGACTTTCGAAATCTTAGTTCTTGGACACGCCGGTTTTCTTACGATATTTTTCATCGCCGTATGAAAGCACTGGCATGCGCGTTATTTTTTTCGAATAGAATAACCTACCAACACCGGATTCGAACCCACGACCTTAGGATCCGGAGGCAGGGTCACAACCACAACCAGTGCTGTACAGTTTTGAGGTCATATTCACCTTTAAAATGTCCAAATTGGACAGATGTTCTCCCGGGCCGGTTTGCACAAAATGGTGCAGTAAGTTACCACCTTTCCCCACCAGGAGGGCGCCACCCACTTGCACCCAATCACCTTTAAGGTCCCCGCCTAGATCTATATACGACAAAACACAATACACTACAACTACTACTATATATACACTACTAGGAACTTTCTCTCGAATGTTACAAGTCACAATAAAAATGGTATTAGTTTTTTGACGACCGATGTGGCGCGGCGGGCGAAGGTCCTTGGAACCAATGTTTGCACGATCTGCAAATATTTGTTCCGGGTGTTCTGTGTATTTTCTATGTTAAATAAAAATATCTATCTATGCAGGTATTGTATTAGTATATCAGTCATCTGGTACCCATAACACAAGCTCAGCTTAGCTTGGGGCTAGATGATGCTGCGTGGATTGTCCAGCATTATTTATTATTATTAGTTATAAATACAATAGTTACTGTTAATTGGAACTTGTATTTTCGAGACAAAGCCAAATAACTGCAAACTCAAGAAATAGTGACTTCGGGAAGAATTTGGTGTTAATTCTAAAGAACTAGCTACATCATCGGCTGAACCGATTTAAAATAAACTTGGAATATTAATAGATCTTAATCTATGGGCTATGCTACTAATATGAAGTACAACGAAATTACAATTGCAAGATCGATATTTGACACTTTCAATATAGCAAAATTTTCAAAATCTACAATACAACTGTAATTTTTCTGTCATGTAACATAGCCTTACTGAAATAGCATTTTAGCTACTTATCAAAATACCATTAGTAAGTACCTATAACACAAGCTCTGCTTAGCTTGGGGCTAGATGATGCTTTGTCTGTTTTTTGGATTCTTTAGTTTTGTCTTTAGTCTTTGGATTGCCTAGCATTATTTTTTATTTATTCTTCCAAAAATGCACCATTCTTTAAGTTCGCAGTGCGCACATATAAACATCAATAACCTCCAAAATGCCAGCATTGGACAACCTATCCGCGGGACCGACTTGCGTGAAATGGAGCGTTTCTTTCCCATTCTTAACGACGACCAATCCGCCATTTTGTAAGCCGTCGCCGCGCGTGTCCGTGTCTATACCTGTATGTACATAGAGTTAGCGGCTCTATCACGGGAATATCTACTTTAAGTCGATAGCTATTGGATCTATTTTTATTTTCTAAAGCCCTACCTACACTTACAACCACTTATTATCAAGTGGGTCGAATAGAACTGTCAGATGATCTCGACTGTCGTGAAGATAGCCGTTTCGATGTGCAAAAAAACAAACGGCTAACTTCACGGCAGCACTGCAGGGATCCGCTTGCAGTACTGTACGCTTAGTTGCAGAATTATTTTATTTATTAAATATATACAGTTGTGGTCATATAATTAAGAACGATTTGAAGTTCTATAAGTTTTTTATTTAAATCGTATCATACACAGAGATGTGTACCTTTTGAGAAGCAACTATTTATGTTATATAATAGTCACATTAATAGAGCAACCTGACTTAAGAATAAAGTATGAAATCGCTAACTATTTTTTGCACATTTTATTGATTTTATCAAAGTAACACATTCAAATAGTACTGAAACTGGACAAATGATTAAGAACGATTTATTTAACTGCTCGGGAATTGTTTTGTATGTCACTTAGATTTAAAAAATCACCATATTATGTAGCACAGGAAACATAAAAAGAAATATTTAACTAAAATTAATAGTTAATAGCATATCCACGGCTTTTAATTACAGCTTTACATCGGCGAGGCATTGACTCTATTAATTTTTGACATTTCGCAAGAGAAATAGAGTTCCATTCTTCTAAATTAAATTTTTAGGCTTGACTTTAGATAAAAATTGTAACTGGAAATCACATATTACTTGTTTATGTAAAAAGCTAAACCGTTTTGTTTTCGCGTTAAAACGTTTACGACGCACATCAGGTCAAAAAACAGCATTGACGGCGTATCACGGATATGTTGCTTCGGTGTTGAGATACGGTCTTCTTATTTGGGGAAACTCCACGGATATTAACAGAGCTTTTATTGTCCAAAAAAAGTGCATCAGAGCAGTATGTGGCGTTGAGCCTGATGGAATTTGTATAAAATAATAGATGATTCTTCTGATAAACTGAGTTTTATTTTATAACATCACATTACGAAACAGGGACATGAACAAGACAGCTCATTGTCATATTTATTCGCATACCAAAGACAAAGCTCTACTTTTTGGTTTACACCACGAAGGTATTTCTAACACCTGCCCTTAAACCAACAAGTGTACCTATAAACGCATACTAGGTACTCTAATACCTAACACAATATTGTATCACACAAAACTAACTAAAAAACAACTCATTATTAATTAATTAATAATTAGCGTTTTGCTGTAACAAACTTAAACCTGCCTACAAAAGTACAAATTAAATTTATGTACTTTCCTAACATAATATAAAAATAATAATAGTTACATCAATTTAAACATCTAAAAAAAAAAATAAACCCATCGAACATATCGCGCACATACCTCAAACACATACCTACTTAGATACCACATCGCGCTAGCTTAAAAAAAACTTTAAATTCAAGTTTGATACAAATTTTTTAAACTTCTCCTTAACCAGTGGTTTTGTGAGAATGTCAGCGGGCATTTTATCAGTGGAAAGATACTTTACAACAATTAAATTACGATTTACAATATCTCTGATAAAATGATGCCTTACATCAATGTGTTTTGTGCGACCATGGAACATTGAGTTTTCACAAAGTTTTTGTGCAGATTGGTTATCATTGTACAGAGTTGTTACATACTGCAGACCTAAACATTCATTCATAAATGAATGTATAAACAGCGCTTCCTTGCATGCATCGGAAAGTGCCATATATTCTGCTTCTGTGCTGGATAGGGCAACGGTTTTTTGCTTTCGACTTTCCCAAGTGACTACCGAGCTACCCATTTTATACAAAAACCCAGTGTACGACTTTCGATCTACTTCACAGGACGCCCAGTCAGCATCTGCATACCCACTAACATCTAACCCAGATTTTTCAAATAAAAGTCTATAATTAATTGTTCCTTTTAAATACCTGAGCACTCGCTTAGCAGCCTCCCAATGAGTATCATTATAGCAGTCGTTAAATTGACTTAGGAAACTTACTGCGTGTGCAATGTCGGGTCTCGTGCAAACTGCAACATACATAAGAGAGCCAATTAGGTTTCTGTACTCACAATTGTCTAATTTATTTTCTGCTTTCACTAGTTTAAGGCCTGCTTCCATTGGCGTGGCCACCGGTTTACAGTCATCCATATTGAATCTATTTAAAACCCTCAAAATGTAGGTTGACTGATCGAGAGTAATTTTTTCTTTTTCTCTGCATATTCTCATTCCTAAAAATTCATTGACAGGTCCCAAGTCCTTCATTTCAAACTCACTCATTAACTTATCTTTAACTTCTTTCATAACATCATTTTCGCGTGTTAGTATTAATATATCGTCCACATATAAAGCAATTATTGTCAGTTTTCCATGTTGTTTCTTAAAGTACACACAAGGTTCTACAGACGATTTTTGGAAATTCATTTTCTCTACCAAAACTTCATTTATTTTGTCATACCAACATTTTGCAGCTTGTTTAAGACCATAGATTGATTTGTTTAATTTGTAAACCTTGTCTTCCTTCCCCTTTACAACAAATCCTTCTGGTTGTTCCATTACCACATCCTCGTGAAGATCGCCATTTAAAAAAGCAGTTTTGACATCAAGTTGTCCAATCATTAAATCATATTCAACCGCTATCGCAAGTAATATTCTGATAGTTGAATATCGGACCACAGGAGCAAATGTTTCTTGGTAGTCTATGCCATACTTCTGTGTAAAACCTTTAGCAACAAGTCGCGCTTTAAATTTCAATAACTTGCCATTGTAACCTCTCTTCTTCTTAAAAACCCATTTACATTTTACGGCTCTTTGACCTGGTTTTAAGTCTGTGAGAGTCCAACATTTATTTTTATCGAATGAGTTGTACTCATCTTCCATAGCATCATGCCATTGATCTGCTTCATCACCACTCAGTGCTTCATTTACCGTCGTCGGTTCTTCAGCTGGACAGTTTACTGCAAAGGTAACATTGGCCTGCTCGGAATCACTTGCGCTTCTGAAACTTGCAGTATCGAATTCTTCTGAATCAAACGATGATGACTCTGGAACATAAGTGTCATCCAAAGGATCACCTAAACTTATAACCATGGTTTCTTCCTCATCTGTGTCGTCTAATGAGAACATTTCCTGATGTCGTCGTCTCTGTCCATTATTTCCATCAGCTGATTCAGCGCTTGGCGTATCCTCAGTAGATTGTTCAGATAATTGCACTGCATTTTCATTATTATCTAGAACTGTTTGCGGTATCTGATCAAAACAATTGTTGGCATCATGAGACCGGCATTGAAACGCACCATTAGAAATAAATTTATCTTCAAAGAATGTCACATCCCTTGCTTTAATACAAGTAGTCGGGCAGTTTAGGTCTAGGAGTCTATAGCCTTTCGTGTTCTCACAGTACCCTACAAAAACGTATGCTTTGGTTTTAGGGTCTAGCTTCTTTCTATTATGTACTAGAGCATGTGCCAAGCAGCCGAAAATTTTAAAATGGCTTACGTTTACCTGTTTGCCTGACCATTTCTCTTCAGGGGTCGCTCCCATTACAGCTTTTGTTGGTGTCCTATTTTTTATGTAAACAGCTGTTTGTACTGCTTCAGCCCAGAACTGTTTATTTAGACCAGCATCTTGTAACATGCATCTTGCTTTCTCCATTATAGTTCTGTTTGCTCTTTCGCTGACACCATTTTGAGCAGGTGAGTATGGAACTGTAGTTTCATGGACCACCCCTTGCTCTTGGAGGAACGCCTGAAACTGAAAGTTACAATATTCACCTCCATTGTCACTTCGCAGCACTTTTATTTTTCTTCCAGTCTCTTTCTCTACAAGTGTTTTAAAAATTTTAAACTTTTCAAACACCTCATCTTTAGTTTTTAAAAAATAAACTGCAGTTCTCCTTGTATAATCGTCAATAAAGGTTAAAAAATACTTTGCTGCTCCTAAAGAAGCATATGACATAGGTCCACACAGATCAGAGTGTATCAGCCCCAGCACCTCAGTAGATCTACTCTGGGACACTTTAGGGAAAGGAAGTCTCGTCTGCTTCCCCTCAACACAAGCAACACATGATTGATAGTTAGTATCATCATAATCAATCCCTACAGCCATACCTTGTTTCATAATACGCATACTCCTTGAGTTCAGATGAGCAAGCCGCCTATGCCAAGTCTCCTGCGTAGCCTTATGACTCTTTGCTTGAGTAGAAGTCACCGATACTTTCTTTGCATCTGCCTTCGTTTCGGGAACACTACTAGCCACCTGAGAACTGACAAATGTTTCCGAAGCCACACAAGAAGGTAATTGAGTACTTTCCAATGCAACATTACATGATATAGCTTCTAATGTGTCAAGTTGGTAAATGCTACTAACATGTGTAGCTGTAGCTACTGTCACATTGTTGTTAGTTATTAAACAACCTTTCTTATCAAATTTGACCTCATATCCTTTTCTTGTCATAGCGCTAACTGACAGTAAGTTTGCTGTAAGCTTAGGTACAAAATATACGCCACTTATTGTCTTTACACAGTTCTGCAACTCAACTTTAACATTACCCTGTCCAACAGCTGCTAGTTTTTCGCCGTTCGCGACATTAACTTCAATAGGCGTTATAGGGGTGTAATCATAGAAAACGTTTTTGTTATTGCACATATGGTTTGTGGCTCCTGAGTCAATACACCACACGTTACCCTGTACAACCACTGAAAGCGCCGTCAGTAAACCATGATCCTCTGTCTGGTTCTTAGTTGACATTTTCTTATTTTCTGTACAGAACCTCATAACATGTCCTGGTTTCTTACACTTGAAGCATGTGAGCGGTTTTCTGGTTCGGGTAGATAGAGCACTAGTTGGATTTACAGTGTTTTCACCGCGACGCTGATACTCTTGAAGCAACTTTGCCTTTACATTTTCACTCGACAATTTAAGGTTGTTGTTTTCAAGTGCCATTATGAGTGGATCATAGTCTGGTGGTAATCCGCTCAACATAATCACAGCCAGAAAATCGTCTTCCAAAGGCGAGCCAATATCATTTAGTTGTTGACCCGTATCAGTGATGTTGGATAAGTACATGTCCATACTACTAACCTCGCTCAGCTTCACGGAGAAAAGGCTCCTTAGCAGGCCTAGCCGCCGGCACAGTCCTTTATCTTCATACGCTCGCTGCAAGTTCTGCCACGCTTCGTGAGGGGACTTTGCATTCCTGACATGAGGATATGCTGAAGATGTGACCGAAAGGCATATCTTTGCCAAGGCCTTCATTTTCTTCTTTTCGTCCAATGACTGGTCATCTTGCACGCAGTCCCAAAGGTCTTCGTGCACCAAGACCATTCTCATGACAAACTTCCAATTATGGTAATCCGCAATGCCTTTTAATTTGTCTAATGATGGGAAAGGGATCGAGGAGCCCATCCCTACATCACCGGCACCTTTTGCAACGGCCATTGTTCACGTACAACCGACTTTCCACTCAGCAGTGTTTTTTCTAAAATTATTCTTGAGATTTAAATTAAATTGGTACAATCACAGTAAAAACGCCCTGGTCCCATAACCTGATGGAATTTGTATAAAATAATAGATGATTCTTCTGATAAACTGAGTTTTATTTTATAACATCACATTACGAAACAGGGACATGAACAAGACAGCTCATTGTCATATTTATTCGCATACCAAAGACAAAGCTCTACTTTTTGGTTTACACCACGAAGGTATTTCTAACAGAGCCACTAGTGTCATGTAAACCGCTGTTTAAGAAATTAAAACTACTTACGTTAACGGGTCTTTACATACATCAAGCTGGATGTTTTGTTCGAGAAAACGAAAGATTTTTTGATAAATATGTAGACAAAGCCAATTCTAAATTGAAATCAAGAGACCCTACTAGACTCATAATGCCAACTCACAAGACTGCGCTGACGCATAAAAACAGCTATGTCATGCTTGTAAGAATTTTTAATCGAATACCAAAAGCTATTAGAGAATTACCGACAAAACAATTTAAGAAAAAACTGTATATGTGGCTCAGTGAGAAATGCTTTTACAATATTAATGAAATTCTTTAGTATAGTTTTAATTGTAATATTGACATTGTTTAGTATTATTGATTTATTTAAATTTTATTTTTTGAAAATTGACATTATTATATCATATTAAGCTATTTTTCCGTTAATGATTAATAATTTATTCTATTATATTGTATCTTACATATTTTTTTTTTTTTGCTCTAATTTTAGAATTCTTTAAATATGCGACTATTACTTATATTTTTTTTTTTGGTACATAATTTTATTATTTTATTTTATTTTTAATTTATTTATGTGTAAATCTGTGTTTGCATGTCGGTCAACGACGAAGTGTGTGAGACATTTAAAACAAACCTAATACCATAATACCATACTTCAAGCAAATAAATACTATTTCATTTCATTTTTCATTTCATTTCATAAAAAAACGTCATACAGCTCTCTTAAATTTCCACACTTTGTATTTGAAACCTTTTTCTTTACTTCAAACCACAGATTCTCTATTGGGTTTAGATCTGGACTGTTAGCAGGCCAGTCTAAGACAGAAACTAATTGCGCTGTAAGAAATTCCTTTACGGTGCGTGCAGTGTGCTTTGGATCATTGTCATGCTGGAATGTCCAAATGACCGGTAGAACGTCTTCAGCGTATGGTAACATTGTTTCTTCCAGTATATTTTTGTATTGGAACTGATCCATGTTACCTTCTATCAACTTTACAGGTCCTACACCATGTCCAGAAAAGCAACCCCAAATTTTCACATTTCCACCACCGTGCTTTAATGTAATTTTCGTGTACTTTGGGTCGAATGCTGTATTCGGGGGACGTCGTACATATCGTTTTCCATCAGAACATACTCTGTTTATTTTCGTCTCGTCAGAAAAAAGTACATTTTTCCACTGTTGCACAGTCCAGTTTTCATACTTTCTCGCAAATACAAGCCGGGCTTGCCTGTGGCAAAGTTTTAACATGGGTACCTTTCTTGCTATCCTACCGTGCAATTTTTCTTCTACCAAACGTCTTCGAATAGTGCGTGCTGAGATTGCTGAAAAGTTGTTTTCACCAAAATATTCTTTTCTAAGCTCATTGGACCCTTTAAAAGGATTTTGTTTTGCCATACGAACGATGTTTCGGTCATCTCGAGGAGTTGTTTTTCTCTGTTTAGGTACACGTGGAACATTCGAAGTAGTTTGATACGTAGCAAAATGCTTTACAGCGTGGAAATCCATCGTTTTTGAACATTGCAGATGGTCGGCTATCTTTTTATAAGACCAATTCTTCCGGCGAAGTTTTATTATTACTTCCCTTGTAGATTTATCACAACTTTTATTTTTTCCCATTGTTTTTTCTAAAGAAGCAATCACCTTTAATCTTTTTATTATTATTATTATTATTATTATTATGAGCCTGTAGTGTCCCACTGCAGGGCAAAGGCCTCCCTTCCTTCTCTCCAATCATCACGGTTTTGGGCTACTGTGGACCAGTCCTTCAGGTAAGAGTCAATTTCGTCCCTCCATCTCCGCCGTGGTCTGCCGCGAGGTCGTTTTCCATTTAGGGGCGTCCACTCTGTGATGGATTTAGCCCACAATGCATCCGACATGCGGCAGACGTGGCCTGCCCAGTCCCATTTTAATCTACCCGCTTGCTGTCCGACGTCCGCGATTTGTGTTTTGGAGCGAAGTATGCTATTACGAACGCGGTCTGTAAGCTTGACTCCTAGAATACTGCGCTCCATGGATCGCTGGCAAACCCCGAGTTTGGACTTTTGTTGATCAGTCAAAGACCAGGTCTGCGCGCCATAAGTGAGGATGGGGAGAATACATACGTTCATGAGCTTCCTTTTCAGTGATAGAGGAAGTGTACCTTTCATTAGCTGTTTCATGGCCCAGTATCCTTTCCAGGCATTCTCGGTCCGTCTTGCAACCTCGAGGTCTTGCCGGCTCTGGAAGGATACTAGTTGACCTAGGTACAGGTAGTCATCGACATATTCCACCTCCCCACCCCCTACTTTTAGCTTGTGCTGAGTGCTGTTAGTCCATCAGCTTGGTCTTTGATCTGTTCATACTAAGTCCAACTTCGAGGCTTGCCTTGTTCAAGTCGTTCAGCATAATTTCAAGTTCTGATGCTGAGGAAGAGAAAAGTACAACATCATCGGCAAAGCGTAGGTTAGTCAATCTTTTCCTACCGACGGCAATGCCTCTTTCTTCCCAGCTTATTGTGAGTTTCTTGAAAACCTCCTCAAGGGTAGATGTAAAAAGTTTTTATTAATATTAATCTTTTACAGCACGTAATTGCGCCAAAATTATACAAACAGTAACAAATCGACTGAGTGTTCTCTATTTAAATTTGAATAAAGGTATAAACTACTTAGCGTTCTTAATTACGTGACCAGCCAGTAATAAGGAATACTTTGTTTAAAAGTAGTGTAAAAAGTTTGCCTATTGATTTTTAGCCAATCATGTGTATCAATGAATACAGTGGTAATATGGAAATGTTTTACGATACCGAGAGAAATAAAAACAAATGCATACAATTAGTTTTGCATCTTAGTTGGAAAAAATCTTCCCTTTATATCAGCGTTCTTAATTATATGGCCACCACTGTATAAATATATATATATAGTTAAAAAACAAGTCGCCACACTACATGCAGTACTTTTGACATCTACTCGATGGACCGATGACATTTAAGCGGTAGCAATAATTCGGTGGATAGTGAAGGCTCAAGATCGATCGTCACGGCACTCTTTGAAGGCCCATGTTAGACGTATACGAAAGACGTATACATAGACGAAAAGAACTCCGCCAGTGCCACAGCTAAACCACTGAACCGATTTGAATGTAATTCGGCACGGAGATAGTTTAAAGCCTGATGAAGGACATAGACAACTTTCTATGTATGTACAACGCGAGCGAAGCCGCGGGAGGCATCATGTACATACCCATATCGCGTCCTTTAAAGATGGCCTCTCGCGACTGCTTCCAGAACAGAGAGGTCAAGATAGACACCACATTGAACCTCTTGAAGCCGAGGAGTTGGTACGTAGACTTGTTCTCCACGAAGTATAGATCTGGAAGTATAGTTATTGTTTGTGAGTCGAGGTAATAATAATCAGAATATAAATAAATAAATATTTTATCTATACTAATATTATAAAGAAAGATTGTATTTTTGTATTTTTTGTTTGTTTAGCTTTTCCCTATACCTACCTAGGATTACTTGGTTAGTATTTATAAAGGCAAGTATAGGGTGCTAAAATAAAATAAATGTTATTTGATTAATGTGCGTATAATGTCAATAGGACAAGGTACGTGATTACAGACAGTTTAGTTAACGAGATAAAATAAATAAAATAAATAAATAATGCTGGACAATCCACACAGCATCATCTAGCCCAAGGTAAGCTGCTGTTAAACAGAGCTGTATTATGGGTACTAGATGACTGATATATACTTAATACAATACAATACATAGATAGATATTTTTTGTTATACATAGAAAGCACCCAGAACACCCGGAACAAATATTTGTAGATCGTACAAACATTTGTTCCGAGGCGGGAATCGAACCCGCAACCTCTGCGTCGCAGGCGGACCTGCACCCGCTGCGCCACATCGGTCGTCAAGATGTATTAGAGGCATTCACATCAGGCGCGTATGAACAGACTGTAATCAAATTAGTAGTGCAAGCCTATTTATGGGCTAACTTACAAAAATATAAACAATAAGTGGTATGAATGTAGCTATAGATGCAAGTTCACGCTACATTTGTTACGAATAAACTACTGGTCTGATTTCAAAAATTATTTCACAATTAGAATGTTATTTTTTATAATAGACGAGCAGCTTTCGCTGATGTGTCTGTGTCAGTGTTGAAAAGTCAAGTTCACTTATAAGCACTGGTTCTATTAAACTTGATTGTTTTAATAGGCATGATGACAGTAACCAATAATCATTAAAATCACTTCTTTACCTTATGAAAAAAGAACCAAGGCATTCAAAAAACCATATTTCTTTTTACATTAGATGCGAGATTGATAATATTTTTAATATAATAAAACTACAAAATACAGCAATCCGCCATAAAAGGTTAAACAGCGAAAATTTTACATTGAAAACTGACTTAATGACGTCACCGCTGTCTCTCCGCGAGTCAGCGTGTTTTGGCGTGAATTTTTTTATTAAAATTTAAATCGCATTTTTTACTACATTTTCATTAATAGTAAGTTATTTTTTTCCTAAAGTCGATACTTCTGAATACAATAGAACAGTTTTTCAAATCAGTCATCATGCCTATTGATAACAGTTTATTTGTTCGCAACCAGGCATCGAATTTATTCTTGAATGCGTTTATTGAGGTGGCAGTAACTACTTCTTCTGGAAGCTGATTCCAGTTATGGGCCACCCTGTTACTGAGGAAGTGTTGTGCAGTGTTTCTATAAGATGGTGAACGGTTTATTTTACAATTGTGATTTGATGTGGAACACATCATAACATATTTTTATACTTCATAAATATATTATTTTTTTATACAACTGAAGTGGCAACCAAGCGTACGGCCCACAAGATGGTAAGCGGTTACCGCAGCCCATGGACGCTTGCAATACCAGAGGTATCACTCGCGGGTTGCCACCTTGAGGCTAAGATCGAAAGCCTCATGTGCCAGTAATTTCACCGGAAACCCCCACCGAACACCCCCTTCAGACCGGAACACAGCAACGCGAGCATTACTGCTTGGCGGCAGAAATAGGTATGGTGGTAGTCCTTCCCCGGACGAGCTCTATCACAGAGAACTCTACTACTCTTAAAATAATTAATGCTGGACCATCCACACAGCATCATCTAGCCACAAGCTAAGCAAAGCTTGTGTTATGGGTACTAGATTTATGAACGAGTATAGATTTTTTTTTATTATACAAAGGAAATACCCAAAACAAGAGAAAATACTGAATCTCGGGGTGACGAACGCAGTGCAGTATCACGAAGAATTTTAAACTTAAAACCGGTTTGTGTGAAACTTATAGGTAAAGGTGCCTCTAAGAGGATAACATCACATAATAATATTATTATCTATTGAACTTCAAACAGTAGTACCTAAATAACTTACCTACAATTAAATTCAAGTTACGTAATTGCGAACGTTATAACTATTAGAATAATAACGCAGGTAATTGGATTGAGTTCTCACCAACTAGTCACGTGTTAGGATTCTAGAACTAGTAAACAAGTTCTAGAATCCTTGTTTTTTAATCCAAAAGTGTGGAGCAATAAAGTTTTTCTAAGGTCTAAGTGGTCAAGTAGGGAGTGATTTCTTAAGGTCCTGGGTTTGAAACCGGTCGTGTACCAATGGATTTTTCTATTCGAAAATTAATGTGCGCAATGCCAGTGCTCTCCTAAGGTAAAGAAAAAACATCGTGAGGAAACCGGCATGTCCAAGAACTAAATATTCGAAGGACATGTGCCATCCACCAATCCGCATTGGGTCCGCGTTAACACACAATCACTTTTGCTCGAGAGTAGACTGTAGGTACATAAAAAGGCTTTCATGATGATGATAAATGCAAAAGTTCTATGCAGCTGTTAACCTCACAGTGGCGTGGTGGACGAAGCTTCGATTCCCGGCGCGGGACAAATTGTTCCAATTAACATGATCATCAGTATTATTTGTTCCGGTGGGTTTCTGATACTCACACATAATGGAATCCAGTGTTATGACTGTGTAGGTACATGTTCCAATCCGAATCGGGTCAGCTTCGGTCATTGACTCTGGCGCAACGGGCGCAGGTCCGCCTGCGACGCGGAGGTTGCAGGTTCGATTCCCGCCTCGGGTCAAATGTTTGTACGATCTACAAATATTTGTTCCGGGTGTTCTAGGTATTTTCTATATATAATAAAGATATCTATCTATGTATTGTATTGTATTAAGTATATATCAGTTATCTAGTACCATAACACAGCTCTGTTTAACAGCAGCTTACCTTGGGACTAGATGATGCTGTGTGGATTGTCCAGCATTATTTATTTATTTACTCTCGCTCGAGAATAGCCCATTGTAATAACAGTGGAAACATCAAGACTGACTATGTTTGCAGATGTATTATAGTACGCATATCTAGGTAGCAAGATACTATAATGACTAGCATTTTATTCCAACGAGATAATGATTTTACTATACCTAACTTAAGCACATGAAATACAAAGTAAGCAAATAAATTAGAAGTACCGACTTAATTACCTGCCTTGAACCGAAAGAAAATATAATCAGGAGACAATGCAAACATCATGACAGCCTTTTAATGTTCCCACTGCTGGGACACTGGCCTACTCTCAGGCGAGAGTGATTGGGTCTTAATCCACCACGCGGACCCAATGCGGATTGGTGGATGGCACATGTCTTTCGAATTTTTAGTTCTTGGACATGCCGGTTTCCTCACGATGTTTTCCTTCACCGTATGAGAGCACTGGCATTGCGCACATACATTTTTCGAACAGAAAAATCCATTGTTGCATGACTGGGTTTGAACCCACGACCTTAAGATCGGAAGGCGGGGTCACTACCACTAGACCACCAGTGCTCATGCAAACAGGTGTACATTAAAAAAAGTTGTATCAGTTTATTTACTATGTGGAAAAAATTAACAAAGAACGACATAAAATTTTGTATTTACCCTCAACTTGTACATTTATTGATCCTGTGATGCGACGGTTTTTCACCTGGCAATTAATTATTTTAAATTTTTTTGGTGGTATTAGTGGGTTACCCTTGGACTGGTCGCGCGGGCGACGGGCGGCAGTGTACCACCGACTGTCGTACGGGAACGTTGTGTTCGTCTGCCCGGCGCGCTTACATTTTTTGGTCCCCCGTTGGTACGGGGCCGAATCGATAGCTACGCCCATTTGCTCAAGGTTACGGTTAGCGCCCTAAGGGCTAACCACACAAAAACATAAGACTGGGGGTACGTACGAGCCGTGTCTCCTGAATGCCAAAAACTACAATGCCGCCAGCTCTCGCGATGCCGCGCCGTCGTCCTGTCTATTCCCCTACTTTTCTATATGTGGTGGTACTCTTCAGCAAGAAATACCTGGTGGTAGGACTCTTCAGCAAGAGTCCGTCTTGGTGGGGTACCACCGCAGTGCCAGATATTCTACCTCCAAGCAGTAGTGTGCAAGCTGCACTGTGTTTAGGTTTGAAGGGCACTGTAGCAAGTGAAATTACTGGGCGACAGAGACTTAATAACAATGTCTCGGGGTGATAAGCGCTGTGCGGTGCCACGCAAACACTTAAAAACTTTAAGCTTTGGGTAGCACTGCATCTGTAATAGTCAGGCGTGGTGCTTAACATCAGGTGGGCGCCTTGATTGTCTTGTCACTTGCTGACATGAAAAAAAAATGTTTTAAGAATTGACGTCCACGCCCAGTCTACGCATCATCCACGACGCGTCCTAAGTATTTTCTGTGTGGCCAGCCCCTTAGTATGGGTGGACCAGGTCAACCGTGAGGATTTCGAATAAGAACTAACCTCCATCGAAGAATTTGCCGTTGACGAAATCAGTGGAGCCGACGTCTTCGACGCCGACGCCGATGAACTTGATGTTGTTCTTGCGGAGTACCGGCGCTATTTCACTCAACTGTAGAAAACGACCATCGTTATTTAATTGATCAATACACCTAGTGATTCTGTAAGAACGCAAGCTCTCATAGCCATGCAATAACCGGCACTTTCACCTTTATTTTCCCCCCTCGAAATATCACACTTTGGTCGCGCTGTCATGCGCGCGCTATGGACCTACACAAAACCCAAGAACACGCGTGCCTTACCCTTAGCTTCAGTGCCGGCAAAAGTGCAGGCAAACTCGCGATCAAGGTGAGGTAAGTAAAATTGGTGGGAGTTAGGAAGTGTCCGTTCTATAATGATTACTAATATCTGTTCTGTGCCCAGGTTATAAAACCCTACACCAGAAGATCATTCATCGACTTGTTCTCCGGCAGACGTGTTGCTCCGTCGAGCGCTCCAGCTTTACTTTGGCTCCAGCGCTAGACGGAGCAACACATCTGCCGGAGAACAAGTCGATGGTCCTGATGATGTCCCGTGGAGGGATGAAACACGTGTCGATATTTTTCTTTTGAGGTTAACTGTGTTAACTGTGTGACCTCATTAGCTAAAAGGTTAAGCGGAATAGTTCTAGAGATTTTTCGTCTGTGTTTTATTTTGACCTAGAAGACCAGAAAAGAACATAGATCTACCTCCTTAGCCCACAGTCGGCAGAGCATGCATCCCCAGCGGCGGAAGAAAACGATGGCAACATTCTGCTCCTCCCAGAAACTCCTCAACTCCACCGTCTGAAATAAATTAATATCTTATTCAATAAAAAGAAATTGCTGTTTGTTAGTCTCGCTGAAATTCGAGAACGCTTGTTTAGTCTTGACATATTTGTGTAATTCCAGGGAAGGTTTTATCAATGAGATACATATATAGCGCGATTGAACCGCGGTCAGCTACTATGAGATAAAATCGTCATGGAACAAAATTGTCATAGGTACATTTGTTCCACTTGTTCCATGGAAAAAAATCATCATGGAACTGTTTAGAACTGTTTACTGTTCCATGGAAAAATGAACTAGTAAAAACCTGCAGTATTGAGTAAAAACAGCTTTTATTTCACAAGACACATGAGTAGGTATAATGATAGGTTCTGCACAACAGACAGATTCACGCTTCACCGGCCATTACTTCTAGGTCACTGGAAATTGCAGCAAGCTAGCTTGTATGTTAAGAGTGCCTCATCCTTGGATATTTACCTCAGTAGTGTTGAGTTAATATTTGACTACTAATTAATATTTGACAAAATATTAAACCTCCCATTGAACCTACTCTAGCCAAACTCAAGATGCAATATTTACAAACATTTGAAATCAGCTGATCTCTTCCTTTTAGTGCATTTCTGGGTAGCCAACATTTGGTTACTTTTTTAACTATGATTCAGAATTAAGAATAGCACTGCAAACTAAACCTACATTCATACAAAGATCATAATTTAATTTAGCAGCTTTATTGCACTGGGCGCACATTTCATATCGCGCTGATTGTTAGCTAAGTGGATTTTTTTATATAACACTAGCAGCCAGAGCCGGCTTTGCACGACTGGACATAAAATATAGCCTATGTTACTCAGGGGTAATGTTATAATGTTGAAAGAATCTTTGAAATAGGACCAATCATTTTTGAATTTATTCGTTACAAACATACAAATCTTTCTTCTTTATAATATTAGTACTTACCGACAGATGGTAAAAACTGATAATGATGATGAATAATTAATTAGACACCTAATAATCTCTCATCTAATAATACATTTAAATAGAACTAGCACAGCCCTAAGATGCTTTTCACTCCTGCTACCAGCTGATTCACCTGTCAGTTCAATGTTAGTAAATATTGCATGTTGAGTTCAGTCAGTGTCAATAGGATGTATACAAATCATAATTTCCAAAAGTAGGTTTGAATAGAATAGAATAGATTAATTTATTAGCAAAGATGACGACACATTAAATTTAGCCTATGATATATTGCTGTCAGACATTTTGGATTTCTGAGACTCCGGTCGTTATTATTGCCTCTAGTACTGTAGCTGTTTAAGTTTCGTCTAACATATTTAATTATTTCCAATATGTGTACAGATACCAATGTAAGTATTTTAAGTTTTTTAAAAAAGTCCCTGCGTGAGTCTCTATAATGAGCCTTCATCAGCACACAGATAGAACGTTTTTGCATCTTTAGTACACGTTCATGGTCTGTTGAGTTGCCCCATAGTATTATGCCGTATGACATGATTGCATGAACATATGCGTAGTATATTTCTCTTAGATTAGTCTCGGAGGCCATAGACTAGACTGTTGACATCTTTTTACATGTTGAATCTATATGTTTTCTCCATGTTAAAGCTGGGTCCAACTCAAATCCGAGGAGTTTCACTACACTGGACAACACTTCCACCCAGTAGAGTTAAGGGTTATGTAAAATGTAATATTTGTAAAAAATATTTTGACATGAGTTTAGTTCAAGTTAACTAGCACTGTATACATTTTTATGAAATCAATAGCATCATGTTTTTTAATAAAATGATTTGTATTTCGCTTGGTTGCCTCTTTAGTGGTATAAAATGGTCAGGAGTGGCGCTTAACATCAGGGGAATTACTTTACCATCTCATCTGTTCCAGACATGAAGAAAAAACCTATAGTAGGTAAGTAACTAAATTGTAGGTAGCTAGGATACCAATGCTTTTGTGATTTGTAGGTATATTTTACAAAATGTTACCTACTTAAAGGTGCCGTAAAGTAGGTAAGCAAAAATTAATTAAATACCTAGTTGGGTATTATCCTACTTTTATCACACTAGAATTAGATTATTTAGAGATTAAGGTAGGTACTTACCTACCTACCTAGTTCCTTACTTACCTACCAATTAATGTACTTAGTACTTACCTACATTGATTTAGCTAAGGTTTTGCACTCCGACCATTATCGAAATCTAACTTTCTAAACGCACCCGGTTTCGAAAGTTTTTAGAAAACTGTCCAGATTTATTGGACGTCGGAAAAACTAACTTTCTTATACAAACAACATGTAGGTTTAGACTTACATATAATACACGAAATAAATATATGTAAATATCTGTACCTGCCCATTGGAGATGCTCTTAATTTTCTGCGCGCCGATATCTGTGATATTTGCCATTATCGCAAGCCTATTATAAATTTTCCCAACTTAGTTTCTAAAGTTATTTTCTACTGAAAATTGACACAATCTATCAACAAACCGAACACATCGAAATCAGAATCTAAAATGAAAGAATTTATTTATTTTGAACTTTGATTGAAGTTTTGAACATTTGAAATAGTGATGGATGGTGACGATTTTTGAGGACCAAAAGATCGTTTTATTATATCGATAAGCAGCACTGAATTGATTAGGTGTATCAGTGATTTCGCCCTTGAAATCAGCTATTTAGTTTTTTTTATCGTCATACAGATTTTACCATCGTCTTATACTGAAACACTCAATAAAGTGTATGAAACAAACGCATCGCAATCACCGTATGCAACTTGAAAATAAATTATATAGGTAGTTGTTACATATTTTATGGTTTTTCTTACAATACAAGTCTTCTTTCATCTGACTTTGTTATGGTTAGGCTGTATTTAGTGCTATAAGGATGTACGGACGTCTGTTATCCGAGAGCTATCCGTTTATAAATCAATTAATTTAATGCGTTTAGTAGTGCACGGCCCGCGGAGTAATGGTCGACCGTACGGACTATTCGTACAGCGGAGCTTCGTACGGTTGTCCGTATGGATCATCCTTAAAGCACTTAATACAGCTTAATAAAAATAATGGTTTTATAAATACGAATTCCCTGAAATAAAACAACTTATTTTACTGGTAGTTATGTGATATTTTTTATGGAATCATTTATTACATTTATTATTATGGTATCCTGGTTTTTCATAAAAGCACTAAAAATGCAAACTTGAAAAAAAAATGAGTTATTAGAAATCGATCTTTTTAGAACTAGATATTTAGGTTACGATTCACGACGAAATCGATTTTAAAAGCAATCTTTTTTGGAAACACGAGGAATGGATGGAAGGATTGAGTAATAGGTACCTATATAATTCAAGTTTGTATTTATATTTACATTTTTTTTTTTTTTTTACCTTCATGTCCTAGAAAAAAAGTAAATATTTAACTACTATTTTTAGATTTTTGTACTATCGTTTTCATCCCCGTCTGAGTTTTAATCGAATTATTGTACGATTCAAATTGTTGTTTTTTAAATCGTTATACATATATCCAGCCACAGAGTAAATAAATAAAATGAAATTTCGTTCGTTCGTTTCCTTTCGTTCATTCATTGTGTGTGCCTCTTGCGCGTTCGTTGCTGTCACCGCGTGTTCTGCCGGTCCAGAATTATATTTAATAATATCTTTGTGAAACGTGAGTATTTTACGCTATAACTTATATAAATCAGTACTCAATTTTGTCGAATAAATGTTAAAACAGTTTCTTGCTGCCTGTGAAACTATTTCTGGTTGACCTTGTCGCATAAAAATCAATGCATTGTGCCGTACGATCTACTAAATCTAGGTCCTTCGTGTGTTTATTTTCCTTGTAGGAAAATGTAGTATTAATCAACCCAATTTCGCCTTCAAATTCTGTGAAATAAAACATAGTTTAGAGTACCAGACCAAATAGGAAGGATTAGATGTTAGTTCTGAAAAAAAACCATAGTTTAAACTATCTTACCAAATTTTATAATAGGAAGGATTGAATGATAATTCTGACAACAAAATTAACACACAATTTTGATACCACCGGATACCTACCCTATCTACTTATCTACAACTAGCAGTCCGTCCCAGCTTCGCGCCAGTGCAATGAAACCTCACCTGTGTGAAGCCGGGGACGATCGCTAGTAATAAATATAGCTTATGTTACCCAGGGATAATGTAGCATTCTAACAGTGAAAGAATTTTTGAAATCGGTCCAGTAGTTTTTGAGTTTATTCGTAACAAACAAAAATACATAAATGCAAATCTTTCCTCTATTTAATTTTAGTATAGAAAATGACAGTGTGCAAAATTGAACACACAATAAACTCTTAGTAGTTTCATTACCATAGTCAAGCAGCTAAACGGTTTTTATGCAAAAATGTCTCTTATCAGGGCTTATCAAAATGTTGTGTTCATTTATAAAATATTGGTTACATTTTACTGTTTTAATGTATTTTATACCTACTCGCTGCATCCTTTAGAAGCTAATTTTCAAGAATTCCTCATGCAACTTTAATTAAAAGAAAGACATTAAAAACCAGCTCTCAAACAAATGTCTGATTTGATCATCAGTCCAGACAGTTATGCAGCGATTTTTAAATATAATTTGTATGAAAACAAATAACAAATTCTTATCACTTACTAACTAATTGCATGGTATCTGGCCAATTCTGCTAACAACACATCATCATGACCAAAATTACTGAGTGCATGAAGTTTCATGCGCTCAGTAATTTTGGTGTCTGTCAGTAAGTTTGTGAATTCACCTAGTTTTAAAAGGTTTCAAAGTGATCCTTGGGATATTGTTGAATAAAACTATTTTGAATTTGTATATGAATTCAGGTGAATTGACAAAAATTATTGACACTATCAGTAATGCCAAGTCACAGACTATTTGAATTTCAAACTCTATCTCTGCCTAGCCAATTGCAGTGTGGTTGTGCCCCCATAAGCGCAACACACACAGAACGCAGGCTCGGGCCCGCGGCAGATCAGCCGCGCGCGGATGTTATTTGTTGTATTTGTAGAAATAAAAATAAACACGCTGTTCCCACAGTTAGGCTCACTAAGGTCAGTAAATCTTTTAAAGGGCAATGTGTACGCTTCTTTAACAAAGTCCCAAGCAACATACAAAATGATAAAATTGGCAAATTTAAAAACTTAATTAAACAAAATCTGTCTCAAAAAGCTTATTATAAAACAACCGATTACCTAGATGATAAAAAAGCTTGGGACGAATGTGCTCCAACTCTACTTGGAATCCATAACAATAGCAAGGGTCATGCCAAAAAAGCGATAGGAACCCAGCCGGTGTTGTTGCCAGTTCTTTTACGGCATGGGCGCGTTGGAACTGGTGTAAATTTTCCTAGCTTGTAAGACGTTTCAAAGTGATCCTTGTGATTCTACTGAATAAATAAATTTTGATTTTGATTTTTGTACTAACGTCAAGGATGACAACACACTGAACGCGGGAGCGGCTGCCGCGCTTCACCCGACCCGCGCCCGCGTTCAGTGTGTTGTCATCCTTGACGTCACAACAAATTAAAACAAAAAACACCCGCGGCAGATCTGACCCGACCCGCGCCCGCCCGCTGTGTGTGTTGCGCTCTAAGCTACAATAACCATTTACCATCAGCCCCCATACGCTAATTTGTATTAATAGTGACAATACATTTACCCACACCTCATATTATAATTTTATTTCACAGATTTCTACCTTGACTGATAAAAAATAATTGATCCATTGTGTGTGGTACAGTCAGCATCAAAAGTTCATGACTTGTTCAATTCTTGTTAATAAAATAAAATAATTTCTAAAAAGTGTATAATAATAACAGGTGAATTTTAAATTCATTTTGTCACAACTGTTTAAATTTAGCACTAAGAAAGGTTTTTTTTTATACAACTGAAGAGGCAACCAAGCGTACGGCCCACAAAATGGTAAGCGGTTACCGCAGCCTATGGACGCTTACAATACCAGAAGTATCACTCGCGGGTTGCCACTTTGAGGCTAAGATCGAAAGCCTCATGTGCCAGTAATTTCACCGAAAACCATACCCGGAACCCAGCAATGCGAGCCTTACTGTTTGGCGGCAGAAATAGGTATGGTGGTAGTCCTTCCCCGGACGAGCTCTATCACAGAGAACTCTACTACTCTTAAAAAAAACTAAACAAAAGGTAACTTTCATCACAATAAATATCTATGTGCTAGCACAGAGTATTACTCGGTGCTGCTAATCTACTTACTTATAAACATTTATAATGGTAGGTTATTACTTTTCCCACAATACAATATTTTACTTAATATGACTAATATAAATGGTTTTTTTTTAGTTTTTATTAGGTGGGTATAATTAATATTTTGACAACTAAAACTAGCACTATCATGCTGAGTTAAACTGACATGTCTTAACTGTCAGTCAAGGCATAATAAGTTCAATTTATGAAACTTGTCTGTGACATGATGAAAGACATTCCCCAACCATTACCTACTTCTGGAATAAGAATGTGGTGTAAATTATTAAATTAAGTTTGAAAAAACACAACAGGGAAATCGTTGCCTGGCAACAGATCATGGTCAAGCAAGCGCAGCATTTCGGCTTATCGTGCGTGCGTTTAACGAAAACAGAAAAGATAAATCACTATACCTATACTATGGGGGGGGGGGGGGGGCTCCTCTTATGATATTCCGTGATTTATTCCGAACACTCTTTCCCCTTTTGAGCCTCATTTGGCTTATAACTTTATAGACGACCGCCTTTGTTACTATTGTAGGTAAGTATATACTTAAACATTACCTACATACGATATACCTATGCTATGATACTTAGGTGTTACCTACTAAGTAGGTAAGTATGCATAATAAAAAAACATTCAGTGCTACGTTGGGACTTTGGCAGCATAACTACGTCATCATGGTAGCTATGCTAGGGAACTCGGGCGGGCGTTATCATCATGACAATCTAAATATTCACGCAATTATATCATCTAATCGAAATAACCAGAAGTAACCGTGCGACAACCAAATCGTCATAGTATACGACCACAGATTAAGTTACAAATAATAACACGAGAACAAACCAAGGTTGATGACGTTATCGCGCCACTAACTGGTTTTTCTCTCTCTACCGCTCAATGTAATTTGCAGCAGTTAGAAGGGTACAGCTATATCGTGACTATTCGTGACTCATTGAAATTACCAATAAGCAACTCTGGGTAGAACAACATAATGAAATACTAATTGCTTTGAGTGGAGACAGTTGTGCTAGGACTAACGAACGCGGTGCTCGTGTTTCGTATAAACTTAGCTGAAATTAAGAGCCGGTGTCTGTGATATTAATTTTAATCTTCTAGTCATAAATAAGTAAGTTACATTTTTTCAAAATCATTTATAAAAAGTAACCTTGTTCTTAATTTAAAAAATTACGGTAAGCGTCTGGTTTTAATAGTTTTAGCAAAAAAAAATGACTTCAATAAAAATAGTTCCTTACTTACCGTTATGAATTTTGTTAATGTAATATAACCAGTTAGGTACGGATTTCTTGGCTATTTTATCGTGTAGGTACTTATTATTTACATGTGAATCTAAATAGGTAAGCTAATTATATAAAATCGTTGTTACTTTGACTGACTCATAGTCTTATCATTGATTATCGATTAGATGATAGGCGATATCGTAAGTTCTAATTTTAAAGACTGAGATGTGATGGGTTTACCTACATTAAAAAGTATACACTTATGTGCTAAGTGTGCACTAAGAAAGGAATCCTTGAAATAAAACTCATAGAGGACGCAACAAAACCACTGGTGCATAAATTCTATAACATATCCACGAGCTCTTTGAGCATATTATCGCTGAGCTGTATCCTTTTTGTCATACTGCAACACACACATAGATCTTTTTTTTTTCCTTCACTGTATTATTTTAGTTAAAGCACTCTTTCTATGTATTAATTTTGTATGTGTGTGCTTGAAGTTGCAAATAAATGACTTATCTATCTATCTATCTAACATCCTCTTAAAGGCTCTCTATTGCTAAAATATGTCTAATTTACTAATAAAGCCGTTGGTCCTCAACAAAAAACAACAACAAACGTGTTCGGAGAGCGAGGTGCTACGGGTTCGGTATTCGGTTCCCATCGCTAGACGAATGTTTGCGTAATCTGCAAATAATTTTTTTTGACGACCAATGTGGCGCGGTGGGCGAAGGTCCGCCTGCGACGCAGAGGTTGCGGGTTCGATTCCCGCCTTGGGACAAATGTTTGTAGTATCTGCAAATATTTGTTCCGGGTGTTCTGGGTGTTTACTATGTATAATAAAAAATATCTATCTATGTATTGTATTGTATTAAATATATATCAGTCATCTAGTACCCATAATACAGCTCTGTTTAACAGCAGCTTACCTTGGGCTAGATGATGCTGTGTGGATTGTCCAGCATTAATTATTTATTTATTTATTTATTTGTTCCTGATCTGACTGGTTGTAACTATGTATGTAACTGTTTATGTTATTGTATTTAACTCATAATGATTTACTACCACCATACCTATTTCTGCCGCAAAGCAGTATGCTCGCATTGCTGTGTTCTGGTGTGAAGGGTATGGTTTCCGGTGAAATTATTGGCACATGAGGCTTTCGATCTTAGCCTCAAGGTGGCAACCCGCGAGTGATACCTCTGGTATTGCAAGCGTCCATAGGCTGCGGTAACCGCTTACCATCTTGTGGGCCGTGCGCTTGGTTGCCACTTCAGTTGTATAAAAAAAAAAAAAAACGTCAAACTTATCATAAACGTAACGTAAAATAAAATATCAGTTACCGTATAACAACGTAAAAATAAAAACGTAGAGGTAACTTTCTAACCCGTAAAGAGATTTTTTTGTTAGTTAGCTTTGCGTGTACCTATACTACTATAGTCTCAGAAGCCAGTCGATGACCTAAAAACCCAATTGCAGGTCAACGCTGCTATTGGTAGGCGATTTGACGATTGAGCTAAGGGACATTCGTACTATTAAATAAATAAATAATGCTGGACAATCCACACAGCTTCATCTAGCCCCAAGCTTAGCAGAGCTTGTGTTATGTTATGAGTTCTAGATGACTGTTATACATAATACAATACAATACATAGATAGATAACTTTCCACCCGGAACAAATATTTACAGACCTTAAAAAACTTTGTCCCAAGGCGGGAATCGAACCCTCCAGCGTCGCAGGTGGACCTTCGCCCGCCGCGCTACATCGGTCGTCTATTAAAATTTAAAATGTATAACTAAAGAGCAAACCCGCGCGGTTTTTCAGTTTTTATGCTATCCCACGAGAACAGTCAATTTTACCGGGATAAAATATAGTCTGTGTTATTCCAGAACTTAAACCATTTACATTATTAATTTCATCACAATCGGTGAAGTCGTCACGGAGATAGAAACAAATAAATAAATAAATAATGCTGGACAATCCACACAGCATCATCTAGCCCCAAAGTAAGCTGCTGTTAAACAGAGCTGTATTATGGGTACTAGATGACTGATATATATTTAATACAATACAATACATAGATAGATATTTTTTATTATATATAGAAAATACCCAGAACACCCGGAACAAATATTTGTAGATCGTACAAACATTTGTTCCGAAGCGGGAATCGAACCCGCAACCTCTGCGTCGCAGGCGGACCTGCGCCACATCGGTCGTCAAACAAATATTCACACACAGTCTTTCGCGTTTATAATATTAGTAGGGTAGGAGTAAAACAGTAGGTACTTACCAAAATAACGATTGTAATTATAAATATGTAATTAATTATTAACCATGATGTCATCAGTACCTTTATAGTCATGAACACTAATGTGTTTGCTAGCTATTACAAACTAGCTGCGGTCCGCGGCTTTTCGCGTGTTTCCAATATAAAAAGTATCCTGCCCTATATCCTGTCTATTATGAAATGTCATCGAAATCAGTTTAGCTGTTAGGACGTGAAAATCAAATGTCGTAAAGGACCAATTTCATAGTGGCTAGGTCGTTGTAACACCATAGAAAAATTAGAAAAAAATATAAGACTAACAGTAACAAACAATTTTATTTTTAATTAGACAAACAAAGTTCTAAAGAAAATATGCGAGTTTTCTAAAACGGGAACACTAGAGGTCCGCCATGGCAGTTAATAGATTTGATCACGTGACGCATTTTGACTTTGACAGTACCTAATAACCCAGTTGTTCGTTAAACCCGCCATGTTGTTTTGCATTGTGTTTTGTGTTGCACTCCTTCACAAAGATAATCTTACTTTAGATTATGAAAGAAGCCAAAATAAAATAAATAAACAGTAATAGACGGTTTCTTTAATGATAATCTAATTGTCTAGACCCTTACAAAGGACCAGGGCCCGGCTCCATACTGCGTGAAACAACTCCTTTCTACCGTCTCGCCATCGTTCGATATGGAGTTGTGTGTTAGTTAACGCCCCCTGTTTAGTTGCTTTTAGTTGCAAATGCGTTGTTTTAACCGCATCGTTGCAATATTCATAAAATCATGAATATTTGCCGTATAATTATGCCAGGCCGTGCCTAGAGGCTATTAGTTGGAACAGCGTAAAAAGCTCAAGGCTATGCCGTATCGATCTATCCGTCGCCTTGAATGTGTCCAGTCACTATTATGATTGGCATTGTGGCATTTCCCAGTGTGCTTTGCCTTGCGATTTTGCAGTTTTTCATATATTCCAACGGAACAGTATTTTTTTGGGATTTTTGGAAACTAGCGTTATATTATAGACTGTAATAATATTTTTCTGTGCCAAATTTCCTCCAATATATTTCGGACCATTCGGAATCTTTTGCGACTAACTTTTCGGCTGCCATTATGTGTCAGAAACTTATTATTAGAGGAGGTTTTATAGAAAGACTATCAAGTTAATATTAGTTAGATAGATAGATAAATCATTTATTTGTATCTTCAAAACACACGTACATTTTAAAGTGCAAAAAGGCAAACCATACAGTTTCTTAACACTAACATAACAATATTATACAAGATATATTTTCCAAGACCACAATTATTCGGAGTCTACGATCACACTCCCTGACATTTTCGTTCTTCCGTTGCCCAGGTAACGCGACCGAGCATGCGTATTGCGCGCCGCACTGTATTCACAGCACACCGACATCTAGCGACACCAGTATTCCTTACAGTATATAATTTGGCCGAGAAAGCGCTGGCGGGACGATAAATCTTCAGCTTACCAATAATCCTAATCTTAATTCTAAGCGTGAGCCTTCTCACTGTGCAATACAGAAAATCACACTAATATTAAGTGCACAATTGGAGCGCTCGTGACGTAGCCGGCTAAGTTGTTCTAAACAGATCAACGATGTTGAGCACTGTTCCGCGTAGTCATCATTTGGATGGGTGACCATCAGTGGCAATTTCTACTGAGCGCTCCCGTGCTTCGGAGGGCACGTTAAGCAGTCAGTCCCGGCTTTTTCAAAGTTGTTAGGCCATGACAGAGGTCTTCAGGTGGCCTGGAAACTCTGTCACCAGACTTGGCCACTGACTCATACAAGCTACGTCACGAGCGCTTCGTATAATCCAATAAACCAATGAAAATCGTACGAGTATCAAGTTTCACACCAACTTTCTTCACCAGAATACAATGGCCGTCCACATCAAAGACATTGACGACCTGAAGACCAGGCTCACGGAAGCCGGCGAGAAGCTGGTGGTGATCGACTTCATGGCGACCTGGTGTGGGCCCTGCAAGATGATCGGACCTAAACTGGAGGAGATGGCGAACGAAATGGCGGATTCTATCGTCGTTCTTAAGGTGAGCAATCAGGGACTCTTGAATCCAATCACAATTCCGATCTCAATTTGATTTTGAAAAAAAAAAACGAAATTTGAATTTTTGAAATAAAATATAGTATTATGGGCTGTATACGGCATACAATGTGTGGAGAAAGTAGATTTTTTTATTTGACCGAACTTCCGCAAGACGAATATGGCATAAATCCTCAATTTCAATCCAGTTCTAATTTACTGCTGTCAAATTTTTGTACTCTTGAATAGTTATTTAAAGTTTCATCGAAATCGGTTCAGCCGTTCGGAGCGACTGAAACACAAACAACAAAAACCAAACTTTGATCTAATAGTATTTCAATAATATTTCTACTCAATTTCTCATAAAGTCTTATGAGACTCCATTGTAATTTTGAAGCAATTAGTTTGTCCCCTAGGTAATGCTGCGGACTGCGACTTCACTTGGCATATTTACTCAAATGTTTGCTTGTCAATACTTCCATACTGTAATTTAAATAAACCAATTGTATTATTTCCTTCATATTTATTGTTTGCATTGATGAAATAATTTAAGCAAATTCATCAATACAATATTAAACTTTGTATCTAGGTAATACTTTCACAGAGTTAACTTTGTATTGACGAAATAAGCAAATATTTGTGCAAATATGGAAAGTGAAGTGAATAAGGAATAGCTTGCGCAAATCTGGGTGTGCATATTATCTAATCATTATTATTATCATTGAGATATGAAAACAAACACGCGGTAACGTACGAGTGATAACGAAATTAACATATGTAACTATTATTATAATACTAGTACCAATAAGCATGATGACAGTAACCAAGAATCACTAAAAACACGTCTTCGCCGTATGAAACAAGATTCAAGGAATATAAAAACCATATTCCTTTTAAAATAAGATGCGAGATTGATAATAATTTTAATAAAATAAAACTACATACAGCAATACGCCATAATAGGTTAACACCAATCAGAGCATCTTGGTTCTCTGATTGGTGGCATCAAACAAAATTTTGAACCATAAGGCTAAAATTTTAAATTGAAAACTGACATAATGACGTCACCGCTGTCACTCCGCGACTCAGCGCGTTTTAGCGTAAATTTTAAAACTCATATTTTTTTACTAACTCATTCTTTTCTGGAATAATAAGTTATTTTTTGCATAAAGTCGATACTTCTGAATACAATAGAACAGTTTTTCAAAATCAGTCATCATGCCTTTTGTAGTAGTCGTCAAGACTTGGATGGCGCGGTGGGCGAGTGCCCGGAGAGGTTGCGGGTTCGAACCCCCGCTGCGGGATAAATGCTTGCATGATCTGCAAATATTTGTTCCTGGTCTGTGTGATTCTGTTTTAATAAAAAGGTGTGTGTATTCTATCAGTTCCCTGGTTCCCTTAGAAGCTTTGCTTAATTTGAAATATATATTTATTACTAGTTGACCCGGCGCGGTTTATTTTTTTCGCAATTTTTCTATAATTTATCACCGTTTACGGCCTTACCTGGACTCATACAAATGTTTCAAGACAGACATTCATTCATTCATTCATTAGCGACCCGCCCGGCTTAGCACGTGCTATAAACCTTCCTCTAAAATCGGTTGCGTACTTTCTAAGGTCCAAGCGTGCCTAACAGAGGCCAGAAAGCGTAAAACGACTTTGTTTTATTATTTCGTGGCTTTAGGGCGCTGTTTATATTTCCACCAACATATTTTATTTTATTTTTCCAGGTCGATGTCGACGAATGCGAGGACATCGCCGCCGAGTACAACATCAACTCAATGCCCACCTTCGTCTTCGTGAAAAGCACTAAAAAGATTGAAGAGTTCTCTGGCGCGAATGTCGACAAACTGAAGAACACGATCCTCAAGCTTAAGTAGATTGCAGCGCACTTGCCCCCATTCCCTGACAGCATTTATGTGCGTTTACCCGGTGGCCTAACTCGAATTGCCCCAAACAAAGCTTTAACAAGACGAAAATACAACTTTTTACAAAAATAATTGGTGAAATAGCCGATGCTCTATTTTTTGCTGTGCTGTATAAAGATACTAAGAATTTACCCCTAAATAGGGTAACTAGTGTCGACTTTACCCTATCTATAGGATCTTGGGTTAGAGTTAGCTTACCCTTTAAATAGGGTCGGTTTTAATCTTCACTGTCTTATCTCAGCGGTGCATTTCATCTAAGATTTCAAGTAAGATACCCCTAATTTAGGGTGCAATTAAAAATATGTGTAAGCTCTGCTAAGTTTAGATGTGGTTGCTTTATACCAGAGAGATGAAGAATCTGTTTTTTTTTGTGAAGATTGATAATGTTATGTATTTTATAACTGTTACTAAGTATTTACCAGAGTAATGTATTTTGTTTTGCAACATTGTATACAGTGTCGTTTGTTTCTTGTATAAATATAAGAATTAATGTCAGGGATGGTGTGCGTGAAATGAGCATAATATTATATTCCAGTGAAGTAAATCACAATTAGGTATTACTTATTGTGTCATAGTGCTTGCTTTTAATATTCTGTGGGGTAAGCGTGCCAGATTCACGGTTTACGTGTGCTATCTATGTTTCAGAGTATTGTTACTTCAATAAAATATTATTATGAATTTTGTGTTTCATTACCTCCATCTTAGGTGTAAAACTGTTGATCGCGTGCGCAACAAAATCAAAGAAAAAAAAAAACAGTACCTATACTGCGCTCCAAAACCAGGATCGTTGACGTTGGTCAAAAGGCCGCCAGCCTTAAGTGGAACTGGCCCGGACACGTATGCCGCATGCCTGAAGACTTATGGACAAAAAGAACTACTGAGTGGGCTCTAGGTTACAGAATAGATATTAGTACTACGTACCCAGGTAGCGCAAGGCGGCGACGTGGAAGACCCAGAATGAGATGGCGGGACGAACTCGTCTCACATTCAAGCTCATGGCCTGTCACGGCGTTAGATCGCGAAGAGTGGAAGAATGGAAGGGAGGCCTTTGCCCTGCAGTGGGACAATCACGGCTAAATAATAAATAAATAAATACTTACCTCCATATTATTAGTCCTACATTTTTTTTGACTATTAATTGCTATTTTTATTGGTTTAGTGACTGACTCTGAGAACTGACTTTCTCTGTTTACAAAGGGACAGGAGAATATTGAAGTCAGTACCGGCAAGTTTTCATCATCATCCACAGCCCGATTTCACCCCCACTGCTGGGTATAGACCTCCCTTTGTACGTGCCACACCTCTCGGTCCTGTGCTAGTCTTATTTACTCTTGAACGCGATCGGTATTGGACAATTATTGGAATTGACGTTTCGTACTTTTGACAGCAAACCTAGCGCCAAACTCAACCTTGTTTTCAAGAGTACAAAAATTTACAGCAGAAAATAGAAATTGTGATTGGATCGGAATTGTCATTGGATTCAAGAGCACCTGATTCCAGGATATTATGTCTGAAATGATTATGAATGACATTATATAGAAACATTTACCAGAATGTTGCTGTATGTCAATAGTTATTATAGGTTTTAGGGAACTATAATAAAAATAAGATTTCACTTAAAATGCACTTTATTACAAAACTAAATTGACTTAACCTATGAACGACAACTATCTTTACACTATTTCATCATCATTATGGCAGCCTTGTAATGCTTCAACTGCTGGGACACTGGCCTACTCTCGAGCGAGAGCGATTTAGTAAAAAAATTAAAAACTATTGCAAATTGTGTTATTGTTCAAAATAACTCCTTTGGATCTTATACAGGGTTTTTTATTATTAGTGCATAATATTCAATGAATAGGTTCTCACATAAAAATAATATAACATAATTATTATACACCTTTTTTATAATCATTTTGTGTAAAAATCCCGAGTAAATTGATAGTTTATCCGGTCAATTATTAGTTTGAGTTGCCTCTAATTTGCAGCTAAGATTCAGTCAGCCGCGTAATGTTTGCCTAATGTATTCGCGCCCTTCAATATTTTTTAGTATTGGTATAACAGGTCACTTTATTATCTAAAATCTATACAAAACTTGACGCTAGCTCGTAACGACACATCATTTGTAAATATGTACAGTACAGTAGTGTACACTTGGAAAATCTGAAACAAAAGAAATAATTACTTTAATAACCGATTACTTTAATAAATTACTTTAATTGACGACCGATGTGGCGCTGCGGGCGCAGGTCCGCCTGCGACGCAGAGGTTGCGGGTTCGATTCCCGCCTCGGAACAAATGTTTGTACGATCTACAAATATTTGTTCCGGGTGTTCTGGGTATTTTCTATATATAATAAAAAATATCTATCTATGTATTGTATTGTATTAAATATACAGGGTGTAATCGTTAAGTGTGCACAGGCGATTATTCCGTAACTATTGCAGATATCAAAAAACTTTAAACTGATATCGAAAGTACTTTACCTAATGAGTAAAATGACATTAATAACTTTTTAAAAATAAAACGAGAATTATCCAAAAAATTACATTAATCACTCCCATACATTTTATTTCTTAGTAAGTACAAAATTTTGTGTTCAAAGCATATGTTCGAAGTGACGTCCTCCTTGTGCAATACAATGACGAGCTCTATTTACAGTTTCTAAATGAACTTTCCTTAACATTTGCGGAGTAATTAAAGCAATTGCACGACGTACACGATTCTGTAACTCTTCTAGGCTGTGTACTCTCTCAGCGTACACGTGGTCTTTGACAAATCCCCATAGGAAGAAATCACAAGGCGTGAGATCCGGGGATCTGGCAGGCCAAGGGGTTGCACTATTATTGGCTATTAAGCCATTATAATTGTTTCGTAAGAAATTCATTACAACATTTGTATTATGTGCAGGTGCTCCATCTTGTTGAAAAATTATCGACCTTCTTTCATCGTCTGGAATTGGTTCTAAGAGACTTGGCATATCGTTTTGTACAAAGGAGAAATATCTCTGTCCATTTAAGGTTCCACTGTAAAAATATGGCCCAATGATCCGATCTCCAAGAATACCACGTATACGTGACAGCCTTCTAATGTTCCCACTGCTGGGACACGGCCTACTCTCAGGCGAGAGTGATTGGGTCTTAATCCACCACGCGGACCCAATGCGGATTGGTGGATGGCACATGTCTTTCGAATTTTTAGTTCTTGGACATGCCGGTTTCCTCACGATGTTTTCCTTCACCGTATGAGAGCACTGGCATTGCGCACATAATTTTTTTCGTACAGAAAAATCCATTGGTGCACGACCGGGTTTGAACCCACGACCTTAGAATCGGAAGGCGGGGTCACTACCACTAGACCACCGGTGCTCTCAGAATACCACACCACACATTAATTGAGAATCGCACCTGAGCTCTAACTTCTGTAGTTAAGCGAGGATTGTCAATTGACCAATAATGCGAGTTTTTTCTATTGTAAATGCCGCAGTTTGAAACATTACTTTCATCGGTCCATAAAATTGACCTTACATTGACATAATTATTGACTAGCCAATTGCAATAGACCAGCCGACGAGCAGGATCATCATTGTGCAGCGTTTGAGTAGGTTTTATCTTAAATGCTTTGAAGTTGTGTTTTTTTAATAACTTGTGTACATAATTGTGGGACACTGGAAATGATCGGGCCACTGAACGCGTTGATTCTTGTGGATTATCTACTACGTAGTTAATAATATTGTTATCTAAGTCATTATCAAATTCCGGAGCTCTTGTTCTCGAACCTTTTTTTCTGTTAAAAGATCCATAATTTATCAAATTGTTATCCAACTTACGTAAATACGTACCAGAAAGAACTTCTCTATCTGGGTACTCTCTTCTGTAGGCGATAATGGCCGCCCTATTGTTACAATCATGTTTGTAGTACATTTTTAACATGTCCCTCTTTTCTGTATTGGAATATGCCATTTTTCAATCAATAAATGCAACAATCACGATTATTAACGCAAATTGAAAAATACAATAAATTGGCGGGAACGAGAACCCGCGATAAAGAATTTGAATTTAGAACGAACACCAAAGAGTATCTTTCTTTTTGTTTTTATTTAGTATGTTGCTTTTCAGCTAGTTCAAATCAATACAATATTGAAACAAGGTTTATTATAAATTTGAAGTGGTAAGATAATTAATCTACACGTGTATCTACTTGAAATTCATTAATACCTTCATATCGTACATAATTATAAAATGACAAGGGTAAAATGAGTAGGTACTATTCCACTTAAAATAAGGAAACTAAAACCTTTCTACTATCTCATACTAAATGTATGGGAGTGATTAATGTATTTTTTTTTGGATATTTCTCGTTTTATTTTTAAAAAGTTATTAATGTCATTTTACTCATTAGGTAAAGTACTTTCGATATCAGTTTAAAGTTTTTTGATATCTGCAATAGTTACGGAATAATCGCCTGTGCACACTTAACGATTACACCCTGTATATCAGTCATCTAGTACCCATAATACAGCTCTGTTTAACAGCAGCTTACTTTAGGGCTAGATGATGCTGTGTGGATTGTTCAGCATTATTTATTTATTTTATTTTATTTAATAACATCAACTTACGCGAAAAAACTGAAACGCTACTCTACTAATTTAAATCTTCAGTGATGACATTTTAAAATTTTTGCAAACGCTTTTGAATGATAATGACGTCCCAGAGTTAGTACACTCCTTAATATAAAAATGTCATTTCAGTATTCTGTGTAGTTTTCGGATGAGGATGACACAAAATGACAGGATCAGTTCCTAGATTTCTAATATCTGATCCCAACTTTTTTCATACTGAAGGGTTCGGTGGAGTGATTACTCACCCAGTCTTGTGTTCAGTCGCGGCGTCACCGATCTAACCCGAACGGGTCCACATCCGCTACGGGTACCGACCGACTCTGTACTTTGACCTTGACCTTGGTTCAGTAAAGTACTCACCGTGTCTTGTGTTCAGTCGCGGCATCACCGATCTAGCTCAAACTGGTTCTCGTCTGCTCCGGGCACCGACTCTGTACTTTGACCTTGACCTTGGTTCAGTAAAGTACTCACCGTGTCTTGTGTTCAGTCGCGGCATCACCGATCTAGCTCAAACTGGTTCTCGTCTGCTTCGGGCACCGACTCTGTACTTTGACTTTGACCTTGGTTCAGTAAAGTACTCACCGTGTCTTGTGTTCAGTCGCGGCATCACCGATCTAGCTCAAACTGGTTCTCGTCTGCTTCGGGCACCGACTCTGTACTTTGACCTTGACCTTGGTTCAGTAAAGTACTCACCATGTGTTGCGCTCAGTCGTGGCGTCACCAATCAAACCCGAACGGGTCCCGCATCCGCTTCGGGCACTTTGACCTTGACTTTGACCTTGTCATAGACCCTGAGGTTGGTTCAGGAGAGTACTCACCGCGTGTTGTGTTCAGTCGCGGCGTCGCTTGGGATGCGTGTCGCGGCGCTCGTGGTCGCGCTTGCGGGAGGACTTGTCCGCGCGCTTGGCTTCCGACAAGAACCGATCCAGACCGAACGGATCCGCGTCCGCTTCGGGCGCCGCGCGCGACTGTACATATTACATTATATAAACACATAGGTATAGTCCTCTCGGCGGATCTAGGCTACCGTGAAGTTAGCCGTTTGTGATGCGCAAAAACAATTTAGTTAGAAAAAGCTCCATTGCGCATCGAAACAGCTAACTTCACGAAAGCCTAGATCCGCCGAGAGAACTATACACAGCCTTTAAAGAAAGACGACCGATGTGGCGCAGCGGGCGCATGTCCGCCTGCGACGCGGAGGTTGCGGGTTCGATTCCCGCCTCGGGTCAAATGTTTGTACGATCTACAAATATTTGTTCCGGGTGTTCTGGGTATTTATTATATATAATAAAAAATATCTATCTATGTATTGTATTGAATTAAGTATATATCAGTCATCTAGTTCCCATAATACAGCTCTGTTTAACAGCAGCTTACCTTGGGGCTGGATGATGCTGTGTGGATTGTCCAGCATTAATTTTATTTACTTATTTATAAGTTAATGAAGAAATACGATGATAGATTTGAAAGACACATGAAATACGTTTATGAATAAGGGTTTTATAGGCCTTAAGATTTTTATTAATAGAGTGATTCCTATAGCAAGTGAAATAACTGAACTAAAGAGACTCTATCGGTGACGAGCGCAGTGCAGTGTCACGTAGAACTTTAAAACTTAAATTTTTGGGTGACACTGTGTCACTGACTGCAGCTGTTATTCAAAGGACACGTCATTTAGACATAAAAAAAACTAGTAGTAAGTGTTACCGGCTCGTCTCTGTGGTGGTCGCGCTCGAACTGCACGGGCCCGCTGCGCGCCGCCGCGCTCGTGCCCGCAAACTCCTTGTCCGCCACGAACCTGACACGACACACACGTTTATAAAGTAACAAAGAAGACTTGTCTGCCACGAACCTGACATAACACACGTTATTGGGCAACAAATAAGAAACAAAGAAATACATATAATACATTATACTGGACAAACATACATAATTATGTTTGTGGGAGTCAAACGACTGAACGGATATGAAATTTGGCATAGGATTATGGTCTGGAACTATTTTTTATACCAGATTCCCGTGGGATAAAAACTGTTATAGCGCGGGTAACACCGCGGGGCGCAGCTAGTATCAACACAAATAAGTATAGTTCGCACAGCGGATCTAGGCTTCCGTGAAGTTAGCCGTTTGTGATGCGCAAAAACAATTTAGTTTGAAAAAGCTCCATTGCGCATCGAAACGGCTAATTTCACTACGGCCGTGATCCGTCGTGAGACCTATAAGTAAGTAACTGCTTAGTAAATAAGTAGTTACCGTTTGTTGTGTGCGAGTGAGTCGAGATCTCCGTAGTTATCCTTATCCTGGTTCCGCGAAGGCCGGTAGATATGTGCGCCGACGTTGTCTTGATTACGCCACGGCTTGTCGTACACAGTGTACGCTTCGTCGTCCGCGTAACCTGAGTAAACACAGCAGGAAGATATTTATTTGCATAAGTGTTACTGAGTACCACCAGTAAAATCTTTCGGCCCTGGAGTCCAAAACTAACTTAGGATCTCATTCAGCACTACATCGTATAATTAACACTTATAACTCAAACTATAAAACGCTAGACTCGAAATCTTTGGGCTCAGCATGTCTGCTTTTAAGGCAGAAGCTCAAAGATCCCTCTCCCTGTTATGTCCAGTAGTATAAGTACCTCCGTATTTTATATTTAAATTTTATAGGTAGAATCATTTTTGTATTACACTTTAGCTTCTGTTAGTATTTATCTTTGTAATGTAAATAATGCATATGTATAGTTCGCACAGCGGATCTAGGCTTCCGTGAAGTTAGCCGTTTGTGATGCGCAAAGACAATTTCGTTTGAAAAAGCTCCATTGCGCATCGAAACGGCTAATTTCACGACGGCCGAGATTCGTTGTGAGAACTATAACTGTCGTTGGTGTGGTTATTTTTGTTTTTATAGTGTTAACCATCACATTAGGGTAGAGCGCCTGCGTATCAAGCGGTGGTCGCGGGTTCAAATCCCGCTTGAGGCAAAATAATTTTTGGAATGTTATAATCTTTTTTGTCGTTGGTGTGTCTTAATAAATAAATGAAAAAAAAAAGTTAATGGTCTGGAAATTTAATTGCCAGCACCACACGACACCTTTCGCCGTCACTGAAGTACTGAAGAGTTTATTTTGATTATGTGTAGGTCAAGCGCAAGCGAGAGTATGCTATCTCGCTCTCGCTATAATTAAGTGGGGACAACCATGACACTCACACATACAACGGCACCGTTTACGTACACAAACCATGCATGTGGTGATTGCGATGTGTTTGCTTCATACATTTTATTAAGTGTCCCGTAAAGTAAAGTGAGTTTGTATGAGTCAGTGGGCAACTCTGGTGATAGAGTTTTTGGGCCGGCCTCTGTCAAGAGTAGTAGAGTTATTTGTGATGGAGCTCGTCCGGGGAAGGACTACCACCATACCTATTTCTGCCGCCAAGCAGTAATGCTCGCATTGCTGTGTTCCGGTTCAAAGGTTATGGTTTCCGGTGAAATTACAGGCTCATGAGACTTTCCATCTAACGTCTCAGGGTGGCAACACACAAGTGATTATGATGTTGCATGCGTACATAGGCTACGGTAACCGCTGACCCTCAAGTGGGCCGTACGCTTGGTTGCCTTGGTTGGTCAAGCGTAGCGAGTATTGCTAAAAAACATGGCTCTTAAATTTTTTACTTTTTTTACTTACCTACTTATATTCTTGGCATGAGCCTCACCTAGTTCGATTGGCACCACACTGAAGCTTTATGATGAAAAGGGATCATCAAAAAAAAAGCTAGGAACCCAGCCGAGTTTGTTGCCAGATTCTTCTAGGCTGGGGCGCGTGGAACTGCCGTAAATTCACCTAGCTTTAAGACGTTTCTAAATGATCCGTGTGATTTTATTGAAATAAATCATTTTTGATTTTGACTTTTTGCCACTTTAGTGGTATAAAAAAAAATGGTGTGCCCGTGCGAAGCCGGGGCAGTCGTATAGTATAATGCGACTAACCGCTGTCCATTCCCTTGCTAGTATTGAACAGGCGCTGGTCGAACATCCCCTCGCCGCCCTGCGCCGTCTTGGCCGGGAGCCCGAGAGCTATCTGTTCAGATATATCGCGCTCGCGATTCACTAGCTTAGATCTGAAACATATACAATCATTACTGCACTGTGCAAGCAAAGCTGCAAGTTTTATCTGGTGGTAGGACTCTTCAGCAAGAGTCCTTCTTGGGGGGTACCACCGCAGTGTTGGATATTCTACCTCCAAGCAGTAGTGTGCAAGCTGCACTGTGTTAAGGTTTGAAGGGCACTGTAGCAAGTGAAATAACTGGGCGAAAGAGACTTAGCAACAATGTCTCGGGGTGATAAGCGCAGTGCAGTGCCACGCAAACACTTAAAATCTTTAAGCTTTGGGTGGCACTGCATCTGTTATAATCAGGCTTAACATCAAGCGGGCGTCTTGATTGTCTTGTCACTTGCTGACATGAAAAAAAAAAAAAAAAAGGTTTAGAAGTTTGTTACTCTATAACTCGAAAAACCACTGAAACGATTTAGCTGAAATTTAAAACATAAATAAATAATGACCAGGAATAGGACATAGGCTACTTTCTACCCCGGAAAAAAGTACGGTTCCCGAGTTCTAAGCGAACGAAATCGCGGGTGACAGCTGGTATTGTATAATAACCTCTTGTCCGGCGCGGCCCTGGCTATGTTTCTCTCTCTCTGCCTGTCCTTGTGTCTCTCCACGCGCAGCTTGTCTCTCTCCGCGGCGGTGAGGCCGCTCTCGTCGACTTCATTACCCTCGATTTCCTCATCCGGTGCGCGGATACCTGAATTAGGGAGGTAACTATTAAAGAGGTCATAGTAAATATTTAGAATAATCGCAAAATCATTCCAGATTGTAAGAGTAGTAGATTTCTTTGCAATAGAGCTTGTCCGTGGAAGGACTACCATCATACCTATTTGTGCCGCCAAGCAGTAATGCTCTTATTGCTGTGTTCCGGTTCGAAGGTTTCAGGTGAAATTCCGGGCACATGAGACTTTACATCTAACATCTCAGGGTGATAACATGCAAGTGATATCTATGATGTTGCATGCGTACATAGGCAACGGTAGCTGCTTACCATTAAGTGGGCCGTACGCTTTTTGCCACTTTATTGATATAGAAAAAAAATATATATTTATAAGGGCTTGGTGCCTGATTTTATTCAGTTTGATTGCAAGTAATGGCATTTATTCCAGTGCAAAGGCGATAAGGACGTCCATTGCACCACGAATTGTTAGATTTAATTGTGTTTTGGTGTAAAAATAAATAGTTCTCTATATAAGACCCACCTCCACCGAAGCGGAGCTAAGTTAACGAATAGAATCATGTAAAAATTGAAGGTTTAAAACAAACCGGCTCTATGGTCGCGTGCCCGCTGCGCCAGCATCCTCAGATGCTCTTCTTTCTTCTCTTTCTCGCGCTGCGCCAGCCTCCTCTCCAGCTGCGCACGCGCCTCCACCGCCTCTCTTGCTTTCCTGTTGACGCGACGAATGTTCAGAAACAGTGTGACGAATCGATAATAGACATGATGACAGTAACCAACAATCACTAAAATCACGCCTTCACCTTATGAAAAAGGATTCAAGGAATATAAGAACCATATTCCTTTTTACATTAGATGCGTGATTGATAATATTTTTATAAAAAATCTACAAAATGCAGCAATCCGCCATAAAAGGTTGAACACCAATCAGAGCATCTTGGTTCTCTGATTTGTGACATCAAAGAAAATTGCAGAATTTTGAACCTTATTGCTAAAATTATATATTGAAAACTGACCTACAGTGACGTCACCGCTGTCACTCCACGACTCAGCGCGTTTTAGCGTGAACTTTAAAATTCAAATTAAAAACGCATTTTTTTACTACCAAACCATTATTTCTAGAATAATAAGTTATTTTTTGCTTAGAGTCGATACTTCTGAACCCAATAGAATAGTTTTTCTAAATCAGTCATCATGCATATTGTGCGCGGCGAGTTCGTTGCGCACTCGCTTCGCAAATCGCCAGTGTGATATGGCTGTAAAAGTTAAATATTAAGGACCATTTGCACGGTTCAATAATTGCATGCAAGAACTACTTTGTCAAATTGATTTCGGAACAAAATGGCAAACATTTGTTCTGGAATCGATTTAACCAGGCAATTCTTGCATGCAAATTATTCTCATGAACACAATATAACATTACCTGTCAGCAATATACAAAGCTTCCGCTAACTTCGAGAAGTTTTCGTTGATATGAACCTGTTGCAATCCTCGCCCGTCCGCCGCTAGCCGCTTGTCTAGAGGGATGGTGTAACCTGAAATACAAAAGTCAAAGGTTAAGACATACTTAGCATTTTTTTTTTATACAACTGAAGTGGCAACCAAGCGTACTGCCCACAAGATGGTAAGCAGTTACCGCAGCTTATGGACGCTTATAATACCAGAAGTATCACTCGCGGGTTGCCACCTTGAGGCTAAGATCGAAAGCCTCGTGTGCCAGTAATTTCACCGGAAACCATACCCTTCACACCGGAACACAGCAATGCGAGCAATACTGCTTGGCGGCAGAAATAGGTATGGTGGTAGTCCTTCCCCGGACGAGCTCTATCACAGAGAACTCTACTACTCCTAAAACCAAATCTACCAAAATCTCATACAACTTAAGAACGACGTTACTTGACGATCCATTTATCAAACGAAACTGTTCCTACCGAGAGTATGAGAGTATAGATTCAGGTACCGAGAGAGATATAGAGACAAGGAGGCACCTTCTAGTCTCTCTACTTGCGTGAGGAGAGAGGGGGTTAACACGTGGCTAGGGGGGAACTTATAGTTGAAACCATATCTTTAGCGTTCTTCCAGTGAGAGACACAAGGGGGCACCTTCCAGTCTCTCTGTTGGCGCGAGGGGGGTGGGATGTGATACGGGGCTACGGGGGATTGGAACTATACCTTTAGCGTTCTTCCAGTGAGAGACACAAGGGGGCACCTTCCAGTCTCTCTGATGGCGCGAGGGGGGTGGGATGTGATACGGGGCTAGGGGGGATTGAAACTATACCTTTAGCGTTCTTCCAGTGAGAGACACAAGGAAGCACCTTCCAGTCTCTCTGTTGGCGCGAGGGGGTGGGATGTGGTACGGGGCTAGGGGGGGACTTATTGAAACTATACCTTTAACGTTCTTCCAGTGAGAGACACAAGGGGCACCTTCCAGTCTCTCTGTTGGCGCGAGGGGGTGGGATGTGATACGGGGCTAGGGGGGGACCTATTGAAACTATACCTTTAGCGTTCTTCCAGTGAGAGACACAAGGGGGCACCTTCCAGTCTCTCTGCTGCTTGACAGACACGCGGCGCGGTGGGGAGTGCAGCACGGGGGCGGGGGGCGAGGGGGCCGCGCGGGGGATTTTCTTGTTTATTTGGAAGCGGGGAGGCTCCATTGGGTCGTTTTGAGCTTCCACCATCCTGTGGGAATGGAAGTATTAGGCCCCACTAGCTAAACTTTAGATCGCCCTAGTTTTATTAGTTGCTTATGAAAAGCTGTCATGGTTTAATAACCATGACAGCCATAACGGTCGACTTTTCACACAAATAAACTTTGAAAGACAAAGTTTGAAAAGTTTCACATAATAAACCACTTTGAAAAAGTCGGAACAGCTTTACGTGCCCTCCACAGCACGGAAACGCTCAGTTGAAATCACCCACCCAAGCAATGACCCTACAGAACTTTCCTGAAGTTGAGTTTGTTGATTTATTCAGAAGAACTTAGCCAACTATGCAATGATTCGCTTTAGCTGGTTGCTAAGGCTGCGTTTCCACCAGATTCTATTCTCTCTATTCTCTCAATATAATGTATGAAGCAAACACGACGCAATCACCACATGCATAGTTTGTGTACGTAAACGGTGCTGTTGTATGTCTGAGTGTCATGGTTGTCCCCTCCCAACAAACAATAGCAAGAGCGAGAAGCACACTTTCGCTCGCTCTGGCATGCGCGCGCTTGGACCTACACCAAATCATAATAAACGCGTGCCTTAGCTCTTAGCTTGCCAGCAAAAAGGTACCGGCAAACTTACGACGGGGTGGGGTAAGTAAAACCTGTGGGGGGTAGGGAGTGGTCATTCTGTATGTAGTACTAATATCTGTTCTGTAATAAATAATAAGATTTTTGTCAAAGTGAAATGGTCGCTATCAGATGCAGGTTAGAAGGGCACTGACCTGATTACTCTCTGTTTGGCGCCCGAGTTGAAGGACCCACCTTGCTGCGCCGGCGTATACCGGATGTACTGCGCTGGCGCCTGCGAATGTTACGCACTATCAGGCCGGTTGATATTGTCTTTCAAAACCCGTTATAGGGGTTGTTAGCTCCTATACTTAATGGATTAATGATTAATTCTTTGGTTGTGTGCCTGTTTGAGTAGCGATTGGGGGTTCAATTCCCACTGCAAGACCAATGTTTTGTGTTATTTTGTGGGGAAGGCCTATCCTACTCGCATCATATCACTTGACTGAGAGTCGTGATTCCCCTTAAAAATTAAGTTCTTGTGAGTCAGTGGCCAACTCTGGTGACAGAGTCTTAGGCCGCCCGTTGATGTTTCCTCTTAAACAGCTAATACTATCTTAAATATTTAAATAGCGTTATAGTATTGGGGCATTTATTTATCAAATGTCAACTTACAGCTTTTGGCGCAGACTTAACCGGCAGAGCAGCTGATATCTTGGCATTGGTCAGTTTCTCCAGAGCTAGCTTGGTCTTCTCGGTGATGTCCATGATTTCTTCATCATCAGGCTTCTGCAGGGTCGGGTCATCTTCAGCTAGCACCTCTGAAGGTAGCAGGTCTGATAGTTTTGAGTAGATTATCTGAAAAATTACAGTATTATTAAGAGTAGTAGAGTTCTATGTGATAGAGCTCGTCCGGGGAAGGACTACCACGATACCTATTTCTGCCGCCAAGCAGCAATGCTCGCATTGCTGTGTTCCGGTACGAAGGGTATGGTTTCCGGTGAAATTACAGGCACATGAGACTAACCATCTAACGTCTCAGGGTGGTAACACGCAAGTGATATCTATGATGTTGCATGCGTACATAGGCTACGGTAACTGCTGACCATCAAGTGGGCCGTACGCTTGGTTACCACTTTAGTAGTATAAAAAAAAAAAAAAAAAAACAGATAGGCACCATTAAATTTGTAGCAAATGCTGAGTGGTTGCCTTTTTTTCGTTACGCAAATTTTTTAAATGTTTTGTGTGTGGCGAAATATAAATTATTTCTATTTATATTTTGTTACAATCGCAACAACCTTCTTCTCACTGTTGGGATCAGTATAAGTCTTCAACTATATCATATACCTATATCGAGTAAGTGATTGGGTCCTAATCCACCATGCAGAATTAACGGGAATTGGTGATGACTTCCTTCTAAATTATTTTTAAAAATATTATTTGGTTTTTTTTAAGTTTTGAGACATTGCTGTTTATGACAAACATAAACCATGAATAATGGCCTCATGTTATATTCTTACCTTATCAGCACCATGACCCTGCCTAGCAATAGCAGAGTATTTAACCCTGCCCGACTCATCTAACTGGACAGCGAGGGCGTTTGATGTGCTCTCCTTGCCGCGGACCCCCATGCTCAGGGGATATTGGGCCACATGGATCTCTGGGTAAGCTCCTCCGTCTGAGAAGAAAACAAAACTAATGCTAGGTAACTAATAGAATAATTAGCAAATTCTTACCAGTCTGGGTTTTAAATTACCTTGGTTTTTGTTGAAATTTCTGATAAGGATTTATCAGGGAGAATTTTATTAGCAGACACAAAAATACTTATAATTAATATTTTGGGAACTTTTACCTGATCTAAGTGCCAACTAAACAGTAAAAGTGGAACCAACCTGCAAAGTCTGACTCGACCCGAGGTACCCATCCTTTCCTCTGTCCATAGGGAGGTATACTAGTCTGTGAGTGTACAAGCGCACTGCCCACTCTCTTAGCCTTTAGGTCATCATCTCTGTCCCAGATTTGTTGCGTTGGCGCTGGCAAAAGGCTAGAAAACATCAATGAATTTGAGTACACATGATTAGAGGTTATTGTAATATTTACTTCCTAATTATAAGATTTTTTAAATTGAGACGTATTAAGGGTGTGTACTAGAAGCTACACTAGGAGAAAATGAATCTTCTTGTTAATTTTAGGGATTAACACGAACTTGTAGTCGACAACAATAGCCCTCCAAATTATGGCTTCAGATTATTAGATATCAGTACATATCTCGTTGTTAAGACGTAGAAAGATTTCGTAACAAGTATTACAAGGATTTAAATCCAATTTACAAGAATTTGCGATTTATTTTGAATTAAATTCACACAACGCAACGTACCTTGTTAACGACGCCATTTTGCTTTTGTTTGCTGAGTTTTTTTTTATTTCGTTCAAAATAAAAATCAAACAAGCTAGGAGCAAGAGATTGACATTTGCAAGATACAAAATGACAGACATCTGACAGATTCCTCTACAAATGAAGTAGGCTGCGGACGTCTCCCTTTTCTAACCTCAAAAATGCGCGAGAAGTGAACTCTCTGATGGTGTAGTGATCTAAATTAATCATTTATTTGGTGCTAAAGTGAACGTATGGCCACAATGCCATCTAAAAAGAGAAAATACAATGCCAGGTTTCCGGCGGTAAGTCGATATCGCCATGAAAATGTCTCTAATCTTGAAAAATAGCTCGTTGTTTTCGTCGATATTTTTCACAGATTTCTGATCTATGACATTGTTTGTTTGTAGGGGCGAATCAAGAAGATAATGCAGACTGATGAAGAAGTGGGGAAAGTTGCACAGGCTGTCCCAATCATAATCTATATCCTTTTCACATATACGCAGCATTAGACCACAAACAACCATAATAAAAACAAACCATTACTGCAAAACTGGCACCCATGGCACAAGCCTCATTGTTTTCAAAAGGCTAAGGCCCAGGCCTTTTTCTATTGACTTCTTTTCACAGTTAATTTTGTTATAGCCCTATTAAGTTTCTAAAAACCTAGCCGTACAGATATTACATTAAAAAGCAAATGAAAGTAACTATAGTACCTTTAACTAATCAATGGATCTGTTTTATTACCAATTATCATTTTAATTTACAAAAACAAGCAAATTTGAAGTCCTAGTATACCTAGTATCAATTTTATACAATACATACAAAAGTACTGTTAAGATTAACATTAAATGCTATTGAAGTGCTCTAAGTATAAAGTTGGTTGGTGGCTATTTGAAGAACTAAAACCAATGCAACCAGCTCGGAAGAATTTTGATACTAGGGTTACTTGAGCTACTTAGCAATCCTATTAAAAAATAAAGCTGAAAATTATCTGATGTAGTTAAACTGATTTGAGTAACTAATTCCTGTTTGAAGCTTGACATATTATATATTATGGCACCCCACATAGAATAGAATTATGAAGTAAAAAGTTGCCTATAATGTTTATCCAGGCTATTTATTACATAATATGTGTTAAATCATCCACCAATCCGCATTGGGTCTGCGTGGTGGATTAAGACCCAATCACACTCGCTGGAGAGTAGGCCAGTGTCCCAGCAATGGGAACATTAGAAGGCTGTCTGATGATGTGTTAAATATCATCATAATCCCAATAGTTGTTACATTATAGTAATAATCTTTACAAAATTAGCATTTTTTTTTTTTTTTTATTCAACTGAAGTGGCAACCAAGCGTAAGGCCCACAAGATGGTAAGCGGTTACCGCAGCCTATGGACGCTTGCAATACCAGAGGTATCACTCGCGGGTTGTCACCTTGAGGCTAAGATCGAAAGCCTCATGTGCCAGTAATTACAACGGAAACCATACCCTTCACACCGGAACACAGCAATGCGAGCATTACTGCTTGGCGGCAGAAATAGGTATGGTGGTAGTCCTTCCCCGGATGAGCTCTATCACAGAGAACTCTTAAGTAGCATTTACTCGCTACCCAACTAATTTACCAATACAACACCCCATATTTATTAAAGAAAGTTAAGGCTTTCTATGTATATGCTATCTGACATTTTAATGGCTTGCTAAATACTATGCTATCATTCTTATGTCAGTCAACAAAGACAAAGACACACACACAGCGGGCGGGCGCGGGTCGGGTCAGATCCGCGCGGGTGTTTATTGTTTTAATTTGTATGCACAACAAGGATGACATCACACTGAACGCGGGAGCGGCTGCCGCGCGCACCCGACCCGCGCCCGCGTTCTGTGTGTGTTGCGCTTTATAGTAGTCAGTATCAAGTTTAAAACAACACCAAGATAAATCTTTCTTGTGTTTCTTAAATCAGGGCAATAACTGCATCACTATCTCTCTCACACACAAAAACATTGGATTTATCAAAGGATGTGGTTTATCTGTGCTGAGATGAATCACGCTTATATAATATATGTGAAAGTTTGAATGTTTGTTTGTTTGGATATTTGTTTCTCTCCCTATAACCCACTGATTTGGCTAAAATTAAAAAAATCGATAGATAATAACCGAGAATAAAGACTACTTTTTATTGGGATAGCCCAATTTCCACGCGTACGAAGGCGCGGGCAACAGCTAGTCTTATATATAAAAATAAATTGCTGTGCGTTAGTCTCGCTAAAACTCGACAACGGCTGGACCGATTTTGCTAGTTTTAGTCTTGGAATAATTGTAGGAGTCCAGGGCAGGTTTGAACGGTGTAAAAATATGGAAAAAATTGCGAGAAAATAACGCGGGTGGAACCGCGCGGGTCAGCTAGTAACCAATAAATGTGCTATATGAGCCACAATGTTACTGATAAGCTTGCTAGGTTTATTCACAGAAGTGGGTTTATTATAAAAAAACATTGTTAGTTATGTTTATCATAAATACTCTGATTGTTTGGTGTGTTGGTTGGTAGCATATACCTACAAAAATATGTTATGTTTGAAGGAACAAAGAACAAAGAGATGTTCCTCCCTGCGTCCGCTTTAATGTTTTTTTTTTTTTTTTTTTTTTATACTACTAAAGTGGTAACCAAGCGTACGACCCACTTGATGGTCAGCAGTTACCGTAGCCTATGTACGCATGCAACATCATAGATATCACTTGCGTGTTACCACCCTGAGACGTTAGATGGTTAGTCTCATGTGCCTGTAATTTCACCGGAAACCATACCCTTCGAACCGGAACACAGCAATGCGAGCATTACTGCTTGGCGGCAGAAATAGGTATGGTGGTAGTCCTTCCCCGGACGAGCTCTATCACAAAGAACTCTACTACTCTTGTAACATAAAAATAACAATACAACTAAAAATGAATGCAGATTATAGTTCTCACGGCGGATCTCGGCCGTTGTGAAGTTAGCCGTTTCGATGCGCAATGGAGCTTTTTCAAACTAAATTGTCTTTGCGCATTACAAACGGCTAACTTCACGGAAGCCTAGATCCGCCGTGTGAACTATACTGCCGCAGAATGCGGTGAGAGAGATCCACTGACCCATAAGCAGTCGCCCCTGCGGGTTGAAGCTAGGGTAATGACTAGATGTCCTCGGGCGAGAGTGATTGGGTCTTAATCCACAACGCGGACCCAATGCGGATTGGTGGATGGCACTTGTCTTTGAATTTTTAGTTCTTGGACATGCCGGTTTCCTCACGATGTTTTCCTTCACCGTATGAAAGCACTGATTAGTGTACGACCGGGCTTGAACCCACGACCTTAGGATCGGAAGGCGGTGTCACTACCACTAGACCACCGGTGCTCTTATATCGATGTCATCGGTCCATTGAGTTATTGGTTCTGCGAGCTATACTATGAAGCACAGAACAGAGATTAGTCTACGTACTAGCCTGTACCTATAGCCTGCCTACTGACACAAGTTCCTTATTCTAAGAGCTATGTCGGTGACCTTGGTTCTTCTACGGATTCGATCGTTTAGTGAAACTCCTAGCTAGCTCTTTCCATAGCTAGACTTTGAGATTCTGAATAAGACCAATAGTTAAAATAGTTATATATATAAATATTATATTATTTATACAACTGAAGTGGCAACCAAGCGTACGGCCCACAAGATGGTAAGCGGTTACCGCAGCCTATGGACGCTTGCAATACCAGAGGTATCATTCGCGGGTTGCCACCTTGAGGCATAGAGCGAAAGCCTCATGTGCCAGTAATTTCACCGGAAACCGTACCTTCAACACAGCAATGCGAGCATTACTGCTCTGCGGCAGAAATAGGTATGGTGGTAGCACTTCCCTGGACGTGTTCTATCACAAAGAATATATAAGTACAAAACATCCTTAACTCCACATTCCACCATCACCTCGCACCCTGGAGTTGTTCGTGGAGTCACTCCTCGGCAAAGCTCTTCAGGTGACTGTCAACCGAAGCGCGAAGACGCTGAGTCCGTCGCACGTGAAGCAGTGCATACTGGCCGAGTCGCGGTTCGATTTCCTGCGAGACCTGGTATGTTTATATGGTATCTGGTGTTACTTTGCTGAAATCTATGCTAATATTGTAAAGAAGAAAAATTTGTATTTATGTTTGTAGATAAACTCAAAACTACTGTTCCGATTTCAAAAAATATTTTATCATTATGTTTTTTTTTTTTTTTTTTTAGTTTGTAGTATTTTACCTAAGCACACAAGCATAAAACCTGTCATTTTAAATAATTTTATGATAGTAAATATATTAGATTAATGTTATAATTAAACAAATATTGCACGCCATAACATGGCATATATGTATATTGTTTCCGAATTTATGCAAAAAAAAAAAAAGACTTTGTAAGTAGTACATGTATTTCTCGCAATAAATTTTTACTTACTTGCTTACCTACATTATCCTTGATTGACATAGGCTTTTCTATGTCCACCCGTGCGAAACCGGGACAGGCCGCTAGTTCGTTATAAGATATCAAACAGACGAAATAGCTTTGGCAACACGTCTGCCGGAGAAAATGTGTTTTGAGGATGTCCCGTAGAGGGATGAAACACGTGTCGATATTTTCATTTATAGGTATAGGTCGCACAGCGGATCTAGGCTTCCGTGAAGTTAGCCGTTTGTGATGCGCAATGACAATTTAGTTTGAAAAAGTTCCATTGCGCATCGAAACGGCTAATTTCACTACGGCCGAGATCCGTCGTGAGACCTATAACTGTGTGAACTAAAGTTTAGCGGAATTGTACTAGAGATTTTTCATCTGTTTGATATCTTACTGGTATGTAATTGACCTCGATGGCGCGGTGGAAGAGTGCTAGTTGAGAAGCGAGAGATTGCGCGCTCGATTCCCGCTGTGGGGACAAATGTTTGCATGATTTGCAATATTTGTTACAGGTCTGTTTGTGGTACTAAGGAATTTATTTTTTCTTTAGACGTTAATTGTTTGGACCCCCCCCCCCGTATAATTCAATAGATCTTATGATGCGTTCAAAATAGATCTTGTTTTTCTTTGGACCTCAATGTTTGAAGCAACCTGTATTTCAATAGATCTTATGATTGCGTTCAATAGATTTGTTTTTCTTTGAACGTCAATGTTTGAAGCACCCTGTATATTTCAGTCGAACTGTATTTCAACAGATCTTCTGATTGTGTTCAGGTGGGTAACCACAAGCTCTAAAGCAATATTGAAATAATTTAGATTGAAATTAACGGCATACAAAAAAACAGTGTAATGTTATTTGTTTAGAGCTTGTGGTTACCCCCCTTCTTTTTCACTGGACGTCAATGTTTGAAGCAACCTGTATATTTCAATAGATCTTGTTTTTCTTTGGACGTCAATGTTTAGACCAGCCTGTATATTTTTATTGGAATATCAATGACACAATAGTTATATATCTGGTTCCAGGTAAAGAACATACCGGACGTGTCAGCAGCGGAAGAGAAGGAACTAATGAGCGCAGAGAGTTCACCGACCTCGTCAAGGTAAACACGCCTTTGTTACACAGCTATTTTAGGCTAATATCCTATGCTTTCTGTTGACACAGGTGGGCAAACTTTATAAGGGTATTTGGATCGAATTTAGATTAGTACACAATAGTTTCGATTCTGTTGTAGCATTTTATAAACTTAGCCAACTAAAATTATCGCGGTCCTTTGTATTTTAATTCATTAGAAAAGGACGGCAACAATTTTAGTTAGTTTAAGTTTAGAAAATGTTACACCAGAATCGAGACTATTGGAGTATTGTAATTAGTTACCGCCTATAATGGTGGTAGGGTAGAGCACTGGTGGTCTAGTGATAGTGACCTTCCGATCCTATCGTAGGTTCGATCGAACCGGGGCGCGTCATCTTTAGGTAATAGGTAGGTAAGTCTTACACTGCCGATTGCTTGGCGATCCCTGTGTTGATCAACCATTTTGTTGCTCGACAAAATCTATATTATAAAGAGAAAAGATTTGTATATTTCTATGTTACGAATAAACTCAAAACCTGGTGGTAGAACTCTTCAGCAAGAGTCCGTCTTGGTAGGTACCACCGCAGAGTCAGATATTCTACCTCCAAGCAGTAGTGTGCAAGCTGCACTGTGTTTAGGTTTGAAGGGCACTGTAGCAAGTGAAACTACTGGGCGAAAGAGACTTAACAACAATGTCTCGGGGTGATAAGCGCAGTGCAGTGCCACGCAAACACTTAAAAACTTTAAGCTTTGGGTGCACTGCATCTGTAATAGTCAGGCGTGGTGCTTAACATCAGGTGGGCGCCTTGATTGTCCTGACACTTGCTGACATAAAAAAAAAATAACTACTGGTCCAATTTCAAAAATCTTTCACCATTAGAAATGCTACATTATCGCTGAGTAACATAGGCAATATTTATTACAAGCCTGCCCCGGCTTCGCACGGATGCCTAAGTTTTCATTGCACCCGTGGAAAGCTGGGGCAGATTGGCTAGTACACTAATAGTGTTATTTCTTCCCTTAGGTTTTCGGAAGCCAGCACTCAAAGCAACTGCGATTCGAAGGTCCACACGTCTCCCCCAACGTCTAGAGACAGGGACCTCAAACGGGCTGTCTCAGCCGAAACAGAAATACCAAACAAAGCTATCTTAATAGACCCTCTAGCCCTCACAGCCCCAATCAGAACCGAACCCTACTTCCCCATCAAAACCGAACCGAGTTCTAAAATGCCGGAAGCTATAGACCTTACCAAAAAACCTCTTCGAATCGCTAACTTCTACCAAGAGACTTTATTAACTGAAGATGTACCGCAAAGTGTTATCAAACCTAACCCGACCTACTCGAGTGCACAGCCGTCGACCAGCTACACGAGTATGAACCCTGTGCCCGCGTTGCATAGAATCGAAATCCCCGTGCCAAAGCCCAATTTCGAAAAGCACAGTTCTGTACCCAGAACGCCTAACACTCCTCGAACTCCAATCACACCTCTTATAAATATAGATTTCACTAAGAATCTTATTCCAGAGATAAAAGTGCTTGACACATCGATGGTACCCAAAGAGCCGCCTAAACTTAAACATGTAAGTAGGCAGAATTCTAAATCGAAAATTGATGTAAAAAAAGTGGAAATAAAACCTATCACTCAACCTATACCCGTGGATATAGATATATTGAATTCTGGCAACTTGCAGATTGATGAGGATTACGATACCTGAATCTATGTTTGTTGGTTTGTGTGTAAGTAAGGCGCGATATTTGTTACCTTTATTTTAGTATTTAAACGAGATTTTTTTTTTGTTTCTGTTTTGAGTTTAATTTATTTTTTATTGTGTAACATCTGTCGCGTTCAAGTCAAATTGTTTACCAATTTAGGTATAAATTAGTGTTAGGTTTTTTTTTTTTTTTTTCTTTCTTTTTGTACGCTGATATATTAGATTTTCATAAACATATAAAAGACGATTTCCATCTTTAGAAATTGACCTCATACAAACTGTTCTGTGTCATACATAACATAGAAAATCTTACAAAAGCTTAACATTTTACTAATATTTAAAGAAAATAGTTGGGATGTTTGGCACAGGCATAGTTTTTAGTCTGGAATAAACACATAGGCTATTTTTTATCCCGGAGAAATGTTCGGTTCCCGTGGGATAAATAACTATTAAACCGCGGGTAACACCGCGGGGCGCAGCTAATGTTACCATAAAGTTATATTGAAGGAAGCATTTTCTTATGAATTTTCAGTGTCATAACATAGAAAATCTTGCAAAAGCTCTTACACGTTACCATAAAGTTTAAAATAAAATGAAACGTTTTTTAAATGTTTATGAATATCAATTTTAACTGTAAGTATATTTTTAAGTTGTAATTATGAATGTTTATGTTGTTTCTGGGTATACCACTTTTAGTTTACTTTGTTAGTTAAAAGAATGAGTAAAGGCTAATTTTCTCGCCTTACATAGGGGTTATCGAAGAAATAATCACATAATAATAAATGCGAATGTTTGTATGTTTGTTCCTCTATCACAACCACTAAACTGATTTGCCTAAAATTTAAAACATAGACGAACATAGAATGATACGGAATAAGACGGGCTATTTTTTATATTGAAAAAAAAGTATAAAATGCTCGCATTGCTGTGTTCCGGTATGGTTAAGGGTATGGTTTCCGGTGAAATTACAGGCACATGAGACTTACCATCTAACGTCTCAGGGTGGTAGCAAGTGATATCTATGATGTTGCATGCGTACATAGGCTACTGTAACCGCTGACCATCAAGTGGGCCGTACGCTTGGTTACCACTTTAGTAGTATATAAAAAAAAATATATATGTTTTTTGAGTTCCGCGCGAACTCGCGGGCAACAGATAGTATTTACATGAAACATAATTTTTTTTCTAGTAGCATCTTGACTTCTTTATATTATGTCTTCTGTGACTTTAGTAGCGTTTTATTCGCGCAGTAATTTCAATAGTTACAGTGCCTTTCAAATCTAAACCAAATTGCACAAATAAATACATTATTGGCAGATCTTTTAGCACAGCGCCATCTACCCTCAATATAAACAAAGCTTGTACTGTTGGAACCTGATAAATACACATCTAATATATGTTAATATATGACGAGCGATGTGGCGCAGCGGGCGCAGGTCCGCCTGCGACGCAGAGGTTGCGGGTTCGATTCCCGCCTCGGAACAAATGTTTGTACGATCTACAAATATTTGTTCCGGGTGTTCTGGGTATTTTCTATATATAATAAAAAATATCTATCTATGTATTGTATTGTATTAAGTATATATCAGTCATCTAGTATCCATTACACAGCTTTGTTTAACAGCAGCTTACCTTGGGGCTAGATGATGCTGTGTGGATTGTCCAGCATTATTTATTTATTTATTTATTTTATGTTAATACTTTCTAATTCGATACGAATGTGGTAAACAATACGATTTTTTTTATTTGACACACAATTAGGAGAGCCAGTACAGTAAAAAGGCAAAAGGTCAAAAACAGGTAAGTAGGTACCTAAGATAAATGAATACAAAAAAACCTACGTAAAGTCACATAGTATTTTTTTTCATACCTTTGGCCATGAATTATTTGCAGTTAAATAAGTATTTGCAGCATGCAAACTTTGTCGTGCATTTGGGTCGAACCCGCTACCTTTCGCTTCTCAACCGGGCACTCGGCCGACCGGCCGAAGTCGATCCGGCTTACATCGCCTACGAGCCAGAACTGGAATGATGTTCCAATCACTCTCGCCCGAGAGTAGGCCAGTGGGAACATTAGGTGTCATGATGATGATGATGATGTATATAAATAAAAAGTTTCTATGTTCAAAGCTTTTACTGATAGTGTAATAAATTCTTGTTATAATAAGCTCCTTACTAATCATGAGTCAATATTCTAAGCTAAGACCTTTCAATCGTTATAGTGCACTGGTTCTTTTATGGACACTGTATTTTAACTCGTTTATATTGTCACTGCCGCAGTTTATGCCCTGCCTTGATACATATGTAACATGCGACGCGAAAGCGGGCAGAGTTCCCTGTTTCACTCACCCTGATGAGGAATCATGAGTTTCAATAGTCGGTGTCTACATTGCCATAGCGGTACGTAAGTAGGAACCTTCGTACGAGTCAGTGGCCAACTCTGGTGTTAAAGATTTTAGGCCGCCCGAAGGCCTCTGTCTGACTGCTTAACGTGCCTGTGCCGAAGCACGGGTGCGCTCAATTGGAATTGCCACTGGCGGTCACCCATCCAAATGGTGACTACGCGGAACAGTGCTTAACCTCGTTGATCTGTTAAGAACAGCTTAGCCAGCTACGTCACACGAACGCTTCCGCAGTACCTACGTGAAAACGTTTTTGAGTAGATACGTGGAACTTATGGTAAAAATTTGAATAAGTACAACAGTATCTAAATTTTTGCGCTTTCACTTTCGATGTCTACATGCCGTTATTAAAAAATATGACAGAAAATAAATTTTGATTGTTAGTTAAGTTAGCAACCATTTGTCAAATTAGTTAACCATCACTTCTTGTAGAGAATAGGACTGAAAATTGACAGTAGACTTATGTGTATTATATTAGTGTTGTCTGTGTTGTCCTATTTTATTCAGGATGTAATAACAAATCACCTTGTTACAAAATTATGGTCTCTCTCTTTTATACCGACCATCTTAAGTCTCAGATCCTCCATTGTCTTACTGTTTCAACCCTGTCGACATTGACATTGGCAAAATTGTGGCAAACCCGGCCACAGACGCCACAAATTAAAAGAAGAAGAAAATTGACAGCTTGACTAATGATCAAAAACCGAAAGTGTAAACGAGTTATATAAACTTGTGTTATGTAAAAGTAAGTTTTTGCATTGTTCATCATATAATATTAAATTGTTCTTTGTTTTTGTGTACTACCGACACATTTTGTTATCCATGATACACCAAAGGTTATCTGGAAGATAATGCTTACTAGCATTAAGTTCGCCTTTTTACTAGTTTTTTTTTAAGTACAATGAAGAATTTTATTCATTCATTCATTCATTATGATGAAACAGACTCAGAGGGAAACTTATGTAGTGTGTTAAAATCAACTAATAAAATTTTCTTGTATCAGGGGCCTATTGCATAATAAAGTACAAGCTCATAATATTAGTGTTTTTACTAATGACTTGTACAATTTCGTTGCAATATTAATTACAAGTCATGAAAATACCAGTGTAAAAGTACGAGCTCATAGTATGAGTATCGCAACTTGTAACTTGTATTATTTTCTAGTATTATGAGTAACATTATGCAATAGGCCCCAGGTCATCTTTACGCGGCAGCATTGGTTGATTTTAAACAAAACAACTCTCCGCTCAGCTTTAGTGGATACCCACCTAAGGTGTAATTGGGTGTAAACTATAGGTAAAGTGTGATGAACGATGTGGAAATACCAGTGTGATGAAAGACTTTAGTGTCTATTTTCATAAACAGTTATTGTAGAAAGTTTAGTAGATGAAAAATTATGGTCGACTAGAAAATGTAGAACCATGTGGTTGTAGAGTCTAATCTAGTTAATTGTTCAAGCTCAGGGTTCGAAACCAAAATAAATACCTACCCCATTATAAATGTGGAAACATTATTTACACTAATTAAAATATATGCTATGTTGCATTGTTGGAAAAAAAATTCTTAACGTTTTTCTCTCAGAACAATGAAAGGAACATAAATAAAATAATTCGTAATGATATAATTAGTCACCTTAGAACATCTGTAAAATAGGTAAAATGTTAAGAATTTCAGTGTTGCCAACATAATACCATATATAGCTAACTTTCTGTTATGGGTAATAAAATAAACTATGTAGAGATCATCCAGTCTAAAACTGCACGCCCCACCAGTTCGCCATAGATTGGAATGACAACGACGCCGACGTGAGGCGTGCGTTTAGAGTGGTTAATCCTCTACAAAGATAAAAACGCGACAGCAACCAATTGATTATTATTAGAATGCCACGAAATTCATGTATAGTTCTCACAACGGATTTCGGCCGTCGTGAAATTAGCCGTTTCGATGCGCAATGGAGCTTATTCAAACTAAATTGTCTTTGCGCATCACAAACGGCTAACTTCACGGAAGCCTAGATCCGCTGTGCGAACTATAACGCCAGTACCTAAGGCTTCTATCGGTTGGCTCGTAGGTACGTATACGATCGCCCTAACTAATAAATCTAGACAAAGATATTAAAAAGATGAACATGTATGTAGGTATGAATGATAAATGTAACCTACTAAATGTGTACAATGTCTTGTTTGTTGTAAATTATAATAGAAATATAGATCGGTGATACGTATTCGATGGTGTTTTATTTCAGCTTGATAATAGAGTAAATCCCCTGCCTCAGCTAAATCCGATTGTAAGGGGATTTGTAGACAAGTCTAAGAATCCCCTTCGCAGGGGAATCTTTAAGGGGATTATTAGACCAAGCCAAGAAAACTCAGTTATTAGGTTTTAGGTACAACATAATCATTATACTCATTCATCGATTTAATTAAGAGTAGTAGAGTTCTTTGTGATAGAGCTCGTCCGAGGAAGGACTACCACCATACCTATTTCTGTTCGCCAAGCAGTAATGCTCGCATTGCTGTGTTCCGGTGAAATTACTGGCACATGAGGCTTTCGATCTTAGCCTCAAGGTGGCAACCCGCGAGTGATACCTCTGGTATTGCAAGCGTCCATAGGCTGCGGTAACCGCTTACCATCTTGTGTGCCGTACGCTTGATATCCACTTCAGTTGCATAAAAAAAAAATGCTTATTTATTTTATAATAATTTTATTTTAAATTAATGCTTACCGCTTATTTTTTCCCTTCCCATTCGGTACCAAGTTTCCCAACTGAACCCACAGAAATTATAAGTCCGACTAAGTCAGAAGCAGGCCTTTTTTCCTGGTGAAAGTAAGGTTCAGAACTACCTATGGTTTCCGGTGAAATTACAGGCACATGAGACTTACATCTAATGTCTCAGGGTGGTACGCAAGTGATATCTCTGATGTTGCAAGCGTACATAGGCTACGGTAGCCGCTGACCATCAAGTGGGCCGTACGCTTAGTTGCCACTTGAGTGGTATAAAAAAAAACCTAGGTACTTTCGTCTATTTGAGGATCTAATGTTTAACCGTTTAAATTTAACCGTTCAAATCGAATAGACATTAAATATGGTATATGTACCATAGTAGTTATTTAGTGAAACCCTTTTAAATTGTTACTCGGTACCTACTGTTTTAAATTCATGATAAAAAAAGATTTTAAATTAGTGTGGTGGTGTGAAATTAAAAGATTTTTTTATCATATACAAAAATATTTGATTTTATTGTCGTTATTTAAATTAAACAATTACGTTACCTAATAACAAATTAATAACTAACTTAAAAAGATAAGTACATTATTTTGAATTTTCCCCAACAGTAGGTAGGTAGTTACTTATTTTAAAACAAGTTTACAATAAATTCATACTGATATAATAATATGCTTATAAGCTATAGGTCTCACGACGGATCTCGGCCGTAGTGAAATTAGCCGTTTCGATGCGCAATGGAGCTTTTTCAAACTAAATTGTTTTTGCGCATCACAAACGGCTAACTTCACGGAAGCCTAGATCCGCTGTGCGACCTATACCTACCAATAATTTAGCCCTGTCCCTGTTTGTCAATTCTATTCAATGGTGAGAATTAGTCTCGAGCTTTTGGTTTACATTTACAAAACATAGGTAGTTAATAATTATAATATTAGTTAGGCATGCCATTTTAAATATTGTTTTTCTTATAATCGCGACCGTTATAGGTGCTACGCTTACCAAATTCAACTTTAAATCTACAAATTTACGTTTGATGTTACTGACGATCGCGATGTGGCGCAGCGGGCGAAGGTCCTCCTGCGACGCTGGAGGTTGCGGGTTCGATTCCCGCCTTGGGACATATGTTTTAAGATTTGCAAATATTTGTTCCGGGTGTAGTAGGTACCTACAGTGTATATTTTTGTATAATACAAAAATGTCTAAGTATTGTATTAAGAATATTAGTCAAGCTTACTTAGCTTGGGGCTAGATGATGATGTGTGGATTGTCCAGCATTTATTTATTTATGCCGGCACCTCACTCAATTAGTTATAGAATTCTATCGGCAAATATAATCAGCAAAATATTGTAAACTTGGTTTATAAACTGTTAAGATGCGATGTGCTTTTTGGTCAATTATTTGACTATTGTAGTCGATTAAATATTCCACTGCGTAGACTTAAAAAAATTAAGGCAAGACAAGACTCATCTCTAAGATAATAAAGTTTAGCTCAGATTGAATATAATTTTTCTTAACAGATGATTAAATGGAAGGCAATTTTTTTTTATATTTTTTTTTATTTGCGTTAGGTTAGCTTGAGTTGTATATAATTTGTTAATGCAAAGATCAGTTTCTAACTTAAATTATATTGCATTAGTTTAACTGTAAAATTGAACTTGATGGGTACGCATGTCCACATTTTTGGATGATTCAAAATTTTTTTTCTCGAGATTCTTTATCAATATACAATAATATCCAAGAAACGCTCAGACTAAGCAGAAGTAACAAAATGGACCCTATTATACCTACATAACAGTCTGTTTTCGTTCCCTAAGCTACCATAAAAAGATTAAATATAAAGATCCCTAAATAATGTAACATGGTAAGTCTAAGTATTTGTTTGTTATAGAATTTTTGTAAGCAACTTACTGCTTTTCAAAATTATTTCATAAAACTGTTGATATAAATTAGCATTATTGTATTAATACTGATTACATTTTATTATTAAATGGTAAATGATGGCAATTATATTTACAAGGTTGTGGCATGATTATATAATTTAGTAAAGTAAAAAACTTATTAAACCCGCATTTAACAGTATGCTACACAATAAATGAAACTAAAAATTATTATAGTTCAACCAAATTAAATTCTAAAATAAGTTAACTAGATTCCAAAATTAATTTATCTAAAATATATACACGCAAGATAAAACAACTAGCTTATTACAAAATCTGTTAATAATTCTTATATTATTTTTATTTACACAAAAATGTGGTTCTACCTTAATTGTGCAACAAAATAATATTATTGTGTATTTTTTCTAAGCACCTTAGGTTATTATTTAGTCTATGGTAAGGCACATCATAGTATTATATCTATTATATCAGACTGGCTGTTGTAAAAATGTATAATCGTAATATAATACAACACAATCTGAGTGAAAACTTACCAACTGATAAATAAAATAATATGTGCAATAATATATTTTGTAAGGAAGACAGTAAGCTTAAATAACAACCACTAAAACTAATATAAATTAATTCAAAACACGAAAACAGAAGGTTTGGAATGTTGAAAAATCAAGATATTACATAATTTTTATAAATACATATATTTAACTTAACCCAGATCAGTAGTTAAATTAAATGTACAAAGTAAATGCAAATAAATATCTTGAACCAATAGAGTAGCCTCTCGAAGGAAGACGAATCCTACCTGTGCACTAATTTACAACTATATTAAAATATTATACATGCATCTTATAAAAATTTACACATATTCAAATAGCTATCATAAAGTGCGTAGATGTATAACATTTTGTGTTTCATACACACAGTTTTAAAATCAGAGGAATCATAATATAATTTAACTAAACTTATGATTTTAAGTTAATATTATGCTTGGTAGATGATGCATTGCTTAAAATAAGCTTTTCCTAAGTTTCTCTCCATTTTTTAAACAAGTAAAAATATGTGAAGTACTTTATTCTCCAAAGTATTGTAATACTTTAGCTAACCCTAAAATTCAGCTAAACTCATTTCCTTCATACAAGCTTTCGCAAACTTCTAGCAGCCTAAGAACAGGGCTTATGTTATAAGGGAATAGAGATTTGGAGACCAGTCGGCTGATTTGTAATCTCAATCTTATTAGAACCCTCATTGTATCATCCAGTCCTCGATTGCTCCCGGACTCAGCCTGTTGGCAGGTTTCTATAAACTTAGGCCAGTTCCTTCTCACATACTTCAAGAACCTAAGTAAGTATAGCAGAAAGCATGTCTCATTGCTTACTAAATAGTCGAGTAAGACATCGCTATCATGTGAAACTACCTTCAAAAATTCAATAAATGATGATATAGGATTGAGCATTGGTTCAAGATCAGGATATACAGAATTCCTGTACACAATACCTACTGTAATATCTAGGGTACAGACCATTGATTCAATCAAGTAATCGTCTTGTTCGCTAAAAAGATGTATGAGCATTTTCGTGAAAGGTGTTTCTGGATGAAATTCTAGATTGTTTCTAATGAAAACATCCAGTTTCTTCAGGACATCTCGTATTGATCGTTCTACTATCTGCATATCCTGTATCGCATTGTAGTCTGAGGAGTCAATGGAACTATCTGATGAATCACAGCGCATTTCTTTCACAGTGACTGCAACAGATTTCAAAACTAGTAAAGACATTCTTTGTAACATAGTTTTGTCTACTTCATTTCTTTGAGTGGCTTCCTCATTGTCATCATCTCCATAGCTTTGATCAACAAGTTGTATTGATGATGATATAGGAGCAGATTCGGGGCCTAATGTATAGTCTCTTATGACTTGGCAATCATGAGCTAGGAAGCCAAACCCACTTCTGCTATTCTGTACTCTTATATCACTTAGTAATCGGAAATCTTTGACATATCTGACTATGGAGTGAGCTAGGCAGCATATTTCTTCCGGTAAAATGTCTTGTAAAGCTAAGGTGGAACCATAGCACAAGACTTCATTAAAAAGGCTTAGTAAATGAGCATAAATTAAACCTGGAAGAACTGTGTTTCTTAGTAAATCAACAAAACTTTGTAAATCTGCGTAAAATGGTTTAGTGTCTATGACAGAGAGATTCGCTTTCACACTAATTATATTCTCCCATAGGGAAAAGAATGTGAGTATGCAGTTTTCAGAGTTGGGTAAATTCAGGTACCGTAGCAATAGCAGTTTCATATTTTTTACTAAAACAGGCCAATGGTGTTCTAGTGTCTTTATTGTAAGACATTTTATATGAGATGTGTCGAAGGATTCAGAATCTGTTAGTACAACTGTGACACAACCATGTTCATTCACTCTCTCTAATCTGGAATGGGGGGGTTCCGGAGACTCTGGCTCTTCCATCCTCCCCTCATCAGCAGGTGGTTTTATTACTGGCTCATGAAGTTTGAATGTTGAGCTTCCCTCTTGTTGTGAAGACGATGATGCTGTATGCGTTTGTAAGTTAGAAAAGGCATTATTTAGAGATGTGCTGTGAGAACTTGAAGGTGCTTCTATACTACTGCTTGTACCATAGCCCACACTACTCCGGAATGGATTGTCTTCTTGAACAGTTGCTACTGAGAAGTTATTCTCTTCCAATGGATGTTGTTCCACATCCTTCCATTCTACTATCCTCTTGATAATGTCTAGACTGAAGTTAATTTTTTGTACTGTTATTCTGTTTATCCTATCAAAGAGATAAATGTTTTCAGCAATCTGCTGTAGCCAGTTCTCATCTATGGTATCTTTGGATACTATTAGAAAGCTAGCAAGAACTCTGCAGGCTACAAAAGTTGTGAATTTGCTCTTATGATCTGCTAGTTCTACAACTTCCGTGATCCAGTCGTGCCTGTTTCTAACAAATATATTGCATGTCTGCATAAGCCGAGAACATATTGTCCCTGAGTTGTTTTGTTTTAAGTACATATCAAACATAAGCTGAATAGTAGAGAGGTAAGTTAGAGAACATGTTAAAGGCCAGGATACAATGTTTAGCTGTCGATTGAAAAGACCATTTACAAGACTTTCATCAAATCTACATAAACATTGGCCCACTAGAGCATCTTGGATATTACGAAGTTCAGCTAATAGTTTATCATCTTCCGAGGTCCATTGTTGTGTTGTACTTGAGCAAGATGGTATGATTTCAACACCAGAATCACTTGGATGTCTATGTATACTTGAGCAGTCAACAGCATCCTCACTTACAGTACCACTGTCAGGGGACTCACCGTTCCTTGAAGGGAATTCTTCAGATGTTTCCACTGGAGGGGATTCTGTGTCAAATATGTCAGTTATGACTTCTTCCGTGGACCTGTCGCTTCCATCGTCGATGTCGGGTGCATCAATACGTTGTTTTTTCTTGACAGGCTGGTCTGAGGCCATAGCATCTGACAGAGGTTCACAGAGCTGCCCTCTCAAAACCATTCGCGTATTTTATAGCTCCGGAACTTTATCCGATGAGTTCTCACACTCGAATTTGGTTTATTTTGTTAGGAGCATCACTCTGAAAACAAAAAGGTAAGCATGAATGCATGACCTTTCGGATCAGCTACTCAATTACGCGCGCGACAAAGCCTACAAGATTTTGACTTATCGCGTCACACAATCGCGAGTATAACTCATAAACTAGTTTGTTTTCACCGTTAGCTAGCGAATTTGATAAGAATGTTGCGAGAATTTATCAGATTAGATGTGAAATTCAATTAACTTTCCAAAATATTTTGATGTCATACATACCATTGATGAAACGAGGTTGTTTCTAAGATTATCACCGTCTTTTGGATCCATAAATCGTTTGTAACCATTCACTGCAATCCGATAGCACACAATAATACACAGTTTTATGTGAGATTTGTTTGAATAAACCACAAATTATTCAATTGCAACTTGTTGCGAGAAACATCGACTCCATTACGTACAAATGACGCTCTATCAATGACTGTACTAATAACGTTGGAATTTATGTCTTATTTGCATGTTTATCTTTTGAAAACTATATAATTTTTTTTAAAATAATAAAATTATAATTACGATAACTTTTATTGTATACTTTAAAATTAACACAGTTATTATTTGATAAAAAGTTGCAATTATGAGATAACATTTACTCATTTGTATCCGGTACAGTCATTGCCAGTTTGACGACTTCTGAATTTAGCAAACAGTAGCAACCCTGCTCATTAGCTCAAAGTAGCATTTTGCTAATCTTGAAAACATTTTATAAATTTAATAAAATTGTTTCTATTGACACTTATTGTAATAACCAATACAGTAAATTTCATTAATAAACAATTTGGTTGTATGTTCTGTATTTTCTGACAGCTATAAATTCATTTCAAATTCATTAATTCTAAAGCATGTTTCGGAAACCTCCGGTTTTTTACCTGTGCGTTGGTTGGTAGGTTGCTTGAGATTGCTTGGTAGAGAGTTAAAAACTTTTTGTAGTTTGCAACACTGGTAGTGTTCCCCGTAAAATGTCGTGCAAGTCGATCGAGTTCAAGAAATAATTTATCAAAATGATACTTTAGCCGCAGTACAAATCAATAAAATTTGCTGAATTAACAGGTGAATGGAGTGGATATATCATTGGTGTATTCTAAAAGTGAAAACGATGACTCATCTTAGTGTTTTTGCATAACAATCGATAGAAAAAATATAGGTTAAGATCTCAGTGCTATTGTATTCAGTTCGGAGCGATTTAAAAATATGATTGAAATAAAAAAGCCACAACTGGATCGTATATTCTCTGCGCGCAAGTATATGTTATTGTTTATTTATAGGTCCGATACGGAAATCGGTAATATGTCATGGTGGTCCTCTTTATCTTTTTGTTGAGTTAAAAAGCAGGCAGATGATCGAATAGGGTGATTGCGAAAGTGTTGTGGTGTTGAATGACACCAGCAACCTTGTAGCGAGCGAATAGAAAGCATTCACGGACCGGGTAGCATTAGACAATAGTGAAATTGGTGATTAATTTCCTGTCCAAAAAATATAAGTGACCTAAAACTAACGAGCGATGGTTCCGCCCAAAACATAGCTAAAAATTATGAACCATTTTTTATCAGTCAGTTGTAGGTACCTATGTATTTTGATAATGACAGCATAGGTTCAGTGATAACATGGTCATTCATATAATCTCAGTTGTCAAAAGCATGTCTTCAGTGCAATGACCCCATTGGGCAAAACTTTCAGAACATTTATACATTTAATTTTGATAAACTTATTTCATAGTCTAATTACTTTTTTGCACACATTAACTGTATAGTCATTACCATTTATGTAAAATAGTATGTACAAATTAAATCTGGGCACCAAAACCATAAGTAGAAAGCTCTGTAAAGACTCTGTCTACTGATTATACACACAAATGTTGTTATGCATCAAATTGTCACTTTGAATCAATATTGAGTCCTTGTTAGTTTAATGCATTTTCACATGCTAATTCCGTGTAGCTATATAAATGCTTCTAACTTAACCTAAAGGTAAAGGTCTAAAGGTAAAGGTCTAAAGGTAACCTGGGCAGTAAGCACTCAAATTCAGCTAGATAGTGATTTCTGCCTACTTGCTAATTTGCAACTGACCAACTGACCTTGATAATAACAACTCTAATACTGTTGCTATAATACTTGATCTCCTTATATACCAAAGACAATTAAAATCTTAATAATTCAAAGTAATGAGTCACAAATTAAACCTTGATGTGCTGCATGGCTTTACGTGAAATAAAAACTAATATTGTAATTTGTAGTATGATTATGGAAATCATTGGTTTTCTTTAATATACTATCTATGACGACCAATGGGACACGGCGGGCAAAGGTCCACCTACGACGCGGAGGTTGCCGGTTCGATTCCCGCCTTGGGACAAATGTTTGTATGATCTGCAAATATTTGTTCCGGGTGTAATGGGTATTTTCTATTTATAATAAAACATATCTATCTATGTATAGTATTATGCATATCAATCATCTAGTACCCATAACACAAGCTCTGCTTAGCTTGGGGCTAGATGATGATGTGTGGATTGTCCAGCATTATTTATTAATTTATCTAAACCTTTATTAACAGTTAGGGAAACTCAACAGTTGTTAATAATATTAAGAAAATAAGGAAGACTTTATAACAACAATGAATTGAAAGAAATCATGGTTGTTTGTTTATGAACACAACTGATGATGTCATCATTTTGCCATTTGCATTGATCTTGATGACTAGTGGTGCTGCGGGCATATGTCTGGTTCGGTGTCCTCACACCTAACCAGACAACCTAAAAACCTCTGTGTTTTTTTCGCCTGCCTTGTTTTAAGCACCACGCCTGACCATACCAGATGCCACCTATACTTGAAGTTTTAAGTTCTGTGTGGCACTGCACTGCGCTCATCCCGAGACGTTGTTGTTAAGTCTTGACTTCTGTATTTGATACACTGAAGCATAGAAAAAATATTAGTACATCAGGTACATACAGAATGGCCAATCCCTACCTCCCACCGGTTTTATTGACCTCACGAGTCACGAGTTTACCGGCACCGAAAGCGTGCTATCTCTCTCATGCAATAATCGAGGCCGCGTCGCGTGTCGTCGTCAATCGTCACTGTTCCGTTTTACGGATACAATGAACAGGTGCCCTCTTGAATCCAATGACAATTCCGATCCAATCCTAATTTCAAATGACTGCTGTCAAATTTTTGTACTCTTAAAAACAAGGTTGAATTTGGCGCTGGGTTTGAAATCAAAAGTACGAAATGACGTTCCAATACTTGTCCAATATCGATCGCGTTCAAGAGTCCTTACTTTTACCCCAGCAGGGGTATTTTGAAACTGTCGGAAAGGTGTCGGGTCGGAAAGGTTCCCCACACTAAATAACTATCGGAAAGTTGGTCGTCAAACAAGCCGAAACATAATGTCAAAAGCTTTTGATTTCACAAATCAAAATAGCATTCTACGAAATCTCCTTCGGGAAGAATCCGATACCGAAGAAATTGGCTTTCCGACAGTCTCAAAATACCCCTGCAGATCGGCAAAATGATACATTATGTAGACCCAGCTTTATTATGTTATTGCGTTTCACTGAACGATTGTCTTTGCCTTTTCAGAAGCAGATAACCAACTATGAAGACACTACAATAAAAAAAGTCTATTCTATACTAAATATCTCTAGGACATGAAGTGAATTCTTTTTACAATGTCTGACGAGGAAGACCCATCGACCGATGTGGCAATACCTAGCAATAATGTGCCCGGTAAGTTTTAAACCTACTATTCTTTGAGATGTGGCACATCTTAATCTATATCTATATACTATCAAACTAATATTATAAAGAGAGAACATTTATATTTTTGTGCTTTTGTTTGTTGCGAATAAACTCAAAAACTACCTACTGTTCCGATTTCTAAAATTCTTTCACCACTAGAATGCTACTTTATCCCTGATTAACATAGGCTATACTTTTTACTAGCTCAGTTTAAGCTGGAGAAGATTGGCTAGTAATATTATAAAGGGGAAAGTTTGGATGTTTGTATCACGCCATAACTGCCGAGCAGATCAGTATGAAATTTGTCACAGGAATAGATTATAGGTACAGGGTATTTCATTATTAGTGCATAATATTCAAGTCCCTTTTTTGATATTATTTTTAAATGCAGTTCTTACAAAATGGTTTGTTCTGATTTGATGGCTTTATCTAATGTCTGCCGACTCAGTCTGCCCTTATATTTGCAATCTGTCTAAAAAAACAAAAAAATCATATCATGAATAATACAAAAAATCGGGAAACATGCATACGGGGGGATTATACGGTGAAAAGTACTTGCTACAAACTATACTCACCACAAGCAAGCAATAGGCTCACACGGCCCAATAAGTATGACCACAGAATACTCTAATAGTGTAAATTTGTAGTACACCGATTTTAAACTAGATGTCGCTGCTAAAACGTGTCGGTAGCTGAATCGCGCTGACGAAAACACACGACACCGAATGACCTCGCCTATGAATCGTAGTAAAATCATACTTACCTGGCACAGGGGACACCGTGATCAAAAAGGCGGTTCCCCCAGAGCGAGGCCTTTCCATTGCACTGCGGAATGGGTTGACCTCTGCGATTATCCCTAATGTGGATAACTCGGGTGCGTTATTTTTGGTAGTGGGGACTGCGTACGCGCTGTCCCCCTTGTAAATCAAGTGAATAAATAAATTGGATACTGTGCCAGTAATGTTGTAGATTAGATTCAAATGTTAAAGAAAATAAGATAATAAGAACTGCATTTGAAAATTTCAGAAATCGGAAAATAAAAAAAATCGAAAAATAAATGTTTTTTTTTTTATATTTTGAGAAATGCAGATTTAACAAAATGTTTCTATTTCGACGGATAAAGGCTTTAACCTTTATCCGATGTCTGCCCCTTTACATTTTGTATTTAAACTAAAATTTTAATTTTTAGTGGTTCCAACTTCCAACACCATTAGACCCATTGGTGGCTGACAAATTTTTTCATAACTATTAACGGTTTAGATTTTCCGATCGAGAATACTCACCCTGTATACTCGTTTTTTACTAACGTTTTAATAAAGTAATCTAGGTATAGGTCTCACAACGGATCTCGGCCGTAGTGAAATTAGCCGTTTCGATGCGCATTGGAGCTTTTTCAAACTAAATTGTCTTTGCGCATCACAAACGGCTAACTTCACGGAAGCCTAGATCCGCTGTGGGAACTATACCTACCTATACAATACAATACTTATTAAGGAAGATTTCGAACCTAGTACAGTTTAATTAGTATGGCGATGCCACAGAATACACTAGTGCAATGCGATCCTTTTTCATTCGGCGTTTCCTGTACATTGTTAAGGATGGTTTTCGGTTACAATTCATAGCGTGAATTGACTTCCTAAAACAAAACTAAACCTTCCTGGCGCAGTGGTGTTGCGCTGAGACACAAGACAGTTGGTTCGATTCCCGCATTAAGTTTATGATTTGAAACTTGACGTTTTTAAGAAAAAACTGTTGGCCTAAAAATAATATCGACACTTACTTATTTGTACTTCCCCAACTCGATGGATCGATGACATTAGTCGCAGGAAGTCTGTGGATGTCGAAGACTCAAAAGCGGTCGTCATGACGCTCTTTGGTGGAGGCCTATGTCCAGCAGTGGACGTCTATCGGCTTATATGATGATGAAATATACACTAATTAACGTTATGAAATTCTTTAAATAAGTGATAATTCATGTGTAATACACATGTTACTCATAAAAACGTGCATATGTTTACAAAATTAATTGTTTCCCACATTGCTGTTAATTTATTAGGTCAGTAGGTTAATTTATCTCGGTTTTATCAGAACTTTCTGAGTCTGATGTAGAATATTTTAGAGGTTATTTTTATGGTGCAACAAATAACACTTAAAATACCTACTATGAATTTAAATTATTACCCATAATACCTCTTATTCATAAAGAAACTGTCATTTTAGCAGCTCGCTAAGTGTTGTTAATATTTCCGTGGCATTCTTATGTCAGTTAACAAAAACGATGTTAGATTTGAAAGACGTTAACAGAGGTTTAAAGTACGATTATGAAGGCCCTAATTCTAACAGGTAGTTTCCGCTCGCTTCGTACGTTTCTTAGAATTAAGAATATGTCTGTCACATTGCCATCCTGAGACGTTTAAAAATAATCTTCGTAATTTTATTAAATACTAATAGACCTGGCGCGGTTTCACTCGCGTTATTTTTTTTTTAGCAAATTTTTACTACCTGTATATTTTCTCAACGTTTAAACCTTCCCTGAACTTTTACAAACATTTCAAGACCAACATTAGCCAAATCGGTCCAGCCGTTCTCGAGTTTTAGCGAGCCCAATGCACAGCAATTAATTTTTACATAATATAATAAAATAACCCTAGCAGTCCGTCCCATCTTCGCGCGGGTGCAATGAAACCGCACCCGTGCAAAGCCGGGGCGGGTCGCTAGTAATATAGCCTATGTTACTCAGGGATAATGTAGCATTTTAATGGTGAAATATTTTTGAAATCTGACCAGTAGTTTTTGAGTTTATTCGTAACAAACAAAAACACAAAAATACAAATCTTTCCTCTTTATAATATTACTAGCCAATCTGCCCAGCTTCGCAAGGGTGCACTGAAAACTTAAGCACCCGTACGAAACCGGGGCGGCTCGCTAGTAAAAGATATAGCCTATGTTACTCAGAGATAATGTAGCATTCTAATGGTGAAAGAATTTTTGAAATCGGACCAGTAGTTTTTGAGTTTATTCGTAACAAACAAAAATACAAACATACAAAACTACAAATTTTCTCTCTTTATAATATTAGTATAGATTAGTATAGATATAGAAAAGTTTTTACTTTATCTTTGACTTTGACTCTGAATCTGACTTTGACTCTGACTCTGATTTTGACATTACTCATACACTTGATTTTGTTACAGTTCTGGGCATCAAGCGTGACTCTGAATCTGATTTTGACTACTAATACACTTGATTTTGTTACAGTTCTGGGCATCAAGGGTGACTCTGAATCTGACTTTGACTCTGACTCTGATTTTGACTTTACTCATACACTTGATTTTGTTACAGTTCTGGGCATCAAGCGTGACTCTGAATCTGACTTTGACTCTGACTCTGATTTTGACTTTACTCATACACTTGATTTTGTTACAGTTCTGGGCATCAAGCGTGACTCTGAATCTGACTTTGACTCTGACTCTAATTTTGACTTTACTCATACACTTGATTTTGTTACAGTTCTGGGCATCAAGGGTGACTCTGAATCTGACTTTGACTCTGACTCTAATTTTGACTTTACTCATACACTTGATTTTGTTACAGTTCTGGGCATCAAGCGCCTTAAACAACTCGAAGCGATGTTTGCTTGCGGCCGCAATGTGCCGTTACGGGCCGGCCTCAGTGTGGAGACTTTAGTGGACGCGCTGCTTGTGTTGTACGACGAATGTTGCAACAGCAGTTTACGGAGGGAGAAACCTGTTGCAGACTTTATCAGATATGGTAAGTAGGATCAGGGCTCTAAAACCTGTTAAAATTTCCAACTGATTTCGACCTTTTTGACCCTAAACCGAAATTTGTAACCGTCTCAGGTAAGTGATAACTCTGATGTTGCAAGTTAGGCTTCGGTGACCGCTTACCATCAAGTGGGCCGTACGCTTAGTTGCCACATAGGGGGTAAAAAAGAAATTTGGACAACCGGTTAAAATGGAAAACCGGTTTCCTGACTAAATCGGTTTGTAACCGGAAACTAAGGTTTGTACGCATTTTTTTGGTTTTTCTGTAGGTCCACAGCGCGCGAACGAAAGTGTGCTATCTCGCTCTTACTATAATTGGGGCCAACCATGACACTTACACATACAACGTCACCGTTTACGTGCACAAACCATGCATGTGGTATGTGGTGGTTGCGACGCGTTTGCTTCATACATTTTATTGAGAGTGTCCGGGGTGTGCGTAAAGATTTTTGACAGTTCTTCATTGAATACTTTTGTCAAATCGATGCCCGAGTCACGATTCACACTCAAGTATGGTTCTTGAATGCGGGCCTAAGGCCCCAGGTCCTAAGCAGTCGAGGGGTTACTTACTAGTGATATTATTTTACAGTGAAACCAGTAGTGACGTCACTTAAGAGGCTACGACTGACGCGCGATGATTTTGAGCTCGTTAAGGTCATCGGGCGGGGCGCTTTCGGGGAAGTTTGTGTTGTCCGAGCGTCTTTTATGCAAGTGAGTTTAGCTGACAACAGCCTTAAAATAGAGTGTGGAAAAAAAAAGTCATCATCATTGTGACAGCCTTTTAATGTTCTTAATTTAATGTTCTTCTGAAGAAATAAATCATAAATCATTTATTATTTGTGAATCCAGGTATTGTAAGAGTTACATTAACGTTTATAAAAAGTATGAATCTCTAGATTCTGCTAATTAGCATACAAACATAATTACCTAATCATTATAATAAAACAAAATAATACATAATAAAGAGATACATACTTATTTACGTCTTAGGTCATGGGTTCGAATCCGGTCGTGCACCAATGGTTTTTATTCGAAAAATGTATGTGCGCTATGCCAGTACTCTCATACGGTGAAGAAAAACATCGTGAGGAAACCGGCATGTCCAAGAACTAAGAATTCGAAAGACATGTGCCATCTAACAATCGGCATTGGGTCCGTACTAGAGATTTTTCGTCTGTTTTTTATCTTGTGATACTATTATTGAGTAAAAATATTATGAAATTGAGATCAAATGGATGCCTTTGCTGGGGATGACCCCGCGGAACAGTGCTTAAATTGCCACTGGCGGTCACCCATCCAAATGATGACATTTGGATGGGTGACCTCCAGTGGCAATTTCAACTGAGCGCTCCCGTGCTTCGGAGGGCACGTTAAGCAGTCGGTCCCGGCTTTTTCAAAGATGTAAGCCCATGACAGGGCGGCCTAGAAACTCTGTCACCAGAGTTGGCCACTGACTCATACGAACGAACGAACTATCTAACTAATCTAATACTAGATTTAACAAAACATTTTTATTTTTTAAATGTACAATGTACACAATAACAAAAGTAAGAAAAAATATAATATAGACAGTACGTAAGTATAGCTTATAAATAAGTAGGAGGTACTTAACAGAGAGGCACAGATAGGTAAACGTCCCTATAGTCTGTTCGCGGAGACAAGCTAATATAGCGCGCGCTCTCTTGCACAATTGTCTTGCGAAAGTGAAAAGGACGGGACTACTAGGGTAAAAGACTAAGATTGGTCAGTAGGAGTGGCCATTCTTTTAAAATGTAAAGCTATGTTCAGATTGTTCACTTCAAACTATTACTTACATTATTCACTAGCTTTTCGCCCGGGGTTTTGTGGATGAGTGGGTTATATTTTATTAAATTTAATTTTATTGAAATTGACCTACTTATTATGATACTGAGAACCTAAAATTATATACTTTGTTTAATTTGGGTAGTGTACAATATAAAATATAATATTTAATAATTATAAATATAGACAGGTAGTTAATTTTAGATTAGTAGATTATATTTTAACACAACTCATCCAGGGTACAGATGGCAGTAGTAACACCGCAGCGACTAGTGGCGTATCGACCGGGGAGAGAGTCTACGCTATGAAGATACTCAACAAGTGGGAAATGCTGAAGGTAATGTATTTTTTTTTTACAACTGAAGTGGCAACTAAGCGTACAGCCCACAAGATGGTAAGCGGTTACTGGCAGGCTATGTACGCTTGCAATACCAGAGGTATCACTCGCGGGTTGCCTTCAGGCATAGATCGAAAGCCTCATGTGCCAGTAATTTCACCGGAAACCATACCCTTCACACCGGAACACAGCAATGCGAGCATTACTGCTTTGCGGCAGAAATAAGTATGGTGATAGTCGTTCCCCGGACGAGCTCCATCACAGAGAACTCTACTACTCTTAAAAAAATTGCCATGCCACGGGAACATATGATTTTTTGGTATAAATGTATGTTTTCATTAAAAAAGTAAAAATATCAACGCATCTCAATAACGGTTGGGCGCGTGAATTGTTACGAACATGTTGTAAATTGTATGCTCTACAATATAATAGACTTATATAATAAACATCATTAGAGCTATTGGTGTCGATTCTGTTGTAGCATTTTCTAAACTTATCTAACTAACATTTTAGCGGTCTTTTGTACTTTAATTCATTAGACAAGGACGGCAACAATTATAGTTAGTTTAGCTTAGTAAATCCTTAAAAACCGATTTTTGAGATGTTAGACCTTGAATAACGTACGATGCAGACATGAGTTTTTATAATACATTTGAGACAACTTTTAGAACGCTAAAATGAAGGTTATACAAAAAATCAATTATTGATTTTTCATTTAACTGGACCACCACTGAATTACATATTACCTATCAACCAAAAATTAAGGGTGGATTCGAACAACTCCCGTGTATATCCGAATAGTTATCCGAATAACTATTCCGTGGAATAGTTATTTCAGAAGTTTGTTATTCCAGAAGTTTGAAAATTACGTTTGAATTTACTACTTAGTTGTGTTGGTAAATTTCAATGCAGTAAGTACCTACTCACCTAACCAAACCTACAAACTAATTAATTACTCGGACAACGACGCGACGCACATAAATCTTTATTGTTAATTTTTATTTTTAAGTTAAGCTTAGTTCTCATGTAAGTGACTCGTTGTCTTTTTTGAGAATAAATATCTATGAACTGAGAAGTTGATGAAGTTAGCCCAGAACAGTGCCTATTCGAGTTTGTCTCGAAGTTGTTTGAGTCGAATCCAACCTAAATAAATAAATAAATAAATAATGCTGGACAATCCACACAGCATCATCTAGCTCCAAAGTTAGGTTCTGTTAAACAGAGCTGTGTTATGGGTACCAGATGACTGATATATACTTTATACAATACAATACATAAATAGATATTTTTTATTATATATAGAATACACCCAGAACACCCGGAACAAATATTTGTAGATCGTACAACCATTTGACCCGAGGCGGGAATCGAACCCTCAACCTCCGCGTCGCAGGCGGACTTAAATCAATTTATAATTGGCGGAGAAATCGTGTAAAAATACAAACAGTCAAATAATAACCTCCATTTTTAAAGTCTGTTAAAAAGTCGATTGTCAATTCATTGTGTAAACAATGCTTTATCCACAGAGAGCAGAAACAGCGTGTTTCCAAGAAGAGCGAGATGTCCTAGTGTTTGGAGATAGGAGGTGGATAACAAACTTGCACTATGCCTTCCAAGACGAACATAACTTGGTGAGATATCTTAATGAATAATGCTGGACCTTAATATAGTTTTGTGTGCTGGACATTCCACACAGCATCATCTATTCCCAAGCTAAGCAGAGCTTATGTTATGGGTACTAGATGACTGATATACTTAATACAATACATATAAAAAATTGTTATACATAAAAAATACCCAGAACACCCGGAACAAATATTTGCAGATCGTACAAACATTTGTTCCGAGACGGGAATCGAACCTGCAACCTGCGCGTCGCAGGCGGACCTTCACCCGCCGCTTCACATCGGTCATAATTGTTTTTATATAGTCACAACTATTATACTAATGTTTATGTAAGAACAGTGGAAATCGCACTTATAACCATGCAAGGGTCAGTAACCATTTCCTTTTATTTCTTCGACCCCCCTTTTATAACCCCTTTATTAATTCGCCTACCCCTCCCCCCTTTTATAACCCCTTTATTAATTTGCCTACCCCTTCCCCCCTTCACTTCCCCTTTATTAATTTTTAAGGCCCGTATTCAAGAAACATACTTGAGTGTACTCAAACATCGATTTGACATAATTTTTCTATGATGAACTCGAAAATCGATGCTTGAGTCACACTCGTATGGTTTTTGAATACGGGCCTAAGAAGCGCTCGTGACGTAGCTGGCTAAGTTGTTCTTAACAGATCAACGAAGTTAAGCACTGTTCCGCGTGTTCATTTGGATGGGTGACCGCCAGTGGCGATTTCAACTGAGCGCTCATGTGTTTCGGAGGGCACGTTAAGCAGTCGGTCCCGGCTTTTTCAAAGTTGTTGAGCTTGGAGACCTTCGGTCGGCCAAAAACCTCTGTCACCAGAGTTAGCCACTGACTCATACGAACTTACTTAACGGGCCTAAGAATCGCGATCGACTAAAAAATGTTTGCTTTGCCAACAGTACCTAGTGATGGATTACTACTGCGGTGGTGATCTGCTGACGCTACTGTCCAAGTTCGAAGACCGTCTTCCCGAGGACATGGCCAAGTTCTACATAGCGGAGATGGTGCTTGCTATTCAGAGTGTACATGTCAGCGGATATGTACATAGGTAAACAAATCTTCTTATATATGAGAACTAGCCGACCCGCGCGGTTTCACCCGCGGTTTTTCAGTTCTTATTCTATCCCACGGGAACAGTATTTTTCCGGGTTAAATAAAAGCCTATGTGTTATTCCAGACTTAAACCATGTACATTCCAAATTTCATCACAATCGGTTAAGTCATCTCGGAGATATATAGTAACAAACATTCCCACACACACGCACAGACTTTCGCATCTATTAGTAGGATAGTAGGATGAATTGCTGTTCGTTAGTCTCGCTAAAACTTAGAATGGCTGGACCGATTTGGCAAATTTCTTGCAATATTTGTAATAGTTCTGGGAAACGGTGAGAAAATATGGAAAAATAACGCTAGTCCTCGCGGGTCAGTTATCAACAAATGTTTATTTATACGTACAAAGGTGTAACATTTAATCCTGTAAGCCAAGGGGGTATTTCGCAGGTCTTGGCGAACAATGCTTGTTCAAAGACTTTTTTTTTTTTTTTTATACAACTGAAGTGGCAACCAAGCGTACGGCCCACAAGATAGTAAGCGGTTACCGCAGCCTATGGACGCTTGCAATACCAGAAGTATCACTCGCGGGTTGCCACCCTTGAGGCTAAGATCGAAAGCCTCATTGTGCCAGTAATTTCACCGGAAACCATACCCTTCACACCGAAACCAGCAATGCGAGCATTACTGCTTGGCGGCAGAAATAGGTATGGTGGTAGTCCTTCCCCGGACGAGCTCTATCACAGAGAACTCTACTACTCTTAAAAATTTAATTTTTTTTAATGTTTTTCATTTATGTAATTCGTCCAACTTTACTACAATATGATATCACACTACAGAAGCGGCGCTGAACCTTTTTTTCACGTATTATTTATTATTATTTAATTATTTATTGCACAATAGAAAACAAAATTGTACAAAGGGAGGACTTAATGCTATGTAGATTTGTGGATTTTTTTATTGTGCACCGTCAGGTGTATCGGTTATTGCAAATTTCTAAGGAGAGGAGGAGAATTTCAAATACAAGTTATTCAACCTTAGCTAGCACACTTCAAATGGGGCTTCGGGCTTATTTTTATTTTACACGTTGTGTTCAGGGTGTTCAAGCCACCATACCTATTTCTGCCGTCAAGCAGTAATGTTTGCATTGCTGTGTTCCGGTCCGAAAGGTATGGTTGCTGGTGAAATTACAGGCTCATGAGATTTTTGATCTACGTCTCAGAGTTGCAACCCGTGAGTGATACCTCTGGTATTGCAAGCGCCCATAGGCTGCGGTAACCGCGTACCATCCTGTAGGCCGTACGCTTGGTTTCCACTTTAGTTGTATAAAAAAATTTAGCTTTATATAATATAAATTAAAAAATCACGATTTTTTTTTAGTTAATTTATATATTAATTGTTTTATTTCCAGAGACATAAAACCTGATAATGTCTTACTCGAGGCAAGTGGGCACATTCGACTGGCAGACTTTGGATCTTGCCTTCGACTAGGCGAAGATGGCAAGGTGGGTTCACCTTATCTATCTCTAGGGGTGATTATCCACCGAAGTGGAGCTAAAAGAGAGTGGAATGCAGCCGAGCAGCCTCAGTTAATAAAATTGTATCAAAAATCAAAACTTCGTCATCATCATCAATTTGCGTTACGTCAATTTTGCGCAGTTTTGACACTTTTGATGACTCTACTCTGCTCCGCATCGCTTCAGTGAACAATCGCCTTAACAAAAAGTATTCTTAGTAACCCTTAGAAAGTTATGCTCAATTACTTGTAAAACATTTATTAGTACAGTGTCAGACAGATGTCATCGAAATTCACGTTTTGGTATCCCTTACTACATATCTAAGGGTGCCTAATAGAAAACTTTCATGACCCATATTACGGACATGCCGGTTTCCTCACGATGTTTTCCTTCACCGTATGAAAGCACTGTTGCGCACATAATTTTTGCGAATAGAAAAATCCATTGGTTGACGACTGGATTCGAACCCACGACCTCAGCTTCGGAAGGCGGGGTCACTACCACTAGACCACCAGTGCTCTAATTTTTAATACGAAGGTTTGAATAAATACCAATGACAAAGTTAAAACACTTATTTCGCTTCAGGTACAAAGTAACGTGGCAGTTGGCACACCAGACTACATTTCGCCTGAAATATTAAGGGTAAGTTAAATTACTTTAAAATGACTGGCGCAGCCGGGTGGATACTAAAATGTTTGGCGCAGCCGGTTAGTACTAAAAGTTTGGTGTAGTCAATTAGATACTAAAAAATTTGGTGCAGTCGATTGGATACTAAAAAGTTTGGTGCAGTCGATTGGATACTAAAAAGTTTGGTGCAGTCGATTGGATACTAAAAAGTTTGGTGCAGTCGATTGGATACTAAAAAGTTTGGTGCAGTCGATTGGATACTAAAAAGTTTTGTGCAGTCGATTGGATACTAAAAAGTTTTGTGCAGTCGATTGGATACTAAAAAGTTTAGTGCAGTCGATTGGATACTAAAATATTTGGTACAGTCACTTTGATAGTTTAATGTTTATTTAAATTTAATTTACGTTACAGGCAATGGAAGACGGTCAGGGGCGGTACGGACCTGAATGCGATTGGTGGTCATTAGGTAAGATTATTGCCAAAGATTATAATATCCCAAAAGTTATTTCGCCTCAAGCGAGACTTGAACCCACAACTTTATACGCGGGTGCTCTACCAATTCAGCCATTGAGATTTCAATGTCAAGCTCGAAATAGGGTTATATAAAAAAAATTATAATAATAAATAATGCTGGACAATCCACACAGCATCATCAAGCCCCAAGCTAAGCAGAGCAGTGTTATGGCTACTAAATGACTGATATACTTAATGCAATACAATAATTTTTATTATATACGAGCAGACCCGCGCGGTTTTTGAAATGAAATGAAATGCTTTTATTTGACACACACAAGTACAAAGAACAGACCGAAGAAAGAATATTTTATAAGGAACAATGAAAATACAGGTAGGTAGAGGCAGGTATAGTTCGCACAGCGGATCTAGGCTTCCGTGAAGTTAGCCGTTTGTGATGCGCAAAGACAATTTAGTTTAAAAAAGCTCCATTGCGCATCGAAACGGCTAATTTCACGACAGCCGAGATCCGTTGTGAGAACTATAACTATCAGGCAGGCAGGTTTTTCAGTTTTTATGTTAGATCCCACAGGAACAGTCAAGTTTTCCGGATTAAAAAGTAGCCTATGTTTTATCCCAGAACTTAACCATCTACATTCCAAATTTTATCACAATCGGTTGACTGAGATACGTGGTAACAAACATACACACAGACTTAATTCTAGAAAAATATTTGTAAAACAATTATTGTAACACTTTTGTATGATTTCAAATAAACATTACTTACTTACTCACTTACTTTCGCATTTAAACAATTTCATTTCATTTCATTTATAATATTAGTAGAATAGAAAATACCCGGAACAAATATTAGCAGATCGTACAAACATTTGTCCCAAAGCGGGAAAAGAACCCGCAACCTTCGCCACATAGGTAATTGAACTGATAAAACAATTGCAGGTGTTTGCATGTACGAGATGTTGTTCGGCGAGACGCCATTCTACGCGGAGTCTCTCGTGGAGACGTACGGCAAGATAATGAACCACGCGCGGTCCTTCAGCTGCCCTCCTGCCGACGAACAAGCTGCTCAGGTATTTATATATATACTAGCTGTACGTCCCAGCTTTGCGCCGCACAATGTAACCACCCCCGCACCCGTGCGAAGCCGGAGCGGGTCGCTGGTAACAAATATAGCCTATGTTACTCAGGGATAATGTAGCATTCTAACGGTGAAGGAATTTTTGAAATCAGCCCAGTAGTTTTTGAGTTTAATCGTAACAAACATATATACAAATCTTTCCTCTATAAAATATTAGTATAGATATATATATTTGTTGACGTCTATGTTTGAACCAACCTGTAGATGCTAAAGTAAAAAGTAAGTAAGTTTGTATGAGTCAGTGGCAACCCTGGTGGCAAAGAAGTAAAAAGTAAGTAAGTTTGTATGAGTCAGTGGCAACCCTGGTGGCAAAGAAGTAAAAAGTAAGTAAGTTTGTATGAGTCAGTGGCAACCCTGGTGGCAAAGAAGTAAAAAGTAAGTAAGTTTGTATGAGTCAGTGGCAACCCTGGTGGCAAAGAAGTAAAAAGTAAGTAAATTTGTCTGAGTCAGTGGCAACCCTGGTGGCAAAGAAGTAAAAAGTAAGTAAGTTTGTATGAGTCAGTGGCAACCCTGGTGACAAAGGTAGATATTTAGTTTTGTAGATACTTGTTATGTTATAAGTAGGTAGGCATTTTTCTTTCGTTTTGTTCTATCTTAATATAATGTTAGTTCTGTGTTTCTGTACAAATAAACAGTTCCTTTTTTCTTTCTAAGGTAACTTTTGACCCGTAAACAGCTTTCACTGATTCGAAAGGCGTAAACAAACTTAGCTTTAAGACGCTTTGAAGTGGTCCCTGTGGTTTTATTGAATACTATCGACCGGCTTTGCACGGGTGCATTAACTTAAGCACCCGTGCAAAGCCGGGGCGGGTCGCTAATAACAAATGTAGCCTATGTTATTTTGTATCATCATATCATGTTTTGCGATATTATTTTATTTATTATCTCGCAGGTATCAGAAGAAGCCAAAGATTTAATACGACGACTGATATGTGCATCTGAGACGCGGCTCGGGAAGAACGGATTACAAGACTTCAAGGTAAATAAATAGTCTTATAACCCAGCGATATCATAATTTGAATATAATAAATAATAAATAACGCTGGACAATCCACACAGCATCATCTAGCCCCAAGCTAAGCGGAGCTTGTGTTATGGGTACTAGATAACTGATATACTTAATATAATACATAGATAGATATTTTTTATTATACATGGAAAATACCCAGAACACCCGGAACAAATATGTATTTGCAGATCGTACAACCGCGGGAATCAAACGTCAGTGAACTGTAAAAGTTGTATGAAACTTAGTATGGCGACTGATGTGGCGCGGCGGGCGAAGGTCCGCCCGCGACGCAGGAGGTTGTGGGTTCGATTCCCGCCTCAAAACAAATGTTTGTACGTACTGCAAATATTTGTACCGCGTTCTGGGTATTTTCTATGTATAATCAAAAATATCTATCTATATATTGAATTAAGTTTAACAGTCATCTAGTACCCATAACACAAGCTCTGCTTAGCTAGATGATGCTGTGTGGATTGTCCTGCATTATTGTTGTATTGTTTTTTTTTTTAGAGTCACGCTTGGTTCGTTGGACTGGATTGGGATAATCTCAGGGAGATGCAAGCGCCGTTTGTCCCCGACGTGTCCAGTCCGACAGATACGTCCAACTTCGATGTAGATGATACGGATATAAGGTATTGTTAGAGGGGATTTAGAGACAGGTTATCAGTTCAATATTGGCTGATAGTCGCTCGTGACGTAGCTGGCTAAGTTGTTCATAACAGATCAACAAAGTAAAGCACTGTTCCGCGTACTCATCATTTGGCTGGGTGACCGCCAGTGGCAATTTCAACTGAGTGCTCCAGTGCTTCGGAGCGCACGTTAAGCAGTCGGTCCCGGTTTTTTGAAAGTTGTTACGCCATGACAGAGACCTTCGTGCGACCTAGAAACTCTGTCACCAGAGTTAGCCATTGACTCATACGATATATGCAGGTTATCAGAAGCGGTGCCGCCCGCGTCAGCGTCGAGTGCGTTCTCGGGAGTGCACCTGCCCTTCATCGGGTTCACCTTCACGGGCGGGTCGCGCCTCTCCGACCTCGGCCGCCCCGCGCCGCTCAGCCCCGCCAAGAACGCTACCTGCCAGGTACACTATACACTATACACTATACACTATACACTATACACTATACACTATACACTATACACTATACACTATACACTATACACTATACACTGCCATGCCAGGTATTGTACCTCCCCCCTTACACTCTATGAATTTCCAAAACCGGTTCAAATTTGAAATTGGTTTCGTGATTGACCGAAAACCGAAGAGATTTCAGTTCCAGGTTTAGGTTAATTTTAGACAACCGGTTAAATTTGCAAAACCGGTTTATTGACGAAACCAAACCGGTTAGTAAATATGTATTGATCGGTTAAAACCAAATTTCGTGGCTTGATTTGCTGAGAGACTCTTCATGGCGCATTTCAGGAATTAACTAGTTAATTTGGGTATCAACGTTATCGGTAACCTGTTTCATTTCTGTTTTCTAAACCGTTCTTTCTGAATCCAGATTCTTCTTGCTTCTTGCCAGATTCTTCTAGGCTGGCGAGTAAAACCAGCGTAAATTTACCTAGCTTTAAGACGTTTCAAATGATCCTTGTGATATGATTGAATAAAAATATCTTTGATTTGATTAACCGGTTAATAAAATAACGATCTGCAATTAACCGGTTTTCTTCTACATTTAATTGATTTTTTATAATATAATAACCTTCATTATGTTCAGGCGCCGTCGAACGCAAGCGACCGCGCGGCACTGAAGGCTCTGGAACGCGAGAACGCTCTGCTCGCTCAGAGCATCGCCGAGCTCAGGGCGGGAGGCGCCGCCTTGGACGCGGGCACTGGTACGTCTATTTGTCACGTGTGCATAGGACACCGGACAACTCCCGTGCTTCGGAGGGCACGTTAAGCAGTAGGTCCCGTAGAGTTGTTAGGCCATAACAGGAGCTTCGGGGCGGCATAAAAACTCTGCCACCAGTTCTTATATATAAAAACGGCCGGACCGATTTGGTTAATCTTGGTCTTTAAATGTTTGTAAGAGTCCAAGGAAGTCTCAAAGTTCAATGTTTGTAAAAGTCAAATGTTTGTAAAAGTCCGAGGTTTTTTTTTTTTATACAACTGTAGTGGCAACCAAGCATACGGCCCACAAGATGGTAAGCGGTTACCGCAGCCTATGGACGTTTGCAATACCAAAGGTATCACTCGCGGGTTGCCACCTTGAGGCTAAGATCGAAAGCCTCATGTGCCAGTAATTTTACAGGAAACCACACCCTTTACACCGTAACACAGCAATGCGAGCATTAATGCTTGGCGGCAGAAATAAGTATGGTGGTAGTCCTTCCCCGGGCGAGCTCTATCACAGAGAACTCTACTACTCTTAAGGTTTAAACGGTGAAGATATATGGATTATTTTTCTCTCAATTTTGAGAGAAAAATAACGCGAGTGTAACCGCGCGGGTCAGCAGCTTGTATACAAAATAAATAAATACAAATATACAAAATTAAATGTGATCCACAGTATTTTAAACTAGAGATGAATGGAGAGAAGAAAAGGAGGATTTTGCCCTGCAGTGGGACACCACAGGCTATCAATAATAATAACATAAATACGAAAATGTCCTCAATTTTTTATTTTTTTTTCATTTGCTAAGACATTGGTGTACTCTCTAGCGAGAGTGATTGGGCCTTTGTGAATGATAGAAATTTAGAATACTTATTGATACGTATTATTCATAAAAGAACTGATACAGAATACTTATTGATACATATTATTCACAAAAGAACTGATATAGAATAATTATTTATACGTATAATTCACAGAAGAACTGATACAGCTGAAAGAAGAACTGGCAGCCGTGTCCAAGAAGAACGCTGAACTGGAGGCTCAAGTGAGGTGTTTTGATCAGCTCAGCAGCGGTGCCGCGCAAACGGTAACCATTCCCAACTACCTAACTTACATCACGATCTTCACCTGCTTATAGTACAGCTAGCGGATCTCTCGATCTCGGCAGTCGGGAACACATAAGTTTCACAATATGTTAGCTTGACAAAACGTAAGCTTGACCACAAGAAAGCTTGACGACACGTTAGCTTGACAATGAGTAATCTTGACAACACAATAGCTTTACAACACGTTAGTCTACAACACGTAATCTTGACAACACATTAGATTTACAACATGTTAATCTACAACACGTAGTCTTGACAACAAGTTAGCTTTACAACACGTAATCTTGACAACAAGTTAGCTTTACAACACGTTAGTCTACAACACGTAATCTTGACAACAAGTTAGCTTTACAACACGTAATCTTTACAACAAGTTAGCTTTACAACACGTAATCTTGACAACAAGTTAGCTTTACAACACGTAATCTTGACAACAACACGTAATCTTGACAATGTGTAAGCTTGACGGCACGTAGGCTTGACAAAATGCAAGCTTTACAACACGTTAGCTTTACAACACGTTAGTCTACAACAAGTTAGTTTTACAACACGTAATCTTGCCAACACGTTAGATTTACAACACGTAATTTGGACAATGCGTAAGCTTGACAATGCGTAAGCTTCACAACAAGTAAGCTTGACAACACGTAAGCTTGTCAACACGTATCTTGACCACACGTAGCTTGACAACACGTTATCATGATCCTTTCTATTTAGTTAATTCGAAAAGGATGACAACAATTTTAGGTAGATTTATTTAGATAATGCTATCACAGAATCGACACCATTAAATAAATAAATAAATAATGCTGGACAATCCACACAGCATCATCTAGCCCCAAAGTAAGCTGCTGTTAAACAGAGCTGTATTATGGGTACTAGATGACTGATATATATTTAATACAATACAATACATAGATAGATATTTTTTATTATATATAGAAAATACCCAGAACACCCGGAACAAATATTTGTAGATCGTACAAACATTTGTTCCGAGGCGGGAATCGAACCCGCAACCTCTGCGTCGCAGGCGGACCTGCGCCCGCTGCGCCACATCGGTCGTCATTTGATTGTTGAGAATCTATGATTATTTTGATTTACAGGAGGTACCGGATACTCCTCAAGAAATGGTTGCACGGATCAGGGAGCTAGAAGTCATTATCCAAGCTCTGAATCTTGAGAAGGAGGAATTCTCCAAGGATAAGACCGACTCTGTTGAGAAGCTGAGACTACAAGTAAGTACATAATAGAGATTTAAGTGGTGAGCTCGTTCGGGGAAATACCATCTATGTGATTTAGACAATAATGGTTGAAGAGAACCGATTAAATCCGTAATACCGTACTACGTGCGAAAACCAGTGACGTAGTGTGAAGAACAGTAGCAGACTAAAGTGGAATTGAAATGAAATTTATTTGCCACAAATATGGTAGTCAAGGTTGTCGGAATCAAGACATTAGTATCACATATTTCGCCGTCTTATACGGCATGCAAATTTATACAACAAATATACAATTTTAATTTTAAGTAAATAAAATGTCAAATAATATTTATCAAAAAATAAAATTAATTGAGTAAATTGTTTATTATTATTTTTAATTAATTATTAAACTTGTGCCTACAGTAGCCAAAGATCGAGAAGCGTGGAAGAAAGGGAGCGAGGCCTTTGCCCTGCAGTGGGACGATATGGGCTAAAATAAAATAAATAAATTATTTAGAGAGTAAAAATTAAGTCACAATTCAGGAAACAGGTTAATACATAAAATCAAATCAATTATTAATTGTTATTGCATAGCGGGACACATCAGACTTTGCCGTATGCATAGGGATCGGTGGGCGGCTGTTTTCACAGCATGGGTGTAGTAAGTAAGTAAGTAAGCTCGTATGAGTCAGTAGCCAAGATAGAGTTTCTTGGCCGAAGGCCTCTGTCATGGCCTAATATCTTTGAAAAAGCCGGGACCGACTGCTTAACGTGCCCTCCGAAGCACGGGAGCGCTCAGTTGAAATTGTCACTGGCGGTCACCCATCCAAATGGAGGGACGCGGAACAGTGTTAGCTAACAGTGGCTTGTATGATTGAGCCCTAAGTCTACTTGTATTATTTGTTCCTTTCTGTAAGTAATGATTTTGTATTATACCAATAGGATAAAGAACTAAAGGATGCTTTATCGCAACGGAAACTGGCCATGACTGAATACAACGAGGTCACAGAACGATTATCTGAATTGAGGCAACAGAAGCAGAAGCTATCTCGGCAGGTATGTTTTATAAGCATACTAACACACCCCGGACACTAAATAAAATATATGAAGCAAACACGTCGCAATCATCACATGCATGGTTTGTGTTTTTACAGTGCCGTTGTATGTGTGAGTGTCATGGTTGCCTCCACCCAATTATAGCAAGAGCGAGATAACGCACTTTCGCACGCGCTGGCATGCGCGCGCTTGGACCTACAGAAAATCAAAATAAACGCGTGCCTTAGCCCTTAGCTTCAGTGCCGGCGAAAGGTGCCGTGTGGTGCCGGCAAACTCGCGACAGGGGTGGGGTAAATAAAACCGGTGGGAGGTAGGGAGTGGCCATTCTGTACGTACATGGTACGTGGTAACTCGCTCTCGAGTTACCTGGCACCACACGGCACATAGGCACTGAAGCTAAGGGCTAGCACGCGTTTATTTTGATTATGTGTAAGTCCAAGCACATGACAGACCTAGCGAAAGTGTGCTATCTCGCTCTTGCTATAATTGGGTGGGGACAACCGTGACAGTCACACATACAACGGCACCGTTTACGTATAAATACTATGCGTGTGGTGATTGCGACGTGATTGCTTCATATATTTAATTGAGTATCTGGGATGTGCGTAGGAGTTGAATTTCGGGAATTATTTTCTTATTACACCCCTATTGCAGAATAAGAGCATGTACGTACCTGGTTGTAGGACTCTTTAGCAAGAGTCCGTCTTGGGGGGTACCACCGCAGTGTCAGATATTCTACCTCCTAGCAGTAATGTTCAAGCATTACTGTGTTTATGTTTAAAGGGCACTGTAGCAAGTGAAATTACTGGGCGAAAGAGACTTAACAACAATGTCTCAGGGTGATAAGCGCAGTGCAGTGCCACGCAAACACTTAAAAATTTAAGCTTTGGGTGGCACTGCATCTGTAATAGTCAGGCGTGGTGCTTAATATCAGGCGGGTGCCTTGATTGTCCTGTCACTTGCTGACATAAAAAAAAAGTACCTATTACATGTTTCTAGTACGTATGGTTTAAGCGAGTCATTCCCGCTCGGTAACACCCTGCTGCCAACTGAACGAGTGGGAATTTTGATTCCTTTTATTATTTGACGAACGTTACTTGTACACACCACCTAATGGTACAATAGTCAGAACATAAAAAGCGGATTTCAATGTAGTCTGTTGATCTGTCAGTCAATCACGAAAAACATATATATTCTGATGTAATAAAACTCACAAATCATTGTTAATTTACCCGTTTCTAGTAAAAAAATATTTTAATAAAATAAATAAATAAATAATGCTGGACAATCCACACAGCATCATCTAGCCCCAAGGTAAGTTGCTGTTAAACAGGGCTTTGTTATGGGTACTAGATGACTGATATATACTTAATACAATACAGTACATAGATAGATATTTTTTATTATATAGAAAATACCCAGAACACCCGGCACAAATATATGTAGATCGTACAAACATTTGGCCCGAGGCGGGAATCGAACCCGCAACCTCTGCGTCGCAGGCGGACCTGCGCCCGCTGCGCCACATCGTTCGTCAATAAACATGATAGTTTTAAAAATCTATCGCATTTATAATATTAATGTGATTTACTTCAGGTCCGCGACAAAGAAGAGGAATTAGAAGTAGCCATGCAGAAGATTGATGTCCTGAGGCAAGATATCCGAAGATCTGACAAGGGGAGGAGGGAACTAGAGGCTAGACTCGACCAAGCCATCTCAGAGGCTACTAAGGTACACTCTCTACTAATGCATTCAATACTTCATACTTCATCTGGTGGTAGGACTCTTCAGCAAGAGTCCGTCTGGGTGGGTACCACCGCAGTGCCAGATATTCTACCTCCAAGCAGTAGTGTGCAAGCTGCACTGTGTTTAGGTTTGAAAGGCACTGTAGCAAGTGAAATTACTGGGCTAAAGTAACTTAACAACAACGTCTCGGGCTGATGAACGCAGTGCAGTGCACGTACTTAAAAACTAAGCTTTTGGTGGCACTGCATCTGTTATGGTCAGGCGTTGTGCTTAACATCGGGCGGGCGACTATATCGTCTTGTCATTTGCTGACCTAAAAAAACTATGCAAAAGTGCTACAATAAATTATATAACATTATAATAGTTTTTAATAATGTAGGAGCGTAAACTCCGCGAGGAGACGCTGCGCGCGCAGAGAGAGGGCGCCCCCTCCCCCTCCCCCTCCCCCTCGCCCTCCACCGTCTCCTCCGCCGCCGCGGACGTCGCCAGGCTGCAGGCAGAGGTGGAAACACTTGAGGTAAACATCACCAACACTTGTAGTTACATCACTAACATGCAAGGTAAACATTACTTACACATGTGGTAAACATCACTAACACTGTGGTGAACATCACTAATACTGTAGTACACATCACTAACACTTAAAGAAAACACTAACGTCCTAAGTTTATATCACTAACAGTCATGGTAAACATCACTAACACTTAAAGTAAATATAGTTATAACTCAAAGTAAACATAACTAACATTCAAGGTAAACATCACTAACATTCGACGTAAACATCACTAACACTAAAAATAACCACTAACACTCAAGCAACACATGCCTCTGGCTATCCCCTTCTGTAATGTATATTCAACAGATGCAGTATAAGGAATCGTTGGCGCAACAACAGTCGCGGTTCAACGCGGAAGTGTGTGCGCTCAACGAGCAAATACAGGAGGCTGATGTGCACAGAAACGCGCTAAATAGAGAGGTATGCTGCAAAATACGTAATAGAGCGCAACTCATACAGAACGCGGGCCCGGGCCCTTGTATTAGTAGTGACGTGAAGGATGACGTCACAGTGCACGCGGGCGCGGGCCCTTGTATTAGTAGTGACGTGAAGGATGACGTCACAGTGCACGCGGGCGCGGGCCCTTGTATTAGTAGTGACGTGAAGGATGACGTCACAGTGCACGCGGGCGCGGGTCCTTGTATTAGTAGTGACGTGAAGGATGACGTCACAGTGCACGCGGGCGCGGGTCCTTGTATTAGTAGTGACGTGAAGGATGACGTCACAGTGCACGCGGGCGCGGGTCCTTGTATTAGTAGTGACGTGAAGGATGACGTCACAGTGCACGCGGGCGCGGGTCGGGTGCGCGCGGCACCGCGCCCGCGTGCACTGTGACGTCATACTTTACCTCCACACTAATTAAAACAAAAAACACCCGCGACGGATCCGACCCGACCCGCGCCCGCCTGCTGTGTGTGTTGCGCTTTAGAGTAGTATTCAGTATAATAATAATAATATTGCTGGACAATCCACACAGCATCATCTAGCCCCAAGGTAAGCTGCTGTTAAACAGAGCTGTATTATGGGTACTAGATAACTGATATATACTTAATACAATACAGTACATATATAGATATATTTTATTATATATATAAAATACCCAGAACACCCGGAACAAATATTTGTAGATCGTACAAACATTTGACCCGAGGCGAAAATCGAACCCGCAACCACCGCGTCGCAGGCGGACCTGCGCCCGCTGCGCCACTTCCGTCGTCAGTATCATTTATTGCTTCATAATTATGAGGGTAATACATGTCACAGGTCTTATGTAATATTAAACAATATCAGAGCAGGCAACACATAGCTATGTAACCAGTAAGGGTGTTGCACTATACAATTGAGTAGGAGCGGACCGATTTTAGTATTAATGGATAGGTACCTAGTTTAGTAGAGTTCTTTGTGATAGAGCTCGTTCGGGGAAGGACTACCACCATACCTATTTCTGCCGCCAAGCAGTAATGATCGCATTGCTGTGTTCCGGTTCGAAGGGTATGGTTTCCGGTGAAATTACAGGCTCATGAGACTTTCCATCTAAAGTCTCAGGGTGGTAATACGCATGTGATTTCTATGATGTTGCATGCGTACATAGGCTACGTTATGGGTGACCGCCAGTGGCAATTTCAACTGAGCGCTCCCGTGCTTCGGAGGGCACGTTAAGCAGTCGGTCCCGGCTTTTTCAAAGATGTTAGACCATGACAGAGGCCTTCGAGCGGACTAGAAACTCTGTCACCAGAGTTGGCCACCGACTTATACCAACTTACGTACTTTTTTTATGAATTGATTTGATCTTTCATCAAATTCTCTAATATCTCTGTGTCGTTTTCAACAGCTCCAAACGTCTAAAGAGAAATTAGAAAACCGTCGTCTCGAGCAAATAAACGATTCTGAAGACAAGCAGATACTCATCAACGAAAACCGGAAGCTGGCTAAGGATCTTGACTCTGTAAGTACAAATATATAATAAACAATAATAAACTTACTTATTTTGAACCTTATTTCTGAAATAGGACGTCACGCCGTGACTTGGACGAATTTGGTATGAATTTTAAAATCAAAATTTCAAAGATTTTACTACCAAACTATAATTTTTTGGAATAATAAGTTATTGTTTGCATGAAGTCGATACTTCTGGAACACAATAAAACAGATGTTCAAAATCAGTCATCATGCCTATTGCAGCAAGTAATACTCATTTATATATACAAAGTATATTAGATATTAAAGAAAATATTATAATACAAAGAAAACTCTGCCAACAGAGTTGGCCACTGACTCATACGAACTTCTGTCACTTATAGCGCAGAATTCCTAGTATAAGTGACTGTTTATAAAATCAATAAATATCGAACAATAAAATATAGTTCATGACTAAGGCTCTTATGAGCTCTATAGAGATCAGATAACCTAAATTTCAACGTTTTAACATTTGTTTGTGTTTTACACAGATGGCAGAAAACGGCAGAAGGTGGCAGACAGAGAGACGACAAATGGAGCTAGAACTCGACGACCTTAGAGCGAAGCGAGATACCATGCAGCATTGGGAGGCGCAGGTAAATACTGGGATACGACTTTAGAGCGAAGCGAGATAGGTAATGGTTTCCCTGCTGAGTCTTCCCCTGGAAACCACAGTATGGGGTTCTTAAAAAGAGAGTTTTTAAATTTTAAAGATAAAGATAAAGATAAAGATAAAGATATTTATTTGCATTGAATATGGTAGATGATACAGTTGTTATGTACTCGTATAAACATAGGTGCTAAACACATTCAGCCATTTGTCATGACGTACAAAATTTTAACATACTTAACTAGAAAAATAAATATATATAACAGAATTTAAAATTATAATGTCAACCTTAAAATAATAATAATACTAGATTAAAATTTACATGTCAAAAATTCTTCAATTGAATAAAAACAATTAACCATTAACCAGTGTTTTAAAACTATATTAAATACATTACCCTGGTTTTCTAAAATTGATTTAGGCAAGTGATTATATATTTTACATGACATGAAAACGCAGCTCTGCTTGTAAAGTTCTAGTTTTGGTTGAGGCATCACTAAAGGTTTCTGCGTAGCTACTCGCCTATGGCTATTGTCTTGTCGATCAAAAAGGTAAATATGCTTCCTCACAAATACAGCTGTTTCAAAGATATATAGAGATGGAAGTGATAAGATTTTATGCTTCTTGAAAATAGGCCGACAAGATTCAGTCTGTTCTATATTAAATATTGCTCTGATGGACTTTTTTTGTGCGATAAAAGCTCTTTGTAACTCAGTTGAGTTACCCCAAAGAAATAAACCATATCGGAGAACTGATCCTACATAACTGTGATAAACTACCAACGCTGTTTTTATTGACGTGACTTTGCGAATAGTCCTAAGAGCATAGACAAATTTATTTATTTTTGTGCACACTGAATTAATGTGCTCCTTCCAATTGATGTGCTGATCAATAAATATTCCTAAGAATTTTATACTTTGCGTTTGTTCAATTCTATCATTATTATGTGTGATATTTAATACTTGTTCTTGTCTTTGCATTGTCCTAAATTGTATATATTTTGTCTTAATTGTGTTTACTTTTAAATTATTAATGTCCAGCCATGATATTATGTCACTTAGAGCAATATTAATGTCTTGTTCAAAGTCGTTTGAGTTATTTCCGTCCACTATTACCGTTGTGTCGTCAGCAAATAATATGCATTCATGTTTAACTGAGCTTGGCAAGTCATTTATATATAATAAAAATAACAATGGACCTAATATACTTCCCTGAGGGACACCATACCTATTTATTTTAATATCAGAGTCATAGTCTTCAATCGTATTTGTGATTTCCGAAAGTTTTCTTATTCTTGTTATCTGCTTACGATCCTTTAAATAACTTTCTATCCATTCAAATGCTAAAAAGGTCAGCAATGCACGAGTGGTTCCTATAGTATTACAAGCGTCCATATTCTACGGTAACCAAATTACATCAGGTGAGCTGTTTATTGTTTGCCACATTGGTAATAAAACAAAAGGGATTATTAATCCTCGACTGCTTAGATATTTTTATTTTTTCCTCTACTCTTATCTACGAGATTGATTGGGTATGGAGTTCATAGTTCTTGGACATGCCAGGTTCCTCGCGATGTTTTTCTTCACCGTTGGCATGCTAAAAACTGAACCATGTATGTTTCTATGAACATTATTACGCTGAACAAATGTCTCCACCATTGTTTGCCAAATATCTAGTAAGGTTGGATTCGACTAAACTCGAACAGACGCTATTCTCCGAGTAAATCGTAGTTATTCGCGAGTAACCTGACAGTTTCCTTGTTATTGACATTTCTTATTCCGCCGAATTGGTTCCATTCCAATTCCAAAACTTGGTCGAATCCACCCTAAGAAAGGTAAGTAAAAAATATAATTATTCAATCATGTCACAAGGATCATTTTGAAACGTCTTAAAAGCTAGGTGAATTTACGCCAGTTCCACGCGCCTCAGCCTTGAAGAATCTCTTTGACTTAACATGAATTGACTTTGCCTTTATTGGGTTTTACTCTGTTCTTTTTACTTACTGTGACTTTGCCTACAGATAGCTGATATCATCCGATGGGTGGCTGATGAGAAGGAGGCTCGCGGTTACCTCCAAGCCCTGGCTACGAAGATGACTGAGGAGCTGGATTACTTGAAACATGGTAAGTTATACATAGACCAAAACCGATAACCACTAAGAAAAAAGGGTTCTCAAATTTTTTATTTTTTTTATTTTTTTTATTTATATCTACAATAATATTTTACATGTAATTTAATATTGTACCCAAAAACCACCTAGGGTTTGTCTGAGTACTCACATTCGTCAAGTACTACGTTAAGTCTGCTAGTACACATCTAGTAAACAAAAATATATATCATAGCATATTAAAAGTTTGGTGGCAGATTAAAATTAAGTAGGCACATTTATCGTGTGTATTCAAATTACTTACAAGGCAGGCATAAAACTGTAGGTACCTATTCAGTACGATAAGAGAGCTTCGACAAAACCGGATTGCAGGCACTCCGTGCATCAGCGTTATAAATGTAGGTAGGTATAGGTAGGGTGATAAAATGGCGACCGCGAACTGGAAAATGAAGCGTAAGACGGCCCCCCACTCAATGGATTGATGGCAATAAAGCGATCTCAGGAAGTGGGTGGTGAAAATTCAAGATCGGTTGTCATGGCGCTTTTTTGGAGAAGGCCTATGTCCATCCGTTGATGTGATCTGATGAAGATGATGATGACAAATCTACTTATTACTTCTTATTAAATTCGCCACAAAGTCCGCATTAGGCTGCGTTTTCACCAGAGTTGTGCCAGGATGTGTAGCGAGGAATGTGTTTGTCAGGGACCATTAGAATCGCTTCATTTAAAGAAAGAAAGAAAGAAATCGCTTCATTTAAAGAAAGAAAGAAAATAGTTTTATTTGTGACGAGCATAAGTAGATACAATATACAGAGTAGGTACATACAATTCTAATAAAATAACAATTAAAAAAAACAAAAACTAAATTAAAAACTAAGTAGGTTAGAATAGGTCGTGTGCTTTAGTTGTACCTACACAAAAATGCGGTCGCCACAAAAAGGCTCCAACTCAGCACTTGCTGGGTCGCATAGCTACCCAGCGCTGGTCTTCCGTTGGGGCCTACTTAGAGGAAAGAAGCACGGATGTCAGCCCAGTAAATACAGTACCTAATAAAAATAAAATACTTAAATAAACCTAACATTTACCTAACCTCGCTCTGCCAGCTTTAAAGAGCTTTAATGAAGTGATTCTATTGGTTCCTAAAAAAACACTTTTCTCGCTACACATCCTCGCATATCTCTAGAGCCTTAAGGATCGTTCAAATCAACGTGGCGACGCGAAAGCGGACTTTGCGAACGCTGTGTTGCCGCGTCTTGGTCGCGTTTGGTGTGCAAGCCGCCATTGCTAAGCCATTGCAGCGTCCGCCGCGCGGCTGACGCTTCCGCTCCGCTTTCGCGTCGCCGCGTTGGTTTGAACGATCCATTACCGTTGCCTGCAATAATGTGCGGCATGACGTTGTTCCAGCATCAGGGTCCCGCAACTCGGTCGCGCTCCCCTCCTCCCCGGCGGCGGCGCCCACCGGCACGGGCGGGTGGCGCAACCGACGCTCGCAGAAGCTGGACAAGATGGAGATCCTCACGCTGCAGTCCTCGCTGCACTCCGAGATCCAGGCGAAGCAAGCCGTGGCCGAGGAGCTGAGCCGGACGCGCGCTGAGCTCATGTCTTCGCAGAGGTTAGTGGACTTATTGTTTTGTTTTTCTTCTTTCTTTTTACTATAATTGCAAATGTGTAGTGTTGGTTAACATCTAATTAAAATATTAATTTAATAATAACTAATAACACCATAAAACCCCATTATCAGCTATATTCAGTCCTATCCATCCAAAGGTTGTCTGGTAAAGATCGCTACTAAGCTATAAAACCGCCCATTGTTATACCTAATTATAGTTTAACAGTTTCTGTCATAACTTTATTGTTAACAATAAAGTATTTTTTATCTAGTTAGCTTAGCTTATTGAGCTAAGTTACTAAAAATACGAATAACTAGCTAAGCGAAGTCACTATCACAGACGTAAGTGTATGATCATAAGAGGGCTGACATAGTCAAGCTTTGACTCAAAGCCCCAAACAAATTACGTACACGTACAGATAGGCCACTCTCTACCTCCCACCGGTTATACTTACCCCACTCCGGTCGCGAGTTTGCACTGCACGGCACCTTTTGCCGGCACTGAAGCTAAGGGCTAAGGCACGCGGTTACTTTGATTTTGTGTAGGTCCAAGCGCGCACATGCCAGCGCGAGCGAAAGTGTACTATCTCGCTCTTGCTAAATTTCGGTGGGGACAACCATGACACTCACACATACAACGGCATCGTTTAAGTACATAAACTATGCACGTCGTGATGGCGACGCGTTTGCTTCATACATTTTATTAAGAGTGGTGGTTAAAGGTTAGCTCAGTTTAGATGGCGCGGTTTAAAATAAATGTTTTTCAATATTTATTTATGATTTCCAACAGGGAGCTGCTAGAATCCAGGCAGAGATTGGACACGTTGGCTCACGATATGAAACGGAAGGAACAGCACATTCGCGACATGCAAGCGCGTCTGGACGCACCGCCCCACCACCAGGGCAACTCGTGTGAGTATCCAGTTCATTTTGTACAACCTGTATGTATGTCATTAGCGTCATTTTGTACAACCTGTATGTACGGCAGCAGCGTTTAAGGGCAGCTCATTTTGTACACCCTGTATGTATGTCAGCATCGTTTAGATACCGTTATCGTGCGACTTTCGTTAGGAAAACATTCTAAAACAAGAACAGTGCGAGCTAAGCTTTAAGAGTAGTAGAGTTCTTTGTGATAGAGCTCGTCCGGGGAAGGACTACCACCATACCTATTTCTGCCGCCAAGCAGTAATGCTCGCATTGCTGTGTTCCGGTTCGAAGGGTATGGTTTCCGGTGAAATTACAGGCACATGAGACTAACCATCTAACGTCTCAGGGTGGTAACACGCAAGTGATATCTATGATGTTGCATGCGTACATAGGCTACGGTAACTGCTGACCATCAAGTGGGCCGTACGCTTGGTTACCACTTTAGTAGTATAAAAAAAAAAAAAAAAAAAAAAGCTCGGGAACGCATATCCGTAGGAATACTTATGAATAAAATTAGCTGCCTAATTTTAGTTTATGAACAGAAAAGAACGAAAGAAGAGAGAAAGAAAAGGCCGAGGTGTTTAATGTATTTACTATTTTAATAATAAAATGAGTGTCAAGGCTGCGCCAGTTTATTCGATTGGCGCAGTCTATGGGATAAATCAAAGTAGGAGATACACCTACACTGCCGTCCGCTAGCTAAAACGCCGTTAAGTGACATGTGGTCAAATTTCACTTTTAAATGCCATGTTATAAAGCTCAAAATTCTCTATCGACCTGTCTTGGAACTGTGTTCCTATCGTTTATAGTTTTCGAGTTACAGAAAGTAAGAAAGCGGCAAACTGACAATTTTATTTCTAATTACAATTCTAAACAGTCGTTAAGTAGACTTGCTTGGCTTAATCGCAGTTACAGTTGCTTAACGTTGCCGTAATATGAAAACTTACCTAAGTGATGCATAGCTAAAACATCGTTTATCAATTTTACTAATCTTAAACGTGGTTATAGTACCTTTATATAGTTTAAGCCTAGTTTTATTTACCAAAATTTTACACAATTTAATGCTAAAGAGCCGTTATATGTAAATACTAAGGTTAAACGTAGTTAAAGTCACTTAACTACGTTTAAGCTATATATTCTTGTTCATATTTACTTAATAAAACAACTCTTTCACGGCGTCAATTAAATAGTGTAAATGAAATTAAAATATATTTTTATTGAGTTGCTACTCTAAACCGTGGCTAAGTAGCATTCCACAGCTAAAGAGTAGTTATCTGCTCTCGCGTCGCGGCCTTCGCGTCTTACCGGGTAAGGAAAGTAACGTGTCCTAAGAGCGGAGTAGGATGCGGGACAAGCTAATACAGGTGTGGTATTCAACGTAATTGTTTTACCTCAATAATCAACAGGTTAAAAAGGTTAAATTAAGGTAAATTTAAGTAAACTGTTGCTTCAATATCATGTCATTTTCGATTGCAAAAAAGTAGCCTCTGTCTTTATTTCCGGTCATTATCTATCTGTCTTAAATTTCAACCAAATTGGTAGTGATTTTTGAACATTGAGTTTTAGAGAAACCAACATCCAAACATCCAAAGTTTCGCATTTATAATATTAGTGTGAAAGTGTGATGTGATTATTTTTTCTTTATCGGGTGCTCACTCACGCAGATTGGCTGTACACCGTTTGAAGATTCCCAAGATGTCTCAGTAAATCATTTATTTAATTTAGAACATCCAACGAAAAAATCACAATAAATGTTTAAAATAACATTTTCAGACATATATCTATGTGTTTCTCCAACTATAGGATGCCATAGCGTGCATTTATTATGTAGTAGGTAGCTACTCAACTAACAAATTATCAAATTATTATCAAGTACCTAGGTACATGTTATATAAATATTATAAAACCTAACATAAGAAATTAACTTAAAAGCTTTATAATATAATGCTTACTGACTCGGTATGCAGCATCGTACCTAAGTTTATCCTACTAAATTATTTCTAATCATCTTCTTACTAAGGATGTGATTGATTGTGAACTTGACTCACAATGAAGCTCATGGCCTGTCACGGCGTTAGATCACGAAGAGTAAAAGAAGGGAAGGACGGCTTTTGCCTTGCAGTGGGACAGTCACAGATAAACAATAATGATAATTATAATAATCTTCTTACTAGCATCACCATTAGCACATTGTGCTGCTTTTAATTTTCCAAACTTGTAAAATTTAAAAGAAATTGACTAAAAAATCTTATAAATGCATGTTTGTAACAGAGTATGCTTATACACGTTCATATCCATATAGACCAAACGAATTTGACTGAAAATTGGAATACACATAGCTTATAACCTGGAATAACAAGTTATTTTATTTATATTATTTTTATGCAAGTTTTCAATTAAGTACATTTTTACGAGTTTTTGTTAAGGTAAAAGGTAACCTAACCCACTAATATTGGAACCTAGCTATGTAATTAATCTTGCAATTGAATTTTAAGCTAGTTCTCGCTAAGCAATTGGGTTGTTTAGCAGACTTTTGTAGCTTTTATTTGAAAGTTTTAATGGTGACATTGAGTTGATCTGATGATGGAAACAGGAGCTGTTTCAAGGAACTGCTTCTTGCTTTACTCTAAGATAACTAGTAATTCTCTGAACACAAGACTTTGCAAGCACAAATTTTCAGAAGTGAGCAATTTACTGCATTTTTAGGAGTTATTCTGCTCATCACACTGAAATCCCTCATCAGAGCTTCATCATATTTTTATATGATCAAGTTAAAGCTACCTTTCAAATAAAAAATAAAACATTTCATAAAGCGAAAACAATTATCTAGAAGTCCTCCTTTTTCTCCCTTTTAATGTATGTTTCCAATCAAAATCCTTGACAAAAAAAAGATATTAAGCCATAGAACTAAGTTTTAACTATATCGGTTTAAAATGCAACCCGTAGGCGAGAACAGACAGTTTGACAAAAGCATTTTAGGCCAATCTTAAAACTGAGCCGCTCGCTCATTCAATAAACAATTTATTTTAGTTTTAAATCCAGTTTTATTTTAGTAAATAACGTCTTATTGTAGGACAACCTGAAAGTTTAATAACTAATACTTGACAAAAAAGCGGTTACAAGGAAATGTTTTTGATTTAGCTGCAATTTAGTGATGTTTTATAAGATTATAATAGACGCAAAAACAATTTTCAGACCAATACTAGTCTTAAACGTGGCTAAAGTACAATAACAGCTTTTTAACTAAGTAAAGCAAATTCATTTATTGCAAGTATGCTAACCTAAAACAGAATGACTGCATTTTAGTTATGTATTGTTAAATAATTTAGTTTTCCAAAACACGATGCGGTAGTTATGAACAAATCCACGACTATAGAGCCGTTAAGGTATACCTAACGGCGTTGTAGTGGTGTAAACAAGACTTTTACACTGTATAAATGCTATGCTATAACGCCAAAACACGTTTAAAACAATATTTTTCTATAAACATGGTTAAATAAAGTAAAGCTATTAGATAGTACTCAATTAGAGCTATCTTCCAAAAAAAGAAAATCTGTCATACGTCAAACGGTTATGAAGTGGCATCGATTTTTAATTTTCGCCGCGTTTTTTAGCGATATCTCAAAAAGTGGTTTTGTCACATAGCTGCGTTTTAGTTAGCGGACGGCAGTACACATGTGTATGTTTTTTAATTTTTTTTTTTTGGAGAAAGAATGAGTTATTGAACAAAAACTAGTGTGCTTGATTCTTTAACATCTGTGAGCAAGAAACTGAAAAGGCAGATTCTGGTTATATTGAGTGAAATTAAGAATACAAAATTGAAAGAGAGATAGTAAATGACTTATCAAACATGGTAGTATTGTTCGATTGGCGATGCCCATAGGATCACTTAAGGGATTGATCGTTTTATGGGTAAAATTTTCTTGTTTTGGAGTTATAGACAGGTATTTAAATATCATAATGAAACATGATAAAAGATATTATGCAATACCATACAAAGAATATCTTTGCTTCTGAGCTCGTTGTAAGTGAATAAGTTTGTGGTCGAGATGCTTTCATAATTATTTTATCTGTGTTAATAAAGTGTACATTTTTTCAGCACACCTATCTATCTATATATTTATTTAGTGCACCATTTTTCTTTTTGTTTTTATTACATGTTACCGCACAATCCCACCTTACGCACGTATATACCTGTGACGTCATTCGCTAAATGTCAATGGAACTGGAACTCCCACCACAAAGTCCAACGTCGACCGCGACGGAAAAAACGGAAATAAACGAACTTTTATGTGCCATTTTACTGTACATTTTTAATTGGAACGAAATTGCTCAAACATTTTTATTGTCGCATTTAAAACACGTTGTATGTAACAATGTGCAAATGGAAAAATTGTAATTTGAACACATTTGTACGTATAAATTGTCTAAGGGCTATATTTTTATATGAAAAATTATATTTTCGAAACAAAAACGGCCATATTCCACTAAATTATAATTGTGTTATTGAAATTGGAACGCTAACGGAATTACGCTTACGTGAAATTGTTTTTGAAATTGGAACTGTGATTCGAAACTTTATTGGTCCGTTTCAAAAATGGAATGTTTATCACAATCGTGATCTATGGCGGAGCGATCATGTATTATTTGTGGCATTTACTAATATATTTTGCGTATGACGCGGTTTTACATGTTATATTTTGTGTTATTTTATGTTTTTATGTTATTTTAAACCTGCATTGTGTTATGACAGTTCGAGCGTGGTTCAGGCCGTACATACCTCTTTTTATAGGCGTGACGTCATGTATATGGGGAGTGGCCATCTTGATTTACCATCATTACTATGATTGATGTTTATTTATATTTCTGCAGCCGTTTTCATCCACAATTTTGGTTTTTCAACAGTGTTATGGAATATAACACTTCTGTTATTGTACAAGCTACCAATCTACATCTTAATATATTATTATTTTATACTAAAGTTATGCATACCACTGTTTATGTATTGCTTAAGGCAGTTGTCTCACCGCGGGCGCCTGGCAATAAGTTGTCGCCAATAGACAAGTATCTACACGTAAACAAAAGCCAGTCGGCGAGTGAATTTGGTTCTTGAGCAAGTAAATAGTTTATCCATCGCTCACTCGCTGGGTGTGTAGGACAACTGCCTAAAGGCTGTAGAAATCATATTTTTTGTTTGCTTTTTACATGGGATGCTATCAGTGAATATTAGGTTAGAGAATTAGTGCTCAATTTATGGTCTTGATCCTGGCTTTAACTTAGGACATGACGGAGGCCTTTGGGCGGCCTATTAACTCCATTAGAGTTGGCCACTAACTTATACAAACTTACTTTTGTTAGTAGTGCTCAAAATCATTAGTCACAATATTCAATTGATTAAAATAATATTTGATTGAAATAAAATCATTACAATATGATGATAGATTTTGGAAATATCTAAAGACATGAAACAACATGTGCCAAAAGTAAATTATCATTAAGTTTATTTCATGCTAAAACTATGATGGTGAACAAGCATAGTATTTTAAATATTTTGGACAGTCACTGACATAATGCCTAACATGAAAAAAATCATTTGATTTGTTTATTCAATTAAACGAATATGATTTGATTATTTATTATTTCTTAACTAAGTCCCAGGTTGCAACGCACATTACCGCTGCCAGTATTTTATTTTTCAAATATCACCAAAGCGTTGAAATTGTTTTCTAGTCGTTAGAATCTTAGTCTAGCCTAAAAGTGCGCAGCCAAAGATATTAAAAATTGTGTCGTCCACGAACGTTCGAACTAGTCATTTTATATCGATTTTTTATTATTTCTATTTTAATCTTATGCTGGCTCCAAAGATTTTCGATTGGGCTATCACTTGAACGGTAGCTTAATGGGTCTTTATTTGGACGGCTTTAAAAACGCTGGTTAAAATCTCGCTAGTTCAAAAACTTAGGATTGCTTTTATATATGGATCTGTACGTTGTATTTATTTTGCTTTTTACATTGTTGAGTATAAATAAGATCGTAGCAATTTTTATTGAAACTCTTTTTTATTTACAGATTTAATCTATATTATTTCGATATTCATGACAGCATGATGCAGGTTTTTTAAAATTATTTATTGCTTAGTATAAGTTTTCTTTTCTGTAGAATCTCAGTTAGTTTGATCTATTTTGTCTTTTGTTTTTCTTGCAAGGCTTTGAAAACGATATTTCATTCAGTTATAGATTTAAACATTGTGTGACATAAGTATGTTTTTCGTATAGTCGTTGTCAAAAGTGTTAATGACTTTAAAATAATAACAATCCACACAAAATACAAAATTGTTTATTGTCGTTTCAAAACTTGCGAGTATTATATTATTTAATTTTGTTATATTTAAGTTACGTCAGCACATTTACTCTGCATTTAGCATTTGTTTAATGTTTAAGTAGATTTTAAAAGTGCATTATAGATATGTTTTTTTTTTATAATGAACTCTCACTACAATATTGTATATAAGTTATTAAAGTTCTGTTTTAAATATCTGGTTATTGTTTTTTTTTTCTAGGTTATTTTTATTAAACCTAACTGAGAAAATAGGCATAACTGTCCATTGAAGTAGAACTTAGTAGATGTAGGGTGAACAATTTAAAAATGACAATTATAAAATACCTTTCTATGCGAAAATATGCTTTAAAAACATGCACTAAAGTAGTAAGTTATGCGCAAGCAGCGAGGCAAGGATCGACCAAAGGATCAAACTACTGGAGCGGCAAAGAAGAGAACGGTTCGTTTATTTACTTACCATAAACATAATTAGCAGTAGTTTTGTATGTGAATGTGTGTCCATTTTGTCCTTCGAGGTGTAAGTTTTGATTTTATTATCCTTATGCTGCGTATGTAGTTTCTAAAACTATCATTTTAACCTACTGCGACTTGCGAGAAAGGAGGTTATTGTACCATCTCATTGTAAATACGATCAAGTGTAAAGGGAAAATTATTTTTTGTTTTTTAAATGCGAAATCACTGTTTTATTTGTTCGGGTTTTTAACCGGAATATAAATCTTAGCCTACCTTTTTATAACACACCCTCCTTACCTCTCTGTGGCCCATCCAAGTGAATACTAAAAATAACATACCTGTGCCGTGCCATGTTGACTTGGAAAAATGTTTAGTGTTATAAAAACTTATCGTAAGTATTATGTTTTACGGCCTGTTGTCACACGTGTCACAATCTGGTATGTCAAGACTACCATGGGTGACATTATAAACCTAATAAAGTAAACTTAAAAAAATATTTTGTCTATGTTCGATTAATTTATCACCTTACTCGATAACAGTGGTGGTTGCTCATCATTCGGCCATTTTGTATAAATTTGAAGCGGTTTTATTTTTTATTGCTTCGCTTGCTTGAGCTTGCTACGGTGATGTGAATGTGACGACATCGCTTCACGACACTAAATAACTCGCTAAGTGACATGGTTTTTCCTTTAACACTTGTTTGTATCGTCTAGGCACTTGACTAATCTGTTTTATATTTTTTGTAAATTTATTTGTATACGAGTTAGCAAACATGCCATCTACTAAATTTAAACTATAGTGGTTAGACATAATTTGAAATATGTGAATGGCTTTTTACCACTTATTTTTGGCATATTTGTTCTGACATTTCGTTATCACACGTCAGCGGAAATAGCTGTACATGTACTTTAAAATTCTATCTATTAAAATAAAATAAAATCAACTGTTTTCATTCATATGATTTTTAATATCTTCTTATTTTTTTAGAGTAGGCATGTATGTTTTCTTATTCTATTGGAGGTTATAATTATGTACAGCGTCTATTGTATTCGTCCAATATGCATGTTACACCCTGTTTTGTTATAACTAAAATGTATCCAAACCTCTCTATAGTTGGGTGCAAAAATAAAATGCCGCATTTTTTATTTGTTACTAAATAAAAACAGAATAACACTTTTGCACCTGACTATACATATAAAGTCTAATTTGTGACGTTTTAGTTAGACACTAGTTTGTGAATATGGTTTCGGTTGGGATTGGTTTTATGTGTTTTAATTTTAATATTATGTTCAAAATGTTTTAAATTTTTTGTACATTTTTATTACATAATCCATCCAAGATTTTCTTTAAATTAGATTTGTTTCGTAATTAAATGTAAAAATATAAAAAAAAGAAACGAAATAAAAGAGAGAAACAAGTCAAAGTCGTTGTCTGGGCCCGTAACCATTTTTTTTAGTTTAAAAACTTGAACCATAATATTTTCTAATTGCAGTTCTTGACCGTCCACCTTCACAAATGAGTTATCTCGACCAATTCCTGAAGGAAGCACCGACGGAGCGGCACTACGACAATGTAGCTTCTATCAACGATCAGAAGGTAGGTTTTTGCCTGGCTAGCTTCGGTTCATGTTGTGCTTTTAAACATTTAATTGAAGAAATGCAATCCCACAGTTGATTTTTTGTCGAAAAAAGAAAACCGTCGAATCTATTTCGATTATGTCAACGGCATAAAAGTCACCTGACGATAGTTTTTTTTATTAAACAGACTAAAAATACTTAAGTACATTATAAAATAGTATCTATACTCTGGTTTTTAATTCAAGTCCAAAAAGGTAAACAATGGTGATACCATAGAAAAAATATACTTACTTTTTGATAGATAGTTTTTTATTCTAGCCAAGACTTGTAAAACTAATTAAAATAGATGATTTAGACATAGTTTTGTTCAGATATTCATATTTGTTAGGCAAATACTTAGAAAAACAATAATTTTTTTTGGGTAAATATTTTATGGTACTTGTCTCATTCTGGGGTACGGTAAGGTTTTGCAGTGCTATTACACATTTGGTTCATTTTCATTTGTTTATCGAATTTGCTTGTCGGAAGGTTTCTCGTGTTTTCTTGTCCTGTTCACGTTTTGTCCAGTTTGTTCTATGAGGTAGGTATAGGTAGTGATAGATTTAGACTTTGTATTGATGATGCAGATGAAAATATTTACATAGAAAAATCATAAAATAAAATATCTTTTTATATCAAGTTTTTAGTTCCGAGCCAAGTGACAGTTCTTGTCATTTTTCTTTTTTCCGGTAACCATGGTGATGATTATGCGTTAAAGAAGTTTCGTTAAGTTAATGAAATGAGTCGCCACCAAGGAAGTCGATAGATAGAAGGGCCCTGTGTTGTTTCTGTTGATCTTTGTTGGTAGACAGGTAGTAGGTCTGATTCTGATTAGTACGCAGGTATAAGTATTATCGATCCAAAGGTTTTGCTTTTCTGAGATATACAAAATTGACATTTGACAATGACATTTGTTTGTTTACTTTTTTGGGCTTGAATTAAAAACCAGACTATAGAGCTCTGTGATCTAAAAAAAAGCTAGGAACCCAGCCGAGTTTGTTGCCAGATTCTTCTAGGCTCGGCGCGTGGAACTGCAGTAAATTCACATAGCTTTAGGACTTTTCAAAATGATCATTGTGATATTATTGAATGAACACATTTTGGATAAGCGTATCTGCTTGTCGCTTTTATATCTTAGAAGGTGATAAGCTATTTTTCAACTTTAGGGTTGTATTTCATTTTCATATCCATTACCTATCCATTTGTGATTGATAACATTAAGGTGACTGTTTTATTGTTTATTATGCCATATTTTAGAATCCCTTGCCTTCCGATCGTAAGGCCGTTGATTCGAATCCGGTCATGACAACCAATTATGTTCGTTTTTTGAAAAAATAGGCGATGCCAGTTGCCTAAACAAGTTTATGTATACACATAAATATGGCATAATAATGTTCATGCTTTTTAATTTTCGTTTGCAACATTTTTAGTTTTTGTTCATTCCGCACAGATGTCGCCACAATACCACAGATACAGAAACATGCAACACTGTTGTAACATGAAGGTATAATATATATATATTTTTATGATTTTATTACGTGCTTTTTAACAACTAAAACTTGTTTCTAACATACATCATATTATAATTTATTTTGTCTTTACTACTACAGCTGCCCAATAAATTACATAATTACAGTTACATTGTAGAGTGTTATTATTTTACAATGCAACTGGAATTTTGTCTCAACTATCTAATATGATGATCTATCGTCTATCTCGCTCCTATTTCTAAATCATTATCAATAAACATTCAAAATTGCATACCAATACAAATGTCTTACTGGATAATAAATGAAATAAATAAAACATTAAACTTTTCGATAATAATACAGTAATTTAAAAACCGTCTTGCACTAATAGATTTTTTCTATTAATTCATTGACACTATCTTACTAAATTTTATATGGGCAAAGCGCTCTTGAACGGCTAAGAAAAACTTACAGAAACCGGCATGTCCAAGAAGTAATCAATCAAAAATAAAGTGCCCTGTTTGTTGCCTTGTTATTTAATTTACAATAAATGTTAATATACTAGCTGTAACGCGCGACGTTGTCTGCGTGTTAGAGATTTCGGTTTGCTAAAGCAATTTGTTTGTATCAAAAATGCACAGTAATGTATGACAAAAAGCTGTTATTGCTACTCAAAATTTTCTTTCTACAGTAGCGAAAGAAAAGTGGTCAAAACCGTTGCCTACAATGCTCATGCTGACTTGAAGGTGATATAATCGCCTTATCCTCGCTTATCATCCACAGCTGATGTACGGCTCGCAACAGTCGGCAGCACTGAGCGGCTCCGTGGAGTCGCAGGACGAGATGGAAGGGCCGAGAGCCGCGTCCCCCGCTTCCAGCAAGAGCTCTCCCAGCGAGATGTCCACTGTAAGTCTACTTGTAAGTAGAACAGCTGATATACAGCTGCCAGCAGTTCCAGGACGAAATGGAAGGGTGGAGAGCCCGTCCCCCACTTCCAGCAAGAGTGCTCCCAACGAGATGTCGACTGTAAGTCTACTTGTAAGTAGAACAGCTGATGTACAGCGTCCACCAGTCCCAAGACAAGATGGAAGGGTGGAGAGCCCGTCCCCTGCCTCCAGCAAGAGCTTTCCTAGCGAGATGTCCACTGTAATTCTACTTGTAAGTAGAACAGCTGATATACAGTTGTCAGCAGACCCAGGACAAGATGGAAGGGTGGAGAGCCCGTCCCCCGCCTCTTGCAAGAGCTCTCCCAGCGAGATGTCCACTGTAAGTCTACTTGTAAGTAGAACAGCTGATATACAGCTGCCAGCAGTCCTAGAACGAGATGGAAGGGTAGAGAGCCGCATCCTCCGCTTCCAGCAATTTATCTATCTATCTATTCAGCCGGCAACACCCACTGTTGAGTAAAGGCCTCTTCTCCATCACGCCACTCCTGGCGATCTTGTGCCAGCCGGATCCATCGTTATCCCACTGCCCTCACAATGTCGTCCACCCATCTGGCAGGTGGTCTGCCTCTTGGCCGCCGGATATCTCTCGGCCACCACTCCGTGACAGCTCTGGTCCATCGGTGGTCGTCCCGCCTTGCCAAGTGTCCCGCCCATCTCCACTTAAGTCTCGCAATCCGTATACCTACATCTTCTTTCAGCAATCATAGTAAATTAGTTTATTTGAAGGATTTAAAGTGGTTTATCTTCAGGGATCATTGAATTTTTCCACTCTGTATATTGCTTCGCCATAAATTATGATTTTTCTCAGGATCCGTCCCTCGGGCCGGCGGTGCCAGGCAAGCAGAAGGTTCACCAGTTCCTCGTGAGGACATTCAGCAGTCCCACCAAGTGTAACCACTGCACATCGCTTATGGTGAGTTGTGGAGTGAAGAAGAGACGCTTCGCTCGCTTGGTTAAATGACCGAGTGTGCGAAACGTCTGCGTCAAGCCAAAACCTGCTTTAAGTCTGACAAAATTAGCTTTCCTATGTCAGTTTGTTGGTATAGTACTGCCAGCGGATTTTGACTAGAATACACATCACATTTTGTGTTAAATATCTCGAGTAAATCGATAAAGTTTATCTGGTCAATTATTAGTTTATATACATGTCCCTTTTTAAACACAAAATGTATAAAAAAGATACCTACTTATATTTTGTTATAAGTGCGGTACCAATTCTTGAATATCATGCGCTGATAATGAAATAAATAAATAATGCTGGACAATCCACACAGCATCATCTAGCCCCAAGGTAAGCTGCTGTTAAACAGAGCTGTGTTTATGGATACTAGATGACTGATATATACTTAATACAATACAATACATAAATAGATATTTTTTATTGTACATAGAAAATACCCAGAACACCCGGAACAAATATTTGTAGATCGTACAAACATTTGACCCTTATTCTTATTGAAACTTATCGGCAGCGCTTGGAGGTGAATTGTAAACGCCTAGAGACGAACATAATAGGTTGCATGGGCAGCAGTGCTATATTAGCCGTGCCAATATAATTTAAAAAATAGGTAATGGGTGTGTGTGGTATGCAACTGATATTAGTACTACATACAACCGGGTAGGACTATTCAGCAAGAGTCCGTCTTGGTGGGTACCACCGTAGTGTCAGATATTCTACCTCCAAACAGTTGTGTGCAAGCTGCACTGTGTTTAGGTTTAAAGGGCATTGTAGCAAGTGATATTACTGGGCGAATGAGACTTAACAACAATGTCTCGGGGTGATAAGCGCAGTGCGGTGCCACGCAAACACTTAAAATTTTTAAGATTTGGGTGGCACTGCATCTGTAATAGTCAGACGTGGTGCTTAACATCAGGCGGGCGCCCTGATTGTCTTATCACTTGCTGACATAAAAAAAAGGCCATTCTTTACCTCTCACCGGTTTTACCCCTGGTCGCGAGTTTGCCGGCACCACACGGCACCTTTCGCCAGCAATGAAGCTAAAGGCTACTAGGCATGCATTTATTTTGATTAGGAGTCCAAGCTCGCGCAATCGAGCGCGAGCGAAAGGCTATCTCGCTCCGCTAATTGGGTGGGGACAACCATGACTGTCACATATACAACAGCACCTTTTAAGTACACAAACTATACGAGCAGTGTTTAAAGTAAAGTAAAGTAAAATATATCTTTATTCAATCATCACAAGGATTATTTTGAAATGTCTTAAAGCTAGGTGAATTTACGACAGGTCCACGCGCCTTAGCCTAGAAGAATCTGGCAACAAACTCTGCTGGGTTCCTAGGTTTCGGATGATCCCTCTTGATAATGAATGAATAGAGCGTGGTTGGGTGTGTGTGTGTGTGTGTGCAGATAGGACTGACGCGACAGGGCGTGGTGTGCGAGCGGTGCGGGCTGGCGGTGCACACGCGGTGCTGCGCGCGCGTGGCGGCGCGCTGCCCGCTGCCCGCGCTGTCGGAGCGCCGCCCGCTCGGGATCGACCCCGCGCGCGGGCAGGGCACCGCCTACGAGGGATACGTCAAGGTACACGCACAACCAACAACCAATCCGGACCATTCACTTGGATTCCCCGAAAATTTAATTCCCATTATGTTGAGTCCCATTATGAAGGTAGCTCTTATAGTACAACCGCAAGGAGAAAAATCTGAAATCTTTAATTTTGATGTCTGTCTAGCACTCAGCCGACTTTTTAGGGTTCCATACCTAAATGGTAAAAAAGGAACCATTATAGCGAGACTTTGTTGTCCACCGGCTTTGGCTGATAATGTACAACCAACAACTCTCTAATGACTTTTTTTTTTAATGAATTTTACCTATTTCTACCGCCAAGCAGTAATGCTAGCATTGCTGTGTTCCGGTGTGAAGGGTATGGTTTCCGGTGAAATTACTGGCACATGAGGCTTTCGATCTTAGCCTCAAGGTGGCAACCCGCGAGGGATACCTCTGGTATTGCAAGCGTCCATAGGTAACCGCTTACCATCTTGTGGACAGTACGCTTGGTTGCCACTTCAGTTGTATACAAAAAAAATGACGTGTTGATCATTTTATGACAACTTTATGCCACTATCTGTCCAATAAAATATGTTCCTAGAGGTGAAAGTGAAAAACAATAGGAGCCTTTTACTACGTGCTTTAAACCTCTTTAACTTATGTATCTTACAAATCTATCAACCTCTTTGTTCATTGATAAGAATAACAAGCAATATGTAAAATAACAGTTTTTATGAATGTGCATTTTTTTAACTAAGATTAATTTAAAATACATTATATTTTGAAAATATAAATATAATAATAGAAAAATCTAATACCTTATTACCATACGACAAGCAAATAAATATAATTTCATTTAAAACATTGGTGAAACAGTATTAAAGCTTAACTTGTTTAATTTCCGTAAATCAGTATTTAAACTTTTGATCCAGTCTTCAAGCTTTTGGGTGACCTTAGAGTTACTAAGTTAATCTTACAGGTCCCGAAACCGGGAGGTGTAAAAAAAGGTTGGATGCGGCAATTCGTTGTCGTGTGCGACTTCAAACTGTTCCTATACGACATATCGGCGGATCGCAACGCGCTTCCCGCACTGTGCGTGAGTCAGGTGCTGGATATGCGGGACCCGCACTTCAGCGTGGCGGCCGTAAGAGACAGCGACGTCATACACGCCGCCAAGCGGGACATACCTTGTATATTTAGAGTGAGTATACACACTATTAATCACTATTTAGACTAAGTATACACGTCGCTATGCATGATATTATACTCTGATTGAGACTGGGTATAAACGTTGACAAGCAGGACATCGATTGTATATTTAGAGTGAGTATACATACTACTAACTATGACATACATTGTATATTTAGAGTAAATATACACAGCGCCAAACAGGACTAACAAAGTATATATAAAGTGAATATACACACCGCCAAGCAGGACATAATATACAATCTATATTTACACACCGTCAAGTGGGGCATACATTGTGTATTTAGAGTGAATAGCCGTAGTGAATAGAAGTACTACATATAAGTTTATTATATTGCAGTGTTTCTTATAATTTATAAAATCTCGATACCAAATATAAAACATGGAAACGTAATGCAGATCTCATCAATTCTCTTTTAACGCTACCAAAAGGATTGAACGATGCCGGTCGCTAATTAACTAGGTATATTTAGCTATTTTATTTGTTATTACCAGATATCAACATCACAAATCGAAGGCGGCAGAAGATCTCACACGCTGATGCTAGCGGAATCTGAATCTGAGAAGACTAAATGGGTTGTAGCGCTGAGCGAGCTGCATAGAATATTGAAACGAAACAATTTACCGGACAAATGTGTGAGTTTTTAACAGTTTTTTTACGATTTGCCCGATATTGGTGCAATTTAAGAGTAGTAGATTTCTCTGTGATAGAGCTCGTCCGGGGAAGGACTACCACCATACCTATTTCTGCCGCCAAGCAGTAATTCTCGCATTGCTGTGTTCCGGTGTGAAGGGTATGGTTTCCGGTGAAATTACTGGCACATGAGGCTTTCGATCTTAGCCACAAGGTGGCAACCCGCGAGTGATACCTCTGGTATTGCAAGCGTCCATAGGCTGCGGTAACCGCTTACCATCTTGTAGGCCGTACGCTTGGTTGCCACTTCAGTAGTATAAAAAAAAAAAACAGGGTTTTTATGATATTTTTTCTTACATTTCTAAATCTCATAATCATTGAGCAAATTCTCATAATTGTTGAGCAAGTATAACTGGGTTTTCGAAAGGCACTTTATGTCAACGTTTTGTTTCTTACGTGATAACGGTGCGTTGGTTGGCCTACTAAATTAAAAAAAATTATGAACATTTTAAGTTTATGTAATTAGATAGTATAGAAACATAACAAACCTCATACTCGTTCGTTCTGGGTGGGAATCAAACCCACAACCTACAGAAGGTAGCGCTCCTACCGAAATAGCTGCGTCGTCATCAAAATTGTCCATTAGGCCCGAATACAGCACGCTACTTTACTAATAAATAAATAAATAAATAAATAAATAAATAATGCTGGACAATCCACACAGCATCATCTAGCCCCAAGGTAAGCTGCTGTTAAACAGAGCTGTGTTATGGGTACTAGATCGCTGATATATTTAATACAATACAATACAATACATAGATAGATATTTTTATTATATATAGAAAATACCCAGAACACCCGAAACAAATATTTGTAGCTGTACAAACATTTGTTCCGAGGCGGGAATCGAACCCGCAACCTCTGCGTCGCAAGCGGACCTGCGCCCGCTGCGCCACATCGGTCGTCAAATCTTATGTGATGACTTTTTTACGTTTATATAATTTTTAACGGTTACGACATATTTTTTTCACCTGCTAAGGATGACTGGTAGATAATACCTAGCATTAAGTCTTCCCTTGGTCCATTTTTTTTTGTGCAAGAATTAAATAAAATATAGAGCACCGGTGGACTAGTGGTGGTGACCCCGCCTTCCGATCCTAAGGTCGAGGGTTCAAACCCGGTCGTGCACCAATGGATTTTTCTGTTCGAAAAATGTATGTGCGCAATGCCAGTGCTCTCATACGGTGAAGGAAAACATCGTGAGAACTAAAAATTCGAAAGACATGTGCCATCCACCAATCCGCATTGGGTCCGCGTGGTGGATTAAGACCCAATCACTCGCCTGAGAGTCGGCCAGTATCCCAGCAGTGGGAACATTAGAAGGCTGTCAATATGATGAATAAATAAAAATACGGTGGTAAGTAAATTCGTATGATTCAGTGGCCAACTCTGTTGAGAGAGTTTTAGACCGTCTGCTCGTATCCTACAGGATAGGGAATGGGGCTTCAATATAAACGATTGTTATTGTTTTAAATACGCGGCGACACGACCGTCTGGCTTGCTCGCCCCCGACCGAATGAATCGCAGGCACGAGCGAAACAACTTGATGACGCGTCGTATAGTTCTCACGGCGGATCTCGGCCGTCATGAAGTTAGCCGTTTCGATGCGCAATGGAGCTTTTTCAAACTAAATTGTCTTTGCGCATCACAAACTGATAACTTCACGGAAGCCTAGATCCGCTGTGCGAACTTCGAATATTTCATTATTACGTCGCTTAACTCGATTCCCAACAATGATAAATAATAATTGAGCGGAAAAACGTAATCGATTTTCATGGTTTACTTGGGATTTTTAAGACAAAATATACATTAAAAAAAAAATTATATACGGGTACATATATATTTTTTTTATGTGCGGAACCTATCCCTTAAATTTGTCAGGTTGATAATGTATAATAAAAATAAAAATTAATTCAATTAAAAAATAATAATAACAATACCTACTGAGAATTAATGCCAACAACCTTCTTAATCTATCTACGTACTTCCTACTTATTTAAACTTCGGCTTATCTCCATGTTGTCATAACCTTTGACAGGGTTCATATGCGATACTACCACCTAATTATATAACAACTGTAAATGTACCAACCATATGAGAGCATTAAATAAATTGAGTATTGAGTATAAATAAATATCTATATATCTAAATCGGCATGTCCCCCCCCTCCACAAATTGAGTATAATTAAATATGTAAATTGTCATGTCCCCCAGGTATACAGCGCGATGGTGGTAGTAGAGGCGGGGCTAGGCGCGGTGCTGCGCGGCGCGCTGTGCGCCTGCGTGCTGGAGCGGTCGCGGCTGGTGGTGGGCGGCGAGGCGGGGCTGGCGCTGCTGGACCTGCAGCGCGGGGAGATCACGCCGCGTCGCGCGCACGCGCCCGTCTCCAGCGCCGTCTACGTGCACAAGGAGCAGCTGCTCGGTGAGACGCACACTTACAGTTCTCTCGGCGGATCTAGGCTTCCGTGAAGTTAGCCGTTTCGATGAGCAATGGAGCTTTTTCTAATTGTTTTTGCGCATCACAAACGGTTAACTTCACGGAAGCCTAGATCCGCCGAGAGAACAATACATACTATTATATTGCGCTCTTGTTGAGACTCGCGTATGTAGATGGCGCTGTTATTAATAATATACAGAAGGAGCTGCTGGGTGTGACTTGCGGAAACACGCTTATAGATGGCGCTGTTATCACATGCACATGGAGCAGCTGGGGGGGGGGGGGGGGTCTTACTCTTGAACGCGATCGGTATTTGACAATTATTGGAATATGACATTTCGTACTTTTGACAGCAAACCAAGCGCTAAATTCAACCTTGTTTTCAACAGTACAAAAACTTGACAGCAGTAAATAGAAATTGGGATTGGATCGGAATTGTCATTGGATTCAAGAGTAAAGCACCTGTTCTGTGGTCGTGGGGCGTTCCACTTATTTATTTAATTATTTTCGTTTCAGTTGTGATAGCGGGCCGCGGCCGGTACGTCCGACTGGTTCCGATCCGCGCTCTAGAATGTTCCGAGGTGGAATGCGTCAAGCTGGCGGAGAGTAAAGGCGCTCTGGCGATATGCGGGGGACCTTTGCACAATAACTCGCACGGATTCGCTGTGCTGTGCAAGAAACAGGTGATTATTTATAGTGGTTTGTTGTTAATGGTTCCTTACCATAATTTTAAGTCTATGAAGTTTCGTAAAAAAAAAGACCTGTGACTAATTTTATATTTACTATAGAAAGGTAATTAATAGAATACTTACTTATAAATATATTTTGTAAATAATACGTAGAAACACCCGGATAACAAATACTTGGAGATCACTTATCATTTGTCACGCAACAGAGATCGGATTCGCAATTAACGCAGGGCAGTCTGATGAATGTTGGGTCTCCTGGGACCGCGCCACACACACACAGAGCTCGTCGATCGTGTATATGTGATTGGTTCCAGAACCAGTACATAGTAAACGTGTACGAGATAACGCGCACGGCGGCGCGGCGCTGCCGCATCGCGGAGCTGCGCGCGCCCTCCGCCGTGCACTCCGTGCAGCTGGCGGGCGGACGTCTCGTGCTCGGCTACCGCGGGGGGTTCGCCGCGCATGCGCTGCCGGACCCGCGCCGACCCAACATGGACCAGCCGGCTCTGTGTGAGCTTTACCACTTACTTACTTACTTACTTACTTATAGCGCCATCTACCTCTCACTTTATACAGCTTTGGTGCGCGCCAGCGCCATCTACCAGTGTATATAACTATAACTTTGGCGGCGAATGCGCTACCTGCAAATTACTAATAGCGCCAATTACCGTAAGTTATGTGGGTGTGACACAAATGCGGATTTATTACTCAATTTTTAGGCCAATAATTCGCTGGGCCGAGATAACCAATAGAGTTAGCAATAAATAAATGAATGTATAGAATCATATCAAAACTGTTTGTCGTCGCGTTAGGCCTTCCCTTACTCACGTATGGTACGCACTATAAGTGTGAAAAAGACACAACAGCGACATACATATCGGCTCCGCTCCACACCTTTTCCAACAAGACCGGCCAACTAACATCTCTAATCCCTATCTCGTTCCAGCACTGGTCCACCCGGAGAACCAAGTTAACGTGTTTCTGTCTCACTCTGGCGCGCGACCGCTCGCGTGTGCGAGCGTGCCGAACTCCTCCGACACGCTGCTGGTGTTCAACACGCTCGCGCTGTACGTGGACAGGCACGGACACCGCGCCCGGGACCCGGAGCTCATGTTCACCGCGCACCCCTCGCATCACGGTGAGGTCCTCGCCCTCATCGCAGTGCCCAACTCCTCCGACACGCTACTAACACTGAACTCGCCACGTGGATCGCCTGCGGCATTGGGATTAAATTTAGATTGACTCGCGAGGCTCATTGACGCGCGTCCCGTCTTGATTTCCAATAAGGATAACTAATAATTGATCAGATAAACTTTATCGATTTACACGAGTTTTTTAACACAAAATGTTAAAACAAGGTACACGTATATTTCTTTTTGTGTGTGGAACCTAATTCTTGAATATTATGCGCAAATAATGAAATAACCTTGTATTAAACAAGCTCTCTCGAACAACCTCTAATCACTCACACAGAAGTGCCTTTCATTACACGATAATGACAGTTTATTTTAAAAGGGCATAAGTTGATATCATAGCTCTCTTGTTTTATGCCTTACAATACATATATTTATGGTGTATTTTGTTACAGCAATCAACGAAACCCACCTACTAATATTTACGACGACGCACATAGATATATACGACATCGAAACCGGAGAGTGGGTGCAGACTCTCAATATACGTGAGTGACCAAGACAGAACCAGTTTATTAATCCTACTTATAATTATAAATCTGAAACTTAGGATAGGTGTTTGTGAAACTGAAATGTTTGATATTTGTATGTCTGGTTCAATCACGCCTTATTGGCTGGACGAATTGAAAATGAAAAATTAAAAAAGGGTTTTATTACTGCATAATACAACATAAAAGAGAACACATACAACTAGGTAGGTAGGTATAGTTCTCACAACGGATCTCGGCCGTCGTGAAATTAGCCGTTTCGATGCGCAATGGAGCTTTTTCAAACTAAATTGTCTTTGCGCATCACAAACGGCTAACTTCCCACGTAGTCCTGGAATGCGCGGGAGTAGCCACCCAACGAACACAAATCCTCGGCACACCGAGGTCACTCCTCGAAGCCTGTGAAGATCCCAGGAAGCTTCTGTGCTTCTGGGAGAAGTTAGGCTGGTTACATTCGTAGCCAGTACCCACGCATAATGGACCAACCATCGAGTCCAAATGCGGAAAAGGGAGTCCCCTCAAAAAAAAACAAAAAAAAAACGGCTAACTTCACGGAAGCCTAGATCAGCTGTGCGAACTACAACAATGGGATATCCAAAACTGGTATGTACATGCAGAAACTGTTACAAAAGCAGGGTTATATCTTATGATCCCCACACTAGGCTAAGCCTGAATCGTGGGAACCTACGTACGATTATCTAGTTTACGCTAAGTTGGATAAAACATGGAATAGAATGAATAAATTTTTGTCATTGAAACCATTAAAACCATTTATTAGTTGTAACTGTGGTATGATACAGTTTATACAGTATGATACACTACTACTAAAGTATAGTTCTCACGGCGGATCTCGGCCGTCGTGAAATTAGTCGTTTCGATGCGCAATGAAGCTTTTTCTAACTAAATTGTCTTTGCGCATCACAAACGGCTAACTTCACGGAAGCTTAAATCTGCTGTGCGAACTATAAGTAGGTATCTTGACTACACACAATTTGGTTATTTGCCCGCTTGAGGCAAAATAATTTTTGGGATATTATAATCTTTACACACAATTTATTCTTTCGAGTGTACAATTTTGCCGCCATGCAATTGAGAACAAATGTTTGTACGATCTACAAAAATATGTTCCGGGTGTTCTTTGTATATAAATATTTTTTTTTATACCACCAAGGTGTCAAACAAGCATACGGCCCACCTGATGTTAAGTAGTTACCGTAGCCTATGGACGCTTGCAATACTAGAGGTATCACTCGCGCGTTGCCGACCCTTTAAAAATTTTAAAACACCCTTTTAAAGAACCCCATACTGTAGTCTCCAGGGAAAACCTCGGCAGGGAGGATAATCTATGTATAATAAAAAATCTATGTATTGTGTTAAGCATATCAGTCATCTAGTACCCATAACACAGCTCTGCTTAGCTTGGGGCTAGATGATGCTGTATGGATTGTCCAGCATTATTTATTTATGTACAGCTAACGCGAGGCCATTGGACGAGAGCGGATGGATATGTGCCTTCTCTGGCACTAACAACGGATTCCCTTTCACGGGCGAATCAGCGCCTTTCATCATCTACCTGAGGCCTTTGTTATCGCGTACGTATACCAACTACTCATGTGTACCCACCGAGCACTAAACCATAGAAGAGTAGTAGAGTTCTCTGTGATAGAGCTCGTCCGGGGAAGGGCTACCACCATACCTATTTCTGCCGCCAAGCAGTAATGCCAAGCAGTAAGCGGAGTCTGTTTTTCCTGACCAATACAATTTAGGAGTCTTTAAGGCTAGAGTGAACAGGTTCTTTCTAGGCAAGCGTGCTCCATCATCGACCACACTATCACTTACCATCAGGTGAGGTGGTGGTCAAACGCTTGACTATAACCAATAAAATCAAAAAACTAAATAAAAACGAATACGGTTTTCTGAATAGGCATGATGACTGATTTTGAAAAAATATGGGTGTATGTGGCATAAAGTCGATTTTCATCTTTTAAACTGCCAACACGACCTTGATACTTAAATAGCATTTGAGTATTCGGTCGTTATTGATGTATTTATTATTTTCACAGAGGGACCTCTAAGTGTGGAACACGCGACTCAATGGGGCACTAACAAGAGAAGGTTCTCGGTCCGAGAGCAATCCCACCAAGCTATCGAGGCTCACAATAGATTGTAAGTGCTATTATATAACAATGGTGATGGATGACCAAGCGACATTGTGACTATATTATTTTTATTAGGTACCATCGACCATCAGGCGACCATCTTGAAAGTAAACCGCCAGTTAATATAGATCACAGCTATGTCAACGGTGTTCTGACATGCACTTTATGTGCAAGAACATTTAAAGCCAAAATTGGTTATGCCAGTCATCTCAGAGCCCATCAAAGAAAATCATTTATTTTATAAATTAAGTAGAAACGTTGTCGCCGTAGCCGAAATCGGCATGGATGACATCATCATCATCACTGTTTGAACTTATATTTTATTATTAACCCACTATTTCTATTTTTATTCATCGGTTTGTTGTCACAAAGCATTTTATTTTATTTTAGTGTAGAAGGTACCTAGCAATAGGTATAGTTAACCTATAATTTTTTATTACTTACCTACTAAAAGTATGTTTATTTATAAGACGAATCTAAGTACATGTAACATCATCATGACAGCCTTCTAATGTTCCCACTGCTGGGACACTGGCCTACTCTCAGGCGAGAGTGACTGGGTCTTAATCCACCACGCGGACCCAATGCGGATTGGTGGATGGCACATGTCTTTCGAATTTTAGTTCTAGGACATGCCGGTTTCCTCACGATGTTTTCCTTCACCGTATGAGAGCACTGGCATTGCGCACATAAATTTTTCGAACAGAAAAATCCATTTGTGCACGACCGGGTTTGAACCCACGACCTTAGGATCGGAAGGCGGGGTCACTACCACTAGACCACCAGTGCTCTTGTCTAAAGAGAAATGATGACATGTAACATGTCTAAAGAGAAATAAATAAATTATCATTATTCATAAACGAACTGTAAACCACCATTAGCTGATGTGTCTTTTTAATCTATAATACTTAGCAAGCCGCTGAAATGACAGTTTTATAAATTGACTTTAAAAAGAAGGGCGTTATTAATTCGACTATCATTCTTTTATTTTTTTTTACGCGATTTTTCGGCCAATTATGAACGGTTTTGATAATTATTATTTTGTTAATGTACTCGTACTTCAGAGGAGGTCTGATAGAATTTGTATCTTAAATTGGTTCAGCGTTTTTTGTTTAATCATAAAAACGTGTCAACAACTACACTTCACAACTTTACCTGGTGGTAGGACTCTTCAGCAAGAGTGGTGGGTGACACCGCAGTTTCAGATATTCTACCTCCAAGCACTAGTGCAAGCTGCAGTGTGTTTAGGTTTGAAGGGCACTGTAACAAGTGAAATAACTGGGCGAAAGAGACTTAACAACAATGTCTCGGGGTGATAAGCGCAGTGCAGTGCCACGCAAACATTTATTTTATGACACAATGATAAAGACTAACAGAATATACCAACTTTGCATAAGTTTATGAACTATCTTACAGATCGGAAGGTAGGTCCAGGTTAATATCGGCTCCGAGCCACTTCACCCACCTGTCGCACATGGGTCCCGGAGATGGGATCAAGTCGCAGCGTCTGCTGGACCTCCCCACCACCGTGGAGACGGCGGACGAACATCCACAGGTTATTATATATATACATTATAATATAGTACATTATGTCAGCAAAGTACGATATGTTAAGCGCGTGTTAATTAATATTTTATTATTACGCCGCCCGTCTCGATTTCCAACAGTGATATAACTAATAATTGACCGGATAATCTTTATCGATTTACTCGAGTTTTTTTTACACAAAATGTAAAAAAAGTACATGTATATCTTTTGTGTGTTGAACCTATTCCTTGAATATAACGCGCTAATAATGAAATACCCTGTATTAGCGGAGATTTTTACACAACGTCATCTAGCCCCAAACTAAGCAACTAACTAACTTATAACTTATTAACTTATAACTTATTAACTTCTAACTGGTTACTTATAATCTAATACTCTTTACTGTACCTATTTAATAATGTTTTATGTAACTGTCGTTGGTGTGTCTAAATCAATAAATAAAATAAATAAATAAGCAATCTACTTATTCATATTTAAAAAAATACTGTACGTTAGTCTCGCTAAAACTCGACAACGGCTGGACTGATGTGGTTCTTCAAATATTGGAATCCAGGAAAAGTTTGATTAGAAAATATGGAAAAATAACGCGAGTGAAACTGCGCGGGTCAGCTAGTCACATCACACTAATATTATTAATGTAAAAGTTTGGATGTTTGTATGTTTGTTCCTCTATAACTCGACAACCACTACACCGATTTGGCTGAAATTTCAAATATAGACAGATGCTGCTAGGGAATAGGACATAGGCTTTTTATCCCGAAACAAAACACGGATCCCGAGTTACACGCGAAAGAAGTCACGGGCAACCAGCTAGTAATTTATATTTACCCACTAAATTACTGCAATTTATACTTGATATTATTAATTTTACATACACACTTATAAAATTACTCGTGCCTAATGTTGTTAGTTTTCTATTCGAGATTAAAAAAAAAAAATAGTGCCGATTGCTTTGACAGATGGCGCTATCTGCTCTACTGCCATACTGGGAAAGGTTATTAAAACAAGAAAAAAGTTGGTAACTCCGTTTTTGTTTCGTCTCGTTTCGCGGAAGGTTGTGGGTTCATGTCCTGCTTGAGGCAAAATAATTTAACTCCAGTACGACCAAAGTTAATGTACTACTTAGTACGTACTATGACTTTGACACCAGCCAGAGGTATGACAGACAGTGACAGCAGGAGCAACCAATGTTGAATTCCCTACACATTCACCATAGGTCGCCAAACGTAGTGCTTAAATTCTCTTGGGCTCGCCAGTTGAGCTACCGCCATCTAAATAGACAGATTTTTTTTTTATAACTTGAGACGAAAACAGCTCTATAATCAAACTCAAATTGCAGCGCCCTTGCAGGGTTCGTGTACCTGACAAAAAAATATTGTATTACTAAGAACTTATACAAGATTCATAGTTTTTTATAATATTTGCGGGATTTTATCGCGTAATTACCTTTTTATTTCCCCGACGTTTCGGTTGTGTTGCAACAGACTGATGAGTCTGCCCGCGACCACGGTCAAAAAGGTAATTACGCGATAAAATCCCGCAAATATTTTAAAAAACTATGAGTTCTGATCGCGAAAGTTTAAAAAATACTATTATACAAGATTGTTACATTATGCAATAGATTGAAAAATTGAAATATTTGTTTTAGATCCAGATGTTCAGCAGTCGGGAGAGCAGTAAACGGACCTCACCGCTTACGATATCGCATGGAACTGGCTCCTATAACGGTATGACCACAGAACTATATTTAAGTAGAATGAAAGAGTTCGTCGATGTGTATGGAAACCGAGCGTGTAACATTTCGTGTATTTGTATTTTACACAAAAATGTTTTTTAGTGATGGGAAACATAAGCCTCGCGAAAATGAATGGTTTAAAAGAATCGATAAGCACGCTGCAAACCGATTCTAGGCACTGGCACACCACCACACCGCCCCCGGTCTGGAACGGACTGAGTTTCGCAGCGAGTTACTCAGCCCTCACTTAGCCCGTCTTTTCGGCACGCGAAGTACATACACTCACTCATTCTACTTAAATATAGTTCTGTGGGTATGACACATTCATGACAGCCTTCTAATGTTCCCACTGCTGGGACACTGGCCTGCTCGCGGGCGAGAGTGATTGGGTCTTAATCCAGCACGCGGACCTAATTCGGTTTGATGATTATTATTTTGTTATATTATGTACTTCAGAGGTGGTCTGATATAAATTGTATCTTAAATTGGTTCAGCGTTTTTTTTATCATAAAAACGTGTCAACAACTACACTTCACAACTTTACCTGGTGGTAGGACTCTTCAGCAAGAGTTCGTCTTGGTGGGTACCACCGCAGTGTCAGATATTCTACCTCCAAGCAGTAGTGTGCAAGCTGCACTGTGTTTAGGTGTTTAGGTTTGAAGGGCACTGTAGCAAGTGAAATTACTGGGAGAAAGAGACTTAACAACAATGTCTCGAGGTGATACGCGCAGTGCAGTGCCACGCAAACACTTAAAAACTTTAGGCTTTGGGTGGCACTGCATCTGTAATAGTCAGGCGTGGGGCTTAACATCAGGTGGGCGCCTTGATTGTCCTGTCACTTGCTGCTTGCAAAAAATATAGTGGCTAATAATGGTGGTTTCAGGTTCGTGGCGCAGTCAGAGGCCGCGGGAGGGGCCCCCGCCGGCCCCGGAGGCCCCGCCCTCACCACCGTTGTCTCACCACCGGACCATGGAGAGGTAATAAACAAAATAACTAGAGACAGTATATTATTTTATTCGTTTTATTATATATTTTTATTTATTTTATTGGTTATTAATTATATTTTTATGTCAGCATGTGTCAAAACTGTTATGTCGCTTTAAGTGTGTAATGACGACCGATGTGGCGCAGCGGGCGCAGGTCCGCCTGCGACGCAAAGGTTGCGGGTTCGATTCCCGCCTCGGGTCAAATGTTTATACGATCTACAAATATTTGTTCCGTGGTGTTCTGGGTGTTTTCTATATATAATAAAAAATATCTATCTATGTATTGTATTGTATTGAGTATATATCAGTGATCTAGTACCCATAATACAGCTCTGTTTAACAGCAGCTTACCTTGGGACTAGATGATGCTGTGTGGATTGCCCAGCATTATTTATTAATTAAAAATAAAAGTGAATATTTTTTTGGCGTAATTTGTTCTCTTATAAAGTTTACTGATAATTCCCAGGTCAATAGGTGGTGGCTCGCAAGGCAGCGGGTCGTTGCTCCTGGAGCGCTCCATCACACCACTAAGCCTGGGCAGCATGAGCTCGCTGCACGATGTACTTAAGGTAACTATCTACGTTAAGCTGGCAGCCCTGTCTGTAGCAGGGGTTTATTTTTAGTTTAAAATGGCTGTCTGTCTGTTCAAACAATATTGCCAGTGTCAAGTAATGTCAACGTATACAGAGACAATTAAGTTCGAATTTTGAATTTGACAAACAACATTTTGAAAGAAATGATAGCGTTCTTTCAAATTTTTCTAGAAGAATCTTCGACCAAATTACAAACTAAACTCACCCTTCCATTTCAATCACAAGACTACTAGTCGTATTGGTTTAACTGCCACCAAATTTACACAATAAAACTCAAAATAACACGAGAATTATAATTAAAATGGGAGGACCATTTCGCAAAATGACTGAAAAACTCCCAGGGGTATTTAAAAACCATTGGTCCGACCCGACTTAACGAAACTTCATTACGTTTATGCCTCAAGGTGGCAACCCGCGAGTGATACCTCTGGTATTGCAAGCGTCCATAGGCTGCGGTAACCGCTTACCATCTTGTGGGCCGTACGCTTGGTTGCCACTTCATACAACTGAAGTAGAAAAAAAAAAAAAAACGTTTTCAAATCTGTCATTACAAATGAGTTCTTACACCATTGCTCGCTTCGCACTCTGTCGTTTTAACTGTGTTCGATAGTCAAGCAGCAATGTATATTTTTCATAACTTTATGCTCTAATCTTTGTTATTTATCATTGAACTCGTGTCTTTTGGCGCGGCAGTAACTGTTTTATCGTAACTCATTGATTCATCGCTCCGCAGCTAAACAAGGAAGTTTAAATTTTAAGGTAGGTTAACAAGCTTGCACTTAGGTTGGATTCGACCAGACATTAAAGCGCAACTCACACAGAACGCGGGCGCGGGCCCTTGTATTAGTAGTGACGTGAAGGATGACGTCACAGTGCACGCGGGCGCGGGTCGGGTGCGCGCGGCACCGCGCCCGCGTGCACTGTGACGTCATACTTTACCTCCACACTAATTAAAACAAAATACACCCGCGACGGATCCGACCCGACCCGCTCCCACCTGCTGTGTGTGGTGCGCTTTATAGGGACCATTCTCCGAATCATAAATCGTAGTTATTCGCGATTAAACTGACAGTTTACTTGTATTTGACATTTGTTATTCCGCGGAATAGTTATTCCAGAACTTGGTCGAATCCACCCGAAGAGTTATATTTCTGAAAGCCTGATTATGACAGCCTTCTAATGTCCCCACTGGTGGGACACTGGCCTGGGCCATGAGAGTGATTGGGTATTAGAATAGAATAGAAAACTCTTTATTGTACACCGTAACACATAAGAAAAAAAAAATAAACAAAGTAAATAATGAATAAATAAATAATGCTCCCCGTTCCAAATTCGCAAGGGCGCTTAAACTATACGAAAACCTTCGTCTTGAATCTCTCTATTTCTTATTTGTAACTAATAATCTCGTAACTCTTTAATTCATAATCATTTGTTAGCTTCATCTATCTCATCCACAGCCCGATTTCACCCACTGCTGGGTATAGGCCTCCCTTTATATGTGCCACACCTCTCGGTCCTGTGCTATTTGTTAGCTTAATAATAATGTTTTCAATGTATTGTGTTTCCATATTTTTTTTTATATATCTTTTTCCCATATTGATATTTGTATTTCATAAAACTTAGCCATTAGACGTCCGACGGAGGGCGCTGGAAGTCGGGATACAGTTTAACTCATCCGACAACCAACGCACCGTTTATATAAAAAGTGTATCTATTTGCTACCTACATACCCACATGGTAATAATGTTCATTTTCTCTTCCTTATCAACCCATTTTATCACCCAAACTACCAGCTAGAACCTAAGTTAGTAACAAATAAAATGTACTATGATTGTAGTAATTAGGTACCTATATTTTTGGCACAATAAACTATTTCATATATTTCATATTTTCATTTCATATTTCCATTCTAAAAGCTTTCTGAAGATTGTAAGCATATTAAAACAAATCTTTATTATTCTAAGTAGTTATGTATTTACAAAATAAAGTGTATTTATGTGTTACTAGCAGTCCGTAGCAGCTTCGCACGTCTGCAATGAAAACTAAAGCACCCGTGCGAAGCCGGGGCGGGTCGCTAGTACTAAATATAGCATATGTTACTCGGGGATAATGTAGCATTTTAATGGTGAAAGATTTTTTGAAATCGGACCAGTAGTTTTTGAGTTTATACGTAACAATAAAATTTCCAAATTTTCTCTTTGTATAATATTAGTATAGACAAACAATTTATCACAATTTACAAACATTTGCAATATAATCTGTGAACTGCTGATAAAAACCTTTAATACCAAATGTGTCAGCGCCTTTCCTATGTGAAAAAGACTATACAGGTAGAAAACTTCTACTTATACTGTCACAAAAATCACAAAAAAAATTTCTTTATTAAAAAAACGTTGTTTACTAACAAGCAGTAGTTCTCTGTGTTCGACCAGGTGTGCAGCGAGCCGGGTGCGAACCCGCACTACGAGGCGTGCGGCGAGCCGGGTTCGAACCCGCACTACGAGGTGTCCAGCTGCGAGCCCTCACCGCCCCACCTAGCTGATCCCTGATGGTAAGTGGTGAGATGGTAATGGGTACTTTTTTTCAGGATAGGAAGTAGCTTAAGTCCTATTTACGGTCATTGGTGCCAATTATATTGTAGCATTTTCTAAACTTAGCTAACTAAGAGCTCTTTTTAGTTAGCTAAGCGACATTCCGCCTTTCCGCATTGGGTCCGCGTGGTGGATTAAGACCCAATCACTCTCATTGGAGAGTAGACCATGTGTCCCAGCAGTGGGAACATTAGAAGGCTGTCATGATGATGTTGAGAGCACTGTCATTGCGCAAGAGTCGTTAAGCGCGCGTGCGCTGACTGTACTTGGATGGCAAGTGCAGATGTAAAAGGGGTGGGTTTCCAATGGTAGTCTCCCACGTCCTTTTAGTAGAATGTTATGTAAAGTCACTTTGATTTTAAGAAGAATAAATATAATATTTATATTTTCACACTGTAATTGGTTGGTTAATATAGTAAAAAGATGGTAAATGGTGTTTTAAATGGTAATTGAGCCGCGAGTGTCCCAATTGGTAAGAGGTCGCGAACTGACGTAAAATCGCCAGTTTAGGTAAAACTTACGCTCGGAAACTGCACTACGATGCACAAAAGCATAAACGCTCCAAACAGCAGATGCTTTCGGTCCCCTCTCCATACTCGCGTATTGACGACCGATGTGGCGCAGCGGGCGCAGGTCCGCCTGCGAAGCAGAGGTTGCGGGTTCGATTCCCGCCTCGGGTCAAATGTTTGTACGATCTACAAAATATTTGTTCCGGGTGTTCTGGGTATTTTCTATTTATAATAAAAAATATCTATCTATGTATTGTATTGTATTAAGTATATATCAGTCATCTAGTACCCATAACACAGCTCTGTTTAACAGTAGCTTACCTTGGGCTAGATGATGCTGTGTGGATTGTTCAACATTATTTATTTATTTTATTTATTTTATTCACGGCGTGAACAGCGATTTCTAAATCTCTCAATCAAAGATGGAAGAAGATGGTTTAAAAAAACGAATAAAATAATTTTCTCTTTCTATTTCAGAAGCCAAATCCAGAACGCGCCGTGGTCTTTCGATATGTCGAGGTTATACGCGTGTTTCTGCTGAGCCCATCGGGAAAGGCGCGCCTGACTCACCACATTAACACGGCCGGAATATACTAAATCCGGTCGGGAAAACTTTTTATATCAACGGTAGAGGTTATAACATCGACTGCGACGGCGGAAAATGGGATTTTCAACCTTATGCCATCATAAATAGAATGCACTGGCAAGGATTCGAACCTGTGTCTTTTATATTGAACCGGTAAACGCCCTATAAGCCTAATAATACCAGCCCAAACTGGATGCATAAACATATTTATCAGAGTTAAGAACAGCGCCATTTTATGGGTAATACAATACTTTCACCGGAGTCCCAAACATTGCCATCTTACTGATGAACCAGTAACACTTCGACGTAACATAACTCGCCAATAGCAGCCTTATCCCGTTGACATATAAACTATTTTAGCTTCAGCCGATTGGTTGTCAAAAGCGCGCCAACGCTAATTTACTAACGCTTTATTTGGACGATATTTTATTAAGTTTAGTGTTGATACAGATTTATTGTGAATCCACACTGGGTAGTTTTTATTATGTTATTTTATAAGTAACTATATAAAAAAAATAAGATTTCTTTCGATTAGACACTCATAAATCCGAAGCTTGTTTATAATAATAATAATAATAACAATAATAATAACAATAATAAAAATAAAAACGTTTATTTCGTTACCAACTAAAAACATTACATCAGCTATTACTAAAAATATAGAGTAATAAAAATGGCCACCACTCAGCATGTGCTATGACAGAACAACTCATGCCATAGCGCTTATCTTCATCAACTAGAAAGAAAATTATGATCTTCAAACGGCTGAGCAGATTTTATTGAGCTGCTTAGAAATTTTTCCTTGAAACATGGCTAAGAAAAAAACACTCAAGATTAGGAGTCTTAATTAAAAAAACAAATGGCTAAGAAGACATTTTTCTTTAAAACATGGCTAAGAAAAGAACACTAACGATTAAGAGTTTTAATTAAAAGAACACATGGCTAAGAACACTCTCGATTAAGAGTATTAATTGAGAGTGTTCTTAGCCATGTTTTGCTATAATGCCGCAGACAGATAGACATAGAATAAAACACTCCTATTTTTATTACGTTAAAAATTCTAAGAAATCAAGTAAGTTTAAAAAAAATTAAAATATAGTAAAAACTACTCCGTGTGAATTGGACGTTGCAATTTCGACGCTGATATGTTAAATGTTTATAATCGCGCTACAAGCCTGAGTGACGTGCTTTTTAAGAGTTACTGCATTTTACAAAAGCCCTTTAGGCCCTGTTTTTAACCGTTAGTCAAAGCAACAAATTATTTTTTTACCTATTACGTAAAACTTGTTCTCAGTTTTGATTCCGTTCTTTAAAACAGCTAAACAAACGTAACATTTATTTACCTCTTATTTATAGACGCCATTTTAAAAACATTACTTAGGCTTTGTAAAAAAAAACTGGAGATTTAGGCTGCGTTTCCACCAGAGATGTGCGAGAAGGTGTAGCGAGGGATGTGTTTGTTTGGAACAATAGAATCACTTCATTTAACTAGCCTCGCTCTGACAGCTTTAATGAAGTGATTCTATTGGTTCCTAACAATCACATCTCTCGCTACACATCCTCGCGCATCTCTGGTGGAAACGCAGCCTTATCAGGGTTTAGAACCAGCAACAAAAAACGAATAACGTATATTTATTATATTACTATCTCTAATAAGTTGAATTTTCAATTATACGTTGCAAGGAAAAATCAAAGGAATCAAAAAGTTATTTTGTTAAATGCAGTGAAACGTTCTAATAAAATTATTTATCAGCATTTGGTTCCTAAGAGATTAAACTATATTAACGTAGGTTATTTTGCAATGTTTGCGAGTAAAGCATATTATACTAACGTAATAAGTGTACCTTCCATTCTATGATAATAATTAAGTAAAAAGAAGTTTTTATGCGTCTACATAAAACTATACTAGAAAAGATTTTATAAAATATTATCAAACACCCAGCAGTCACAATGAAATGAAATACATCTGAGTATACTAATTTTATAAACAGGGAAGTATTTTTTTTTGTTTATTACGAACAAACTCAAAAACTACTGGTCCGATTTCAAAAATTCACCATTAGAATGCTACATTATCCCTGAGTAACATAGGCTACATTTTATGTCCGCCCATGCGAAGCCGGGACGAGCCGGTAGTATACAATACATACATAGTCCTGAACCCACAATAGGATTCCATAGCGACTGTTGAGTATGTTGTGTATACACACCCTACGATCTGACGGTTCGGTTCGAATCGTAAAGGCTTAGGGTTGGTATCCACAAAAATTGAGCGGAAAGAAAATGTATAACACTACACTATGCTTGCCAATGGAAATTTTCTTAGATATTGCGTTTCGTAATTTAAATGCGCTAGATTTTCAGCTCTAGTTGATATCCGCCCTTAGTATTGAATTTTATGTAGACGCATCTATGAAGACCCGATGTGGCTTGTAGGTCAATTAGAATGAACAAATATAAATAAAGGATAGCTAATAGTCACTTAATAAATTATCGCTAACTATTGTGGTAAAATGTATCCACGAAATATACTAAGTATTATTCTAATGATAGTTGGATTCGACAAAACCCGTATAAAAGTTTTAGTGCGCGTACGTAATCAAGTTTTGTAACCAGTTACGTAGAAGGAATTTTTTGTTTTTGTTCTTACTTAGTAACCCGGTTACGAACTAAGAAATGTTTTTGGTTTCTGTTCTTATTGCGTAACTGGGTTACGAACTGAGTTTTTTTTTGTTTTGTTCTTCGTGACTGGGTTACGAACTAATAATAGAAATTGCTTTTACGTAGCTGGTTACGTACGCGCAGTAAAGGGTATAAAGCACTGTTCTCAGAATAAGTCGTAGTTATCTGGGAGTGGGAGAGCACCGGTGGTCTAGTGGTAGTGATCCCGCCTTCCGATCCTAAGGTCGTGGGTTCAAACCCGGTCGTGCACCAATGGATTTTTCTGTTCGAAAAATTTATGTGCGCAATGCTAGTGCTCTCATACGGTGAAGGAAAACATCGTGAGGAAACCGGCATGTCCAAGAACTAAAAATTCGAAAGACATGTGCCATCCACCAATCCGCATTGGGTCCGCGTGGTGGATTAAGACCCAATCACTCTCGCCTGAGAGTAGGCCAGTGTCCCAGCAGTGGGAACATTAGAAGGCTGTCATGATGATGATGATGATGATCTGGGAGTAACTTGACATTTTACTTGTCAAGTTACTCCCGGTTTGTTAATTATGTTATTCCCAGATTAGTAATACTAGAAGTTTGTCGAATCCACGCCTATTACCATTTTAGCTTTTTGCGATTGGTTTTTTTTCACCTGATAAGTGGAAATAGCGAATCAGTTCACCTTGAAATTATATTACTCGGCTGAACGAAGTGGAATGAACCGTTTCTACGTTTCTATGACAATTTTGGGTAGATAGTCGTTCTCGAATATTTCGACTTGATTTGTGTAGTATTATTTTTTATTTAATTGAAACTTGAAATAGAGTTGTAGCAAATTTAATTTACATTGTCGATGTCGATAAATGATTAAATAAATATATAATACTTTATGCTTAGTTTATGAAATATATATTTTATGAAATACTTACGTAAATTAATTATATTTATTTGCATACGATCGATATAATATTAAATTTTAGTTTGACCAAATAAGATCAACATTTTAGTTGTAATACTATTGTGAATCAACCTAATTAGCTAATTAATTATTATTGTTTAGCTGATGCATAGTATAATTATTTAGCTTGTTCTATTGTCCGCCGACTAGCTTTTAACAGAAAATATACAAATATAATGATTTTAACTAAAATAATCTTTATGTTCTTATTCAATTTGAATACGGCTCTCTTAAAAAATTCAAGTTAAGTATTTATATTATTATTATAATTAATAATAATTTCAACAAAATGTATCTCGCTTAACTTATAACAATTACTAACACTAAGACATATATTTAAATGTAATTTTAACAATCTAGTCTTTTTTGTTTTTTACAACCGAAATGTATTATTACGACAATTTTGATGTATGGTTTTGTTTATTATTTTAAGAATTAAATCTAGTTTTTCGAATAGAAAAAGAGATATTTTAGAATATTGTGACATTTAATTAAGTGGCTTATTATAAATACATAGCCGCTTTTAATTTGAAATCTGAGATTAAATGGGTTACCCAAAGATCTGTATGTAAAAGTAGAAATTACCATTTCAATTTTCGCGATAAAATGTATTGTCTAATTAATCTAACTATAATATTATTTAATGTAATTTTTCTTCTAAATTGACCCGTTTTCACCAACCACTTAAAACTATGAAACGCACTTAAATTATTTTAGTTTTTAGTTGTATCACAATTTTTGGTGAAAACAGATAGGTATTGATTTTTTTCGCTATAAGCTTTAAAAATGATTTAGAATTGATATTAATATTTTCTTATGAACGAATTAAATAACTCTTGCGTTGGAACCAGTTTATGACAAAAGGCTTTAAATCTTTTTAAATTGTTCGTTCAAATTAAACTGATATTTATCGATACTCAACTGCCACAATTATAATCGATATCTTCCGTTTTGTGTCACCTCTCTAAAATATTGTCAATTGTTATAAAACTACGTTTAAAATAAAACAAACATTTGCGAATAGTTCAAGAAGTAAGAATATTGTTGGTAATGTTATTGTCCTCTAGTTATATAAAAAATTGTATTGATTAGAAAGTAGATTTTGCATGAATTTATTAAAAGGTTTGCATTTTGTATAATCGAAAATAATGTTACGGAAATTTTATCTATGTTGCAAATACAAGGAAATGAAACAAGGTGATTAAATTGGCATCGAATGATCTTTAGCAAGGAAAAATACTGAAAATTCTTGATTTTACATTTATTAATATCTTATTAATAATATCTATCATAAATTAATTCATATTTACAAAATGTATGAGGTCAGTTTCTGGGACCCTGTATTTGCGACATATAGTAAGAATTCACATTCACTTTGACAATATTCTATGTAATTCTTCCTCTATTTCATAATTACCTATAATGTATTATAATCACGTAGTATCGCACGGTTACCGGCCTTTCTCTGTTTTAAAACCCGAATCTAATCTAAAAAAACTGTACTTGCTTTCTTGGTCCTTCCTAACCTAATAAACTAAAATACTTCTAGCTATAGGAATGTGATCTGCAACTAAAATGTTTAGTTGAAATAATAATTGAGTTCCTACGTATGCTATATAAAGGATCTTTTAGAACACTGCTACTTAAAATATCGATAGGTACCTTCGACCATTTTTAACTCCAGTCATTCAAATTACTGCAAAACATACAAAGATGTGTGCAATGTGAGGAACAATGCACATATCTTTGTATCACAGATTTGTAGTATTTATGCAAAAACGAGTGGCCGAAATAGTGTTGAATTGCAACTGAAAATTGTAGTGTAAAAGTGGGATTAATCCAATCAAAAAGGTAGCATTTACCTTGAAATCTAATAAACTATGTATACGAAATTAATAAATAATGCACTCTATTATTATTTTATGACGATTATTTATTAAAAAATGTTTAGATTCGGGTCAAAAACCTCGCTTAGGTTCTGATTGCATCATAGTTTACCTAAAATCACAAAATTATTTATTTTACCCTATTTTAAATGAAGCTGTTCATTTTATGTATTCTTAAGCGCGACGCCTATATCTTATTGTATACTATTTTAATTTTTATTGTAATATTAAATCTAAATCTGAATAAATTTAATGTAAATATCTGAATAAATAAACATTTGAATGAAATACTTTTTGATTTGTGATGGTTTCCCCTGCGTCGCTCATGATATGAAAATAACTAATGGTATGCTACCCTTCGGCCGTGTATGATACCAGAGTTTGGTAACCAGTATCATACGAAGAAAAAATGATCGTTGATGAAGGAATATAACATTCTGCCTATGAAACCAACACTATACCTATTGGATAATTCGACTATAGTCATTTCACCTACGGTTTATTCACCTAAGCGGTTTGAACATTCACAACCTAAAGTTGATTGAAACAAACACTAAATTTCTGGCGCTTCGGCAGCCGCTGCTGCGGCACGCTCGCTACGCTCGCTCACCTCGCGCGTAGTTTTTCACTAACCTAACATAACCCAACCTACTGATTTCGATCTAATGAATAAGTGACATCTGCTAGAAATTTAGTATTCGTTTACGATAACTGTCCAGATTGAAATCCACCATTTTAACTAAATAAACTATTTTGGTTATGTTTGTCTACAAATAATCAGGTGATATATCAATGCACACGACATGCTTATAAGTTACATACGAGGAAATATTAAGTACTCACTTGTAATTATTTGATATTTTCCTGAGCTGATACTCGGTTACATAAAACGAACAATTTTTATCACTTGGATACCAGTATCCTACGACGATCATTTTTTCTTCGTACGATACTGGTTACCAAACTCTGGTATCATACACGGCCGAAGGGGTATGCTAACAGCAAAAGTACACTCGACCTTCAAAAAAAAAGTAGGTACCTACTTAATTCAGATTCTGAGAGTTTAACGAAGGGCTTATTCGCTATGACTTTTATTACTCTGCGCTATGACATAAGAGGTTCCTAACTAATAACGTGTGACTTAACTTAGTTATGTGTTTAGGTATACGCGCCATGGTGTGAAATTGTAATGGTTTTCCGTATCTGTGGTGTTTCAATAGCGATAGTTTTGCTTCGATATGTTGACTTTGAAAAACAGTCGGAAGAGCCCTCTAAAACGTGGCTCGTCGACGATTCCACGCAGATATCGTAACGAGCCCGCGTTTGTTAGGCTCCAAGTCAATGATCGGGTCATAGTTTGAAAGTAAAGTACCTATATAAAAAATATCTCCATTCAATCATATCACAAGGTCTCACAAGGATCATTTTGAAACGTCTTATAGCTAGGTGAATTTATGGCAGTTCCACGCGCCCTAGCCTAGAGAAACTAGTTTTTTTTTGTTCAGATCTGTCCGGTATATCTCGTACCAGGTACCAGTGCAGTGCTTCTTGTGCTAGTGCGCTGTGTATTTTGTTCCGAACGAACATAATGGCTCACTAACTACCTATAGTAAGCACTACCGGAATAAGTGTTACGGGGTTAGCTTTGATTTATTTATAAACCAGACATCTGCAAATGATAGTGTGATTGTAATGCTTGGACTGAAAGAAAAGTCTTCAAATTATGTTGCATTTCTATAATGTACCCTAGGCTATTTTTATCCTTAGTGCTTAGCACGAAAAACTCGTTTTTCGTGTTATAATTTTTCGAGTATAGCACTCTGGTACCAGGCGAGCGTAGTCGCGGGTAGCACCTAGTATTCAATAATTATGGAACTACTGCGGATTAACTAATACCTGTGATAATAAATAATATAATCATTATCATTGTGTATATGTACAAAGGAAGCTAAATAAAATAACAGTAAATTAATTACAAATACAATTTATTTCAGCAAGTCAATACAATAGTTAAACGCAACGCTTAAAAACAATCTTAAGTCTTTGTACAAGGCAATTTCTTGTTAACAATATAACTATTCCATGCGCTTTGCGAAAATTGACAATATTGTGAGTACTACAACGGTAATACCGCTTTTATCTATATAGATCTTGCTTAACATTTTATTCCCAGACTACTCATACCAAAGTAAGGTGTAACAGTGTTGCAATTTAATTTAATACGGTTTAAATAAAATAAAAATGACGTTATTCTGATTCAATAAATGATAGACTGACTGACTCATATCATATCATATTAATTGTATTTGTCTAGCAATTTGCAAAATACAACGAATGTTGTAAGATAAATAAAAGCTTGTAAATTGTTAAAGGGTTTTCACGATTAAGTAATCATAAACCAATTACTGGTCTCTTAGGCTATCTTTCGGTGTGACTTCTAAATTAGCTAACGTACTTTAACCGATCACTAACGTACTTGAAACATACTTTCTGACCAGGAACTATTTCTGGCTCACATCAAAATCAGCGCGGACTAATTTGTAAACCCCTAACAACAGGCCTATCTATCATCTTAGGCCCCTATTCATTAAAAACTGTAATTTTGTCGGCTTGCTTATTACTGTCTTTCGGTACATAATGGTTGCGTCAATAAACGAGGATGATGACAGGTTTGAAAGACGCAGTAGGTAGGTGTAACTATCAGAGGTTGAAAGTCTACTACTTAAGTATATTATAAAGGTGTATTTATTGAGCGCTGTTTGTTGTGTTTGTGTCCAGAATAAATGTATTTTCTTCCTTTCTGTCTTCTTCTTACTTGAAGAAAGTGAATAAAGCCTTGATATACAAATAAACATATTCACAACCTTTGTACCCGAGAATTAGACCAATACATATAATTTTACAAAATCCATCCACCAATCCGCATTGGGTCCGCTCGAGTAGGTCAGTGTCCCAGAAGTGGGAACATTGGAAGGATGAATTCCACATAAATTATCAATTTTCGCATATCGCCCAGTCTATTCGTCGGTCCTCTAGGTAATCACTACAATGATACATCTACCAAACCTTTAGATACATACATTAAATTTTAGTTGAAATACAAATATCAAAAACATTAAATAAATAATCTCGTAAGTACGTAGCAAGTATTGAGCGAAAAAAGCGGGAATGTTTAATTATAGAAAAAAATTAAAATTTCACTTGTTATTGTATTCATATTATATTTAAAAGTACTTACTTAAATAAATGCACGGCGACTTGGTTATTTTGTAAAACATTATATTATTTAATGCAAAATATTAGTGTTTAATTGATTTATAAAAAAATATATTATAGATATTATTAACTACCTAAATTAAATTAGGTATTGTTTATTATAAAATGAGAATAATACTTTCCATACAAGCACATACAAAAGTCACAGGCTTAGACCATTATAACGTTTCCTGTGATCTAACGAAACTTACATGGTTTTCATGATCATATAAGTCCCTTTTAACAGCATCCAATCCAATGGATTATGACCCAATCGAAAACTGGTCGCAAACCCAAGCAAACTGTTTGCCTAATGAGTCCAATGATGTCAAAAAGGACTTGATCAAAAGCGACATACTCAATAAAAAATATAGTTAAAACTAAATTTGGTGAAAAAAAAAACACTCGTGCAAAACAAGGACGCAAACATATAAAACTACAAACGCTAGAGTGAGATGAATTGAGCTCTAAACCCCTGTCTTACAGTTAAATTATTCGTTATGCGATTATCGACCTTTTATAAAGCATGTAAGAAAGATAAATATAGTACAGAGCGTTTGATTATCCGCCAAAAAAATAATGGAAAGCCACCAATCACAATCAAGACCACTCAATATGGCGCTTTATTTGGCCAATCAGAGCCTAAACAGTTGAATTGCCCCAGTTGTAATTCGTTGTACTATAATAGTTATAGTATTTGTACTATATAACACTTTTTTAAACTAACGCAAATAAAATAGTGATTTTAAAACCATAGTATAGCTTTTGGTACACTACATATTTTCGGTTTCCCTGTACAATATTTTTCGGAGCTTGTTCAATTCCAAAAAATTACACGACTGTACTATATTTCTCTTTGGAGCAGCTAAATATAAAACTGTTTATTTGCAATACCTACGCATAATTTGATTATCAGTACCTAATATATTAACTGTAATTTAATTATGATGTCCAATGTATGGGATCTGTAAGTTATACTTTGCACTACCGACTCGACTTCACTTGCCCTATACGTAGCCCGGAAGCGCTTAACTGTTAACACTCCTAGCCGTCACCCAACCAAATGTGTGCGCTGAACGTAGCCTGACCTAGTCTTATCTGTTGAGAATTAACGATTTAGCGAATCGCTATTTCTTTAACAGTCCCCGAAAGTCGCCCGAATACTCAAACGCTATTTAAATATTCAAAATCGTGTTAGCTGTAAGAGGTCATTAGTTTTCAAAATCGTAAGGAGAGACGCCAAAAACGTCATCAATTAAGCTTTGATTAGTTAAATAGCATATCAATATTTGGATGACAAAATATCAAATTTTTAAATACCATTTAAATGGCAATCCAGCATACGGTCTTCCTGATGGTAAGCGGTTACCGTAACCTATAGACGCTTGCAATACCGGAGGTGTCACTCGCGCGTTTTGTAAGGGGTCTAGATTACAGCGAGCGACTCGTCCCAAATCCAGCGGTGGGATGTTTAGTCGGCCTTCCTGGGCCTGCGCTTGCGCACCTCGGGCTTCGCCTCGGGCTCCGCGGCCGGGGCGGCGTCGCCCGTCGCCTTCTGGTCTTCATCGGAGTTCTGCAATATAAATAAATAAATAGAAATAGAAATAGTAAATACATTTATTTACTGTAAAAATACATGTAGGTACAGTAAACAGAAAAATAAAGTAAGCGAGCTGCTTTTATGTAGAATTACAGATAACTGTATGTAGTTATGTATTTTACAGATAACTTATTAACTAAAGTGGTAATATCTGTTGGATTTCTCACTAGGCTCAGCCTGAATCGAGAAATCCTATATAAACAAAATCTAAATCTAATCTAATCCTAAATCCTAAATATTGGCAGACATTTTACAAAGTGCTATTCCAGCCTTAAATTAAGCAAAGTTTGTACAATGGCTACCAGATAAGATAACTGGTAGAAAATACACGGTGTTACATAATGTCTATACAATCTCGAAGGGGAAGTATTTTACAGGTCTTGGCAAACAATGTTTGTTCTACGACTTTTGTAATTTCGAAGTTTTTAATTCCTATATACTTCCAGTAACATCAGAGCGATTTGATAAGTCTTGTCACTTGCAAAAAGCGCGTGGAGCGCTCGTGACGTAGCTGGCTAAGTTGTCCCTAACAGATCAACGAAGTTAAGCACTGTTCCGCGGGATCACCATTTGGATGGGTGACCACCAGTGGCAATTTCAACTGTGCGCTCCCGTGCCTCGGAGGGCACGTTAAACAGTCGGTCCCGGCTTTTTCAAAATTGTTAGGCCATGACAGAGGCCTTCGGGCGGCCTAGAAACTCTGTCACCAGAGTTGGCTACTGACGAAGGAACCTATTCCTTAGGTATTAAGCGCTAAATTCTGTAAGGTGATTATGATAAAAGTGAGTAGGTTCGTATATGGCTAACTCTGGTGCCAGAGTTTTTAGGCCGCCCGAATGATTATTACAATATAATGGTACTAACTAAATAGAACTTACGTCACTGGGCGAGTGCCTCTCCGCGTCGCTGTTAGTTTCGTTCTCTGCCTCGTCCACAATGTCGTCGTTCAGCAGCTCCTGGATTCATTACATGGTATCAAACAAGAGCACCGGTGGTCTAGTGGTAGTAAATAAGTAAGCAAGTAAGTAAAAAGTTTATTTCGAGACATAGTAGGCGGTAATAATATTAAAAAAGTGTATATCTAAGCAGTTAAGCATATACGAGTACATGTAGATCTTCTTCTTTTAATTTGTGGCGTCAGTGGCCGGGTTTGCCACAATTTTGCCAATGTCAATGTTGAACATGTAGATCATGTCTTCGAAAATGGTCGCCATTCAGCATTTGCTAAAGCAGCATGTAGTAGTACATACTACTTTAGCGCTGTTCTTCCACCCCGCCTTCCGATCCTAAGGTCGTGGGTTCAAACCAGCACCCTTATTATGTAAGTCTCGCTGTCGAATCGCTGCCGTCTCACCATAAGCGTGAACGGAATCGAAAGCAATAATAATGGGGCCGGACATGCAACAAATGGATTTTTCTGATAGAAAAATGTATGTGCGCAATGCCAGTGCTCTCATACGGTGAAGGAAAACATCGAGAGGAAACCGGCATTTCCAAGAACTAAAGGTTCGAGAGACATGTGCCATCCACCAATCCGTATTGGGTCCGCATGGTGGATTAAGATCCAATCACTCTTGCCCGAGAGAAGGTCAGTGTATTAGCAGTGGGAAATTACATGGCTATGATGATTATCAAACATAGTCTGCGGCAAAGATCAGCCTGCGACGCAAGAAGTTGCGGGTTCGATTCCCGACTTGGGACATATGTTTGTACAATCTGCAAATATTTGTTCCGGGTGTTCTGGGTATTTAATAAAAATATCTATCTATGCATTGTATTAGGTATATCAGTCATCTAGTACCCATAAAGAATATCGTATCCATACAATAACAGAATTCGTCACAACACACTGCGCTTTAGTAATATAATTCTAACCATGCAAAATGTATGGATACGATATGCTTATGACACGTCACGACACGCCACAACAGAATAATGTAAACGCGGCTTGCTGTTGAACAATGTAAACGCGGCTTAACACAAGCTGTTTAGCTTGGGACTAGATGATTGTGGATTGTCAAAAAATTAAAATATGAACAAGGGTAGTAGACAATACCTGGTCATCATCAGACCTCTCCTTGGCGTCGTGGTCTCCTCTGGCCAGCTGGTCCACCTCCGCCTGAGGGATCAGGACCTTGTCGGAGCGTCGCGGAGGGTACAGCAGGTCTATCACGCATACCAGAATCTGTAATGTTACAATGTTGTGTGAAGGACAATAATCTAAATAATATTAGGTAGGTAGGTGAAGGAAAACATCGTGAGGAAACCGGCATGTCAAAGACTAAAAATTCGAAAGACATGTGCCATCCACCAATCCGCATTGGGTCTGCGTGCTGGATTGAGACCCAATCATTAAAATATTTTTTTTTAATATTAAAAAAAATATATATATTTAATCACTCTCGCTTGAGAGTAGGCCAGAGTCCCAGCAGTGGGAACATTAGAAGGCTGTCTAGATAGGTAGGTATTTAGGTATTTTTAAGCAACACAGAAAGAAAAACGGTTGATTGACCTAACTAAAAAAAAAAAAAAAAGTTTATTGGTAATAACACAGTGGTCTGATAGGGTACATGTAGGTAGATGGATGTTATACATGTATAGGTATAAAGGTAGGTAGATAGTTAAGTAAGTAAGGTTGTCTGGTAGAGATCGCTATTTAGCGATAAGGCCGCCCATTGTAATACCTGTTAGTAATTAAGATTGTTCTTGTCAAATTTGTTATAATGTGGAGTATTTTCTATTTATCTCTATCTTCTAGGTATTTTAAATTCGGTCAAGAAGAGTCTATGGATTTAATTTGATATGTATGAAAATGAAATGATATGAAAAGAACGTAATTCTTTCATCAACCCAGGAGTATCCGAAAATACACAATGATCACTCTAGTATCATGAGTAATGATTATCATTCTTTGGACCACCCTGAATATTATGTACAATCCTACGAAAAAAAATTAAGTTTTACAAGTTTACGTACCAAGCCCAGTATAGCTCCGATAAAGATGGTGGCAACGGCAAATATAAGATAGGAGCCCCAAGTTGGCAGGCCATATGTCTCCATTAGCATGTTGTGAACACTCTGAAATACAAACAAATAAAAAATAATAAATAAATAATGCTGGACAATCTACACAACATCATCTAGCCCCAAGATAAGCTGCTGTTAAACAGAGCTGCATTATGGGTACTAGATGACTGATATATATTTAATACAATACATAGATAGATATTTTTTATTATATATAGAAAATACCCAGAACACCCGGAACAAATATATGTAGATTGTACAAACATTTGTCCCGAGGCGGGAATCGAACCTGCAACCTCTGCGTCGCAGGCGGACCTACGCCCGCTGCGTCACTTCGGTCGTGAAACAAACATTTACTTAACTAGCTGTTGCTGCGACTTTGTTTGCGTGGAAATCGGGAACCGTACTTTTTCGGGATAACAAATAGCCTATGTCTTATTCCCGGTTATTATCTTTGTTTTAAATTCGGCCAATTTGATTCAGTGGTTGTCGAGTTAAAAAAGAACAAACATAGAAACAAATATCTAAACAAACAAACATCTAAACTTTCACATTTTTATATATTATTATAATCATTATTTATTTGTAGTAGAGTTCTTTGTGATAGAGCTCGTCCTAGGAAGGACTACCACCATACCTATTTCTGCCGCCAAGCAGGAATGCTAGCATTGCTGTGTTCCGGTGTGAAGGGTATGGTTTCCGGTGAAATTACTGGCACATGAGGCTTTCGATCTTAGCCTCAAGGTGGCAACCCGCGAGTGATACCTCTGGTATTGCAAGCGTCCATAGGCTGCGGTAACCGCTTACCATCTTGTGGGCCGTACGCTTGGTTGCTACTTCAGTTGTATTTGTGTGATTACTACTAATCTACTATTTGCTATTAATTTTTAATTAGATTGGTATAATTCCCATACCCTGAGTGCTTGACTGAGCTTGAAGAACTCGGATACAAGCGTCATTTGCATAGAATGCGGTGCCTTCCACGATGGTATCGGCTCCGTCTGCTTCCAGCGCTTCTGTTCCACGAAGCTGAGCAACGAGTCTGTGTCGCGGGGGCCTTTGTACTGCCGAAACTCACCGTCCAACACGCTGGAAGTAGATAATATGATGCAATAGTATAGTCTATGAGAGGTAAAGTCTATAAGAGGCGCAGGTATAGTCTATGAGATGCACAGGTATAGTCTATGAGAGGCGCAGGTATAGTCTATAAGAGGCGCAGGTATAATCTATGAGAGGCGCAGGTATAGTCTTTGAGAGGCGCAGGTATAGTCTTTGAGAGGCGAATAAGTTTATTTGAGAGTTCGACCTCTGCTGTCGGACAAATATTTGCATTTTTAAAGTTTCAATAGGCCCCAGGTATGTTGGAAATCACCAATCCGCATTGCATTCACCAATCCGAATTGGGTCCGCGTAGTGGATTAAGACCCAATCACTCTCGTTTGATAGTAGGCCAGTGTCCCAGCAGTGAGATCATTAGAAGGCTGTCAGGATGATGTTGTAAACGTAAACTATTTGTAATTCATTCAACTGAACTTACACCAAGGTCAGTTGAATGAATTACAAATAGTTTAACTCATTCATTATCTTTCCAATAATCTAAAGACAAAGCATGACACTGTTTCCTAAACCTCAAGATACCTCAAATCGTAGGAAAGACCGGTTCCTTCTCCAAGTTATGTTTTTCAAGTAATGATAACTATGATTTAAATTTTAATAATCATTTTAAATCATGACTTGTTTATTTTATTTTGTATTGACATTGAGAATTTATAATAATTATTTTATTTATTATTTGAGATTCTTTTGAATGAAATTAATTTGATTATTTAACTTTTATTGTAAATAAATAAATAATTAAAATAAATAATGCTGGACAATCCAAACAGCATCATCTAGCCCCAAGGTAAGCTGCTGTTAAACAGAGCTGTGTTTATGAGTACTAGATGACTGATATATACTTATTAAAATGCAATACATAGATAGATATTTTTTAGAAAATACCCAGAACACCCGGGACATATATTTGTAGATCGTACAAACATTTGACCCTAGGCGGGAATCGAATCCGCAACCTCCGCGTCGCAGGCGGACCTGCGCCCGCTGCGCCACATCGGTTCACATCGGTCGCTGCGCCACATCGGTGTAATTTATGGAATTAATTATTGTGTATACATATTAAGTTATAGAATAATAATCTAATAATATTCTAAAGTGTGTAATAGACTTGTACTATATACTCACTGGAAGATAGTAGGCAGTGCTGTGACAACAAACCGGCCGCTCAGCCCCGGAGCTTTGGTGACATCCACGGCTCCCGTCTTAGTGTTGAGACCTTTGCGCTCCGCCCGGGTCGCTAGCTCCTTCCATGCCGGGGCGAGGGCGTTGCAGGCCGGACACCATGGCGCGTAGCTGGTGAACAAAGTATTATATTAATGCTGCGTTTTCACCAGATATATGCGAGGGATGTGTTTGTTACGAACCAATAGAATCACTTCAGTTAACTAACCTCGCTCTGACAGCTTTAATGAAATGATTCTATTGGTTCTTAACAAACATCTCTCGCTACACATCCTCGCACATTTTTGGTAGAAACACGACCGGGTTCGATCGACCCCCCCCCTTAGCTCACCACCAGACAAGCTCTATCTCAAAGAACTCTATAGAGCGTGAGTCATTGGGTCTTACGGAAATGAATAACGGTTTTGGGACAATATTAGGGCGAGAAGGCCAAAGTTATGAATATCAGCAATGAGTGTTAAGATGATTAAGGCGTTTGCTTGAAGTTAAGCGCCACGCCTTAATATAACAGTTGCTTCAAAGTCTGTGTAGCTCTGCATTGCGTACATTATATGGTGTATGATAATGAGTTTAGTTCAATACCCACACACTTAATTCTATTAGAGGGTCAACTCCCACTTAGCTGCCAAGCGGCGGTTTAATCAAAATTTATTAAATGTTTCTCAATATTGACATCAACTGTATCTGCAACTGGTGATGTCATAGATGCACAAATACAATAAGATAAGTAAGTAAGTTCGTTTAGGTCAGTGGCCAACTCTGGTGACAGACTTTCTAGGCCGCCCAAAGGCCTCTGTCATGGCCTAACAACTTTATAAAAGCCGGGACCGACTGCTTAACGTGCCCTCCTAAGCACGGGAGCGCTCAGTTGAAATTGCCACGGGCGGTCACCCATCTAAATGATGACTACGCGAAACAGTTCTTAACTTCGTTGATCTGTTAAGAACAACTTAGCCAGCTACGTCACGAGCGCATACAATAAGATAAAACACCTGGTGAATCTATCTGCAGGTGGTGACTTCACGATAAAATAAATAAATATCGGCGGACATTTTACACAGCGCCGTTTAGCCACAAATTAGGTGAAGCTTGATCTACGGCAAGCAGAAAGTATCCTATGTTTTAATCTGGTTACAGATTATTCCTAATATTTATTACTTTGCTATCTAGTTCAATTAAATTATAGAGGTAAATCCAAGTCCTAACAAGATATTGGCTCATCCGTATACTGAACCTCTGTGCTGAAACGCTACTTCAAACTAATTACCTAAAGCTTTATAGATTTTAGATGTTTCTCCATAATATATGATTTTGAAAACTAACAACCTCTTAACAGCTACAATAATAAATATTTAATTATTGTTTGATTATTTAGGCACTAATCTTTGTGTCTGAAAAAGTGTAAAGTCAATAAAATGTGTACAAAATTGCATTGATTGATGATGTAAGGTATCTCAATAACAACCCAGGTCTATTTATGAAGTGCACAAGTTGAATGGCATATTGTTTTAAAAAGTCAAAACAAAGACAATCTAAAGAATGCATGTTGCATGGAACACACAGACAGCTAAAATTGGGTATTGTAGGTCTATTGTTTTTATACTTTTTAAATAAGTAACATTGTTGTCATGTTTGGACCTTATCGGATAAGGAAATGATATCTAATTAACTACTTATTTACTTTGATGAAACCCAATAATTTATCATAACGGTTTATAATACCAGTAAGTTAATTTACTGTAATGTTCTACATGAAATGCGTAGCAATCATGATAGCAAATGAAAATATATAGTTTGTAGTATTACTTATAAATGATTGACAATAAACATAGCCTAAGCCAAAGACCTGAAATTTTTGGGTGCATTCTTTTTATTGTGTAATTATGCCACTAAGAAAGGAATTGCCTAAAGGTGTTGTTTCACGCTGTATGGAGCCAGGCACTGGTCCTTTGTAAGTAGGGGTCTAGATAATTAAAGAAACTGCTTATCACTGTTTATTTATTTTATTTTGACTTCTTTCATAATCTAAAGTAAGTTTATCTTTGTGAAGGAGTGCAACACAATGCAAAACAACATGGCGGGTTTAACGAATAACTGGGTTATTAGGTACTGTCAAAGTCAAGATGCTTCACATGATCATTGCTTATAACTGTTACGGTGGACCTCTAGTATTTCGGTTTTTAGAAAACTCAACACAATAAACATTTTTCCTTTAGAACTTTGTTTGTCTACTTAAAAGTAATGTTTGTTCAGTATTCAGTAACATTTATTGCATCATAATTATGAGGGTAATACATGTCTGTTCTGTTATAAGTAGGTAATATTAAATAATATCAGAGCAGCCAACACATGTACCAGTACAGTACAGTTATGTACCCAGTAAGGGTGTTGCAATATAGAATTGAGTAAGAGCGGACCGGTTTAAGTATTATTGGGTTAATGATAATAGTAACATTTTTTGAGGTCATTATTTGAGGTAGTACTGAGACCTATCATTCATTACTTGAGTCACTGAGAAACTGATCTAGGGTATAATAGCATTTTTTCTTAACACTTCTTTTAATTCATTTATTTGTTACTGTTATTCTTATATTTTTTTCTAATTTTCTAGTGTTACAAAGACCTAGGCCACTATGAAATTGGTCCACAGAACAAAGCAGAAAGAACAAAGTGGTGACAAAGTTGCAGGGTTATTACATAAATAGGTGATAGTGACAAATTTCTATGGTTAACATATTTTTTGGTAAATAATTTGGCTATACAAGTCAATTTAACTAAACCATTTAAGTACAAATAATTTCTCAGAATGTTAGCAACCATTCTATAGCAGGTATTGAGGTAGTTATAAAACATATCAGGAATCTGTCGCGTTACAAAGACAACTGTGGTACAATGAGCTATGCGTCACAGTTCTCAAAACGGTTCTTACGGACCCTAGCGACCTTGCAATGGTTGTTGACCTAGCCTGGCGGTGTGGGCCTACGAAGTACACCCATCTTATTATCATAAAGTAAGCTTTACACACCATAATAAAGTCCCGAAATGAAACATTATCAGCTGCTAAATAATCAAATGACATGCTAGTCACGCAATTCACGAGAATTATCCGAATTATAGAAAAATCTGACACGTTCTATTACGCCGAGCGATGCCGGCATATAAATACTTACAATTCCACCATCCATTCGCCCTCCAGCATTTCCCTCCAGTTTTCTTCATCTAGATCGCGGTTCGCACTTTCAACAAAACCAGTAAAACAACATAAAACTATTGTGGAAAAAACTAAAAAATGTAAAAATTGAGACATTTTGTGTAAGCGCGCCATGTTTGATTAAATTTAGTATTGCCAGTTGGAAAAAAAAACAATATTGCGCATAAATGTGGCCAGTCGTCTATTAAATATTATGATACTAGCTTTGTTTGGTTGTTGTTGCTCTAAGTGCATAGGTACCCTAGTTATCTTAACATTCTATGAACGAAGTACATGTATTGTACCTACTCAATTCTTGATATTAATTTTAATTTTGTTTTAGGAAATATTCATAACTCACTCAAGCTACTTGTGCTGCCACCCAGTGAGGAACATTGAGTTTTAAAAAAAAAATGTTTACAAAAATAACGCTAGATGGCGCTCTAGTCTGTACTATTCTGAGCTACGGCCAAAGATTATAATAACTTGGCTACGGCTACGGCATGCTGCCATGCCAGGGCACTGTGAGGTAACGGAGCTAACCCCATAGAATATTATGACTCATGTACCTAAACCTAAACATTTGTCTCGCAGCGGGAATTAAACCCGTAACCTCTTGCTTTATTACTGAGCGAGCAACACACCACTGAGGTAGGCACCGAGTTCATCTTTTTCTTCTTCTCTTCCCTAAAAATAAAAATAAAAATGTGCGCTAATCTCGTAAAAACTCCAAGTGCAACCAAGCGTACGGCCCACAAGATGGTAAGCGGTTACCGCAGCCTATGGACCCTTGTAATACCAGAGGTATCCCTCGCGAGTTGCCACCTTGAGGCTAAGATCGAAAGCCTCATGTGCCAGTAATTTCACCGGAAACCATACCCTTCACACCGGAACACAGGAATGCGAGCATTACTGTTTGGCGGCAGAAATAGGTACGGTGGTAGTCCTTCCCCGGACGAGCTCTATCACAAATAACTCTACTACTATACATATTTGTACCTACCTAGCCTATGTTAAGTTATTATTTTGTAAGATTGTGTGGGTCAAAACGTGTTTTTCTTTTCTATCTACGTAGGTAATACATGCACGAGTAAAATATCAAAAACTAGACTTGCCGATCGATTGTAGACGAAGCCCTCTCGAAGGCCGAAGCCCTAGAAGGACTGACATCCACACCAGTCGATAGCACTCCGATACGGACGTTCGTAGACATACCTATCCACCTATACCTATATAACCAAGAAATATAAACTCATAATGACCGATGTGGCGCAGCGGGCGCAGGTCCGCCTGCGACGCGGAGGTTGCGGGTTCGATTCCCGCCTCGGGTCAAATATTTGTACGATCTACAAATATTTGCTCCGGGTGTTCTGGGTATTTTCTATACTTATATAATAAAAAATATCTATGTATGTATTGTATTGTAATAAGTATGTGTCAGTCATTTAGTACCCATAATACAGTTCTGTTTAACAGCAGATGATGATGTGTGGATTGTCCAGCATTATTTAAATTATTTACAAATCGCGCGAAGCCAAAAAGAATATAAGACTTTTTCAAAATTGTAAATGAATAGACAGAGCACTGGTGGTCTAGTGGTAGTGACCCCGCCTTCAGATCCTAAGGTGGGTTCGGATTCGGTGGTGCACCAACGGTTTTTTCGCTACGCAATATTTATGTGCGCAATTCCAGTGCTATTCGGTGAAGGAAAACATCGTGAGGAAACCGGCATGTCCAAGAAAATTCTTCCCACATCCACCTTGCAAGCAATAGGTAAAAGTCCGAGATCCCGGCTGATCAAGATTTATAATAAAATACCCGAACGACTAAAAATCGAAGATTAAAGCTTGCTATTTTTAAGAAACCTGAAGACATTATTATTAAAAAAAAGCGTATTATTCTGTTGATGGATTTATTATTGATAAAAATATTTGACATTACTTAGGTTACCTACTTATTAGACAATATTGACAGCAACTAAGTATCTACATTGACAACACACTTTATTAGATAATAATTAGGTATAGGTCTCACAACGGATCTCGGCCGTACTGAAATTAGCCGTTTCGATGCGCAATGGAGCTTTTTCAAACTAAATTGTCTTTGCGCATCACAAACGGCTAACTTCTCGGAAGCCTAGATCCGCTGTGCGAACTATATATTTGTATGACTTGACATAATTATTACATAAATTACGCTCTTTAATCTTATCTTGACATTAGTAATTATCTAATCTATTTGGTACATGTTATAATATAAATTATAGAATATTATTATTAGGTATTTTTAGTGATTGTATTATCTATTTGAACTAGAAATATTAACTTGCAGCGCCCTTACAGGGTCCATGTACTCACCTGCAGCTATACTATGTTACACCTAAGCTGAATGTACATTGAGCATGAATAAATAAAATATGAAATATGAAATTCAATCATTCTCGCTCGAGAGTAGGCCAGTGTCCCAGCAGTGGGAACATTTAGAAGGCTGTCATATAGCTGTCATGATGAGGAAATGAAATGGGTAACTAAGGATTTCAATTGCGTAGTTTTTAATGAATTAGTTTTGATTCCCGGTGTTACGAACGCTTTTCAGCAGTCGCTGCCAGACTATTTTTTTTTTATACCACTAAAATGGCAACCAAGCGTACAGCCCACTTGATGGTAAGCGGTTACCGCAACCTATGTACGCATACAACATCATAGATATCACTTACGTGTTACCACCCTGAGACGTTAGATGGAAAGTCTCATGTGCCTGTAATTTCATCGGAAACCATACCCTTCGAATAGGAACACAGCAATGCGAGCATTAATGCTTGGCGGCAGAAATAAGTATGGTGGTAGTCAAAGAAGTCTACTTCCTTGGTGGTAGTCCTTCCCCTTTTTGTACGATTGTGAGGATTCGTGGAAACCTTAAAATAATAACACGGTGGAAACTACCTTACCACCAGACCAGTCATCATGCCTTATAATGTTCTCACACACTAGTAAATACTCAGAACACCCGGAACAAATAGGTATTGCAGATCGAATAGCGAGAATCGAACCCGCAACCTCCTGCGTTGCAGGTGGACTTTCTAACTAACTAACTGCCATCTCATCCATCAGTCATCACTGAGTTCTATTTTAAAGTTTAGTATATTTGGGAATTCATTTTTTAAAGTAGGTTTCATTTATAATTCAATTCATTTCCATCCACAGCCTACGATCCACAGCGACAAATTGATTTCAATCGCATCAGACGTCAGTTTATGACAGTTGTCAAACTTCAAAATATTTGTGCGCTATTTTTTGTCGCATTCTACGATTAGGGTTGTCTCGTAACCAAAACTAAATATCCATAGATCCATACCATACTTAGCTAGTTGTTTAAAAGGCTAATTGGATTTAAATTTGTTGTTAAAAAAACTGAATATGAGCTTTTTAAAGTACTAAGGTAGTAGTATAGGTACTAAGACTACGTTTTTTGCTTAACTAAAATTTTATTTTAGATTACTTTATTTTAGCACAATAATTGTACTAAACTTAGTGTACCTAATGTACCAATGTACCACACGATCGATCCCGAAGGCAGCAGCTAGTAGGTTTAAAACCAAGTAAGAAGTACCTGGTTAATTTTTAAATGAATGTTTTATGCCAATTAAAAGTAGGTCCTACCTAGAATAAGAGCCAGATATTTATAAAATAATCAATTAAGCGTTGGGCGGCGTGGCTTGGGATTATTATTATGGACGGATTGGTGGCAAGTGGCTACTAATACCTAAGTAAGTAAGTTAGTATAAGTCAGTGGCCAATAACTACGGTGCTAGAGTTTATTCATTCAGTAACTAAAGCGCTCGTGACGCAGGTAGCTAGCTAAGAGGTTCATAACTTTACTGATAAAGGAAGTCCGGTTTTTACACAATTGTTAGGCCATGACGGAGGCCTTCAGGCGGCCTACTCAGCCACTAGAGTTTGCCACTGACTCATACAAACTCAATACCCCATTCAGTGGCCAAAGTAGCGCAACGGCTCTACCTACTCAACCCACTCATAACCCTACGCATTTTAAAATATTGTGAGGCAGCCCTGTAACATGACTGCCCCAATTTCAATTCGAAATTCGAGCGCGCCGGCTAGTCTGCTACATTTATTTTTTAAATAATCGAATATCGAATGGAAGCTTTGACTTTGTTTATTTTTTTAGGAAATAATGGCATTGTTTGTGGACATACCATTATCGATTAATAGATTAGAAACATGTTGGATTCGTATTTTTTTTATGACTGTGCATTATTTTATATACTTAACAATCGTATTCGTAGGTATTGTACGTAGTTAGAGTAAGTAAGTACGTAGGAGTCAATGGCCAAACTCTGGTAGTAGCAGAGCAGGTAGTCAGGAACATAATGAGATATGAGAAATGTTTATCGCTTATTATTATTATTTTGAGAATCCTTCATATCATAAAGTACCTACTAGGTACTTACGTGTCTAACATATCCTAGTTAAAGGTAGATCTTTGACTAATACTTAAAGAAATCTTTGAGGTAGGTAGGTACTAGGTACCTAGGTATTACTTTACCTCATCTTGAGTTATAGAGTCAATCAAGAAGAGAAGGGTATCAGCTTATCTGATTACAAAGTTATTGTAATAAGACTTACCTTACCTACTTAAGATTTTTACTGAGAAACTAAAAACGAATTTGATTTATTTTTATGTACCTACCTAAGTAAGTACCTACTAGGTACTTAGCGTACCTACGTGTACCAGTAGTGTCGATTCTGTTGTAGCATTTTCTGCCAGTGTAGTGTACCAGTGGTACCTACCTTAAAATAAAAAAATATTTGTCCATTGATTTTTGTATATATTGTTTGTTCTTAAAAACATATCCTTAATATTTTTTGGTGAAATATATTAATCATGCATTAATGTGCTATCCCACCCTGTCAAACGAGACCAACATACCGAAATGTCAAACCACAACAGAAATGTGACAGATTTGTCAAATTTTGTTTTTTTCCCATGGCACTGCATCGACTCGTCCAGTCTCAGTTGTCAAATTAGACTGTGTTCGATATTTAACACTTTGACACTGGCAGCTAATCCTCCCAACAATTATTTTTATTTTTTCGTTAGTCTCAAGTGTCATGGCCGCCTTGAAATAATCCTTTTATGCGCTGGATCTTATTTCGTAACGCACAGTTCATGTAAAAAAACTGTAGCAATCGGAAACTTTGGTGGATCAGGCCTTTCAAATAAAATTAGTCTATTACAAATTATTGTAAGTACCTAATAATAGTATAGGTAGAGTATAGGTAACTTTGTTATAGGTAGGTATTGTAAATATAGATACCTACCTACTTACCTACTACCTACTCACTTAAAACTGTACTCAAAGATTAGCAGACTCGCAAGATACACCTTATATCTAAAAGGCGACTTTATTTAGCTTAAAATATTATCAGTTTTGCTGTCTTTTTGATATTGAACTTTTCAATATTTTCAACATTTTTATTTAAAAAAATTCGCACGCAATCATCTTTAATGGAAAATCGTAACGATCTATCAATAGGGTTGTCTACCCATATCAAAATAGAAAAACTTTTTCACAGGCGCGATTCATTGTTACATTATCTGCCAAATCATCGAATGATCATAAAATACGCATCTATTTGGAACACGCAGGTGGCACTTGCTGTGATGTCGTGACAGTGACAGTCGATCCGATCGTACACCTTTCGACCGATTGTATCCACGTCATAATCATCTAGATAGTTTGTTTTCTTTGCCTTAGCTAGAGGATTCCGCATAGATTATTGTAGTTTCCTCAAGTACCAGAAAACTGCTAGATTAAGGTTGCATTCGACGAAACTCGAGCACTATTCTAAACTGACAGTTTACTTTATTTTACATTTCTTATTCTGCGGAATAGTTATCCCAGAAATTGGTCGAATCCAGCCCAAGAGTTATAAGACCCACCCATCAATAAAGTAGTCCAATCACTTTCCCTGGTGAAGGTAGGTACCTACTCAGATAAAATTATAAAATTATGTCCAATAACGTACTTGTCAATCCCGTCCATCTTAAGGTTGTCTGGAAGAGATCACTCTTAGCGATAAGACCACCGATTTTACTTCCACTTCCACTAGGTATTGCTCATAAGTTTTTATATGTGTGTTGTGCAATAAAGTGTTTTCTATTTTATTCTCCCTCAAGAGCTGATTAGGATTATTAAGTGTTTCAATCCCAGTATTGAGTTGAGTATTGACATTAGATTAACAGAGGATATAAACTTATTTTAAACTATACAGGGAACCCCAAAGCATACTAGGTAATATTGAATATTGAACAAAATTTTGTAGGCATCGAACTTTTTTTCAATATAAGTTTGGATGCCAGTTCGGTGGTGGCCAGGTTCAAAATGCGTTTGTTGTGTAATCCTCATGGGACGTGGATTATTTTTTCTTACAATTATTTTTTAAATGTCCCGCGTGGGATATGGCAAGAGGAGGCATCTTACACGGTTTATTAATTTTCTATCAGTCATTGTTGCGATCAGGTAGGTTCATTGCTTTACTTTTTGGATGAAGAGGCGGTAGAAGTAGAAAATGCCAAGAATTTGTTAGGATAAAAATCTTCCAGGGGATTATCATTAAATGTTGGTTTTGAAACTTAAAACATAATAAGTTTGGAGCGCTCGTGACGTAGCTGGCTAAGTTTACTTGACAAATAAACGAAGTTAAGCACTGTTCCGCGTAGTCATCATTTGGATGGGTGACCCATAGTGGCAATTTCAACTGAGCGCTCCCGTGCTTCGGAGAGCACGTTAAGCATTCGGTCCCGGCTTTTTCAAAGTTGTTAGGCCATGACAGAGGCCTTCGGGCGGCCTAGAAACTCTGTCACTAGAGTTGGCCACTGACTCATATCTACGAAGTTACTTACTTACTTATCGAAACGTCTCGGTCGGTTGTGCGACGACGGGAGAAAAAATTTAATGAACAAATTTCAAACAATGCAACTACTTACAACCAAACATAGATTTCTACATTGTATAAAGTCAAAGCTTACAACTAACTTTTTTATTTGAATTTTCCTCCTACGACAATAATAATTACCTGCATGTACAACTTGAGAAACTGGTTTAGAGCAAAATTAAAGTCTAAAATTAGAGTAAAAACACTTTTTTTAATTGTAATAAGTCGATTTGTTTGGTATCCTCTCAGTTTTCTCTTTCGGAAATAACAAAGAGAAATAGACGGTCACCGTCACTTGAGATGGCCGCACACGACTCTCCGAATCACTACGACATTCAGCTTTTATCTGAACATCTAAACAATGATGTGACAAATAATATTACTCACACAGTCAGTCAGGTAGTCTTAACTTTTAAATTTTATAATTAAAAAATATACACGTTTGACCCCAATTTGTAGAGCAACCTTCAAGACCTTTTCGCACCTCTGGCTGTCATAAATTTTGCTACTGGCCATCAATAGGTCGTTAAAAAAAAACACGTGAGAACTTGTCTATGCTCTGCACATCCTTTGTCCGTTCTACAGTTCCGTTTTCGAATTTTTGAATGAAAGTTTTTTTAACTGCTCTGTGTGCACAGGTGTATTTGTTGTGCCGAACTGCCGATCAATCATTATTTTGGTTATGCAGTGTATGTTTGTTGTAAGCTATAAATAAATAAATAAATAGGTAGTTTATTCAATTTAAAAAGATACAATAGGATAACAAATGCAAAAACTTAGACATAGGTAAACATAACACTTGAGCCTGAACTAGGTAATCCTGTATGGCAGGCGAAAAGAGCGAATTATAATCTTAAAATAATCACTCACATACTTAATAAGAAACTGAAACATATAAAAGTAGTATGTTATTTTTTTTTACACTAAATAATGCTCAAAAGAAGCTAGAAGTTGGATAGGTTCTATTAGAATAAAATATGAATTTGAAATAAAATAAATAACATTTACTTTATCACAATCAATAACTTCTCTGTATCTGTACGACATATTTTGGAGAGCATTCTGAACTATTTTCTTACAATTATTGTAATTTAAATGATAAATATTGGCTAACGCATTTAGTCTGTTGTATAATAGTGGACCAAGAAACATATAAAATTTGGAGGTAAAAGCATGTTTTGAGCCGGTCTGTTGAGTTTGTTTATACATTTCGAATCACCAAGGATTTTATAAGGTACCAACATCATCTACATTTTTCATGTTTTTTCAATGTCATAATGACATTTCGAATCACCAAGGAATTTATAAGATAAGTACTTACATCATCTACATTTTTCATACTTATCTCAAATTTTTTTCGAACCCAGGCGGGAATTTCGTAAGCTCGTAGTAGCTCACTATAGGGTTTACTATCTCAAATAAAACACTAATAATACACAACAAATTTTCATGTTTTTTCATTATCATAATGACACTACTTAGGTAAAAAAATATTCATTTATTTGATAAGTAGATACTTAACTATTTATTTATTTATTTACCTATGTAATTTAAATTGAAAAATATCTGACTTGGCTTGATTAGAACCAAAACCAAAATTCAAAGGTTCATGTAAAAGTTAGAAAAAACCCATTATCGGTTCTTATCGACTCTATTTTTTTTTTCGTTGTACTACCTCCTATAAAAATTTAAGACTCTTGAAAACTACCTCTTCTGAAGATTCTGAATTAAATAACATATTAGCTACATAAAAAGAACAAAAATTAAAAGTTGAAACAAAATCTAGTGAAAAAGAAAGAGTGCGCCGACTGTAATCCCCACAATCCCCTCAAAACATCCCCTCAAATTTGTTGTTAGATACTCGAATCCTTGGGAATGTCTCGCCAGGAGACAACTATGACCACAGTAACTTAAGGTGGGATATTATAGAACTACAGACTACAAATAGATATTGATGTAGGTAACCATCGCATTGCCAGATAATATATTCTGCCCCCAAACAGCACTAGCGTACAAGCATTATGTACTGAGTTAAGGTTTCAAGGGCACTGTAGCATGTGAAATTACTGAGAAAATGGGAATTAGGTACATCATATAAGGTAGTTACATCAAGTGATCGTCTTGTCACTTGTGTTGTTATCTTGTGATAATAAAAAATAATACTAATTAGTCTAGTCTAAGTACCTAGGTACTAGGTACGCATAACCTAAGTATTTGGTCTAGCAGCGTCAGCAGAACCCTCCTCTCACTGGTAGGTGGACCTAGGTACTTAGAAAACTACTTACTCAAAAACTTAGTCTTGACTAGCTTGTACAATCTTTAGCGGACACGAAATTGGCTCTTGACAAACTAAGCTTACCCTATAGCCCAATCTTATAAAATCAAATATTCGAAACCATCTACCTCGGCATAAAGGCAGACATTACAAACATACCGCGTATAATATAACATATTTCGATACAGGTTCTAGACGCATCCTGACCTCCAGGATTACGCTACCTCCAAGTAAAAATTCTAAAATTAAACTCACCGAGCGTTGGCGGCAAAATGACCATAAACAACTTTATTTTTCTTTTTTTTTCTCGCCGTACCCGAGCCTGTCCGCCTTTTGTGCCGTATCCTGCCCTTTTCAGTCGGAGCTTTTTAGGAAGAAATTTATTATGTATACTCTCCGGTCATGACCAGTAGCCGAATTTAATTGTGAAATATGGGGTTATGGTTTTTTTTTGAGTAGACGGAAGGTCATCTTTGTATTTTATAGATCTGATTTATTTCAGATTTTTTATGGATTAGTTACAGTTTCTTTTTGGGGATTAGACTGGAACATCGTTTTAATGTGTTTCTGACAAAAGAGCGGACGTTCTTCCTCTTTGAATTAGTTTGGGGTTGGACAGGAAATGCCTGGATTTTATGTGCCAGAATATGTTACGCTGTAAATCAACCTTGTCTTATATTTGTTGGTCTTTTATTATATTTATTTTTAAAACACTAACCTAGGCGGCATTTTATATATATTTTAATAAGAACTCTTTCGTATTGTTTTAATTGGTCCATAACACTAGCCTGCGTAGCGTTGGTACTTATTAATTTTTGATTAAGTATTCAAGAAAAAAAATATTTTACTCCAAACAAAAACATGCTTTTTGCTTAAAATAAAGCAGTGAACTTTTATGTCGTTTCTTTATGATCATTGTCAATTTAGGCAGTTGCTTTAACTGTTTGTGCTGGATAAAAGATTTTAAGATGATTATAAACAAGGATTTTGATACGGTACAGTAGGTACTTATCTACCTAAATTTTTCACGTATCAAAAAACGGTGTTATGTGAAAAGAATGAATTCACTCAGTGACTAGAAAGAAAAGATGTATCATATTCGGATATATAGCTCCCTACTGTTACATTGTCCTGTATTTTACCATTCTTTATGAGTTGCATCCAAGACGTCCCAATTAGAAAGCATTCAGCCCACACCTGGTTTTGATATAAAAAAAGTTTCATTAGCAAAAAACTTTGCGAAAAAATTTAATCCTCCCTAGTGAAAAAAATATAATTGGCAATGGAGCGTGCGCCCTAATCCATCGACAAGGAATTTTTGTTTTTTATTCGGAGTTGGGATGCATTTTTAAATCTGTCCAAGGATTTACGTCAACGGTCCTTTGGTGGGTTTTGGCAAAGGTAGGTAAGTATTTAGTACCTACGTAGGTAAGCCTAATACTTATATAATTATGATCGGTATTTTTGTATTGACGCACAAGTGTAATATTGCAGGTAAATATTTATAGGTGTAACTGATTTGATGATTGGTGCACAGTTTTTTAGCCACTGCGTAAATAGGTTCAGAATAAAAAAACAACCAACTTCAACGATATTAGGTAGTGGAAACGCTTTATTTTGTATTAGATAAATATTTAATAACACCACAGTACTAATATCTGTTCTGCAACCATAGTTAAAGCACTAAAAGCGCGGGAGCCATTGTTTTCTTTATTCAAAAGGGTACCACAGACAAAACATTCGATTATAGAGCAGATAGCCATAGAGAATTGATAGAGGCGCGTGCCAAGCACACGGCGTAGAGAAAGTGGCGCGCAAATTGAGTGCTCCAATTACCGGTGTCGTTTTCTGGATACAGAATGTTCAGAAAGTTAAAGGTAATTACGCGATCAAATCCCGCAATATATTATAAAAATATGTATTCTGATCGCGAAACTTTAAAAAAACCGAATGTTAAAGTTGTGCCCTTAGCCCCTTAGTACAAGCACTAGAATTATGTTATCTGTGGTACAAGCAAATTAATTTGAGATCTTTATTTGGTCTTCTTTTTGAGTTTATTGGTTGTGTGGATATTTATACAATTTTGCCAATTTCGGTCAATGACGACAAGATTGGAATACAATGAAGAATCAAGTATGGTGGGTTTTACATAAATAGATCAAAAACGAAGCAGCAAGAAAAAAAGCTTTCGCTACGCGGCGGTTTCCGATAGATTTTGTGTCAAAAGTTTAGGAACAAGGAAAAGAGGAAATAAATAAAAATATTTTACCAATAGACAATGGACTGCTACGCCGCCGTAGCATAGCGTAGCACTTCGTAGCATAGATGTTATCGTCGTACAAATTGTACAATATATTTTTTAATTTACAAACGTGACCTCAACCACATAATACCTCAGCTTGATGAACCGACGAACTTAATGGCGCGGTCGGTGAGTGCCCGGTTGAGAAGCGAGAAGTTGCGGGTTAGATTTCTGCTGCGGATCAAATGTTTGCATGATCTACAAATATTTGTAGCTGGTCTTTACGCAGGTATGTGAGTGATTTACAAAAAAAGTTTATAGTATTAAAAAATGTATTCTATCAGTTATTTGGTTCCCAGTTCCACAGTACAAGCTATGCTTAGTTTGAAGCAACATAGCGCTGTGTAAAATGTCGCCAATATTTCATCATTTAATTCATATGCTGACGTTCCTTGTTGCTAAAGCTCAAGATTTCAACTCGTGTCCGTAAATATTAGTTTATTAAAATAATATACCTAAGTACCTAAAAATATCGAGAAACATGGATCATCCTGTAGACATCCACAGCTCGTTTTCCCGCTTTATTTGCGACGGACACGTGACCTAAAATGGTGTTCCGAAATCGAATAAATCAAGAGGATTGGTGGCTAATCGTCGGCTCCTGGCAAACCATGGCGAAACCACCCGCTTCAAGTCAAGTGTTTTCTTTGCTCGACTAACTTATAAATTAGGTAAATTAAAATAATAATTTGGGTACCTAACTTTATTAATCCGCTGTAGTATTTTGTGGAAGACTTTACTTTCGCAGTCTCGTTTGAGAGTAGGCGGTGGCTGGTCATGATGATGACGAATATTTTGGGTGTTCAGTTCACCTTTCACCTATTATTTAAGCTTGTGTTTAGAAGAAGCGGGTTGTCAATAGGAACTCTAGAGCTACTTTTGAAAAGAACATTACATACAATAAATAAAATAATACACTACATCATTAGTTAGGTAGATCTTAGAAAAGTATTTCCTGCTAATTACTTTAGATAAGTACGCATTAACTTAATAAAATAAAGAAAACTGGAATGTCGAGTCTCCGATAATCAAACACCTTGCCTTTTTCTTACTCCAATATTCGCTCAATAGGCGAAAATAATTTCCCCAATTAGAATTTGAGATAACACGGATCCCACGGATCCCTAACACGGAAACGTCATATGGCCATTTTGTTTTAGAAAGAAATTTGAAAGTGGAAACGCGCAGTGCTTTTCAAATTCATACGAAAATTCGAAATTCGAATATTCTTTTTTCATTTAAGCAAAAAGGTTTGATTTATGCTGAGCGTAATAAGAAATTGAATTTTGTAAATCAAAAGAGACCTCGTTTTGTCCGTAGAAGCGTTACGATTCAATTTGGCGCTATGTTAGGCTGAACTGAGTCCGAAAAGTGAATTTATTACATTATTCCCGCATGAATTTTCGCAGAGTTATTCTCTCTCTTTGATCTATTTCCTTTTCTCTCTAAATGGTAACTGATTGCTTTTTATGTCATCAATTTTGCCGTTTTTGTGTTAGGTAGAGTTTTAATAAATTCGAGACATTCGAATTGAATCGGCTAGTGATGGCTAAGGATGAATTCTAGAAAAAAAACGGTTGAAATAAAAAAAATATAGAAATTATGCTTTGATTTGGCTTTTATTGTTTTATTTTTACGTAATACATACTTACTTACATGTGACTTTTTATGTTTGTTTAGAAGGCAAATTAATCTACTTAAAACTTTATTCGCTATCTTTTTTTTTCTCTTTAAGATGCCTGAAATAAAGATAATTATTAATAAGTGAAACTATGGTTGTAGGTACCTACTTATTTTTTTTTTGTTTTTTAAAACTCTGAATATTACCTATTCTAGATTGGCCGTAAACAACATGATTAATCCAATTCAAATCTTACCTTGAAATCTCGATAGATTAACTAAATCCAACAGCAACAGACATGAAAACTCCAATAGACAATTTGAAAATTTCATTCAAAAGCCCCCTTCCTACGCATTGGTGCATAAGAAACACTTCCTTTGCCAAATGTCCGTTTCACTCCCTCGTCATACGATAGTCCTTACATGTTAAAGAATCCATAAATAATAGAGTTGACGTACCGATTGTATTACCCCACCCCTGGTATTGCGATCTCTTGTCTATGGTCCTAATGCCTCTATTGTCTGCGGTACCTACACATGGATTTAATATTCATTTTCTTGATACATCTGGTTTGATGCTGGTTAGAATCGATGTGTTATGGAGATCAAAAGTTTCAAGGTTTTAAAACTGGGCTGGGCACATTGTTCAAGTGGTGTTCTGCTTCAGTATAATAGGCCCCATATAATATAATAGGCCCCATAGAATGCCACGATGAGTGGTCTTGAGCCGCGCCACCCAGAACCATCCACAGACTTTCTGCAACCGGTGCAATTTCATTGGTCCATCGGGTTTTTAAATTATTCGTCGGACTCGGACTTCGTTCACTTAAATTAGATTCAGAATTTAGTGCCATATTATTTTCAGGCGCTTCCTTTTCTTAAGTTTGAATTAAAGAGTCTGATAAAGAAATGAAATCTGTGTTACTGTGTGTTTTACGTAATTATATTTGAAAAATGTGGAGCCTAAAAAAACTCTGCAGAGTAGACTCTAATTTAAAAGTTCTTACCTAGGTACATCAGCAGAGAAAGTCTACAAGTTTTGACAAAAGTTTCTGTAATGTACGTAATTAACTATCGCTAAGGTTTACTTTTCTAACAGAGTGAATAGGTGCACAATTTATGACGTATTGTATTGTTACCAGAGATGCCTGACATTAAAATTTAAAGTCATGGGATAATTATGTTTTTTTGACGTTTATTAACAGCACTGGTAATCTAGTGGTAGCCTTTCGATCCTGAGGTTAACTGACTGGAATTATCAACATTCGAATTTTGAATTTAAAGTCTCGTCCAATAATTTCGAATATAAGTGGCCACATGCTGCCAGCGCTTATTAAAAACTTGTGCGCGCAAAGTTGAGGGCTTGGTGTTACAAGTGCAATTTAATTGTTTACCCAACTTTTATTGGGTGTCTCTAGTGATTGCCAAAACACGGTTAGCAAAATATCAAACTTGATTAGGTAGGTATAATAAATTCTAAAACTAAGAGATACACAACTTAAGTTATCAAATCTCTACCATTACCATCCTACCCATACACGCACCTACTTATGTACCTGATTTGTTAGTTGAGTAGCTACGTAGTAGGTAAGTGCACTCTGTGGCATCCTACAATTGGAGAAACACATAGATTTAGGTCTGAAAAATGTTATTTTAAACAGTAGGTATTGTGATTTTTTCGTTGTATGTCCTAAATTAAATAAATAAATAAATAAATTACAATAATAATGTTGTTGTGGTAAATGCAGCATCGTTTAAGCGACTGCATAATAATTATGCCAAAAACACATGTCTTCGGTTTCGGCGATTTTCAGATAATAACTTTCTTGTTCCGTGCTAGGGTAAAGTTAAATAGGTATTTCCTATAAGCCAGCTAATAATTACATAAACATTTAATTTAGCTGTTAGCCAACACGGAATAAAAATACAAATTGCTTATTCGTACCACCATGTTACAGGACACGTCACAAGGAGGGACTAAACTATTTTAGGTCTTTATTTGTTCCTTCTTTGCCTCTTTTACTGCACTCTTCTAATAATGTGTGTCAAATATTATTTTTTTATAAGTAGGTACAACAGTTAAGCCATGTCAAACTTCGCCACCAAAGTAAGCCACTGACTCCTACTATAAACTAACTTTCATGTGCAGAAGTTTTTATTTCCATAAATATTTCAATCCTCACTTTGAAGACTCCAAATATTCGATTATAACTAAAGCCACATCTTCATAGTTACGAGTATGTCTGTAGGTTTCAAATTTTCAGTACAGCAAGTCAAATAGTAAATATTGTATGACATGTAGCTATGGAGGCTGCGTGGGTAGGTAGTTAGAGGGAGACAGTGAGAGTGCCTGCTTCTTGTAATATATATTGTGGTGGGTTATTCTCAAAGCTAAATGAAAAGGTTTTTTTTTCATACGACTGTGTTTTTGACGCATGAAACATATTACGTGAAAAATGATGAAAATCATAAACAAGCAAAGTAGGAATCAAGATTTTCCTGATAATCTTTTTTTATACAATTTACTAAACAGCACGGTAGCCTAGTTGGGTTTAGGGTTAGGGCGTTTGCTAGCCCAATACATTTTGGATTGTCTTTTTTAAATATCAGATCATTTACTTACACTCGACGAATTAAAATCACTAGTCTTTTATGTGTAAAAAAAAAACTTCCGAAACGAGTCATGACCGACCATGGTTCTAGATCGATGACCGTAAAATATAAAAAAAAAACCACAATTTTTTTAAATCTTATTAAATTGATTTTTGTTAATTTTTACTAAAACTGTCTTGCGCTGAATATCCTTGGAGATTATAAAATCAGTTTTATGCATGACTAAAAAATATAGTTTTAAAAGCAATAATTTTGTAAAATGATTGCAGAATGGGTCCGTTACGCGCAGCAGCCGGCGGGGGAGGCGTGCGGGCCGGAGATAAGCGGCTTAACTCCGCATCCAAGCGGGACAAACTTATACACAACCACTACAAGTGCGAGCGAGAGGTCAACATGTCGCTATATACAGCTGCAAAGGTACTGCGTACGCTTGACGTTGGGCGTTCATAATTTAAACGCTCTAACTTCAAATTCTGTACGAAGAGTTATGAACTGTGATTTAGGGTAGTATGGTTGGATTTCGATTGAGAAATTCTGGTAGGTTACTCATATAGGGCTGCCAGCATAAAATAAAAATACATTTTCCAGGGAATATCTACAGGGTACAAGTAATGTTTGCGTTGTTATATAACTATAGTTATAATGTTGAGGCACAATTCAGTACTAACAGCTAATTTTGTAGAACCTTAGCGGTTTTTGAAGATGTTTTGTATGCGTGGGGGTTTGTTTCTCATAATTTCTCATAAATTCTCATAAATCTAGGATGTATGATTATGGCATATAATATTAATAATTTCACTAACTTAGCTGTTTTTTTTTAATATTCCAAAGGCATTTACGACATAACATGGTAATATAGCTTTTTACGACTGGGTAAAGGAGTAACATGAACACTTTCTTTAATCTTACGAGTCAATGGATCCCACTGGTGGAATCCTTCTCTGTTTATTTAGTTTTCTATCGATTTATTTGAAGTAGGTAGTATTTACGTACGATGAGTTACAAATATAGGTAAGTACATCAGCACCGCAGTGCCAGATATACTGCCTCCAAGCTGTAGTGTGCAAGCTACACAGTTCGACGGAGGCGTTCGTTCGCGCGGCCTATACACTCGTCACCAGAGTTGGCCACTGACTCTCATACGAACTACTTACGTGTTAGGTAAGGTTTAAGGGGCACTGTAGCTAGTGAAATTACTGGGGCCTTCGCGCGGCCTATACACCCGTCACCAGAGTTGTCCACTGACTCATACGAACTACTTAAACTGTGTTAATGTTTGAAAGACACTGTAGCTAGTGAAATCACTGGGCAAAAGAGAATAACTACGTCTCGGGGTGACTAACGCAGTGCAGTGCCACGAAGAACTTTGTAATTAATTTTTTGGTGATACTGCAGCAGACACATTGTCAGGCGTTTAACATTAGGCCAACGACTTGACCGTCTAGTTACTAGACTCTAGTATAGTTCGCACAGCGGATCTAGGCTTCCGTGAAGTTAGCCGTTTGTGATGCGCAAAGACAATTTAGTTTGAAAAAGCTCCATCGCGCATCGAAACGGCTAATTTCACTACGGCCGAGATCCGTTGTGAGAACTATACAATTGTAGCAAGAAATGGTCAAAAAATTCACTTAGGAAGGAGCACCTTAACAGAAAAATCTCAACTCACTGATTAAGCAAGCAAGCTTTATTATTATATTGTATATATTTTATTACTAAGTTATATATATATTTTTAGATTATTAAAATCTGTTTATTTGATCGTTAATAAATATACAGATTTTAATAATCTAAAAATATATATATAACTTAGTTTATATTCGTTTTTCTTTTTGTTTGTCAGCTGAGGTGTATAATGTACTTAATGCTAAATCGTATCCTGGTCTCCACGATTCAGGCTTTGCCTAGTGAGGAGATCGTCAGATAGATCTATTTAGTCATAAGCACATCAACATAAACAGGTTTTATGGTTAATAATTATATATGTAATAGGTTAAGTGTACTGAACTGTTTATGTTGCAAATAAATATTTTTTTCTTTTTTTTTTTCATTTTCAAGCAAGCAAGCTCGTATGAGTCAGTGGCCAACTCTGGTGACAGAGTTTTTAGGCTGTCCGAAGGCCTCTGTCTAACAACTTTTAAAAAGCCGGCACCGACTGCTTAACGTGCCCTCCGAATCACAGGAGATCTCAGTTGAAATTGACACCAGCGGTCACCTATCCAAATAGTCACTACGCGGAACAGTGCAACTTCGTTGATCTGTTAAGAACAACTTAGCCAGGCGTCACGAGCGTTCCCTAATATAATCTTACTTAGCAAAATCGATAAGTATGACGTCTCACCTCATACCTCGTATTACCGTACAGATGGAGTTACCAACAGTATTCTATGACATGTCATGTCACAGGTCATACTGTACTTTGTAGGACGTCCTGGGCTTCAGCCAATGAACCCGACTCGTGTTACTGGATGAAGCGTTGTGGTTTGAGCAAGTTCAACCACCTTTGAAAATGCATTATTTATGAACATTTTTAGTATTGTCAATGAGATATCTGTCCAAAAACCAGCGTTGTCCAAATCAAATCAAAAGTTCTTTTTTCAGTAAAATCACAAGGATCACTTTGAAACGTATTACAAGCTAGGAAAATTTACGCCAGTTCCAACGATGCCGTAAAAGAGCTGGCAACAACACCGGCTAGGTACCTATCGTTTTTTGGCATGACCCTTGCTATTGCCCTGCTTTGGACTCGTGTTACTGAACGAAGCGTTGTGGTTTTAGCACATTGAACTTTGAAAATGCATTAAAATGTACTTACTTACTTTTTAATTGACAATGAGATATATAATTTTCACTAATACTCAGTTCCCGTGATCATGGTGCATGTATAGTTCTCACGGCGGATCTCGGCCGTCGTGAAATTAGCCGTTTCGATGCGCAATGGAGCTTTTTCAAACTAAATTGTCTTTGCGCATCAGAAACGGCTAACTTCACGGAAGCCTAGATCCGCCGTGCGAACTATAACTGCGCCGAAATATCGGGAATCAATAAAACTCACATTATCATGGATATTCCGTTTTTAGTGAAAATTATGTTATTAACCATGATAGTTTTAAAAACTATAATGAAAAATATCCTTCCGAAAACGAGGGTCAGTGGCCGACAACGACGACGGAATAATATAGGCCGCCAAGGCTTACGTTATGGCCTAACTACTTTGAAAAAAAGCCGGGATCGACGCTTAACGTGATCACAGAAGCAAGGTAAATTATTATTATAGTGCAGATGCCATTTTAATAATAGAAAAGTCTTGGAAAGAAACTATGATAGGTACTGAATGCGACATTTGCTCATATTCTTCTAATTATGCCTTTAGAATTCGATTGGATAAAAATAATACTTACTTAAAAATACTTTTCTCATTTTAGTAACTCAAGCAACAAAATTGGACTGTAGGTTTACTTAGTACCTACTTATTTACTTACAAACTTGTAGCAGTTTATTCTTTGGTTCATGAAATCTCGATCGTTTTTAAGTGCCTAGAAACCTTTTGTTAAATCTTAACAACAATGTCTCGGGGTGATAAGCGCAGTGCATTGCCACGCAAACACTTGAAACACACACTTTAAGCTTTGGGTGGCACTGCATCTGTAATAGTCAGGCGTGGTGCTTAACATCAGGTGGGCGCCTTGATTGTCTTGTCACTTGCTGACATAAAAAAAAAATAATAATAAGTATTTTACAATTTTTTATTTACAAAAATAAATGAAACACGAAAACTGTATTTTATATGCATATATTCGGATTCAATATTTGAATAGCTATCAGTAATGAATACAACTTAACTTAAAAAAAAAATACACTGACTTTTCATCGAACGCGATACAGAGCTGTAGGTACTTAAAACTAACTTAGCTATGTCCAAGCTTAAAATTTACTATAAATTACAAATTTCATTACATTTTAAATACTACAATAATTTGAAAACAAAAATATAAATTAACTAATAATCTCTTAAGATTTGTTAATTAAAATTATATTAAAATTCAAAAGTTTTCTATTTTCAAAATTCAGGAACCAATGAGAAGCTCGCGTCAAGTATCGACAATTCTGGTTGCCGACTACAATAAATAATTTTCCCAATACTTGCGGGATAATTGTTTGTAAAATATTAACATTATGACGCGTTTTTTTTTTAAATCATAGGAACAAAATATTTACTTTATAAATGCTTGCCGTGTGACCTCAATTGAAGACTTTTCAAATTAATATTAATATTTTAATAATTAAAGCTTGAGGTAAGAATGTAAGAACATACTCCCAAAATATTGCATAAATTATATTGCATGAAAATATGAAATCGCTTATTTTTTAACAAAATCTAGCGTTTTTTTTACTATGAACTTATACTATAAAGTCTAATGCCCAAAAGTAAAAGTTTAATTTATTTCACTGGTATTAATACAAACAGATAATAAAATACATAATATTATAGTTCGCTGGCCTCAAAATATAGAAAATAGATAATCCTTATTCTATATAATAATGTCACATTTTACATTCGCACACACATATATAAAATAAAACTCTTATTTGTATTTATTTACAATGATAAAACTATTATTACTTAATAATTTAGCGAATTTCACTAAACATAGCCTAAAACTTTATAATTGATATGACTCAGGTGTTTACATAGGCATAAAGCAAAATATTAAACAAATCTCTATACAAACCTTAAATTACCATTTTGTGGGGGTTTTATTTTAAATAATATGGCAAGGATGTTTTCCTTTTCGATACATTTTAGGCCTCTTGCACACAAACAGTTCGTTGAAAATTCGTAGATTCTATTTTTAATAAAATATTAATTTAGATTGTCACAGTTTTGGTCAAAACTTCAGTTCATGTTGTATTTTAATGTAGTTCTTTTGATCACCTAAGTAATCAATCACCTATCTTCTCATTTTTTATATTATTTGTCTCAAAATATGCAACCAAACTCAAGACCAAAAATGCGATAATCATTTCTTTACTATAACAAATAATCGTATTAGTAAGATAAATAGAGAATTTGTTGGTTTTGTTGTGATATGTACTTACATCGTACTTTCAAAATATATCAAGCAATTCCTGACACATTCAGTAATAAGAAATAAATAGATTTGAACAAGTGCAAAATATGTCAAGAATATTTTGAAATAATTTGAGAGTAGGAAAAATGTTGCAATTCTTGATGAAAATCCATTTAAATGTAAACAGACAATATTTCCATAAAGAATCAATCAAAAGTATTTTCAGCAAGAATTATCTACATGATTTTAAAAAATTGTGGTGTAATAATTTAACAGACTTAGGTTAAAAAAATAATTCAAACAATCCGATTGAAAAAAATCGTTCGAAAACCAACAAACACCCCAAAAATCTCACAATTTATTTACACGACACTACGCAACGACTAGAAACACTAAACCATGTTTATTCCGTACTTCTCTGGGGCGAAATAACTATTGCCAGAGTTCGAAAAGTTCGTTATTTGCGACGCTTGCAGCATACTCAGATGGGGGGAGTTTTGGGACTGATTCTCTGGTGATTCTGGGCCCGAGGATAGTATGTTGTGGTGCGATGGCCAGGCGGCCGGAGGGGAGGGGTTTCCGAACGAAACCTGGTTGTATAGTTGGTTCCCATTGGTTGTGAGGTTGTGGCTGTGGCTGCCATGACTCTGATTCACTGAAGATCCATTGAAGTATTCCATCTGTAAAAATAAAAGAGTTAAGGCCATACTAAACTTACCTGTGTTAGTCAATGTGTCTTTTAAATCTGTTATCGTCTTAATTCATTGACAAGAATGACAATGACAATAAAATACAATATTAGATAAAATGATGGTTTATTTTATGAATAAGGGTGTTAGTGTATAGTATTAGTGTTGTCGTAGGCCTAATTTGTGCAGACATCTTAAGCCTTATTAAGCTTCTAAAACAAATCTGCAGAACAAACTTTACTACTAAGTCAAAGGTATGTGTGTCGTAGTTGTACTTAGTTTCTGATATACGCAACATTTTAGTAGTGTAGAGTTGTAAAATATGAGACCGTTGGATGTGTGAAACAACTCACCTGACTTGGATAATACGGTGAATTATAAGCGCTCTGCCCATATCCTTGATGATGGTGAGAGGTTGAGTAGCTCCGAATATAGTCCGAACTACCCGGCCAGTGAAAACTGTTGTAGCTATCCGGGTGGTAAACATTCCCCGGACCATTCAGGCTCTGGGGGGTGATAGGAGGGGAGGGGGTCGTCATGATAGACGAATTAGACCCTAGCGGAGTCAAATTACCAGTCAATCTAGAGCTATACTGATCTTTTACCAAGTTACTGCCGAAAGATTTATCGGTATAGTCTAGCTTACTATAATCCAGCCTCTTTGGACTGCTGTACAGCTCCTGTTTTGGCGTGACTCCGTAACCATGAAGGTTGGATACGTCTGGCGAAGACTCCTTGCCTAATCGAAGCTCGTTAGAGTTGTAATGGGACACAGAATGGTTTTTAGAAAGAGATGAGTTTTCGTAGTTCGAGTTGGCGGACTCTTTTTTGCAAATTACGTTTATGGGGGGGCTGACAGAAGTCGTGGGGGTGATGGGTAGATTGGGAGAGGTAGTTGTGTTACTTGATGTGTTCTGGGTGGCGTGGCTTGAAGAGCTGGGAGTTTTGGAGGTGGATTTAGCTGTGGATGATGAGTTCTTGATAGTGCTGGATGATGCACTAGTTTTTGCGGAGGATGAGGATTTAGTAGAGATTTGGCTGTTGGTCTGCTGTTGGAGCTGCTGCCTGCATTTCGCTCTTCGGTTCTTGAACCACACCTGTTGACAACGACACTTAGTTATTACTTATAATAAGTAACAAAAAAGTTTAAGAGTAGTAGAGTTCTTTGTGCTCGCATTACTGTGTTCCGGTTTGAAGGGTATGGTTTCCAGTGAAATTACAGGCACATGAGACTTTTCATGTAACGTCTCAGGGTGGTAATACGCAAGTGATATCTATGATGTTACATGCGTACATAGGCTACGGTCACCGCTTACCATCTAGTGGGCCGTACGCTTGGTTGCCACTTTAGTGGTATAAAAAAAAAAAGTCTAGCGTTATTAACGCGGTCAATATTGCCGAGTGGCTAATAGAAGATTCAAAATTATCAGTGCCTTATTTTGCAAAAAAAGTTTTTTTATTATTAAATGATTTTGGTAATTTGAACTATGCTGTAAATTTGTTTCTATGTCAATATTGTCATTTGTCGAAGTAGAGTAACGTTGTATCGACAATGAATACTAATCTAGCCCAATAACTGCCGCCATACCAAAACGCAGCTTAGCAGTAGGCATCTAACGCATTCACACAAATTACATGTGATTACTACCCTAACAAACAGCATTGTGCATACAAAGCTGTTTGAGCCATAGCTCAATTACACTGTTTGAAGAACAGCTTAGCAGTGATTTATGTCTTAGTGGCGTGAATATAGGGTACTTATTGGCATGAGGCAGAGTAGTGAAGTGAAAGAGTAAATCAGGTTTGAGGTGTTGGACCGACATTATTTAATACCATAGGCAAGGAAAACGTTTTTATTTTTAAAATAGTTATGCTATAGTATAATAGCTAAACTGGTATTCATTTCTTAGTTAAAGATTTAAGTATCTTTTTTTCACAATAATTTTTAAACTTTTTTTTTAAGTAGGTAAGGTAAGTAAAGGATGTTTTATCTAAAATTTTATAACGTAATGCTAATATATAACAAGTTATCTGCAAAATCGCTAATACGAACCCAAATAACAAATTAAAAAACTTATAACATCACAGATGTACCACAACAATTATGAGGTACGGCCTCATACAAACTCAAAACCGCGGAAACTGAAGCAAATAGCCACATCTGTTACATACGTCACACCCATGCTATGCTCTTTTGCACGAAACTTATCAACTCATTAGGGGGAACACAATGGGACCCAGCGCGCCCCTTGCGTTAATCCGAGGTGCGTATGTGCAAGCACGGTGGTGCTACTTTGATTTGGTAGCTGGTGAGGTATGGCTTGTTAGATATTGATACTGATACGGTGAGATATCAGATGACTTCAAATAACGGACAGTGCGAGCAAGACTCGAGCTCTGAGAGTTCCTTATAGTAAAACGGTTCTATATTTTTTCTTTTTTTATGTTAGCAAGTGACAAGACAATGATGACCCACCTGATGATAAGCACCACGCCTGACTATTACAGATGCATGCTACCGTGCTTAAAGTTTTTAAGTGTTTCCGTGGCACTGCACTGCGCGTATCACCCCGAGACATTGTTGTTAAGTCTCTTTCGCCCAGTAATTTCACTTGCTACAGTGCCCTTCAAACCTAAACACAGTGCAGCTTGCACACTACTGCTTGGAGGTAGAATATCTGACACTGCGGTGGTACCCACCAAGACGGACTCTTGCTGAAGAGTCCTACCACCAGGTTGTTATTGATTGCAAAAAACTGTTCATTGCGCATCGAAACGGCTAACTCCATGATGACCGAGACACCGAGACGTAGTACTAATATTATCTGTTCTGTGGCCGCGAGATTTACCGGCAGTATTAAACACTCTATGAAGCACTCAACTTTCATAAATATATTCCCAGACAAGCTGGACCTAAAGATTTTTATTCTTATATACTTAATTATTTTTTTGAGATAATATTACGGTTATTTTTAACAAAAGATTTCAACGCGCTTTGCGACGCTTGCTTGTTTTAGGTTATCTCCAAAATCATTGGGATATCTAACACTAACTACAGTCATTCATTACAAGTAACATAACCGTTAGTAATTTAATGGAACCTAATACTAATCAACTTTGTAGTTAATAACTATTATCTCTTTAACAAAAGTTCAACACCAAAAATCATCAACCACTTTATAAAGGAGATTTTGTGTGTTTGGAAAACTAGGGAGTTTGATTTCGATGACGTGTTATTTAAGTGCACGTGATCTAATATCGTACGACCGCAAGTTCAAACAATTGAATAATTCCATTTTCAAATTCGAAAATTGGAACGCGTATAATTCGATTGGGCACGCTAATGCACCATCCTTGTTTGTATAAAAAGACCGTTTAAAACAAATCAGAGCTCAGTCGAGCGGCAACTGTCGACGGTGATAGAATCTCTTTGAGAGTTTTATCGAGTTTTATCAACTTTACTCTAATGGGTTTCGGTTTGGGTGGTTTTCCATTATGACGGATTATAATTACGATTATGACGAGGCGATATCTGTAGTTAATTGAAACTTAATAATCTCCGGATTTCGTCTACGATTCTGATTTCGGTTGTATATTTTTGTAATTGATATAACGGCTTAAATATTTTAATTGACTCGCTAATTGTTGAATTAATTTAAATATTCGTAATTATTTAAGGCAAGATTATAAATACTGTTAGCTCTATTTGATAGTTGTTAAAATACAGAGACTTTTTATTATCAGCTTACTTTCAACTAACTTTAAAAAAATGCGTTTGAAATATAGCGTGTATCCGTCACTTACAGAAAAAAAAACTATTATGTCAATATATTTTCAAGTGAATTATCAGCTGTCAAAATCAAGTGTTTTATCTACGTACTAGAAAGCAAGGATAAAGATCCAAGCTTACATACAGAGGGACACATATGGCAGGAAGCGACTTGTTTTATACTATGTAAAAAGTAGCATTGTAGTTTTTTGTATGCTTATAGGTATACCTAATTAGCACAGATTAGCTGTTTCATTTTATCGCACTTTGTATTGCATGTTAGATCTAATGTAGGTACTTATTTCTTGTGTAATTATGTATGTTTAGTATTTAAAGTGATTAAATTAATAAAATTACGACGAATGTGAGTACCTGGACAAACCTATATAGGTTTTTAAGGTACAATATTTAATACTTTGTAATAGTTGAATGCTAATTAAAAAAAAAAAATTGTAAGAGCTTACCTGAACCCTACTCTCCGGTAGGTTGATCTTCAAGGCTACCTCCTCCCTCATGAAGATGTCAGGATACCTCGTCTTCCCGAACAGGGCTTCCAACACGTCTAGCTGTGCTCTCGTGAAGGTGGTCCGTTCTCGTCTCTGCTTCCGTGGGTTCACTCCTGAGGACAAAATTGAAATTATTGGTGGAAATTTCACACAGCGTCATCTAAAACTAAGCAAAGCTTTTACTATGGGAAGTTCGTATTGAGTCAGTGGCCAACGATAGTGACCGACTTTCTAGGCCGCCCGAAGGCCTCTGTCATGGCCTAACAACTTTGAAAAAGCCGGGATCGACTGCTTAACGTGCCCTCCGGAGCACGAGAGCGCTCAGTTGAAATTGCCACTGGCGGTCACCCATCCAAATGATAACTACGCGGAACAGTGCTTAACTTCGTTGATCTGTTAAGAACAACTTAGCCTACGACGAGCGCTCTTTTTTAATGATACTTTGCAGTTTTGAATTTATTTTTGGGATTCATAAACTTTAGTATTCGCTTTGTGGTGGTGAATACTATAATAATAAATAACCATGTAACTTGTAGTAGGTACCTAATTTTTGACACCACTCAACTCCTTTTTTTTTATGTCAGCAAGTGACAAGACAATCAAGGCGCCCACCTGATGTTAAGCACCACGCCTGACTATTACAGATGCAGTGCCACCTAAAGCTTAAAGTTTTTAAGTGTTTGCACTGCGCTTACCACCCCGAGACATTGTTGTTAAGTCTCTTCCGCCTAGTAACTTGCTACAGTCAAACCTAAACACAGTGCAGCTTGCACACTACTGCTTTGAGGTAGAATATCTTACACTGCGGTGGTACCCACCAAGACGGACTCTTGCTGAAGAGTCCTACCACCAGTCCTTACCTTAAGAATTAAATTTAGACCTTCTTCTAACCCTACAAAAAGCTACTTTTCAAACTTCAGACTGACAGCTGGACGATACGTTTATCAAACGAGTATTTTCGTTATTAGCCCTCGATCTGATTTATATAATTTAACTTTACAACACAATAAAATTGTAATAGGTACAGTCGGCTGTCACACGAGTTCGTAATTTGACCAGTGGCTATGCTAATTTAACAACTTATCCAGTGTGAAATATTTGAATTCGAGATTTATTAGATACAACTAATAATATTGGATTTTAATGAACATGCCGACCAGTTAAAGTATAAATAATATTTAACCCAGAGACCGTATTACGAGTTTTTAGAGGCCTTTGGCCGGCCTAAAAACTCTGTCACTAGAGTTAGGCCGCGTTTCCACCAAAGATATGTGAGGATGTGTAGCGAGGGATGTGTTTGTCAGGAACCAATAGAATCACTTCATAAACTTGTCAGAGCGAGGCTAGTTAAATGAAGTGATTCTATTGGTTCCTAACAAACACATCCTTCGCTACACATCCTCAAACGTCTATGGTGGAAATGCAGCCTAAGCCACTGACTTAATAGTACTCTTAGCGAAGCTATCGATCATCGAACTGTTTTTTGGTTTTTGTTAAATATGACATGTCATAACATAATCTTATGACAATAGAGTCAAAATTTCAAAGACAGCTATCCACGATTTATGACCATATCACTGAAAGTCATGTATCACTGTGGATATGATCATTGACCACAGTTGCAATACCAAAGACCACAGTTGCTTGCAATAACAGAGGGCTTGCAATTAGAAGACTTGTAATACGAGAGGGCTCCTTCCTGAGATGTATTTATTAATTAATTTAGAGCCAAGAGCTTATGTATACACTTCAAAATGATTATACTTAATTTTAAGAATAGCCTCGTAAGTTGCCGTTGGCGCCATGGAGGACCAGCGCTAAAGTAGTATGTATGCTGCAAAAATATTAATCTGTTTAAAAAAAAATTGTGATAATCATAATGTTAATACTAGAAATAAAAATAAACTCGCTGTTCCCACAGTTAGGCTCACTAAGGTCAGTAAATCTTTTAAAGGGCAATGTGTACGCTTCTTTAACAAAGTCCCAAGCGACATACAAAATTTATCAATTGTCAAATTTAAAAACTTAATTAAACAAAATCTGTCTCAAAAAGCTTACTATAAAACAACCGATTACCTAGATGATAAAAAAGCTTGGGACGAATGTGCTCCAACTCTACTTGGAATCCATAACAATAGCAAGGGTCATGCCAAAAAAGCGATAGGAACCCAGCCGGTGTTGTTGCCAGTTCTTTTACGGCATGGGCGCGTTGGAACTGGTGTAAATTTTCCTAGCTTGTAAGACGTTTCAAAGTGATCCTTGTGATTCTACTGAATAAATAATTTTTGATTTTGATTTTTGATTTTGCTGCTTTAACGAATGCTGAATGGCGACCATTTTCGAAGACTTATGATCTAAATGTACTCGTATATGCTTAACTGCTTAGATATACACTTTTAATATTATTACTATCTACTATGTATCAACTGTCTCGAAATGAACTTTTATACTTTACTTTACTTTAAGTTAATCAAAATTCTCAATAAATTACTTATTAAAACGATTTCTGTAAATACATTATTTGGAAAATTAGTTTGGTATAAAAATAACTAAGTAAGTTGTAAGGTACCTAATCAAAAAAAAACCCGCGCATTTAACTAGAATTTTGATTTAGCAGTAGGTACTTAGTTTTAGTTCAGTTTATTAGAGATTATTCTTGATCTCCAATAAACTGAACTACTAAGTATACTACTATATCTACTAAGTACCAACTACTTACATTATTTAAATGAAAGCAAGGTTTAAAATTAATTTTATGGTCAAAACAAATTATTACTTATTTAAAAATTTAAATAAATTATGCAAAATATTAACATTTTAATTCACAATACTCAGTAGTGACGGGATCTTAAAATAGATTTAGGTATTAAACCGTGATTATTTTTACAACTATCGATAAAAATAAAATGACTGTAAAACTTTAAAATATAATACAGAGGGATAAAGAGAAAATTTTATAACATCTTATAGAAAGCACTCGAAAGATTTATAAGTACTTTTGTAGTTTTACGACAACTATGCCCGTTAGGTCATGAAATTATTTACGATCTGTTTAAAAATTGATAGATATATGGTATGTACTAATTTAATCCTATTAAACTAAATCTGCTTCCTATTGCACACAGATAACAAGTCACATAATTTATTTGCGTGACCAAAAATCATATCTACATATTGATTGAAAATTATATTAGTTTTTTGTAATAAATCTTAATTTTTGACCCATTCCAATCCATTTTTGCTTTATTGTTAATAAACTAAACAGAAATTATTAAAAATATAAAATACTAGTGGAATGCCCCGCGACTTTGTCCGCGTTCTGACTTTATTTTCCCGCTGTTTTCTAGGAGTTCAATTACAGGAATTCCTTTCTTAGTACACCCATTAAAAGGAACACACACACACACTGAACACGTTAAGTCTCTAGTGCTGAAGGTTTCGGCTGTGCGTTGATCAGTAACACAACTTTTTTATATATTTAGTTTTTCTAGTGATTGATGCTCGTAAACCAAAATTCTCTAGCTAAATATTGTGACTAACTTTCTATTTTACTAATTAAATTATTCATATTAATCATGATAAATAACAAATCACTTTGCAAACGTTAAAAAACCAGAATAAATAATTACCAAGCACTTCATGAAATGATTGTGGGCATCTGTCAAATGGTTAATAAATTTAAATTTTTACCGAGTTCTGTCATAAACTTCGAAAAATAACCACTAACTATCGATAACTTTGTTATTTCCCAACTCTATTCTAAAACCGGTAGAGTCGTAAATTATAAATGCTGCCGGTAAACGTGTTAATATCTTAGGTCATCATTTTATGGTAATATTAAGTTCAGTGCTTCTGTGTTACGGATGCAAAAACATTAGAGTAGAACTAATGGGAAACAAATGACACCAGCAAAGTCTTACTATCAGTAAGTCTGTTGGAAAGACGATTCCCAGTAGTTCAACTGGTAAGACTACTAAAACTACTGGGTTGTGCTAAGAAGACTCTTCGGGTCAAATTATTTTCAAATGTGTCCGTATTGTGTGTTAATATGGTAATTAAAATAAATTAATGTCTATGTCTAATTTAGGTATTATTAGTTCTATATAACAGCAGGGACAAAAAAGTTTTAGCAGTTCTATGACATATAATGATAAAATAATGATATGTCACAGTCCTATAGGATTTTTTTTAAGACAGCAATTCACTGGTTTTTTTATAAACACAGTAATCATCATCACAGCAGCCAGTTTCCCAGCAGCAGGAACATCTAATGTTGACATGAAATGAAACTCGCTTACTCTCAAGCAAGAATGATTAGGTCTTAATCCACCACGCGGACCCAATACGGATTGGTGGCATATGTGTTTCGAATTTAGTTCTTGGACATGCAAGTTTCCTTACGATGTTCCTTCACCGTATGAGAGCACTGGCATTGCGCAGATACATTTTTAGAATAGTAAAATTCATTAGTGCACGACCGGATTATAATAATAAGTTTATTTTTTTTAATAAGTTTATTTTTTATTTCACAAATAATAAGTTTATTTATTTCACAAAAAGCAATGTCTTACACTAATATAAAAAGCAATGTCTTACACTAATATAAGTAGGTTTGTTAGCACAAGTTTGTTACAGTAGGTTAGTTTAGCTAAGGGGTAAGAAGTAGTGTCCATGCGGCAGGCATATAACCGTGACCCCACACTAGGATTCCCTGTATTGTAGTATCTAAGCCACATACCAACCCCATAGGCAACACTTAATTCAAACCAACGACCTTAGGATCGGAAGGCGGTGGTCACTACCACTAGATAGATCATCAGTGCTCTTTAGACCACCAGTCTCATTTAACAGTGCTTGCACACTACTGCTTGGAGGTAGAATCAGAAACTGATTACTTTTTGAAGTTTTTGCTTTCTACAGCTTGCTCATAATTGTTAGTCATGGTTAGGATTATTTTCCTGCTATTTTTAGGGTTCCGTACGTCTAAATTAAAAACAAAACCCGGTCATGATCATCTGTGTGTCTGTCCGTCATTGCCAATTTGCTCTAAAGACAAAGTAAAAAAATCAACTGGACCGTAAATTCGGGATACATATTAATTTCTGTGAACCAAAGACGTGCAACGTCATATTGAAAATATTCAAATAGTCAAATAGTAATTTATTGGTATGGGAAAAGATACACGTCAAATTAAAAAAATAAAATACATTGTCGTACTTACATGAAAAAAAAAATTAAAATACAATTAGTTATAAATAAAAAAGAATTAAGTATATAAAATTATGTCAGGTCAGAAAACGTACACAGCTCGTGTACTTGATGTGCGTCTACGACGCCGACGGTTTTAAGGCTGTTGGCGAAAATTCATTATGTTTAAATTAATTTTCAATCACTTTTCTAATAGCATTATGGTGTTCCCATTTTAATGTCATCTTGAGACTGTGCTAAATCAGAGCGAATGCTTAGCAATTTCTTTTTTTTTATACAACTGAAGTGGCAACCAAGCGTACGGCCCACAAGATGGTAAGCGGTTACCGCAGCCTATGGAAGCTTGCAATACAAGAGGTATCACTCGCGGATTGCCACCTTGAGGCTAAGATCGAAAGCCTAGGCGGCAGAAATAGGTATGGTGGTAGTCCTTCCCCGGACGAGCTCTATCACAGAGAACTCTACTACTCTTAAATCTATTTATCCAACCAACCTCAAGTATTTTAAGTATTTTAAGATTCTCAAGTATTTTGGTAGTAGGTAGCATTTTAAAACTTTGTCTTTGCCATTTCCAAAACTTGAAAAGCTTAAAAAGTTGCTGTTTGTTCAAAAACTTTGGTCGAGTGGTACTGAGAAGGGTATGTTTGAGTTGAGTAATTTTCTACTTAGTTCCAATTAAAATTTATGTTCGATGGTTCGCAAGACTGGGGAATAATAAGTAAGTAAGTTCGTATGAGTCAGTGGCCAACTGGTGACAGAGTTCGCCACTGACTCATATGACCAACATGCGGCTGGGGAGTCAAGGTTCTCGAATGGCAAGGAGCTCGTCCGGGGAAGGACTACTACCATACCTATTTCTGCCGCCAAGCATTAATGCTCGCATTGCTGTGTTCCGGTGTGAAGGGTATGGTTTCCGGTGAAATTACTAATACAAGGCTTTCGATCTTAGCCTCAAGGTGGCATGGCAACCCGCGAGTGATACCTCTGGCATTGCAACCGTCCATAGGCTGCGGTAATCTTGTGGGCCGTACGCTTGGTTGCCACTTCAGTTGTATAAAAAAAAAGAATGGCGACCATGGAAAACGAAATCTAGGAAGGCCTTTATGAACCGATGACATTTAAACGAGCTCAGGAAGTCGATGGATGGTAAAAGTAAGTTCGTACTATGAGTCAGGCGGACAGCGGGTGCAGGTCCGCCTGCGACGCGGAGGTTGCGGGTCCGATTCCCGCCTCGGGGCAAATGTTTGTACGATCTACAAATATTTGTTCCGGGTGTTCTGGGTATTTTCTATATATAATAAAAAAATATCTATCTATGTATTGTATTGTTTATATCAGTCATCTAGTACCCATAACACAGCTCTGTTTAACAGCAGCTTACTTTGGGGCTAGATGATGCTGTGTGGATTGTCCAGCATTATTTATTTATTTATTTATAGTGGTCAACTGGTGACAGAGTTTCTAGTCCGCCCAAAAGCCTCTATCATGGCCTAACTACTTTGAAAAAGCCGGGACCGACTGCTTAACGTGCCCTCCGAAGCACGGGAGCGCTCAGTTGAAATTGTCACTGGCGGTCACCCATCCAAATTATGACTACGCGGAATAGTGCTTAACTTTGTTGATCTGTTATGAACAACTTAGCCAGCTACGTCACGCTCCTGGATAGATGGTGAAGGCTCAAGATGTCATCAATGGTTCTTTGGAGAAAGCCTGTGCCCAGCACCAGATGTCTTATGGCAGAAATGATGATGATTTAAGTCAATAGTTTTAAAATTACATATGATTATGAATACGTGGGTTAGGTTAGGTTAATAGGTATTTATTGTACAAGTTCCGTTCTAGTAACGATACGAGTAACACTTAGAACTCCTATTCTGATTCATTTTGATTCTTGAAAGCAAAGAATTTCAGCCATTATTCATTTAAACCAAAGAGAAGGCATCTCATACAAATGTAGGTTACCGCCACTAATCCTGTGTAATCCTATACAAATTAAATATAATTAACTAGACTGGCATTACTCAAACAAAATTAAGTTTAAAAAACTTTACATCTCTATTTAGAGACCAAAATTCTATGATAAATCGCTTGGACGCGTGTTCAAATGTAAAATTGTCTAGATGTTGTCTAATGAATGGGATAAGACAGACTGCTGGTCTCCGCGTGAAACAAATGCTTTTGTTGTGTTCCATAGACAACGAGAGTAAGCATTTACTTTTTAATTTTGGAGAGAATTGCTAGGGATTTACCGCTTGTTAGACGTTGGGCTTTGCCTGTTATGAAAGTAGGCAAGTTAGCGTAAAATTAGATGAGTTTCTTGTATGCTGAATTAGGCTAACGTATTATTATTATCACCTACATCAAAATAAAAGTAGGTAATTAAGTAAATAACAATGATCACTATGAGTATCGTTTGTTTTTTGAGGAAGTTAAACTAGCCTATGTAGAGAATAATAGGTAAATAAGTAGGTTAAAAACGTACAAATAATAATAAATGTAAGGTTAAGCAGGCAGTATAGAATGATGGAGGTCCAACTAAAGATAGGTATTTTATAATTAAATTCCTTACATGATGTAGCCAACTTACTAATTAATTTATTAGTGCGTTGTTTTGTGTCGTAGGTATAATAAATGGCTTTCAAAAAACTTATAAGATGTAAAACAGGTAGAAAACTAATAGCATAACAGACCAAAAACCATTTATTTTGATGATTTTTTAAATAAAAATTACTGAGGTAGGTACGTAAAAACTGACTAAAAACTATCTTCACAAAAAGCATCACGTATAAGTGTAACATGACATAATTAAATAAAAACAAAACAAACTCTATTTTCAAACTCGCGTGTATTAAAAAGTAAAAATAATACAAAATCCATTCGGACTGTCCCCATTGTAACTATCCCAAACAGACATTTCATACAGACTGTCACATTTGGAACTGAAGCCGTCTCTCTCTATTGTACGAAGGCAGACGTACGCTAGACAAGGACAGATGTATTTCAATTGTGTTTTCAACAATGGCGGGCTAATCCGTATGACATGGGCTTTTTTGGCTCCGATTTTTATCTATGATTTCTGATACGGCTACTGCTCTATGCTCGCGTCTTGTTTATGGTATGCTTGTCTGTGGATGCTAATGGTTTATTCGTGTTTGGATCTCGTTACTATCGGTTTTGAAAGGTGGTTAGATCGACAGATAGGAGGTGGTGTTCGAAATTTGAAACCATGCTTCAGAAGCGGTTAACGGCTGATTAGATAGTCATTTTGACGAAATAAAAAAATGGTTGATAATAAAGAATTAACTTCCGTGAAATTTCTTACTTTAGTTTCAGGGATGATAATGGGTATTTTTGAGGTTAATAATTCAAAAAACATACCGTAATATCGATCTGAAACAAGGAAAAGAATATTATGTTTTACAGTCAGGAATTCAGATGAAAGGTAAATAACATCGATGTAATAAGAAAAGAACCGCTCCTATGTATATATTCATTAGAATATCAATTTAAGGCATTTTATGAGTGCTACATATTATGTCATCTAATAATGATCTTATTTGGTTACCATCATAGCATAAAAGAGCAAGTACCTACCTACCTAATATAGCCAGACATTATAAAAAGTTTTTTTTTTACATTTTAAAATTCAGGCATTAATAAATTCAAACTTTATAGTTGAATTCCATACAAATAAGGCATTGAAAATTCACGGTTATTGTGAAATTAAGCGAGCCAAAAATCCATCAGACGACCACAAAACAAAGTTGGGGATGATACAAATAAATTATTTTCCCGTTTTTCACGGGTATTTGACCTCCCTTAGCACATCTCTTTTAATGACGTGTAAAGTATTCTAGGGGTTAGACAATAAAAAGTGAATTAAACCTTAAAGTAAAGAGCGTAGGTATGTATTTGAGTGAAAGAAAGTTCAGCGGGAACGTCAACTGTCATTTTGACAGCTTCGAGGGGACCGTAATGGGCGCGTTCGGATTTTAAAACCGGATTGTTGTTTTAGTTGTTAGGAGAGGGTTCTTGATTTTTAGGATGCTACTAGAGCAGGAAAAGCTTTACAAATATGCAAAATGTGTTATCTTTTAAGATAATTTCCCGGAATAAATTTAATCTATCCGTACGTTTATCCGTTTTTTTAATGTTCACAGAATAAGCTTTGATAAATTTAGGGCTAGATGACTGCTTTTTACTTTATGCTTTTATTTCTTTGATTTTTCACTGCTTTTTATACTGGAAAAATTGGCACAACCATTGACTAATTAAATAAAAGTCTGTGGCATAACCCAGTTTCATTTGTCTATAACATTCTACATAACAATATAATTTACCCTAAATATAGGCAAGGCATACTAACTAGCAACCCTGGCACGAGGGTATTCTCCCATAAATCATGTTAACACATAAATTGCGTTTGTAGCAACCCTGAACTAGGGGTGACACAAGTTGTGATAGATTACCGTTACGTGAAAACCGTGAATCTAATACAACACTCCAACATGAACTCTAACTTTAAAGATATAAGAAGCAAAATTTCTGTTAGCTTTTATGTGCTGCGAAAACTTGTAAACTACTGTATTTTGAGCTTTACAGTTATGAAAGCAAAAGCGAAAATACATTGAAGATAATAACAACGCGTTAGAATACTTTGCTATTCTATATTGGTTTCAATCTTGAGAGAAATAAAGATTAAAATACATTGTAAATGAGAACAGCATGTGGCAAGTTATTTTATTACCATGATAATGTTGCCAGCCCTAGGGGTGCTAACCGAATGTAGCCAAATTGAAATTTATCTAATAAATTATTGCCTATTTGCTACATTGGGGGTAAAGGTATAGATAGGGGCGGATGTCATTGTGTAGAGTAGGTACTTAGAGGGGGTGTTAAAGTTAATAATATTGAATACAGTAGGTATGGTTGTTAATATTATAAGGTACTACCTAAGTAGAAACATTAAAAAAGGTGCATAAAAATTACGTTTTATGTAAAAATTAATAAAATAATTACCTAGGTAAACTTTGCAAATTTAGACATCATCATCATCATCATGACAGCCTTCTAATGTTCCCACTGCTGGGACACTGGCCTACTCTCAGGCGAGAGTGATTGGGTCTTAATCCACCACGCGGACCCAATGCGGATTGGTGGATGGCACATGTCTTTCGAATTTTTAGTTCTTGGACATGCCGGTTTCCTCACGATGTTTTCCTTCACCGTATGAGAGTATTGGCATTGCGCACAAATTTTCGAACAGAAAAATCTATTAATGCACGACCGGGTTTCAACCCACGACCTTAGGATCGGAAGGCGGGGTCACTACCACTAGACCACCAGTGCTCTAAAAATTTAGACATACATTGTGTCACGAAAACTTGAACGACTCCCAAAAAGACCCAACTAATGTCAGCAAACCAAAACCCCTTTAGAACAAACACACTTTAAAACTAATTTCTTAAAAGTAGTTAGGTGTACCTACTAACTTTATTTTTAAAAAAGGAAAACGTATTTTTAAAAAAGGAAAACGGACGAGTGACTATCGAGACCGCTCACTGCCCGAGTTCCGTACTGTTAAACTATAGATTTTAGGAACCGAAAAATACCTCCATTAAGTAAATTATTATAGCTATATTGCCGCAGTCCGTCCTAGCTTCGCGCGGGTGCAATAAACCCTATGTTACTCACAAACGTAGCATTCTAATGGTGAAATCATTTTTAAAATCGGACCAGTAGTTTTTGAGTTTATTCGTAACAAACTAAAATACAAATCTTTCCTCTTTGTAATATTAGTAAGTATAGAAGTATGGATTTGCTTCGAGTTCCAGCCATTTTTTTCTACTTTCACCATTCTGTTTTAGATCTATCAATGTGATGACAATAAAACTATTGAGTTGATCAGACATAAAAAAGATCCATAAAAATACAGACAGACGGATAGACGGAGTATGAAGAAATGCAAATAATCTATGTTTGAACTTCGTTTGAGTTTTGATATCGGGCTCCACCATCTTGCTAAATCATAAATCCGAAAGGTCATAATAATATTATAATTTGTATGTTTCTCATTTATACGCTGTAAAAACGAATCCAATTTGAATGAAACTTGGAAGGTATAATATGTGTACCAATTTTAATCAAAATCAGTTTAGCTGACGACGTATTTAACTAACAGACATTCAAACTTTTTGGATATATAAACTAGTCAGATACGTGTGAAACGTTTCCAGTTCCACTCTATTTGTCTATGGCAAACCGTTACCAAAAGTATAAAGTCATCACTTATCAACCAGCCACCGCCGCGAGCGCACGTGCCGCCACGCGACACCCACTTATCTATTTGAACAGCAATTCACACTTTTGGCTAATTGGTTTAGTAAACACTTCTATGCCTACCGATGAGATGAGAGCTATTTTCTTTGCTGAAGTTGTAAATGCTTTTTTTCTATGGTGTTTTGTATTATCCCGTCATGCTTTAATATATTTCTACTAGAAAAATTATGCCTTATCTATATTATTATTATCTTATCTGTATTTAATTTGCGTGTGGATTAAACACAACCTATTTTGGTCTTAAAATCACTGTTGTGCCAGTCTTCAACAAAATGAAGAGACTGGTAGGGTATAGGTTACTTATAATGCGAGTAGCTATGTAAAAATACTCGCAGAGTCTAAATTATTTGGTTGACGTATTGTAATACCTACTGCCCGCTTCGGCCACATTCGAAACCATGGTTCAAAACCGGTTTCGAATGCCCCTCACACAACCTTGCTCATGAAAACTTACATGAAGACATAGTTATTTAGCCTATTACTTGTTTGTTTTTTAAGATTTCGTTTACAGAACTGATGGCTGAACAATACAAAGTTATCTTTCAATTTGCGGACACTTACTCCCCCGCGTGAGAACTCACACTTGCCTGTTTATTTATGCAATGAACTTTAATCGAATGGGGTTAGTCTTTTCAAAACAGTGCGGTACCCTATTATATAAATTCTTTATTTTATTTCAAAAAGGTCTTACAGGACAATATTATACATTTTATGTAATTGAAGATAGTAATAATAATGCTAAAGTAAAAGTGTGTATAAATTTTAAGACTTTGAATTCCAGTCTTAGTTTCGACTCCTCGTTCTAACTAAGATTAAACTATATGAGTTGTAAGGCTAGCAAAAAATCTACCGCGGAACGGCCGGAATAGTTTTTTTTATTAAATAAATAATGCTGGATAATCCACACAGCATCATCTAGTCCCAAGCTAAGCAGAGCTTGAGTTATGGGTACTAGATGACTGATATACTTATACAATACAATACAATGTCTAAAAACATTCGCTAGAACAACTTATAAATTAAAAAAACGCATTTAAATCGGTTCACCCGTATATGGTGTGACAAATTCAGATACACACATAGCGGTGATTTTTATAACACACCTCTTTTTGTGTCGGGGGTTAATTAGAAAAAAAAACAAATTTTCACAATCAAAAATTTAGTTAAATAGAACAAGATTAAAAAAAAAAAGTTTTGCTTTCAAAGTAACATCTCCCATCTAGGGCGACACCCTTAACACATGACGTTTCTCACGTTGCATGTTTATCAAGCAAAATGTTTGTTGCTTTAATTATTTATACGGCAGTCCCGCTCGTATCTTTTAGGGTGAATATCCACCAAAGGAAAGTAGAGATTTTTAAATCAACCAATAGAGTTCTGTCGAAATTCCGTCATGTCATCTTCGCGGTGGTATCGAGTATTGGTTGGCTCAACTATTTAGCCGCCATAAGCCATGGTTGTATAAGGTCAGATATTTGTTTACATGTTTTATTAGTTAAATCACTGTCTTCATGATATCAATAATAGACATAAGTAAGAGCAAAATCTCCTATGACAAGTATTTCTTACATAAAATGAGATTTTATCACTGGTAACATTGTTAATCTTTTAGAAACGCACTTAAACATTTGTATTTTGTATTGTATTTGTCTCTCTTACCTGACCACGGGCCTCTTCAACGCAATTTCAATCCAATTCTAATTTACTGCTATTAAATTTTTGTACTTTTGGAAACATGGTTGAATTTGCCGTAGGTTGTCATGAAATGTCTTATTCTTAATAATACTATGTTTATATGTACCTACGTACTATATTTCTTTTTATTACTTGTCGAATACCGATTCGTTAATAGTTCTTCAGCAAGAGTTAGTCTTGATGAATAGTGCTGGATATTTTACCTCCAACATGCGCTACTGCTTTTTGTAAAGTAAGTAAAAAATCTCTTTATTCAACCATATCACAAGGATCATTTTGATTTTAGGTTTGAAAAACGTTGTTTTAATTGAAAATTATGAGCGCAACTTATATCGCGTAGAGCGCAGTGCATGTAGCTGACTTAATAAATAATTATACGAATCTGACTGATGTATTTACTCATCTCCGCTTCGCTCTACTCAGTGGATATCCATCCTAAAAGTCAAACCAAATAAACTCGAACTATCCACACTCAATTTCAACCTATAAAAGCCCAGCAAATAAAATCTCCCTCGTAAACTAGCCAACACTTGCACTTGTCAAAAAACACAATCAGTAAAACAAGACAAAGTTTACTTAGCAATTACCGGCAGAGGGCGCTGTTTGTTATCTGTGGCGAGGGCGAGAGTGCCCTGGAGGTGTTGGGGCGAGAGTAGAAGGTAAATATATTTTAATGTATGGGAAAGTGCTTTTAAACATACAAAAGACATAAACGCGTTCGCAGCGAATTTGTGGATGAATAAAAAAAATAGTTGCAGTTTTTTTTTATTTTTTTTTTTATACTACTAAAGTGGTAACCAAGCGTACGGCCCACTTGATGGTCAGCGGTTACCGTAGCCTATGTACGCATGCAACATCATAGATATCACTTGCGTGTTACCACCCTGAGACCTTAGATGGTAATGTAATGTTTGCTTGATTTGTAAATATTTCTTTTCTATAGATAATATTTCAGGGAAGTTGTGATACCAAGGCATGTTATGAACCCAGCCGGCGTTGTTGCCAGTTATTTTACCGGGTTAGATTATCATAGACAATAGAACTATTTCCTCTACATTTCATAACCCATTTATTTTTATCCATATTACAATTTCAAACAATTAAAAGCAATCTACGCACGCAATCCAACTGCATTGTTATCTAAAAGTTGTTCTTATCGTTGCTCCGTAGCGAAATTACTTATTACCGCCATTTTAAAATGACGTCTCGAGATAGCGGTGACGTTGACATGAGCGTTGCATTAAGAAATTATAGTGGTCAAGTGAGAGTCGGTAATTAATAAGGTTCCGTTAAAAAGTTTATTTTAAATGTTATTACGGATGTGACCAATGAATGCCACCAATAAGGTTTGTCTTGGCAAACAAGGTAATGTTGCCAGCTTTTTGTGCACATTACGAGTCAGTGGTTTAAAGGTGAACTCTGTTTTAATGTTACTATAGTCTGGTTTTTAATTCGAGTCCAAAAAGGTAAACAAACAAATCTCATTGTCAAATGTCAATTTTGTGTATCTCGGAAAAGCAAAACCTTTGGATCGATAATACTTGTACCCTCGTACTAATCAGAATCAGACCTACCAACTGTCTACCAATAAAGATCAACAGAAAGAACACAAGGCCCCTCCATCTATCGACTTCCTTGGTGGCGACTCATTTCATCAACCTTACGAAACTTCTTTAACGCATAATCATCACCATGGTTACCGGAAGAAAGAAAAATGACAAGAACTGTCACTTGGCTCGCAACTAAAAACTTGATTTAAAAAGATATTTTATTTTGTGATTTTTCTTTGTAAATATTTTCATCTGCATCTCAATAAATAGCTTACAAAGTCTTAATCTATTTTTACCTATTCCAACCCCATAGAACAAACTGGACAAAACGTGAACAGGAAAAGAAAACACAACGAGAAACCTTCCGACAAGCACATTCGATAAACGAATGAAAATGAGCCAAATGTGTAATAGCACTGCAAAACCTTACCGTACCCCAGAATGTGACAAGTACCATAAAATATTTACCCAAAAAAAATTTTGTTTTTCTAAGTATTTGCATAACAACTATGAATATTTGAACAAAACTATGCCTAAATCATATATTTTAATTAGATTTAAATGCCATGGCTAGAATAAAAAATTATTACTCAGTAATTTAGCGTAACATAGTTCCCTATCAAAAAGATTTTTTTTTTTTTTGGTATCACAGTTGTTTACCTTTTTGGACTTGTATTACTAAAACCAGAGTATAGTTATAATTATTATTCTGGGGTTTTATCGATAACGAATTGTTACAAAACTGTAACCTTCTAGAAACCTTCAAATATAATAAATAAATAAATAAATAATGCTGGACAATCCACACAGCATCATCTAGCCCCAGGTAAGCTGCTGTTAAACAGAGCTGTGTTATGGGTAACTAGATGACTGATAATTGATTTAATACAATTACAATACATAGATAGATATTTTTTTTATTATATATAGAAATACCCAGAACACCCGGAACAAATATTTGTAGGTCGTACAAACATTTGTCCCGAGGCGGGAATCGAACCCGCAACCTCTGCGTCGCAGGCGGACCTGCGCCCGCTGCGCCACATCGGTCGTCCACACAATATAAAGTCCTAGGTTCGACCAGAGGTCAGGCAACAATAGAATTTAGTCAAATCATCCTTGAAAATATTCTTTTGCAAATTGGCATTGCTCCTAGCGACAAGAAAGCTTTTGAAAAAAATCGACAATGTTAGTTATTTGACCAAAAATTAAATGTTTTTTTTTTAAATTTAAATGTTGTTCAATATTTTTGGTATTAAGGTAATTTATCCAACAGCAGTATTATTATCATGACTGCAAATGCTAACTAATATGCAATCATGCAATATATTTACAAGTACCTAAAATACGAACAATGAGAAATCAATAATTAATTGTATAAGGGTCTAAAGGTACTTATTTCTTAAACCCACACTAACGGAACCTCTATGACTTTATAAATACACCGTTCACTTTTAAATTTATCGATACGGAACCCAAAAAAAGTAAAACAAACATGGCGACTCAAGATGGCGGCGAGTCAAAGAACGCCGCCGGTAGCCGCTTTCGAGTTAAAATCGTCGGAATTCATAAATGATAAATTCAATAAAATTTATTATGATTTGTAAGAAATGAGGGCTCGTAATACGAGTATCATTTTGGTGTGACAATTTATTGTGGAAAATGATTTGTGGCATGGAAGTCGTTAAACTCACAAAAGGTAGATTAATACCGAGCAGTACACTTTCTAGTACCTATCATAAATCAATTATATTACTTGCTAGTAACTACTCAGGTTTCTTTATAAATAAGGTCAATCAACCACCGTAGCGTAGTGGCGCCGAGTCAACTAAATAATACAATATTGCTACTTTTGCGCCTAATTGACGTGAAGTCGTAATCAAACTACTCTGAAACAGGTGGTATTACTAAGCGAACGTTTTGCATCTAAGTATATCTAGTGGTGACGAACGCCATGTCAAAATAATCTTTCGAGGTTTTTTGCTACATTATGATAATGACGTCTAGATGTTAAACACACCATTAACCTGAATTTCTACTTTATTGGATTTTTACCCAATCCTTCATGAACGGATCGAATAAAATTCAATTGATGATCAAATAGCTAAAGATCTACCGTAACAGGAACACATTATCATCATCATGATCAGCCTTCTACTGTTCATACTGTTGTGATACTGGCCTACTCTGTAGCGAAAGTAATTAGTTAATCCACCACACGGACTCAATGTGGGTTGGTGGATTGGAACGATTGGTTTAGTTAAATCTGATCTCTTGTATCTAGTAGAGCGACCAAGAAAGAACTCTTAAACGAATCCACGAAGTATGGTATTTACAGCTCTATACAAATCCAAGACGTCCAATATAAAATATGGCATTTATTAGCCGGACAGTGGCGTAGTAATAATTATTTATTCTGTGCTGCGGCCCTGATTTCACGCGTGTGAAGGACCCTTAATAACCGTGCTTTAAATTACTGTTTAAGTAAAGATGGTTGACATTTACAAAAATTTTTTTTTTAATCAGATTTTTAACAAATATCTTATCTACATAAATATTATAGGTAAACGATATACATACATAAAACCATACATTAACTTAAATTTTGACAGTTTTTTTGTCAAATGATTAAGTACCTACTTAGTCAAGTATGATAAAACTAACCTTAAGTGTAAGTACTTAGGGTTAGTTTTTTCATACTTGAATAAGAAGTACTTAACCATTATTAAACTACAAAGGTGATTTAAATGTAACTAGATAATCTTAACAAAACTTGGTCAACTATCGCTTTCGTGCTTTAGAAGGCACATTAAACCTTCAATACCGGCGTAAACACAGCCAACCATGTCCAATGTCATTGACGTTGGATATATGACCCTAAAATCCCCTCAAATCCCCTTAGCGGCTTCTTTAATCGATACAGTTGACACGATGACCTGGTTATTGATTGCGAGTACTTTGGTTGGTTGCGTAACTGTAGAAAAACACAGACTATAAAAAGGCAGGTAAATATGGCAGAAGGTTACGATCCCAGAAACCATAAATACAGAAAAATAACCTTTTTTTGCCGCCAATATTTCAGTGCTTCGAAACCGGGTTACGAACCAATAATAATATTCATGCCTAGTCAAATTCAATTAGGTATCTACCATTTCAATTAGCAGTTTTACTTATTTTAAGTTTATTAAAGTTGGCATTCCTGCTTGATGCCCTTTAGCGCGTGCGTAACCAAGTTTTGTAACCAGCTACGTAGAATTTTTTTTTTCTTACTTCGTATCCCGTACAAACAATACTTTGTATTTAAATTTGGAGAGGTGGTCATAGGCATGTATAAAAAGTTATGTTTGCATTCGTCCATATCGGACTTCCGATAAAAGTCCAACTAAAAAAAAAAAAAAGCTCAATTAATTATTATGCCCGCCAAAAGATTAAAAAAGCAACTGGCCGTAAATAATTCTAAGGGATGCCGAATAAAAAGGAAAATACAATAAAAATGTTTTAAAAAGATGCCCAGCTGCCAACGTTACGCGAGACTATTGATAGAAAGAGAGAAATGAATAGGCGATTTCATGGGCGCGAAAGAGATAAAATACGGATTAAAACTGAACTTGGAGGATTAATTTTATTTCAGAATTAAATGTGTATTGGATTTTAAACCTAACATCGTCAAGTTGTGTTTACAGATCTAGTTAAGTATTATGGCTTTTTTATAGGCTAGGTATCAACATTCTCATTACGTCGGTCAACATTTGTAAAAAATACAAAAGTTTGTAGGTAGCCAAATTGCCAGTCATCAATAATATTAACTCGTTATTATATAGGCCTCCCAAGAAGTACCACGACGACTGATCCCTCTGACTGATCTGGCCCAGCTGATGATCTGGCCCAGCTGCGGTAACGCAGCCTATGGACGCTTGCCATACCAGAGGTATCACTCGCGTGTTGACACCCTTAAAGGTAGATCGAAAGTCTCCTCTTGTGCCTGTAATTTCACCGGAAACCATACCCTTCGGACCAGAACACAGCAATGCAAGCATTACTGCTTGGCGGCTGCAATAGGTATGGTGGTTATACTATCCCGGATGAGCTCTATTACAAATCAATCTGATCATAATAGGTTTCAGAACGCATCTCACTAATACGTGTCTTATTTGGGCTATTGAACAAACGCAAAGTTTCCGAACGCATCCCACTAATACCTGTCCTATTGAAGGAACGCACTCTATTTACGAGCCGCGAGGGCTATAATCCACCTCTTAGACTCCCTTTTCAAGGTTTCGGTTTTAAAAATGGGTTCTATTTCGGTGACGCGGTGGGTAAGTGCTCGGTTAGGAGAGGTAGCGGGTTCGATCCTCGCTGCAGGAAGTTCACAAGTTCACAAAAGTTCACATGATCTTCAAATACTTGATTTGGATCTGGTGTTTTCTATATATTATTTTGTTAAAATATGTGTTTAAATAAAATGTATAATGTATATTCTATCAGTTGGTTCCCGTGAACAAGCTTTCCTTAGCTTTGGGGCTAGATGGCACCAAGTAAAAATGTCCGTCCCAGCTTCGCACGGGTGTAATGAAACCGTACCCATGCGAAGCCAGGGCGGGTAGTTAGTAATAAATATAGCCTATGTTACTCAGGGATATTGTAGCATTCTAATGGAGAAAGAATTTTTTAAATCGGACTTGTAATTTTTGAGTTTATTCGTAACAAAAATACGAATCTTCTATGAATCGAAATATTTCATGCTATAAAATCAAGGACTTAGATAAAGATAAAGATAAAGATAAATTAGATAGAATGCACAATTTTTTTTTCTTTCGAGTTATTGTGAAAATCATAAAACTATTTGTTATTTCCATCATAGTGAACGTAGCATACGAATTTAAATAATATAGCGTTCTAATAAGAATTTAAAAAATTCCAACCCACACTGCCAACATCAAAAACCAAACTTGCTACTAATTAAAGTAAACTAACAAGCGACTTCCGCTCCCATTTCGGGGGTAGCATGGCAACACAGCTTGGGGGTGGGTAAGCCGCTTAACGGGGAGGTTGGGGCTGTTTTGATTATTCCCAAGGATGTCTTCTTGGTACCTACGTAAATTATGCAATGCTTTCCGCTTTGTTATTTTGACGTTTCGCTCGTCATGTTGGTAGTTGTTTATCTATGGTTAATTTATAATGGCCAATGATAAGCTTTATTGGTTGTTATCTTTTTGAATACCCATTTCAATTTAATACGTACATTTTTTACGTAACTAAGACATGAGAATGTAGGTATAGTTCTCTCGGCGGATCTAGGCTTCTGTGAAGTTAGCCGTTTGTGATGCGCAGACCAATTTAGTTTGAAAAAGCTCTATTGCGCATCGAAACGGCTAACCTCACGGAAGCCTAGATCCACCGAGAGAACTATAACTGCATGCAAATCTTATTCAGCATAAAGTATTATTTATTATTAATCTTTATTTATTTTGTGTGTTCTTATTAGTAGCTCTCAGAGGAAATAAACAAACTTTATTTTTATTCGCAATGTCTTTGTTGAGGATTAAGAAATCGTCATCATGACAGCCTTCTAATGTTCCCACTGCGGGACAATGCCTACTCTCGGGCGAAAGATGGGGTCTTAATCCACCTCACGGACTCAATGCGGATTGGTGGATGGCACATGTATTTCGAATTTTCAGTTCTTGGACATGCCGGTTTCTTCAAGATGTTTTCCTTCACTGTATGAGAGCACGAGCACTGGCATTGCGCATATTTTATTCTAAAACTAAAACTAGTTCTAAACTAAACCCACTGGTACACGACCGGCTGCGAACCCACGACCTTAGGATCAGAAGGCCACTACCACTAGACCAGTGCTCTCAAGATAAACAAATACTTCCCACTATCAGGCTTCAAGTACTAACAATTAATTACAATAACTATTTATTGATGATGACCGAATGCTTTAGGAAAGCTGCTAACAGAGCTGAGTGGAGACGTATTGAAACAGCTACTTAATATAGTTTTACATAATCACGACCAGTCTGTCAAGAGTTTGACGACCGATGTGGCGTGGCGGGCGAAGGTCCGCCTGCGACGCATAGATTGCGGGTTCGATTCCCGCCTCGGAACAAATATTTGTACGATCTACAAATATTAGTTCCGGGTGTTTTGGGTATTTTCTATTATATGTATATAAGAAATATCTATCTATGTATTGTATTGTATTAGGTATATCAGTCGTCTAGTAATCATAATACTAACTCTTCTTAACTTGGGGCTAGATGATGCTGTGTAATAAAAAAATGTTGTCCAGCATTTTTTTATTTTTAAGAGTGCCCGACTGAGAATAAGATTATTGATGTCTCATAACTAGACTCACCTTGTGGAAACCCCACATCCAGCCCGTGGTGCGTCAGCCCGAACGGCCCCAACCCACCCAGCGGTCCCGGCCCCATACCCATGTGGTGAGCGCTGGAATGGTGCGCGTACGGGTTCTGAGCGAGCGGCGACGGCTGCTTCAGGTAATGGAAGTAGTGATGCAGCGGTGTTGTCGAATGGTGCGCTTGTGGCGCCGCCGGTGTCGCAGTGGGGCCAGTTGTTGAGTTCGTCAACAGTGCCATTTTGCGGAGCGAAGGTTGTCACCGATATAACCTCTTTCGCGTGTGGATTGACATGGTGTTGGGGTATTGTTATTGCTTCTGGGGAACTGAGGTGCTGGAAGACATGGTGGATGGACCTGGGGAAGAAAATAGAGGGTTTTGAATTTAATTTTGACGACCGATGTGGCGCAGCGGGCGCAGGTCCGCCTGCGACGCAGAGGTTGCGGGTTCGATTCCCGCCTCGGAACAAATGTTTGTACGATCTACAAATATTTGTTCCGGGTGTTCTGGGTATTTTCTATATATAATAAAAAATATCTATCTATGTATTGTATTGTATTAAATATATATCAGTCATCTAGTACCCATAATACAGCTCTGTTTAACAGCAGCTTACTTTGGGGCTAGATGATGCTGTGTGGATTGTCCAGCATTATTTATTTATTTATTTATTTATTTATTTATAATACAGATAAACATTATTCTACTAGGATTGCCTCTAATCATCATTATCATCATCCACAGCTTAACTTCACTGGATAAAGCCTTACACTTCTTCTGCACAAAGGAATTGTCTCTATGGCTTTATGCACGGTTGTTACATAATGTCTATACAATCCCGAAAGGGGAGTATTTTAATCAATCAAATAAGAGTAGTAGAGTTCTCTGTGATAGAGCTCGTCCGGGGAAGGACTACCACCATACCTATTTCTGCCCAAGCAGTAATGCTCGCATTGCTGTGTTCCGGTGTGAAGGGTATGGTTTCCGGTGAAATTACTGGCACATGAGGCTTTCGATCTTAGTCTCAAGTGGCAACCCGCGAGTGATACCTCTGGTATTGCAAGCGTCCATAGGCCGCGGTAACCGCTTACCATCTTGTGGGCCGTACGCTTGGTTGCCACTTCAGTTGTATAAAAAAAAAAAAAAAATTACGTGTATACTAAGCCAGGTGATGACACCGCAGCACGTAGACCCAGAATGAAGTCAATTTTGCTGTAGATACACTAATACAAAGATCCATCACATTTATAATGATAAATTAACAACATGATGTCGTCTTATTCTAATGAAGTAAAATAAAAAAACTACGTTAATTTTAGTTCGTAAGTTTAGATATTGCTACAACAGTATCGATACAAATATTTACAATGTACCTACTTATACTTAAATTATCATTAGAATAGTAGAGTATAATATTCCTATCATTGGAGGTATCCAAGCATTAGATAGAATGCCAATTATCTCATTCAATAACTTCGCATCGTACGATTGGGTACGTCAATTTCAATTATAACAACCTCATATTTTTTATTGCTAACTATATTACAATTACCCTGGTGAATGGTACATTTTCTGCACTAGTGCAACACTAAAAATTAAAAAAAAACACAAAAGTCAACACGTAAAACGCCTTCGAAATTCAAAGAGAGAATTCGTTACGATTCGGATGTTTGAAGCGTTCGCAAAATTGAAAGGCGTTTTTTTTCTAATGTTGGCAAAGGTAGGTACATGTTTACAGACATTTTGTCACGTATATTTTTTTGGGATGTTACCTGAGGTACCTTTGCTAAATTGAGGGGGCTATGATCTCTCCTTTGTGAGGAAAAAAATGACGAGATGTATAAAGTGATGACATCTGAGCTGAGATGGAAAAAATAGTGGGATCATGCGAAGGTTGAGAAAGATCATTGTAAGCGTTCGTATTATAACATTTAAAAATTGTAAAGTATAAATGACCGATTATTAAGACGCAATTAATAATATACCTGAAAGATTATTTGGTAAGGTTTTTTTAACTCGAAGTTAGAATACCTATTATTTCAATGACAAGCCTTTTAAATTATCAAGACCATGATATTTTAACCCGTATCCATCTACCGTCTTCCTGCAACAAGCTACTATAATAATGTTCATTCATCATCATCATGTAAGTGCAGTTAAATGGAAATAAAAATATAATAAAATAAAATCATAAAAAAAACTGTCGCCTCAACTAGAAAAGATACAAGCTAATTCATATTATAGCTATATCATAAAAAGATCATAATCAATAATAAACTATAGTAATGCCCATTTTATATATCATAAAACAGCTATTTCAGCAACGAGATACTGCTTGAAACTGGCAACATTCCAACAGGGCCATGAATGACTCATTCATTCCTTTGCTAGAATTCCCTCACATTAGCCTGTTACCTGGTTACTTACATCCTAATCGGCTTACTCTGGCACCTGCAGAGCAAACTCAATAAACAGTAATTAAGATATGAAAACTCGTTGGCCATTACGCTGGAAATTAATATTTTTAGTGTGGTAACACTGCGGCATTACTTGCTACGTAATTGTTAAATTTTTTAATATTTGTCTTTTTTATATTAAAATTGTGGTTATTTTAAGTTAAGTTATTTAGGTTATTTTAAGTTCTCATTGAACTTCCTTTTTTAATGGCCAACTCTGGTGACGGAGTCAATAGGCCTACGGAAGTCCGTCATGACCTTTCAACTTTGAAAAAGCCAAGACCGACTGTCCCTCCGAAGCACGGAAGCGCTCAGTTAAAAATGCCACTGGCTATCACCAAATTGTTATTTTGGTTTAGTAAATATAAATTTGCAAGACTGAAAGAAAAGAAAGAAAAGAAAGAAGGAACACTTTATTGGGTCCGCATATTTTTACATAAACTATGTACTAACCATTAGGTACGTACTAATTATACATATCTCATCATGACAGCCTTCTAATGTTCCCACTGCTGGGACACTGGCCTACTCTCAGGCGAGAGTGATTGGGTCTTAATCCACCACGCGGACCCAATGCGGATTGGCGGATGGCACATGTCTTTCGAGTTTTTAGTTCTTGGACATGCCGGTTTCCTCACGATGTTTTCCTTCACCGTATGAGAGCACTGGCATTGCGCACATAAATTTTTCGAACAGAAAAATCCATTGGTGCACGACCGGGTTTGAACCCACGACCTTAGGATCGGAAGGCGGGGTCACTACCACTAGACCACCGGTGCTCTCATTCAATCAATTATACATATCTACTTATGTCTAACTGGAGTCCTTTCAAATCAAGGTAAACCATACTAAAAAAAAAAACATAATAGGCAGGTAAAAAGTAGATAGGTAATGCTGTGTTATGAATGTAGGGCCCATAGGTCCCTGTCTCAGCATAAAGGCTACTTTGAACTAGCATTCAAAGAGAAAAAGACTGCAAAACCTATTGATCGCAAAATTTTGAGACAGTTTCTGCACGTGAACCCACCCGGGAGGATTATAGCCCTCTTTCGAGGAGGCTCGATTTCCTGCAGTGAGTGAATAGACTGATGAGTTTCCACTTATTTTGAAGTATTTTATATTGCGTTTTACGTTTGTCTAAGTGTTCTGTACACTTCTATCGTCTGGCTAGTGAGATTGATGCGACTTTGTTAAAATTACCTTTGTACCTTTGTTATATTTTTATGGTACAGACCATGACAGACGCCTTCGGGTGGCCTAAAAACTCACCAGAGCTGGCCACTGACTCATACGAACTTACTTTTTTATGATACTGCCAACGGATCTCGGGTGTCGTGAAGTTAGCCGTTTCGATGCGCAATGAATCTTTTTCAAACTAAATTGTATTTGCGCATCACAAACGGCTTACTTCACGACAACTGAAATCCGCTGGAAGTAGTATACAAACCTCATTTCCGCAAAGGTGCAAATCTAAAAAGAATAAGCCATCATGACAGCCATTACCTGGTGGTAGGACTCATCAGCAAGAGTCCATCTTGGTGGGTACCACCGCAGTGCCAGATATTCTACCTCCAAGCAGTAGTGCATTACTGTGTTTAGGTTTGAAGGGCACTGTAGCAAGTAAAATTATTGGGCGAAAGAGACTAAACAACAACGTCTCGGGATGACGAGCGCAGTGCAGTGCCACGAGTGTGAGAACTTAAACACTTTAAGCTTTGGGTGGCACTGCATCTGTTATGGTTAGGCGTGGTGCTTAACACCAGGCAGACGTCTTGATGACATAAAAATATATTTAAAAAACTATGTTCCCACTGCAAGGACCAGCCTACTCTCAATCGAGAGTGGTTGGCTACCACGCGGACCGGACCCAATGCAGGTGACAGCTTATAAGTTGGTTTATGGAAATAAACGAATTAATAGTCTACTTACTTCCACAATATACTTCGGGAAACATGTCGCCAACGTCATTATTACCATTTAAAACCAAAGATATCACAAAAAATATCACAAAAAATAACATTGTCACTTTCGGTGTCTGCAAAATGTTATCGGTTCTCAGAAACCACGTACTTTCCGATGGGCACCTTGAAATTGTCAACAAAAGATTATCCTAAGCCTATCCATTATAAAGAACCTAATATCCGTCGCGGGAGTTTCAACCTTCTCGGTTTAAAACTGAAGTTGGTTATGGTATGTTGGTAGGAACGCAAAGATTTCCGCTTGATTAGAATTTTGCGTTTTGGCGGTAAACTCTCGAAAGGTGTTCGATTGTGTAACGAAAAGTGCTTTGGTTTTAGATATTTTTTTTCTGTCGGTACTTTTGAGTTTTCGCGTCAATACCTTTCTTGTTGTCGGCTGGGGAGTGAGGTACAATGAGTTATATTACGAGTACATGCCTATGTATCCACGGTGAGATGAAAAGGGGTCTGAAGTAAGTACCTATCTAACATCACACTATACCTACTAACAATAAAACAATAAAGTAAGTCATTATCATCATGACAGCCTTTTAATGTTACCACTCGTAGGACACGGTCTAACTCTCAAGCGAGAGTGATTGGGTCTTAATACACCACGCGGACCCAATGCGGATTGGTGGATGGCATAAAATGTCTTTCGAATTTTCTTTGTTCTTAGACATGCCGGTTTTCTTACGATGTTTTCTTTCACAGTATGAGAGCACTACGAGCACACAGAGCATTGCGCACGTACATTTTTCGGTCGGTGGGTTTGAATCCGGTCGTGCACCAATGGATAAAGTAAGCCATACCTATTTCTGCCGCCAAGCAGTAATGCTCGCATTGCTGTGTTCCGGTGTGAAGGGTATGGTTTCCGGTGAAATTACTGGCACATGAGGCTTTCGATCTTAGCCTCAAGGTGGCAACCCGCGAGTGATACCTCTGGTATTGCAAGCGTCCATAGGCTGCGGTAACCGCTTACCATCTTGTGGGCCGTACGCGTGGTTGCCACTTCAGTTGTATTAAAAAAAAAAAAAGGGTTGAAAGTAAATAAAAGTTGGTTAATGTTGGTCTTGTTGGCTACTTAATAAATAAATAAGGTGCAACAAAGACAATGCAACAAATTTAATAAAATATTAATAGAGAGACACAGGAATTTTCCTTTTTTTTAGCGTGTTCAATAAATGGACAAGTTATCACTTCCTCAAGCAATTTCAATATGCACCCTTGCAAAAAGACACCACATTAACACCCCGTCCCCCTTAAAATACGGTGTCAATAACGCCGAAAACCTATTTGTCACAATGCAATGAAAGCCATAAATAATATCTCATAGCAAACACACCGCCATATTGTATCGTGAAAAATAAATATACGCGCCCTTTTTGGTGTAATTATTCGTTGAGTTCTGTTTGCGCAGTTGGCAGTAGTGGCTGTCACCGTGACGAATTGCTGTGATCCGTCCGTGGTAGCTAAAAAGTGTAATCTTTGTAATGTATTGAAAAAATCTGCATTGTGTTTGATTGTGTTGAAAATTTTATTAATACGTGATTTTCAGTAACAAAAATACTTTTCAACACACGCGAGCGCTTGGTTTTCAGAAATAGCTGGCTAACATTTGTAAAAAAAATCACCAAAAAAATATGCAACATCTTTCAAGTTAAAAATTGTCGATCGAGTACCTATTTTATACTAGTTTCAAACAAATCATAGTCATGATTTAGTTTTATTCTCAACCTTTTATTAAATGTAACAAGCGCATAATTTATGTAGTTTATATAAGGTTTTTGCAGCTACTAGCAGACTACACCACATTTTCGTACATAACCCCAAACATTTTGTTGTGACAAAGACATTAATTTCGGGCGTGATAATTGCCCACTGTTGGGCTCGCAGGGGCTGCTTTTGTGACAAATTTCTCGCATCGGAACACACTATTAAGAATTTCAATGCGGTTTTTTTAGTTTCCGAAGAACCATTTGTCAAACAATGACAGTCGGCTGCGTTTGTGCGGTTTGGGATCGTGAATGGGAGATTAAGTTTTGTCTGGTCTATCTAGACGTGAGATAGATAGATAGATGGAACCTTGGAATTGACGGATGTTACATAAAAATTCGGGTTTCGCTTGTAAGAATGAACTGATGCTGAGGTCGTAGTAACATCAGGAACTTACAACCTAATCGGGTTCTTACAGAAAAATGACAATCATAAATTGGATTTGAATAGGTACTAAGTAAATAAAATTATTTTACTTATTTGGATGGAGACAAAATGCTAAGCTAATGACGAAAGAAAAAAAAAAATTCTATTTGCGTTGATATCTAAATATTTCTACAAAAACAGGACAATCAGATAACGGTAGCATTCAGAATATTTTGTTTTCTTTACAAAAAAATCTAATTTGTTATTGGACACGCGTGTTTAGGGTACGAGGGTCTAACATAGACTATTGTTGCAGTGACAGTTTGTTTAACATCGGCATTCTATTTTCGAATTTCAAATCGTAGCGACTCTATTCGAAATGCATTCTGAATATTTTTAATTGTATCATTTTAAATTCAAAATTGGTATGTCATTGTTGGCAGCAGTGTTTGTTGTTGCAAGGATAAAATAATATTTATTTAGTATACCTAAGTATAGTTTTGAAATCACTACACACATTCTTATAACAACTTTTTGTTTTACATTTTGTTTTATTTATCTTGGCTAAGAAAAAATCTGTAGGTACTTAAACTTTACTCCTATAAAGGAACCATTAAAATCGAAAGTATTTTGTTCTCCTATTCACAAACACTCCTACACTATTACCCAACCCCAAAAGTGACTCAAATCTCATCTCCCAAGAGAGAGAGAGCTAAGCACAAAACAATCAAACGCACAGTGGGTCCCACAGTCCCGCAGTGGGCCAAATAGACACGGGGTGAAAATGCTAAAAGCAAATCAGTCGGGCCATTGGGGATGAAACCGGATACACTCATTTGAGCAACATTGCATAAATAATTAGGGGTTAATATTGAAGTAAACACTGTCTTAAGATTTGATGAGAAACTAGGCCAACTCTGGTAATTGAGTTTCTAGGTCTCTGTCATGGCCTAACAACTTTGAAAATCTAGTACCGACTGCTTAACGTGCTATCCGAAGCACGGGAGCGTTGTTATTACCACTGGCGGTCACCCATCCAAATGGTGCGCGGAACAGTGCTTAACTTCGTTGATGTTATAAACTACTTAGCCAGCTACGTCACGTGCGCTCCAAGAGAAACTAGTAATGAGTAGGTATAATTAATAATACTATATAATAGTTAATTTAAGTATGTCCAGTAAGTTTTATGAATATTAGTATTATTAGCAGCTACGATTGCCCTACGATTTTTTCGCGCGGAAATCGTGATTTGAACACTATAATTGGTAAACCGTACATTTTACCGAGATAACAAGTATACTATGTGCTATTCCACACTATAACCTATCTCTGTGCTTAATTTGATGTAAATCCGTTCAGCCGTTCTAGCGAGATTGAGTTCATCAAAACTTTTCCATTTTGTAGTAAAATAACCACACGTATTTGACGCGCTAATGCCCTTTAGAAAAAACTGTCATTTTAGTAGCTTGACATTGTTTTTTCTTGTCATTCAACATGACAGACAAACATGGCAGACGATGATAAATTTGAAAGATAGTTTACAGAGGTTTATAGTTCGTTTATAAAGGCTATTATAGTATGTGCGTGTCGTTAGAAGCAAATAAACAATTTAACAAAACAATAAAAAAAAAGAATTTGACGACCGATATGGCGCAGCGGGCGCAGGTCCGCCTGCGACGCAGAGGTTGCGGGTTCGATTCCCGCCTCGGGACAAATGTTTATACGATCTACAAATATTTGTTCCGGGTGTTCTGGGTATTTTCTATATATAATAAAAAATATCTATCTATGTAATTATATTGTATTAAATATAATATATCAGTCATTTAGTACCCATAATACAGCTCTGTTTAACAGCAGCTTACCTTGGAGCTAGATGATGCTGTATGGATTGTCCAGCATTAAAAAAAAAACGCTTATCTATCTATCTATCAAAATTCTTTCCGGGCGCCTGGTCGAAGCGACGCGTGATCCAAAGGCTGGTTCATATCTGGCTCAACGTATCAGCATTGCCGTTCAACGTGGCAATGCAGCCAGCATGTTGGAAACGCTTCCATCAGCTAGTGATTTGGATCAGTTGAGCTATCTATAGATCGTTTGTATCGTTCTTTAGATGGCTCAACTGTTTCATATGTATTTTGTATATTTTGTAATGTAATGTAATTATGTGTATATTATTTTGTTAATCAAAGTTCTATCTATCTGTTAGCCAAGCTCAATAGCTAAATCTTATATGAAGCAATATTTGATGGTCTGCAGGGGCGGAGTCCCCCGGGGCTCCTCTGCTCCGGGGCTTCGCTAATGGCCCGTGTACTCAGCGGTCAGAGGGCGTGGGGGCTTATTATTTGTTGTAATAACTATTACTAGAGTATTAATAGTAAAGATTATAATATCCCAAAAATCTACCACCATATCCATTTCTGCCGCCAAGCAGTAATGCACTCATTGTTGTGTTCCGGTGTGAAGGGTATGGTTTCCGGTAAAATTACTGGCACATGAGGCTTTCGATCTATTCCTCAAGGCGTCACTTTAGTTGTATAAAAAAACTTTCACATTTATAATATTAGTGTGATTATGGTGATGTAGTGATATGAATGTTTCGATGTTAAACAGTCAAAAGTCGTCCACTGGCCTTCCCCAAAGAGTGCCATCAAGCCTTGTGGATGATCTAGAATGTTCACCATCCACTGACTTCCTGGGACCGATTTAATGTCATCGGTCCATCGAGTGCCATCCCGTAGCCATCTCGCAGCATCCACGTAGCTAATACGTAGCAACCACGTAGCTAACCTTTACCAACGTAAACAATACGTGGGCTGAGTGTGATTCCGTAGCCATCACGTTATCGCCACGCAGCAATTTAATTTAGTAAAAAGTTACCGAAAGCAAGATTACCCATAAATAAATAAATAATGCTGGACAATCCACAGAGCATCATCTAGCCCCAAGGTAAGCTGCTGTTAAACAGAGCTGTATTATGGGTACTAGATGACTGATATATACTTAATATAATAATACGGCACTTCATCAATCGTCAACTGTCATCATCATCAATCGCTGGAGCCAAAGTGCCAAAGCGCTCGACGGAGCAACACATCTGCCGAAGAACAAGTCGATGGTCCTGATGATGTCCCGTGGAGGGAAGAAACACAGTCGATATTTTACATTTGAGGTTAACTGTATTAACTGTTTGACCTCATTGGTTAAAAGGTTAAGCGGAATAGTACTAGAGATTTTTCGTCTGTTTTTTATCTTGTAATGGATCCGTCAAAATGACGCCTTAATCTATCAATATAATAATATGGGTATAGGTTGGCTACGTGGTTGCTACGTACTAGCTACGTGGATGCTACGAGATGGCTACGGGACGGCGTAGCATAGGATTATCGTATTTACGTTTATTATCTTGGTTTTGTACCTGAATATAAAAGCTGAATATTAAAATCTTGGTTTGTTATAATCATAACTGTATTATAGTTGCGTTGACATGACACGCACAAAGAAGTTGCCACATTTATTGAGAAACCCGCAAAAAATAAAATTATTAAAGTAAAATTGTTATATTTTAAAATGTCTCTAGAATATGAAACCTCACTACAATACAATACAAAATGCGAAGTTTGAATGTTAAAATGTTTACTCAATTATTTGTTTTACGAATTGATGAACTTTAGTATATTAGTGACTATTAGTAGGTAAATTTTTAAGTTTTTTTAGTCGACCAAATTTTTTTTGTTACTGCCTAAAAATAACAAACATAAGATGCTTTTTACTAAAAACTAAAAAGGTAGGAGCTAAGAAGGTATTATATTATGCAAAACGACAGCAATAATACCTGGTGGTAGGACTCTTCAGCAAGAGTCCGTCTTGGTGGGTACCACCGCAGTGTCAAATTGTCTACCTCCAAGCAAACGTGTGCAAGCTGGACTGTGTTTAGGTTTGAAGGGCACTGTAGCAAGTGAAATTACTGGCGAAAAAGACTTAATAACAATGTCTCGGGGTGATAAGCGCAGTGCAGTGTCACACAAACACTGAAAAACTTTAAGCTTTGGGTGGCACTGCATCTGTAATAGTCAGGCCAGGCGTGGTGCTTAACATCAGGTGAGCGCCTTGATTGTATTGTCACTTGCTGATATAAAAAAAAAAAATACATTATTAAACCTAGAATATTATTTTATGTTATCTGCTAATACATAAACGACACTTATCATGTTACTAATAAATTCATTGCACTCGCCTCACTCCCCGGCTTCGTATTCATAGTATCAATTCGTTTCATATTTTCAATTTATTACTCGGTACCTACTCCCCCTCGCGTGACGACAAAAGGCGCGTGCGCCATTGTAAGGGGCAATCAGTGTTGCCAATTGATAATACTAATTTCGATGGTAATCGAGATATCCGATTCGAATTACGAAGATTGTGGTTCTTGTGATTGAAATTGGAATTCATCAGAATATGAAGGAGGTTTTTCATTGTTTTCTTATTTAGTTAATTTTGATATCTAGTGGTGATTTGGATTAGTTGAGCTATCTATAGATCGTTTGTAACGGTCTTTAGAGTGTTTAACTGTTTCAATGTATTTTGTATATTTGTAATGTACTTACCCTACTTACATACTTTAATTTTAGTTTGTTCTTTGAGATACGATGTTGTCTAGAGAAATGTCATTTAGAGAACTTATAATTATGATTTTTAAACAAAAGAAATCTCTTGAAATACTATGTTGAGCTAAATCTAATATTTTGAAATTCAGTTTAACATTGAATCAAATCCACAGCAATGGATTATTCCCCATCTCAAAATCCATTTTTGAAACCAACCAATAGCGCTCAGAACAAAGTCAACATGCATTATTACACCGCTCCATCGAAATGAACACCAGTGGAATTCAACCGAGTAAACAAACTCTCAAGAAAATCGATACGAGTGAGCGAGCGAGCCCGATGCACAGGATAAAAGGAGATAGAACACAGGGGGAGGTTAAGGCGTGGCTAAGCTCCCGCCTCAACTGCACTTTTTAAAAGTGTAAGCGAGATAGTAACAGTTTTGTCAGTCTCAAAATCTAGAATCTGTAAATAAAACAAGTGATTTACGTTTCTTCGAAGTGTTTCTGGCTTATTGCGGCTATTTCAGGTTATAGTTTAAACTCTGTTTTATTGTAATAGTAATAAAGGTGTTATTGACGTTTGTAGAAATGAAGGTCGCTTTGAAGAAAGTTCAAACTTTATGAACGCATTTATTTCAAGTTGAGAAATGTTTTGGTTTGGATTACAGGTTTTATTAGGTTTATGGTATTTTTTATCTATTACCAAGGTAAGTTGAAGTTCAAGCGAGATTAGTAACTTAATACGTAGGTACTACCTACTTAAGAAAATATAATTAAACCTAAGTTTTGTCAATGTTATCTATAAAAGAATAAAATTAAAAAAAATATAGATTAAAAATAACTTTGTTTGCAGCCGGCAATCTCAATAGCAGAACACGCAAAATACATTGTATTTACCTGGGGAATAGTTTAAAACCTGGCAACATCAGGAAACAATACTGTCAACATTCCAAATACGAAAATTTAATTAATGTTTCCTCTACGTGACGTTTTAAAATGGAACACACAAAGGTACTTTATCGTGCCAGATTCGCGGCGTTTGAATAACTTGTACGTGATTGTAACAAATGAGTGGTGCTTTTGTGTACACAATAAAAAACCTAGTTTTGTGCTGTGTGTGCGGGCATAGACCAGAGAATAGTTTTGCAAGCCATTGCCTACATTTTATTGAATTACTAAATGAATATTTCTAACACTGTCTAACTTGAAACGAATAACATTGTAACTACGCGTTACCATCAGCATTGTCACAATGTAGGTATTAATCTTATGTTCCCGGATCTGTGGTATCAATCATACTGACTCAGGATTACTTGTTGATAAGGACAACAACTCGATGAAACTAGTAGTAGTTTTAAAAAAATATATTAAAAAACCTATAAACAGAAGTTTACTAATCATACTTAGCGATAAGTTATCTCAAATTCTCATACGAAACAGACTTTTTATCGAAAGTAATCTCAACATGTTTTTACTTCTTCAAACTTCTAGGTACGAATACAAACGCTATTTCTTTTCTAAACAACCAATTTAAAAATAGTCAGTATTCTGTGGGTATTTAGTAGGTTTATTAGTCACAAAAGAGTCTGTCCAGCATTATTTATATTTATTTATATAATAGAGAAGGAAATGACAGATGTCCGCCCCATAGGTAGCACGCAAAACTTCCCAAACGACTATAATTACTTTTATTACCCCAAACAGGACCGGGTGACGAAAAAACATTTTTTATAGAAAAGGGCGGACCCAGGGGGTGAGATAGGGCGTGCAACTAATTATTATTTTTATTGAGTATGTGCGGCACAGGCTGAATGATGCTCGCATCTGCCTGATAAAAAAAAAGTTATTGTTTATGGTTGTCAAAAAATGGCGGGGATTATTGTGCTTGATCGATGCTTTGAAGAGAATAGAAAGGGTTCTTTTGCGTCTATTATACAACTGAGCTACAAGTAGGTTAGGTAATGCTTAAATTCAAAAAAGGTTGATAAGTAATAAAACCTTGAAAGGCAAGTAGGTAGGGTACTAACCTGATGAGTTTTCTTCACTTTCTGAGACATTAAGTATAGTTCGCGCGGCGGATCCCGGCCGTTTCAATGCGCAATGGAGCTTATTCCAACTAAATTTTTTTTGCGCATCACAAACGGCTAACTTCACGGAAGCCTAGATCCGCCGTGCGAACAAATACCTAACCTATCAGTATCAAGTTGTTTTTCCCTGATAATATTATACCGTAAACCGATTTCCACGCTATTTACGGTAAATTGTTAGTCAGTTACTTATTATACTTCATTGGTCATAACAAGAAGCTCTATTTACAGATAAACAAAGTACTACCACAGCATTCTATGATGCTTACAAAGCTAAAAAGCTAGCCCAGCCTGTGTTGCCAGTTCTTTTAAGGCATGAGCGCGTTATAACTGGCGTAAATTCACCCAGGTTGTAAGGTTGGATTCGACCAAATTCGAATAGGCACTATTCTCCGAATAAATCATAGTTATTCGTAAGTAAACTGGCAGTTTAATTACGAATAACACATTTCTTTTTCTGTGGAGTTCGAATCCAGCCTAAGACGTTTTAAAGTGATCCTTCTGATTTTATTGAATAAAACTAATAAAACTCTTTTGACTTTGACAATCTACATTAATGGTAAAGTTGAAGACTACAGACAGGAGACAGACATTATGTTACATATAAACACGATTTCAAAATATTCTCTCAAAAAAGCCACTAAACCGGAGCTTTTCTATACAAAATCGCTCCACGAAATAAATACTATGAATTTCTATCATACAAAACTAAACATTAGTAGACTATGTTAGCTACCGAATAAAACAAATAATCTTACCAAACACCGGTAGCGTAACTAAGTAACAATAACAAAGAGAACTGCCCAGTCATACAATCCAGTCATACGACCCAGTCATACAAGCCAGTAATACAAGCCAGTCATGCCCAATTAGGTGTTGCGTAAGGCTCAGCGCACAATGGTGAATAGTATTGGGTATTGCTTTTTAAACTATTTTGTAAGCTAGGTTGCGTAGGTAATAATCATCATTAGCATAAACAGCTATAACAGAGGCCTTTGCGTGGCCTATAACTACGTCACTAAAATTGGCCACTGATTCTACTATTTACACCATACAATAAATTGCATGCAAGAATTGCCTTATCAAATCCATTTTCGAACATATTTGTTCCAAAATCAATATGACAAGGCAATTCTTGCATGCAATTATTGTATGTTGTAAATGGGCCTTAAGGCTGCGTTTCCACCAGAGATGTCACCAATAGAATCACTTCATTTACCTAGTCCCGCTCTGACAGCTGACGTGATTCTATCGGTTCCTAACAAACACATCCCTCGCAACACATCCTCGCACATCTCTGGTGGAAACGCAGCGTAAACAGTCGACATGATATAGACCTCGGTGGTGGCGCGGTGGGCGATTGGCCCGGTTGGGAGCGGCAGGTTGGTTTTAATTCCATGATCTGCAAATATTTGTTCCACTTTTGGGTGTTTCTTCGATCTCGTATTTTAAGGTATACAAAAATGTATGTGTATGTAAAAGTTGTTTGGTTCCCATAGTGCTAGATTGCGCTGTGTCAAAATGTCCTCATTTAGAATAGAATAGAATTGAATAGAATAATTTATTAGCAAAGATGGCGACACATTAAAATATTAAGAGTAGTAGAGTTCTATGTGATAGAGCTCGTCCGGGGAAGGACTACCGCCATACCTATTTCAGCCGCATTACTGCTTAATGCTCGCATTGCTGTGTTCCGGTGTGAAGGGTATGGTTTCCGGTGAAATTACTGGCACATGAGGCTTTCGATCTTAGCCTCAGGTGGCAACGCGCGAGTTATACCTCTGGTATAACTCGCGCCTCTGGTGGCAAGCGTCCATAGGCTGCGGTAACCGCTTACCATCTTGTGGGCCGTACGCTTGGTTGCCACTTCAGTTGTATAAAAAAAAAAAAAATAAGATTAACAGTACTAACATCTTTGATTCGTCAAGTAATCTATTTCACAGATTTGGTAAATACTAATAATAAAGATAAATAACTAAGTACACAGAGTCATAACATAACATTACAATACAATTGATCAGTCAGCAAGTATTTTACTTATTTTATTTGATTTTGTCACCATTTTTTTTACTAATCAACTTGCCTAACGTATCAGCATTGCCATTCAACGTGGCAATGCAGCCAGCATGTTGGGAACGCTTCCGTCTGGTAGTGATTTGGATCAGTTGAGCTATCTATAGGTCGTTTGTAACGGTCTTTAGATGGCTCAACTGTTTCATATGTATTTTGTATATTTTGTAATGTAATGTTAATTATGTACATATTTTATTTTGTTTTAATAAAATGTTATTTTCTAGTATATAATATTATATCTATTGAATGTTACTTGCCTAACGATAAAAAATGATTCACAAAATAACAATCAACATTTTACAGTTTTACTATCGCACTGATAAAGCAATAAAGATAATCTGATAAAAGGAAGGATAGCGTAATTCAGGTTTCCTGTAACCAGCTGTAATTAGCCAGCTTATGATATTTTGGTATCTAGATACTGTGAGTAGTAAAATCCTTGATTTATTTTCATAATATTTATGGGCACTGGATACAATTATCTAAGCATTTTGAAAAACATTCAAATCAATTGATTCACTATCAGAGTTCACATTGATAAATAATTAGTGGTGGTCATTTTTTCACAGCGTCATTTAGCCTCAAATTAAACGAAGCTTGTACTATGGGAACGAGATAACTGTTACAATACACATACATTTTGTATACATAACGTTATAATACATATAAATAAATAAATAAATAAATAATGCTGGACAATCCACACAGCATCATTTACACCTGTAACTTTTCTAATGTTGCTTGAAATAAAGTTTTATTATTATTATTATCATCTAGCCCCAAGGTAAGCTGCTGTTAAACAGAGCTGTATTATGGGTACTAGATGAATGATATATACTTAATACAATACAATACATAGATAGATATTTTTTATTATATATAGAAAATACCCAGAACACCCGGAACAAATATTTGGAGATCGTACAAACATTTGACCCGAGGCGGGACTCGAACCCGCAACCTCCGCGTCGCAGGCGGAACTGCGCCCGCTGCGCCACATCGGTCGTCAGGACCGTAGAAATACCCAAAAGTGGAACAAATTATTAATTATTAATAGATTATTGACAATGGGGACCACAAATGGAATGTTTTTAATAATTTTAATAAATTTATAAAAATCCCACTGTCCCCATTAACTGTGTCCCCGTTAATGGGGACATTGGGAATACACCAGAATTTACAGTTCATGCATACGAGTACATTTGTCGCACATTCGTGTCGATTCTGTTGTTGTATTTTCTAAACATAGTTAACTATAATTATCGCTGTCCTTTGTATTTCAATTCTTTAGAAAAGGACCGCATCAGTTTTAGTTAATTTAGTTTGACGACAAATGTGGCGCTGTGGGCGAAGGTCCGCCTGCGACGCAGAGGTTGCGGGTTCGATTCCCGCCTGCCGACAAATGTTTGTAGGATCTGCAAATATTTGTTCCGGGTGTTCTGGGTGTTTACTATGTATAATAAAAAACATCTATCTATGTATTGTATTGTATTAAATATATATCAGTCATCTAGTACCCATAATACAGCTCTGTTTAACAGCAGCTTACCTTGGGGCTAGATGATGCTGTGTGGATTGTCCAGCATTATTTATTTATTTATTTAGTTTAGAAAATGTTACAAAAGAATCAACACAATTGTCTCACAACATACATAATGACCTTTAGTGCCTGTAACCAAGTTTTGTAACCAGCTACGTAGATTTTTTTTTCTTACTTCGTAACAACTCCAAACAGTAGTGTGCAAACATTACTGTGTTTAGGTTTGAAGGGCATGTAGCAAGTGAAATTGGGCGAAAGAGACTTAACAACGATGTCTCGGGGTGATAAGCGCAGTGCAGTGCCACGCAAACACTTAAAAACGTAAAGCTTTGGGTGGCACTGCATCTGTAATAGTCAGGCGTGGTGCTTAACATCAGGTGGGCGCCTTGATTGTCTTGTCACTTGCTGACATAAAAAAAAACGGAGAACGAGCCCCAGCCGTGTGCACATTAGAAAGCTGTCATGTTGAGACCGCTCGTAATTAGAGAAGAATTGATGCAGCATCTTTGTATTCACACGCATCTAAATAGGTCTATAGATACTGATGATTTTTTAATAAAACCAGTTTCACCTTTAGACGACCGATGTGGCGTAGCGGGCGCAGGTCCGCCTGCGACGCGGAGGTTGCGGGCTCGATTCCCGCCTCGGGTCAAATGTTTATACGATCTACAAATATTTGTTCCGGGTGTTCTGGGTATTTACTATATATAATAAATAATATCTATCTATGTATTGTATTGTATTAAATATATATCAGTCATCTAGTACCCATAATACAGCTCTGTTTAACAGCAGCTTACCTTGGGGCTAGATGATGCTGTGTGGATTGTCCAGCATACCATCTGATAGATATATATATATATATATTTTATTATATATAGAAAATACCCAGAACACCCGGAACAAATATTTGTAGATCGTACAAACATCGTTTGTCCCGAGGCGGGAATCGAACCCGCAACCTCTGCGTCGCAGGCGGACCTGCGCCCGCTGCGCCACATCGGTCGTCATTTTTGTAAATAAATTCGTCACAACGATAAGTTATGAATTAATATAAATTAATGGAATCGCGGTATGACTTATAATTTATTATGATTTCAAGTCTATAAATTAGCCTACCAATCTTACCATGCGACATTAAAATCGAAAAATCTGATTTCTAACTGAGAACTCATATTTTATAACTCATCGTAAACATATTTTATTTGAATTTTAACACGTTTAATGTAGGACAGGTACTTTTATTACTATATTAACACGACAGATAATTCATATAAACTAATTTAGTTATAGGTAATTAGATGATAGTGCTATTCGTTTTTAATTTCGATTTAGGGTTTTATTAGTAGTAGGCACAGAACTATATCTAAGTAGAATGAGTGACTGTATGTACCCGTACCTCGCGTGCCGAAAAGACGGGCTAAGTAAGGGCTGTGTAACCTCTTTACTCGCCGCGAAACTCAGTCAGCTCCCAACCGAGGGCGGTGTGGTGGTGTGACAGTGCCTAGAATCTGTTTGCCGCGTGCTTATCGATGCTTTTAAATCATTCATTTTCGCGCGGCTTATGTTTCAAGTCACTAAAATACATTTGTGTGTAAAATACAAATACGCAAAATGTTACACGCTCGGTTTCCATACAAATCGACGAACTCTTTCATTCTAATTAAATATAGTTCTGTGGTAGTAGGTATGAGTACGAAAGTTGGCAAGTTCTTCACTAACGCAACGGTTCCGCATAGTCATCATTTGGATGGGTGACCGCCAGGGGTGGTTTGAGTGCTTTCGTGACTCTTGATGGAGTGTCCTACCACCAGGTACAGCAAACTAAGTGCGAGCGCATGTTTTTTTAATTTGGACTTAAACAATAAATACGCCATCTTTGTTTTTTTAACCGACTTCAAAAAAAGAGTTTATCAATTCGCCTGTATGTTATTTTTTGCGATTTAACCGCCAAATTATGAACTTATTTTTTTGGATGATAATTATTTTGTTTGATTAGTAGGTACCTAATATTTCAGACTAGTTATAAATTTGATCGAAATCGGCTCAGTACTTTTATGAATAAAATATCAAAAACGTGTGAATAACTACATCGCCTCGTATCACCAATTCACCACATGCCGAAACATTTTTTTTAGTTTGAAGTTCTTGTAAAGTTCTTGAAAAATGTATCTAATCATGAACTCATGACAGCCTTCTAATGCTAAGACACTGGACTACTTTCAAGCGAGGGTGATTAAGTTGTATAAGGACTTTAACTTGCTTGTTTTTTTTTTTATTCACTGTTTTAGAGCATTGTATTTTACTTAGTAATTTATGTTATCGAGTACCTAGCGTCTACATAAACCTAACATAGGTTTTTAGGCATTAGTAACCAGTATTGTACCAAGTTTTTTTGATGAAATAAATTATCTATCTATCTATCTAAGCACATATATTTTCCGAATAAAAATTATTGGTATCACGACTATGATCGGAAGGCAGAGTACCACTAGACTAAGGACTAAGGACTTGACATTTTATTTTCTCTGATTATTTGGACATGTGTATTTTAATTTTTCTTTATAATATTTTATTAATTTCTTTTGTGTAAAAAAATTAGAATAATGTAGTATATTTAATTTTAGTTTTAGTTATAATTTTAATTAATTTCAAATACGATTTTATTAATTGTTAATTAATAAAAAAAAAAAAAGACCACCAGTGCTCTTGAAACCTAAACTAAAAAACGTTACTGTTAATTTACGAATATTTTTATATTTTAATTTGTTAGTTCTATTACTTATTATTTTATTTTATTTGAAATAGTTCTGTTTGTTTTTTAATTTTATTTTTAATTTTTTAAGGACATTTTATTAAAACTGTAAATATTTATATAGCTAGATTAACGATTTGGAAATCTGTAATGTTAATTCTAAGTTTACATGAATAATTAACGATTTGGAAATCTGTAATGTTAATTCTAAGTTTACATGAATAAATAACTAAATAACGACTGCGACAGATAATAAAATAAATTAGTGAAAACGTGACGCAGAATGGCCAATTTGCTAAAAATTTTGTAAACATCACATAAACTCAACTAGACATTGATAGTCGAATAAAATTGTATGATAGACTTTTAATACTATAATAACTTTATTTGACATAATCAGAGCACGAGATAAGGAAAGTTTTAGTAAAATAACTTAACATTCTTGGAAACGAATAATATTTTTGATGGCGTAGCGTAGGACCGTTGTTTGAATACTGTCAATATTTATTGCTTATATAGGTAGATAATATAAAATCTTTGCGTTATATACAAGGCAATACGGTATAATTATTGTATATAATGTAATGTTTTAATATTTTACCAGTAATTTTACTTCATCATGACAGGATTCAAGATTCAAGATATTTATTTGCATAAATAAGTGTTACAGAAGGTCTTAAAAGTAATATGGCACTTAGAACTTATTTGCCCTTTTCAGGCATTGCAAATATATAGGCTATCCACGGGACAACAGTCTTCTAATACTCCCACTGTTGAGACACTAGTAGGCTAGTGGTCCCAACAGTGGGCTCAAATTATATGTAAGCTATCCATGCTGGGACAACACCCTTCTAATGCTCCCACTGTTAGGACACTAGTAGGCTAGTCCCAACAGTGGGTTCAACAGCTCTCGATTAGGTCGGTTTTAAACCGCCACGCGGACCCAATGCGGATTGGTGAATGAATGACACATGTCTTTCAAATTTTTAGTTCTTGGACATGCCGGTTTCCTCACGATGTTTTTCTTTACCGTATGAGAGCATTGCGCACATTAATTTTTCAAACAGAAAAATCCATTGGTGCACGACCGTTTGAACCCACGACCTTACGATCGGAAGGCGGGGTCACTACCACTAGACCACCGGTGCTCTACAACGGTAATTTCGGTAATGAGGTATTTTCGTCGCAAGTTATTAAAAAAAAAATCTTCCAGTGAATTAAAATGTCAGAAAATATTTAAAACCAGGGTGTAACCACAATCTCTTAAAGCAATATTGAAATAATATTACACTGTTTTTTGTATGCAGAAATGTCAATCTAACATTATTTCAATATCGCTTAAGAGTTTGTGGTTACGCACCAGAACTAGACTCACCCAGATGCCCGGAATGCAGCCTAATCTACCAATTGCAAGCTAATACCATATTAAACCGTGCTAATTTAATAAAACTATCTAAATACCCCAAATTACAATACAAATAATCACCAATACAGAAGGTATTATACTTGTTCGTGAAAATATTATCTGTGGTTAGCTCTTTGATTTCTTTATCTAAATCACCGAAAATTCTTCGATTAAGTCCCCGATATCAGTTCGATATATTATCTACATGTCAGAATAGCGATAAATTCTAATTGATGATTTTAAAGTAATCTAATTAGGTAAAAAATAACAATGTTTGTTCAGATTAGGAAATTGATAAATTTCATGCGTTTGGCATAGATTTCCACGTGATACCCTACCTAATACCTACATAACTGAAGTACCTTATACCTACATTACTAAAGGTTCAACAGCCTTCTTATGTTCCCACTGCTGGGACACTGGTCTACTCTCAAGCGAGAGTGATTGGGATCCACGCGGACCCCAAAGCTTTTGGTAGAAGGCAAATATCCTTCGAAATTGCCCTTGGACATGAACAAGAACTAAAAATTCGACATGCGCCATCCAACAATCCGCATTGGGTCCGCGTGGTGGATTAAAAACCAATCACTCTCGCTTGAAAGTAGGCCTGTGTCCTAGCAGTAGGAACATTAGAAGGCTGTCATGATGATAATGAGTGTGGGCTAAGGAGACGCCATATAGCTCGTAGAACTGATATCAGCTGAGGAATGGCGACCGCTAACTGAAAAATTAGGAAGGTATTCATAGCACAGGCCCCACTCGATGGCCCGATGACATTACAGCGGTCGCAGGAAGTCGGCGGCAAAAGCTCAAGATCGGTCGTTTTGGCTATATAAGCCTATGTCCAGCAATTGACTTACTGGCCGATAATAATGATGATGATGATTACAAATCGAAATCGAAACACGTTGTTCTAATTAAATTTCATATTAATTAACTAATAAACGCTGCCAGTTTTAATTAACTCTAAAATATTCTAGTCATTTAGGTCATATTATGCAATTTTACGATCTGACACCCGGATTTAGAGGTTATATTAGTTTTACTCATAAAACTATCGTGAACTATATCATATATTTTTACAAACGGGTGTTATCACGTACCGGTATATCGGTGAAGAGGTACCGACACTGTTTCGACTCAATTTCGAGAGTCTTCATCAGGGTTGAGTGACACGGCGAGCGTCTTCGTCCGCGTCGCGATATGCACTGCGGGCTGCGGCTCCTCTTCACCGATATAACGGTACGTGAAAACACCCGTTTGTAAAAATGTATGTGTTATATTAGTTCTTGCGGCAATGGACTTGCAACCAATGGAGCTAAAAGTGAGCTAGTTTAAAATATAATTGACCGAGCGAGCGAAGCGAGCCACACGTCTCCGCTTCAATTCTGGTAACTCTTTGTTTGTCAGTTTGTTGGTACTCCTCTGCAGATCGTATTTTACAAGCGATCTGGACGAAGTTTGATCTTGGATGGCCCATTTGATGGTCAGCGGTTACTACGGTTACTTTGGGTTAACCCTTAAACAATAAAACGCTACCAAGCGATATCCAGTAGTCTAATTAGGCGCATCGTTAGGGGATGCCCCTGACAAACAGACAAATGTGTTTAATTGGCTGTTAGCATCCCTTATCTAATCCTAGTGAGGTATGATCTGTTTGTTGAACTAATGATGTGATCGAATCATTCTTTATGCAATTAGTGATGTGTTTTGTGCATCAAAGAGTTTGGTATCAGTGGAATCGTGTAGTTGGATGTTTTTTTTCTTCTAATTAATTTTAAAATTTAGTTTTGATTCAAAATAAGCCTTGTCTAATGAATAAAGCAATATTGAGTCTGGGTTATGATGAAATTATGCTTACTTTTTGACGATCGATGTGGCGCAGCGGGCGTAGGTCCGCTTGCGACGCGGAGGTTGCAGGTTCGATTCCCGCCACGGGTCAAATGTTTGTACGATCTACAAATATTTGTTCTGGGTGTTCTGGGTATTTTCTATATACATAATCAAAAATATCTATGTATTGTATTGTAATAAGTATATATCAGTCATCTAGTACCCATAACACAGCTCTGTTTAACAGCAGCTTACCTTGGGGCTAGATGATGCTGTGTGGATTGTCCAGGATTATTTATTTATTTATTAATGGAATATTATATTTTTGCTTATTATATTATATAGCTTATATATTATTATTGCGCTTTAACTTGCAATTTTAATTAGCACCATTTTTATTAACACAAATCAACAAAACGACCAATTAAGAAAAAAAATACGTGAGCAATCATGTTGATCAAGTTGGATTTTTTATAAAAATTACGGCGCCTGTTTGGAATACACTGTGACTTAGATTTTTGGAATAGGTAGAACGGGGCTTATGTTTTGGGTAGAACGGGTAAAAATAATATTGGGTAGAAAAATTGTGGGTTAAACGAGTAGGCACTCGGAAAATCCGTTCATAGTGGGGGTTTTAGATACAAAAGAAACCTCCGGTTTGAGTCATTTTACAGCGGATTCAACTCGGCGATGATCAGTCATTCAGTTTATGCTCGTTTATGTATAGATAAATAAATAAATAAAATAAATAATGCTGGACAATCTACACGGCATCATCTAGCTCCAAGCTAAGCAGAGCTTGTGTTAGGGGTAATAAATGACTAAGGATGGATTCGACCAAACTCATATAAGCTCTACTCTTCGAGTAAATCTATTTACTCGCGAGTAAACCGACAGTTTCCCCTTGTTTTTGACATTTCTTATTCCGCGGAGTAGTTATTCCATATGTTAATCGAATCCACCCTGATTGGTACTATGACATACCTAGATAGACATTTTTATTATAATACATAGAAAATACCCAGAACACCTGGAACAAATATTTGCAGATCGTACAAGCAATTGTCTTAAAGCGGGAATCGAACCCGCAACCTCCTGCGTCGCAGGCGGACCTTCGCCCGCCGCGCCACATCGGTCGTCACAGATAATAAATACTTGGAGGTGTAGATTGTAGAAGAAGATAGGTTTTCTATCCTTCAAATAACATACCTAAGTCCAAAAGGCAAATTGATAAGATAGGCATTTGAAAATACAGTAGTGTGAAAACAGGTTGTCGCAAATTAATCACTCCGGCAACAGATCAACCTCGACTCAAGTCAAGCGGTTTATTTGGCGAAGTATTCTTTGTACGGAAAAATACACTGTTAGTTTAAATAAACCTACTAAGCAATTATTCTCTCCTATGTGTGATTCTTAATCATTACGACGTCTGCCCTTATATGTATGTATGTGTGTATCGGTTAGATCATTTAAACTACGCAACGGATTTGAATGCGGTTTTCATCAATAAATAGAGTGATTCAAAAGAAAGGTTTGTAGCACCCGTGCTTAACCGGGACGGGTTTGCTAACTTGTGAAAATGATTAAAAAAGTAGTAAACTCTATACCTACTACAACGCACACTAATAACCATAAGCATGTAGATGTACTATGTAAACGTCTAACAGTCAGTGGCCCACTCATGGACGCTTACGAGCAGCATTCAACACGCTCATGCCGCATTATCTTTGGTCTCCGCATTTGCATAACGTAAAGAAAGGACGTCAACATGCCGTCGGCGCGCGGTCACCACGGCCACAGCCGCAGCTTGATCTATTGCTGACTGCTACTTATAGCTGGTCTATCGACATGTATAGCCTACATCATGTTGATGGCTGGTTAACGGCGAGTCGTTGGGGCGAGGCAAAACCGATCTGGTGTTGATTCCATTTGTCTGCGTCAACCTTACCTTTTCTTTGAAATCGTCACCGCACGTGTACTTTGCAATATTTACCTACTTACTTTAATCATTTTTGGGTTGTTTTCAACCTAAATTAAGTCGGTTTTAGATAAAATCAAAATAAAATTAAAAAGGTTCTGCATGTTAACTATGTTTTTGCTTAAATAAATATTTAGATTTAGTTACTTCATTATATAAAAAAAATATATCAAGATTATAACTTCATAATGTAAAAAAAAATCTTGCAGCAATTCACACCAAAAATTACAAAAGCACCAACATTTTTCAATAACTCGTCGCGTTTTACCCGAAATGGGGTAACTCAAAAACTGTATAAATTGCGCCAGGCGTGGCCGCGTCACGCCCACTGAGGGTTGAACCGCTTGGAACCCTTCAGATGTTTTATGGAGGTAACGCTGGCAATATAAAATACCTATATCGTACGGTGAAAATGATTTTGGGATGTCAGTTTTCGGGTATATTTTTTGTTAGAATTATGTACCTACCTGGTCATGTCCTACCTACCTGTAATTATGTCTGGTTAGTTAGTACTTAGTATCTACATATAGTCATTTCATGCAGATTTAATAATTAAATGATAAGAATTGAGATGGGTACTCAATTGTAAGAAACTATTCTTGTACATCATGTAAAACACGTCGAGTGTTTTAATAATTTTAATATCCGGCTATAAAGCCGGATATTAAAATGCTGTGCTACTTATAACAACATGATTTAAATAGTTTTAATGCATTTATAAAAAAATATTTAGTTTAATGCATTTATTACCCCAAGATACAAGCTTTTCGTTTATACCTATTGGTTTTCGCTGAGCTAGATATGTATTTAAATTAGTTACTCCTAGTACTAGTACGTCATTTTAAATACACGGTAATGTAATATGGTGTATCAACAAGTATAGTTCTCACAACAGATCTCGGCCGTCGTGAAATTAGCCGTTTCGATGCGCAATGGAGCTTTTTCAAACTAAATTGTCTTCGCGCATCACAAACGGCTAACTTCACGGAAGCCTAGATCCGCTGTGCGAACTATAACTTGAGTTTAAATCTAGTTTTACTCATCAGAGTCGTGAGTAAGTAACGTTTAAATAGGTACCAGTTTTTTTTTAAGTAAACTACCTTTAATCTAAGCTCAATCCTGACTAAAAAAACTTCAAAAAAGCATTAAATTACGACTATAGAAAACAATGTAAGTAAGCTTAGAAACCTTAATGTTCAAATTTAAAAATCAATCCTAAACAGAAACGACCTAACCTCGTCATGTTTTTATGTAAAAAAAAAACTTTTAATAAGCATGTTTTTCAATAAAATCTCGTGGAGCGCTCGTGACGCAGCTGGCTAAGTTGTTCTTAGATCAACGAAGTTAAGCACTGTTCCGCGGGGTCATCATTTGGATGGGTGACCGCCAGTGGCAATTTCAACTGAGCGCTCCCGTGCTTCGGAGGGTACGTTAAGCAGTCGGTCCCGGCTTTTTCAAAGTTGTTAGGCCATGACAGAGGCCTTCGGGCGGCCTAGAAACTCTGACACCAGAGTTGGCCACTGACTCATACGAACGAACGAACGAACGAAATAAAATAAAGCAGCCTTGTTCATTCTAGATTTCTTTCCGATATCTTATCGTCATCGTGGCAAAAATTTCACAATATCTATCATAACCACTCTTTTCAACGCTGCTTATTTAGTTTAATAATAATAATGAATTAATTAACAGTTTTCCGAATCGTACTAAGCATCTTACTGGTTTAGATTTAGATAATTTTCTCAGAATCTATTATAAGCCTGTGGGTTATAATGCCTGTGGTATAGTTCGCACAACGGATCTCGGCCGTCGTGAAATTAGCCGTTTCGATGCGCAATGGAGCTTTTTCAAACTAAATTGTCTTTGCGCATCACAAACGGCTAACTTCACGGAAGCCTAGATCCGCTGTGCGAACTATAATAAGTATGTGTATTTCAAATATTGTTCTGTGCTTATCTGTTTTCATCACAAGATATCTTTTTTTTTTTTTTATACAACTGAAGTGGCAACCAAGCGTACAAGATGGTAAGCGGTTACCGCAGCCTATGGACGCTTGCAATACCAGAGGTATCACTCGCGGGTTGTCACCTTGAGGCTAAAATCGAAAGCCTCATGTGCCAGTAATTTCACCGGAAACCACACCCTTCACACCCGAACAGCAATGCGAGCATTACTGCTTGGCGGCAGAAATAAGTATGGTGGTAGTCCTTCCCCGGACGAGCTCTATCACAGAGAACTCTACTACTCTTGTGAAACTTTTTCATTTTTAGAAATATATTTATTTCATTTATAGTTTAAAAACGATTTCTAACTTACTAACCTACTTGTTGTGTTTTAAAAATAAGTTACCTTTATTAAATATAATTTTGTCTAGAACATATTAATATTTATTTATTGAAAAGCCAACATCTTTATTACAGTAAATTAGACATCCTTTAGCAATAAAGAGCCAATTATCTCAACTATTATTATAAATATATTTATACTTGAACTTCCTTAGAACTATGTAGGAATATAGTACCATCAGCATTATTTTAAAATCAGATCTAAAAAAATTTAAACCTAATTTAAATTAGACAAGACGAAATTTCCAAAAAAAATTTAAACCTAATTTAAATTAGACAAGACGAAAATTTAAACCTAATTTAAATTAGACAAGACGAAATTTCAAAATGTCATTCTCTAAACTAAGGCTGTTAAATCATATAACAAAAGTGACAAAGGGGTAGCAGATTAAATTCATTTCTATAATGGATATTATACACCCCACGTATTAACCCTTGAATGCTTTGCACGTGGATATACTTATTATTATTGAATTGAGGGAGTGAAATAGGCGATTTAGGGGTTAATGGTTTGCAATCAACTAGAAACTGAGTAAGGCTTATTTATCTACTATTATATCATTACTACACACATTTATTTTTACTATATTTATAGTAAAAATAAAAGAAAACACGCATCTTGCACCGCCGCAGTACTACTACTTACGTAACGGCTGAAAAATGCCAACGAAATTTAAAAATGTGTTATCATAAAAACTACCTACTATGTGGGAAAACATCCTCAAGCAAACTATGAGATAGTGATAAAACATTTTTTTATATCTAATGTAAAGTGTTATAACATTTTTGTAAGTATTATTAAGTATGTATAGTTCTCTCGGCGGATCTAGGCTTCCGTGAAGTTAGCCGTTTGTGATGCGCAAAGACTATTTAGTTAGAAAAAGCTCAATTGCGCATCAAAACGGCTTACTTCACGGAAGCCTAGATCCGCTGAGAGAACTATAATTGCAATCAAAAAATGAGATAGAAGGTTGTAGGTACTTATGAAAAAAAATATTATAATCATATCACAAAAACAAGTAAGTAGAGCTACTTATTAAACAAGGTGAACTTAGATAATATTATCACGATGCGATATTGATCTTATCATCAAATAATTTTTTTTGGCCATTACTGTATCTATAATTAGGTAGGTTAGGTATATACCAAGAAGAAGATAGTTCTAGATTAATTTCTAAAATGTTCTAAAATTATCATTTAGGTTGAAGTTTAGTTAATTTGATATTTTTTATTGATTAAGTGGGTAGATCTGTTTACTATAAAACAGTCAGCTATAAATATAAAGAAAGCGGGTAATCATAAATTAATAAATAAATCGAAAATAGATTACTAAAAGTTCATATTGTTGTTTATTTTAGTAGCATAGGTACATTTATTTATTTATGTTTTTTGCCTGCACTTATTTGATCTCGAACGCGTTATTTTAAAAAAATATTTAAAAAACTTACCTAGAAACGTCAAAATCCAAACCAACGGAGCACAAAACTCGACACTAATATATTAATCGATTTTTTTTTATTTCGATGCGATCAATCACTTGACACGACACGGCACGACTGTTAGTTAATCTTATCGATTAAAACGGCTCAATTATTTGTACAAAGTCCACTACATAAAAAATTGAATTAAAAAAAGTTTTTCGTTGATATAAACATAGGCCAAGCACAGTCCGACACAGCTATACTTGTATAGTCTTCGGATTAGGCATGCGTCGTGTTCCGCGGCCGAGGTCGAAGCCAGACTGCCGCGCAGCGTCGCCCCGCGAGCGCCCCCCACCCCTCTACGAAATTTCAGGTAAAAACCATAGTAAAACGACGTTTTTTTACGATTTTATTCTTATTTTGTTGACAAAAATTTGTAGTTCTTGAACGTGGGTGTAACAAAGGCGTTAATGGGTGGTCCTGACTCCTGGTTGCTGTATTGTTTGGTGATTAGTGGCCTCTTTGTTTTACTGTTTTGTTCTGGCGCCAGCACGCGCTATTATGTAATTCTGTAGGTATATTAAACCCTATTGTTTTGACTTAGAACCTATCTTATGTTAATTAATCAATTATTTTAAACTTTGTTTCAGACTTATTCTGTAGTTTATACAATTGCCATAATCTTTATTTAGACCATTTCAGTAGTCCTAAAGCATACAAAAAAATATAAATGTATTTTAATTTGGTAGTTTAGACAATTACCTACAACTTACAAGAGCATGAACATCGGAAAATGATTTTTTCGCTAGCTGTTATCGCACTTTTTTCAGGATAAAATGTAGCGTATGTCCTATTCCCAGTAATTTTCTATCTATGTTTTAAATTTCAGCCAAATCGGTTTTGTGGTTGTCGATTAATAGAGGAACAAACATATATCCAAGCATCCAAACTTAAGTAACTACCATTAGTAATTATTTGGTGTTGGACCAAATTATTTATAGTTCGCACAGCAGATCTAGACTTCCGTGAAGTTAGCCGTTTGTGATGCGCAAAGACAATTTAGTTTCAAAAAGCTCCATTGCGCATCGAAACAGCTAATTTCACGACGGCCGAGATCCGTTGTGAGAACTATAACAATGAAACTATGATAATTAAGTGAATGATAAATCAGATGTTTTTTTTTTATTTTTTTTATACAACTGAAGTGGCAACCAAGCGTACGACCCACAAGATGGTAAGCGGTTACCGCAGCCTATGGACGCATGCAATACCAGAGGTATCACTCGCGGGTTGCCACCTTGAGGCTAAGATCGAAAGCCTCATGTGCCAGTAATTTCACCGGAAACCATACCCTTCACACCGGAACACAGCAATGCGAGCATTACTGCTTGGCGGCAGAAATAGGTATGGTGGTAGTCCTTCCCCGGACGAGCTCTATCACAGAGAACTTTACTACTCTTTGTTTTTAAATGTTTATTCTTAAACCTCTATTATTAATTTATTTATTTATTTTGGTACTTGTTTTAATTTAGTTTTAGTTGACATTCGTTTTTGTCACAGACCTTTAAAAAAGTTTTATTCGATATAAAAATAACATTTTAAAAATAAGCTATTGCAATTTCACAACAAGCAATTCTTAAAATAAAGAATTAACCACTTTCACGCTTTCATTGTTTACACGACAATACAATTTATAGGAAGTCCATCCACAGTTTACGGTAGTGGGACATTGATCATATTTCACAATAGATCTATGGATCTTGCCAATGATAATAGTAAAAAGTTAATCCTTCTTTTAAAACTAAAGAAATAAGTTTTGAACAATGACCATTTAGGAAACCTTAGAATTATGTTATTAACTGTTAAAGTGTAATTCTAAAAAGATTGTTTAAATAGTTTTAAGGCTTTAAAATGCATGGGAAAATAAGTAGGTACCTAGGTAGGTATATATTCTCTCAAGGGATCTCGGTCAACGTGAAATTAGCCGTTTCGATGCGCAATGAAGCTTTTTCGAACTAAATTGTCTTTGCGCATCACAAACGACTACTTCACGATGGCCGAGATCGAGAGAACTAATTTACCTGCTTAGGTTTTCAAGTATAGTTCTCTCGGCGGATCTAAGCTTCCGTGAAGTTAGCCGTTTGTGATGCGCAAAGACAATTAGTTAGAAAAAGCTTAATTGCGCATCGAAACGGCTAACTTCACGGAAGCCTAGATCCGCTGAGAGAACTATACTATTATTCCTAATAAACACAATTGCTTTTTTTGATTAAGTATCTACCTGATTGTTTGTTAGCTAGGTAAAAATGTGTATTAAAAATAATAATATATATAAAATCATAAAATTACGAAATTAGAACATTAAAATTTGAAACCGAACACACACCCGCGTTTTAGTCGGCGTCCTAAATTCAAACAAGGAACCTGTTCCCGTTCCGTTTCACGCAACAATTTGAACAACCTAATTGATATAGGGGCTATAAAGACGAAGCGCGCTACTGGTCCTACCTTTTACCTTTGCCACCATATCGTTATAGGATTAGAGAAAGGAATATAAAAAATATAATTTATATTCATAGGTTGTAAAACTAAGCCTGGTTTTATTGGATTATTGGGGAAATTATGAAAGTGGTTAATATTAGAAGAAGTGTAAATGCAGGTGAAAATGCTAAGATAAAACAAGGCTATAAAATCTTTCCAGGTTTCATGTTGTAGCGTTTTATAGTTAGAAGAAGGTAAATATCAAGATATCGACTAAATTATATAATAATAATAATGCTGGACAATCCACACAGGATCATCTAGCCCCAAGGTAAGCTGTTGTTAAACAGAGCTGTGTTATGGGTACTAGATGACTGATATATACTTAATACAATACAATACATAGATAGATATTTTTTATTATATATAGAAAATACCCAGAACGGAACAAATATTTGTAGATCGAACATTTGACCCGAGGCGGGAATCGAACCCGCAACCTCCGCGTCGCAGGCGGACCTGCGCCCGCTGCGCCACATCGGTCGTCAAAAAATTACGAGCTTAAAGTTTATTGAGTGTAGACAAATGATATTCAAGGTATCATTTTATGGGTCGGTAGATACTCTACTAATTTCTAAAACTACTTAAGTACGTAAATCTATTTAATATATTTATCTAAATACAGACCCCCGGTGGTCTAGTGGTAGTGACCCCGCCTTCCTATCCTAAGGTCGTGGGTTCAAACCCGGTCGTGCACCAATGGATTTTTCAGTTCGGAAAATGCATATGCGCAATGCCAGCTCTCATACGATGAAGGAAAACATCGTGAGGAAACCAGCATGTCCATGAACTAAAAATTCGAAAGACATTTGCCATCCACCAATCCGCATTGGGTCCGCGTGGTAAATTAAGACCCAATCACTCTCGCCGAGAATAGGCCAGTGTCCCAACAGTGGGAACTTAAGAAGGCTGTCATGATGATGATAAGATACAGACCAAACATATACATTACCTACCTACTATATAGTTCCCAAAGAAAAAAAACTAAGTAAGTCCCTAGTTTTTGACAAAGGTTTTCAATAACAGACCTGTTAATTTTTTTGTTAACGCGGTTCTCTGAGCCTGAAACACGAATCTTTACCAACCTAATTTGTTTTCAACGGCTGACATTTCCATCAGCATTTCAAAATGCAAATGACAGCTGATACCTGATACAGCCATCAGAAATGTTCTATATTGCCTATAACTTAGGTATGTTACATAAAATATTCATAAATTTGTAAAAAAATACGGCGCCTTGCTGATTAGATCAAATACCTACACACGCATAGCTCTCAGTGGCTTTAGATAACTTTAATATTGTAGGTAGGTAGTTAAACAAATTTTTCCTTGTTCAATTTACCAAATCTTAATCTACTTTGCCAGGTAAAATGATTGGATGGGGTAGGTAAATTTAGTTGTGCATAAATTGATTAAGAAATAAATGTAGGTACTTATATTTTTTTTTTAATTATGACTTATTGTATTGCGTTATCATGACGACAGACAGTATGAATTAATTTAACTTTTTTTAGAATAATAATTATTTTAGGTTTGATAACATATTTGTAGGTTTTGAATTTCGATCTTCGAACCACCAAACACCTATTTCATTCGGGATCGGGAGTTCTCAATTCAAACAGTAGACTCGATATTCGAAAATTCAAATTACGTACCACCGTTTTCAAATGTCATAACTTTCACACCTACCGAAATGTTTTTACTTTTACTAATTTGCTATACTATTTTAAACTTTAACCATAAAGCTTAAGGTTTAAAGTAGTTTCACTAGAGTGGCTGTTAGAATCGTTTTAAATTATGAGTAGCAGTTGTAAATGTCATTGGTTTTGTCCGGCTAATGAAGGAAATCATAGCGTGGATAAGACCAAATAATTTTTATAGTGTTCATTAATTATTACCTAAAAATATCTGTGCTCATAATATTTTTCCTAAAAGACCAGCCTCTTTCATACCAGTGACGTATGAAATTATATGTGACATGGCACATCGCTTGTGGCTACGTCTACGTAATTAGGCCACTACCAGTAGTGATGATCCTGCCTTCCAAATCTAAGGTAGTGTGTTCGAAAACTTTGAAAACGGTCACCTTACTATTTCAATAATTTTATGTCATAATAATATAATTTAAGGCAATTTACGATTTCTATTTATCAAGACAAGATTTAAACTAGATTTTTTTTATTTAGCAAATGGCCTTTTTTAACTCTCCTAATGGCTGAGCATCATGTCATTAATTATTTACATCATCATTAATTTCATGTCAATATATCCAGACAAAGTATTATGGTGCTGACTATAGAATGATCTAACTGCATCCACATCTGGTACCAGTTCCATCATATATTCGTACTTACAACATACGGACCAGTGCGAGGTCGGTTCGGTATAAGTATTTGTGTTTATTGAGTATTTATGTATTTACATATCCATCCATATCATCTTAAAAACTTTCCCAGGCATCTGTACTTTACACATCCAGTATGGACACAACAGAGGTTTTTAAATTTAATTGTCTTTGCGCATCACAAACGGCTAACTTCATGACAGCCGAGATCAGCTGGCAGTAGGTACTATAAAAGCCTTGTTTGCTTATCCATACTACTCCTTCTCCTACACGTCGGTCGGGCGCAACAAAAGTGAGATATAAGTTAAATACAAGTTTTTTTACTTGAACGCGGCGTATAAATTTATGATATTTTGTGGTTATTTATCCAGAGCCGGGATCGTAGGTACCGAACGTTTTATGTCCCCTAATGGACCCTGAGGGAGGCCTAAGTAAGTGAAGAGGTACCAACGTGTAACTAAACTATAAATGAAAACACGAATGGTAGTCAACTTTTTTTACCTGGTGGTAGGACTCTTCAGCAAGAGTGAGTCCGCTTGGTAATAAGTACCTGCAGTGTCAGATATTCGTGCAAGCTGCACTGTGTTTAGTTTAGTGTTTTGACGTAAAAAATACCATTCATAGGTATCAATATAAAGTTTTTTGTAGGTTAACCAAATTACTCTAAGACGTCTGAGTTACATAGTATGTCTATTTTTTTACAACAAGTCAACAAAAGGTACCATTTAGGTATACTCCTTTCAAACTTTTTGTTAAATTAAAACAGTTCATTTTAAAATACTGGCAAAAACTTAACTGTTCCTTATTTTATTAATGCCACATCCATTGTTTCTGTGGCCAAGGATCCAGTGGTGGTGGTCTACCGATATACCTTGTACTTACTACAGTATGCTACAGTGTGTGTAGGTGCCAGTGGTGCAATTACAGGGTGTCCTAGCCATGACCTCGGTGGCGTGGTGGCCGAGTGACCGGTTGAGAAGCAAGAGGTTGCGAGTTCAGGTTAGTGTCAAAATCCCCTTTGGAGCTCGAAGCTCTGAAGGAAAAATAAGCTATGAAGTGTAAGATCAGATGACGTCGTCACCTAACGGCTCTGACGGACACGGAAGACCAGCGCTGGTTGTCAGGATCAGCACATGCTGAGTCAGGGTCCGTTTTGCAACTACTTAGCTAATTACTCCATCATTTATACACTTATGTATTTTCTTGTGTACGTTGCTAATAAACTTTATTCTATTCTATTCTATTCTATTCTATTCTATTCTATAAGGGTACAGCAACAGTTTGGAGTAGGTGCATAGAGGCGGACCGATTTTTAAAGATTTAATAATATTATAAGTAATTGATAGATTCAGGCGTTACTTTGCGCAAATCCATTACAAGATAAAAAACAGACGAAAAATATCTAGTACTACTCCGCTGGAGCCAAAGTCTTTGGCTCCAGCGCTGGACGGAGCAACTCGTCTGCCGGAGAAATAGTCGATGGTCCTGATGATGTCCCGTGGAGGGATGAAACACGTGTCGATATTTTTCTTTCGAGGTTAACTGTGTTAACTGTGTGACCTCATTGGTTTAAAGGTTAAGCGGAGTAGTAGGTACTAAATATTTTTCGTCGTTTTTTAACATTTAATTATTATACAAATTAAGTATAAAGATGTTTGTTTTTTTTTTTTATACAACTGAAGTGGCAACCAAGCGTACGGCCCACAAGATGGTAAGCGGTTACCGCAGCCTATGGACGCTTGCAATACCAGAGGTATCACTCGCGGGTTGCCACCTTGAGGCTAAGATAGAAAGCCTCATGTGCCAGTAATTTCACCGGAAATCATACCCTTCGCACCGGAACACAGCAATGCGAGCATTACTGCTTTGCGGCAGAAATAGGTATGGTGGTAGTTCTTCCCCGGACGAGCTCTATCACAGGGAACTCTACTACTCTTAAATATATAATGTATTGGCATCACAGCTTTATTGATGAAGCATGTTAATTGATGTGTGATGCATTCATTAGAAAATACGTAGAAGATCCAAATTCCAACCAGAAAATAAATTATAGACAAAGCCATATTAATACAACAATGAACTAACTAACAACCAAATAATGTAAAAAAAAGTGATTTCGCATGACTCTTCTCGCTTGAGTAAATAGGTATTTAAATATTTCCTAATGGTTACTTCTGAAAACGATTCATGCCATTTGCGACTTACGTAACTTTACCATTTTGTAATCGATTGTAGGTCAATGACCTTAAAAATTCTTAAAGTTTTGCCTCAACACATCACCAGCAATGAGGTTTTTGTAGTAAAAAAAACAATCAATGAATACCATAGACAAATTTATGTCCATAGTATTTTTCCTTTTTTCTTTTTATTATTAAAATGTCACAATTATAAATTCCTGCATTATTACGGACTGGCCAACGTAAATCAGAAACCTTAAAAAAGCCGACATAAAAGGTCACCCTACACTAAACCATTAATTGTCTAATTTAACAAATGGTTTCTTCCCTTGCTTGTCTAGTTAAGATAATAACAAGAAGCTAAGTTAAAAACCAGCTATGTATGCAATAGAATTCGATAATCGAAATTCTCGCCCGGAAACGTATAAAAAACGCGGCAAAACTTTCAAACTTGGAACTGAATGGAACGTCATTTTTTACGTCCGTTAGGGTTGTCGTAGTGAAAAATGATATAATTTATATCGGTAGCGGCTACCCGTTTTGTATGCGTGATAAAATATAAATAAAAATAAAATATTTTTTCTCTCTTCTACTAATTTAAAATGTTTCCTTATCAACGCGCGGTACGATGCGACAAAAGGTTTAGGGATGCGCTTTTTTGTAAAATATTATCGATATCAAACTTTTGACAGTTAAAATCTAATAATGACTACCTACCTACCTACAATGTTTATACCTAAGACCCTAAAGAAAACAGAACAACAGTAAAACTCTCCTGAAACTCATGATAACTTAAGTACCTACATAAAGAAGATATTTATATTTTGTAGCAAACGTTGCGTGTTGATGTCTTTTTCATTTAAAATAAAACAGTCTTCACTTTCGCACTCATACACCAACAAGCGATAATAAATTAACAATAGCTGATAAGTTGCAATTACTCACATAGCTGTGCTCGTAAATTATCACGCCACTTTTTTGCTCATAATTGCATTTCAACTTCGTAATTAAAGATGTTATCGATAAAACGGCTTTTAAAAACAGCACTATCACACACACACGCTCGAATCAAAGCGCGCGCTGGCTGGCACGAATGAAATATTTAAATTTGGAAGCTGATTCCGTTTATGGCTACTTAATTTGGGTGATTCGATTTGAATTCAAAAAAAAGGTTTGAAAAAACTGGCCGTAGACATTCCAACGGCGAGCGGTGGACACTGGTCCTACAAGTATAGCAGATTTTTATAATTTACTAGCTGTTGCTTGCGACTTCATTCGCGTGGAACTTGGGAATCGTACCTACTTTTTTTCCTGAGATAAAAAGTGCATACCTAATACGTCTTAACCTATGTTATAAATATATAATGTTATTAAATTGTTATTAAGTTTGAAATTTTATTTTAGTTAACTGTGTGCTTACTAATATAGTTAAAAGTGTTTTGTGCAACGAACATAATATTTTTTTTAGTTAGGTACTCTACTTATTATTGATTAATTAGTATTGTCTGATTTTTTTTAAATAATTTTATCCCGGTCATTATCTATCTAAGTTTTTTTTAGTTTAGCCATACTTACCGGTTTATTGGTTGTTGAGATAAAGAGGAACAAAATCATCCAAACACCCAAACTTTTGCATTTATAATATTAGTGTGACTAACAGCGTGTCATTTGAATTGATTGTTATAGATGACCTGTGACTTATTTGGGTGCTGTTTGTTGTTGTTTTTTAATTTTGCATTTTTTTGCTGGGTTTTTATAGTTTAGTCATGACTTTGAGTTTGGGAACGGCTGCTTTGTTGTAATTTTATTCTATGGTTGTAATTAGGGATGTTCTAAATTTTATCGAAACGCTTTTATTGGAAAAAATAATCGAATTTGCATAAGTTTATTAAAACTGTCACTGTTCTGGCGTTTTTATCAAATGTCCTAGTGTGTATTCGTTGGTAGATATGTAGGTAGGTAGGTATAGTTCGCACAGCGGATCTAGGCTTCCGTGAAGTTGGCCGTTTGTGATGCGCCAAGACAATTTAGTTTGAAAAAGCTCCATTGCGCATCGAAACGGCTAATTTCACGACGGCCGAGATCCGTTGTGAGAACTATACTAGATATCACCCACCCATAAGAATAACCCTCATAAACGTGTCCAGTAAGAGAGTAAGGTAGCTCAGTATTGTAACTGGCTAACCTTACCTTACTTGGAATAACAGTAAATCACGAAGACATTCGTCTCGCCTTGCGAATCGACCAGCAACTCTTGCGCGTCAACCGGCCAGTCACCACACCATTGAGGTTTGTCATGCAAGTTTTATTGATGCAAGCATGCACTTGTATATTCACCACGACGGGCCCGAGTGGTGGATTATAGCAACCTCTTGCATTTGAAAAGGCTTCATGTGGAATTCTCAGTACGAATAACTAATTAACGAATAACTAACCTAAGTGAGGTTATTCGATACCATCTAGTCTTACCATGCATTCAAAGAGAAACAACCCTTATTTTTAAATGTAATTCCTTTTTTAATTTCGATATTTATTCACATTTATTTTTAAAATTAAATCAATCACGACCCACTTTGGTGTAACCGACAGAGTAGCTAAATAAAAGTCGTCGTTAAAAATGTAAGCTTTCGTATAAACAAGTGTAGGCTTAGAATAACAACACGTATTCTAAGTGTAGGTATTGTAAACAGAGACCATAGAGTGTAGAGAGGATGACATAAATTTCTGTAAACGCTTCAAGTTAGCGCTGCAAATCGATAGTAGAATACCAACGATCAAGCTGTAAGCTGCATTAGCTCCTGGTTTATAGCTAGTGTGGGGAAACTACTCTTAAACTATCGACTTATTTACGATCGGAGTCGATATGACAAATCCACATAGGTTAGTCAGTTAACTAAATAAAGATAAACTATGATTATGAGCAATAATTTAACTGAGATTTTATTAATAATAAAAATATTACCATCGCTGAAATTAAAACTTTAGAAGGTACATAAAATGTAAGTATTGCGTTAAAAAACACAACATTTTATGCGACATCTTATTTAAAGAATCGCTTGAAAGAGAGTTAACATACAAAATTGATATGCACGTTTTACATACAAACAGCGGTCCGCTCGCGTCGGTGGACGCTGAACGAATGAGCAAAAAAGCGCGCGAGACGTTCATCTGACAACCAACGCTGGGTGGAGCTTACAATTTCCCGCCTCTCAAAACGAGCCCAACCATTGGCTCATTTAAAAATCGATTTCATTTTATAAATATGTAACCACTTTCATTTCCCGCGCGACGTACAATCTTACCAACATTCGGAAAAGACGCTAAACTCTACCTTATTCGAAAACCCAAAGAACTCAAAGTCAAGTAGCTTAGTGATAGTGTTGGGACGTCTGTTATCGATGAAGAGTCAATTGTTTTACCGACAGTCTTTGTAGTCTCTTTTGTTTTATTTAAAGGCGAATGAGCCCAAGAGATGTATTTTTTACGGCATTCACGACGACGAATTCTGTTATATAGATGTGTATGTAGAAATAAACAATGAAACCTACGTAGGTGGGTGAAATTGAATCAGTAATAAATAATGATGACCTATTTATGATTTATGATGGTACAGGGGAGAAGTAAAGGGATCGAGATATCCAGATTATAGTGGAGTGCGTCTTAAATTTAATAGTAATGAATTCAAAAGTACCTGCCTCTAGGTAGAGCCACTGACTTTAAATTTACATATTACCGCAACGTTGCCTCCGTAATGGAACAGTTAATTTGTAAAAACTAAAATGGTTATTTAGATGTAGATCCCAAATACAACTAGGGTACCTATTTCCCAAAAAGAAAAATAATTTGCAAGTAGATTTAAATCTTACTGGATAAGCCAATACAAATCATAAAAAAATACATTCCCCACATATTACTTAATTATTATCTATAATAGGTAAGTAGTAGTAGTTTTTTTTATACAACTGAAGTGGCAACCAAGCCTACGGCCCACAAGATGGTAAGCAGTTACCGCAGCCTATGGACGCTTGCAATACCAGAAGTATAACTCACGGGTTGCCACCCTGAGACGTAGATGGTAAGTCTCATGTGCCTGTAATTTCACCGGAAACCATACCCTTCGGACCGGAACACAGCAATGCAAACATTACTGCTTGGCGGCAGAAATAGGTATGGTGGTAGTCCTTCCCCGGACGAGCTCTATCACAAAGAACTCTACTACTCTTAAACCTTACCTGTAACACCTATTTCCCAATATATAAAATAATAGTGTGGAACTGTGGAAGCTATAAATCTTTTTGTCTATGCCAAACTTAATCGTAAACAAAAAAAATCCTACTTTTATTTTATTTACCTGGTGGTAGGACTCTTCAGCAAGAGTCCGTCTTGGTGGGTACCACCGCAGTGTCAGATATTCTACCTCCAAGCAGTAGTGTGCAAGCTGCACTGTGTTTAGGTTTGAAGGGCACTGTAGCAAGTGAAATTACTGGGCGAAAGAGACTTAACAACAATGTCTCGGGGTGATAAGCGCAGTGCAGTGCCACGCAAACACTTACAAACCTTAAGCTTTGGGTGGCACTGCATCTGTAATAGTCAGGCGTGGTGCTTAACATCAGGTGGGCGCCTTGATTGTCTTGTCACTTACTGACATTAAAAAAAAAATAATATTTATTTATTTTTATTTTATTTATAACAGATGCTCACAAACTTACAGTTTACACCAAAGCGTTTGATGAGCCATTATTACAGTGTTTACAACAATGTTTCAAAGAAAGATACACATAAATAGAGCTCGTCCGGGGAAGGACTACCACCATACCTATTTCTGCCGCCAAGCAGTAATGCTCGCATTGCTGTGTTCCGGTTCGAAGGGTATGGTTTCCGGTGAAATTACAGGCACATGAGACTTACCATCTAAAATCAAATCAAAAAATCAAAATCAAAAATTATTTATTCAGTAGAATCACAAGGATCACTTTGAAACGTCTTACAAGCTAGGAAAATTTACACCAGTTCTAACGCGCCCATGCCGTAAAGGAACTGGCAACAACACCGGCTGGGTTCCTATCGCTTTTTTGGCATGACCCTTGCTATTGTTATGGATCCAAGTAGAGTTCTTAGGTAAGGTCTTAGGGTAGTAACACGTAAGTGATATCTATGATGTTGCATGCGTACATAGGCTACGGTAACCGCTGACCATCAAGTGGGCCGTACGCTTGGTTACCACTTTAGTAGTATAAAAAAAAAAAAAAAAAAAACCATAAACTACCAAACTGATGTATGGTCATCTGGAACACATATACATAGTTATATCTTACAAACACGTGAAAACCGATCGCGTGCCAAATGACGTCACAGTTTGTACGGTTTCGATGTACGGCGGAAACCTTACATCAATTTGGCACCATCGAGGTGATCGGTGGATGTTGTGACCTTTGCCCACCTGCCGTCACAAGACACTCTGGGAAAAGGACTTAATTTTTTTTTTTTTTTTTTTATAAAACTGTTTTGGCAACCAAGCGTACGGCCCACAAGATGGTAAGCGGTTACCGCAGCCTATGGACGCTTGCAATACCAGAGGTATCACTCGCGGGTTGCCAACTTGAGGCTAAGATCGAAAGCCTCAAGTGCCAGTAATTTCACCGGAAACCATACCCTTCACACCGGAACACAGCAATGCGAGCATTACTGCTTGGCGGCAGAAATAGGTATGGTGGTAGTCCTTCCCCGGACGAGCTCTATCACAGAGAACTCTACTACTTTAATATAACTTAAATTCTTGCAATGTGGTGTATTTAACCATGAAAACCGATAAGCTATACAGGGTCTTTATAAACCTGACAAATATAAGAAACATCTAGGATACACACATTTAAAAAAACCATGTACCTTACCTACCTATCTACCTTTTTTCTCTCTTTCGATTACCTACGTATTTCTAGTCAATTATTAGTTGTTCTTGTTGGAAATCGAAAGGGAAGCGCGCGGTGTTAGTCAGTGGACCGTGCGACAATAAGCCCACGTGCGCTCGATTGTTTTATTATTACGCCGCCCGTCTTGATTTCCAACAATGTGAATTAATAATTGGTCAGAAAAACGTATATTTTTAATGTGTGGAACCTTAAATTTATCAGCTTGATAATAAAAGACTCTGCCATTCAAGATTCAAGAACTGTGCCATTCGCCACTGCATTGGGTCCGCGTGATGGATTAAGACCCAAACACTCTCGCTCGAGAGGTAGGCCAGTGTCCCAGCCGTGGGAACCTTAGAAGGCTCAATGTCATGATGATTATCATGATAGTAGGGCCTTCAGCCACTTTGGTAGCTAACTGATTCGTAACCAGCTACGTAAAAACAATTTTCTTCACTGTTTAGGTACCTACCTACTTCTACCTGTCAGTTTTTTTTTTTTTTTTTTTTATACAACTGAATTGGCAACCAAGCGTACGGCCCACAAGATGGTAAGCAGTTACCGCAGCCTATGGACGCTTGCAATACCAGAGAGGTATCACTCGCGGGTTGCCACCTTGAGGCTAAGATCGAAAGCCTCATGTGCCAGTAATTTCACCGGAAACCATACCCTTCACACCGGAACACAGCAATGCGAGCATTACTGCTTGGCGGCAGAAATAGGTATGGTGGTAGTCCTTCCCCGGACGAGCTCTATCACAGAGAACTCTACTACTTTAATATAACTTAAATTCTTGCAATGTGGTGTATTTAACCATAAAAACCGATAGGCTATACAGGGTCTTTATAAACCTGACAAATATAAGAAACATCTAGGATACACACGTTTAAAAAAACATGTACCTTACCTACCTATATACCTTTTTTCTCTCTTTCGATTACCTACGTATTTCTAGTCAATTATTAGTTGTTCTTGTTGGAAATCGAAAGGGAAGCGCGCGGTGTCAGTCAGTGGACCGCGCGTCAATGAACCGCGCGACAATAAGCCCGCGTGCGCACCATTGTTTTATTATTACGCCGCCCGTCTTGATTTCCAACAATGTGAATTATTAATTGGTCAGAAAAACGTATATTTTTAATGTATGGAACCTTAAATTTATCAGCTTGATAATAAAATACTCTGCCATTCAAGATTCAAGAACTGTGCCATTCACCGCGTGCATTGGATTTGCATGGTGGATTAAGACCCAAACACTCTCGCTCGAGAGGTAGGCCAGTGTCCCAGCCGTGGGAACCTTAGAAGACTCAATGTCATGATGATTATCATGATAGTAGGGCCTTCAGCCACTTTGGTAGCTAACTGATTCGTAACCAGCTACGTAAAAACAATTTTCTTCACTGTTTAGGTACCTACCTACTTCTACCTGTCAGTTACCACGATTATTAATTTATTTATTAAGTTTTTACCTATCCTATCATCCTACCTATCATCAGTAATTTACTAAATTACTGATGATAATAAAACGGCATTATAAAGGTAGAAAAACAATCTTAGCCACTTTTACAACAAAAAACTCATTTACTAAATAAAATCGTCGGTTGTACAAATTGAAATCAGTCGCGCGTATTTTACAAAGAGCTGTATTTTGTATTCGCTACAATTACAGCCTGTAGCGAAAATCCTGCTTCCATTTAATTAACGAGGAAAACAGATCTTTGCGTTGTGTCGCGAGCGGAGCGATAAGCGGAACGTTTAGCAGAGCGTGTAGCGGAGCGACCTTTACCTTACAACAGATATTAGTCACATTGCGAAACGTTATCATTATGATTATCACCAATATTTCTCTATTCTAAGTGTAATATAATAAAGTAAAGATTTGTATTGTTGTTTTTTACGAATAAACTAAAAACTAAAATACCGATTTCAAAAACCCTTTCACCATTAGAATGCTACATTATTCCCGAGTAACATATTTTATGGTTTATTTCAGTAAAATCACAAGGATCACATCGAAACGTCTTACAAGCTAGGAAAATTTACGCCAGTTCCATCGTGCCCATGCCGTAAAAGAACTGGCAACAATACCGGCTGGGTTCCTATCGCTTTTTTGGCATGACCCTTGCTATTGTTATGGATGCAGAGTAAAGTTGGAGGACGTTCGTTCAAACCTTTTATTATCTAAGTAATTGGTTATTTTATATACTTTTTGAGAGTTTTTATCTAATAAAGTTTTTAAATTTGCCAATTGATAAATTTTATATGTCGCTTGGGACTTTGTTAAAGAAGAACATTGCGATCCTTCCGTGTGAAGCCGGGTCGAGCTACTAGTACCTACTCAAATAAGATGAGCTAGCAAGAAGCACTCCGCTAACCGCTCAGCTTGTGTAGCACAATAGCCTAATAATACTTTAGCTCCGGGCGCAACATTTAATTTCCGTAATGGCCGCAAGATTTCAAATGACCGTAGGCATTGATTTCTATCGTGGTGATGAATTCTTGCTAAGCTCTAGCAGAAACGGACAATTATTATCTTGTTTTGTTTTCTCCGTAATAGGACATAATTAATAGATTATGCTACAGAATACCCACTAGAACGCATTGCCGTAATCTCTGTCGTGTTTTCTATACTAACCGTTGCCGTACTAATGCTGGCAAACGCTCGCCCTTATTTAGGCTGGTTGACTCATTTAATTCCAATTTCATGTCGCTTGATATAATGGCGATGCGAGCTAGTGTATTCAAAAAATCCTTGCTTGAACTTATTTTATAGAAAATAAAATATTATACTACTACCCTCTCTATTGCTAGTACCTAAGTTTAAATAAGTTTTTTAAGTAAACCGTGGTAAACGGTGTTAGTGCACAATTACACAAATGTTTAAAATATCTGTATACTCTATTGTGTTACTGTTTGTTTACCCAAATAAATAAAAAAAAAAATAGTGCATAAGTATTTTACCAACATTTTTTATTTAATTTAATAGCAAATAACTTTATATTGTCAGAATACGGAATCATAATTTACTATTATTTTAAGAATAGTTTAAGTTTAATTAGGATAAGGAGTAAATAACGGTGTAGTGATAAGAAAGTTTTGACAATAAATCCGAAAACCAGCGTTGCCCTGCCTTGTTGGGCAGCATTATTCTAAAACAGCCATTTTGACTGCATGTTTTTTTGTGGTTTATTGTCTTATTGTGTACGGTCCACTATTAAATCCGTTTTGTGTCTTAGTACCTACTTACATTAGTTTGGTTTCTTCTGTTAGATTTCCTGGAGTTTTCAAAATTTTAATGTTATAGATTTTGATGTACTCTTTTCGAATTTCTACTTTGCCACCTCGTATTTTTGCCGCTTGTGCCTCGAATATTTTTGGAAATATTTGTATGTCATCATCATCATCATAATCATCATCCACAGCCTGACTTCACCCACTGCTGGGTATCTCCCTAATGCTGGATTCGACCAACTTTTGGAATAACTATTCCGCGGAATAAGAAAGGTATATAGATATGTAAGTACATTTTATTTATGTATAATATTTTTGAATAGATAAGAGTTTGTTTTAGGTTAAGTTTGTAGTTTGTTCTTCTCTTAAGTTAGCTATATTCAATGGTACCTAGGTATAGTTCTCACAGCGGATCTCGGCCGTCGTGAAAATAGCCGTTTCGATGCGCAATGGAGCTTTTTCAAACTAAATTGTCAAAGCATCACAAACGGCTAACTTCACGGAAGCCTAGATCTCGCACATAATAATTAAGTTGAGCACGCCTTTTTTTCTCTACCTACCTTTGAGGTTGGCAGGATGTTAGCATTAAGCCCACCCTTTGTACTGTATATTCTGTGCAATAAAGAATTAAATAAATAAATGTCAAACACAAGTAAAATGTCAGTTTACTCGCGAATAACTACGATTTACTCTGCGAATATTGCTTATTCGAGTTTGGTCGAATCCAACCTTAATATCAAATAAATTCATTTCATTTCATTATACCTGGTGGTAGGACTCTTCAGCAAGAGTCAGTCTTGGTGGGTACCACCGCAGTGTCAGATATTCTACCTCCAAGCAGTAATGTGCAAGCTGCACTGTGTTTAGGTTTGAAGGGCACTGTAGCAAGTGAAATAACTGGGCGAAAGAGTCTTAACCACAGTGTCTCGGGGTGACAAGTTCAGTGCAGTGCCACGCAAACACCCAAAAACTTTAAGCTTTGGGTGGCACTGCATCTGTAATAGTCAGGCGTGGTGTTTAACATCAGGTGTGCGCCTTGATTGTCTTGTCACTTGCTGACATAAAAAAAGATCTATTGGTCAATTCGAAACAGAGTTGTAAGCAAATTTAAAAAACAGCCAGCAATATATTTTTGAGATCGAGAGAACACGTATAGAGTTCTCTTCTGTGATAGAGCTCGTCCGGGGAAGGACTACCACCATACCTATTTCTGCCGCCAAGCAGTAATGCTCGCATTGTTGTGTTCCGGTTCGAAGGGTATGGTTTCCGGTGAAATTACATGCACTTGAGACTTTCCATCTAACGTCTCAAGGTGGTAGGTAACACGCAAGTGATATCCATAATGTTGCATGCGTACAAAGGCTACGGTAACCGCTGACCATCAAGTGGGCCGTACGCCTGGTTACCACTTTAGTAGTAAATTTAAAAAAAAACACGATTACAACTGCGAAATGGCAAAACAAACGTACTCTAAACATGAGGAATATTAAATTTCACCCCTTCGAATCTTTCATCGATATCGATATAGTGCAACTTTTAAACCGACTTTTATAATGAAGTCATCAATTCGTATGTTTTTTATGTTATCCTACTTTAGAGGTTGCCCAATATAAATTTTATCGAAATCGGTTCAGTAGGTACCTACTTTTTATATAAATCATAAAAAAATCGTGTCAATAACTAGACCTATACATCGGTATCGCCTCGTTTCACCACAATCTGCCGAATGTTTTTTTAGTTTGAAGTCGGTTTTTGTTATTTAAAAAAAAATATTAAGCGGCTTGCTAAGTACTGTACCTATGTCTTTCCATGTCATTTTTATGAAATACTTTAATATTATGTTTATTTTTTTCAGATTAATTACAAGTTTGTTCTTGTGTCAATGAACAAAGACGATACCAGATTTGAAGGCTTTACAGAGGTTTATAGTAGGTATGATTATGAATAATGCCTGTACATTTATCGATTCATTTTGTAATCGATAAAACAACAAACTACCACAGCACTATTCAAGCTAAAAAAATATCCCGCCAATTTTCACCGCGGGGCTGATAGTAATGAACACACAAGTAGATTTATAAGACGCGTTCCGAAACTCGCATGTGGTCAGATTGCGTTCTGAAACCACGAGAGGGCGGTAAGGACCCACTTCTGGGCATTAGTTACACGCTCGGCTAGCAGGGGTGGGGGGGATCGTATCAATGAATTTATTATTTTATATTTATTAACAAGAGTCGGTGTTTATTGAGAAATTAATGAATTTAATATTAAACCGGTGATCTGTATCTGTGACCTTGCCTTTCGATCATAAAGATCGTCGATTTTACCGGATTACCGGTTCTGGACCATTGACTTTTCTTTTCGATAAAAAATCCCCAAAAATCCCCAAAATCAAGTTAAAAGGTAAAAAACAATATCATTGTAGCTTTCAAAGAAACTGAGATCAATTTATAAATTATAATCAATTTTGTCATAATGTTAAATTAAAAATAAAAAACAATAAAGATCCGGCTAGAATTATTAAATATAACCTATTAATATAACTTTAGAAAATGTTTTATAGATCAACTAATCACAAACAACAATGTTTGCCTTTGCCATAAAATTTTATAGGAATGCGATGTATTTCCGCTTTTAGCAAACATCCAAAATTAAATGATCCTCAATAACTTGAAACTTTATTCAAAGCTCTTGTAAAATCAAAGGTCACAACAAACTGGACTTCTCTTCACGACCGATTAGGAAAGACCTCCAAGCGGTTGAAAACTCTACGAGCTATAAGCAAAAGTGGAGATCAGCTATTTCTGGTTACCAAATTGGCGCTCAACAAAGAGTTTCCGTTTCATTGTAAATCTAAAATCGAATAAATTCAAATAAAGATTTCGTTTCACACTTGTTTAATTAGATGGGATCGTAAACATTTGGCATAATTTTTGGTAACAATTTTATAAAAATGAATCATCCTTAGGCCTCAATATGACTGACATAATAATATGAAGGGTTGATTGATGTTGCTTAGCTCATCCGGGTTAAGAATATTTTTCACAGGTTATATATTTTTATAAAAATGGTCCACACTCTCCCACGAGGTTGTGTACCTAAGGCATTTCGTAGACCTCATTGAAGTATGCGAGTTTAATTTTTTATAGTTACTGTGATTGTGAATTTCCACAGTGGTCCTCAGAATTATAATCTTTGCTCAGAAGATAGTCTTACAAAGGTCTAAAGTCATGTTCTATTCTTTAGCCAGGATAACCTACGTAGTACCTATACATAATATTAAGTATGTTTGTTGATGAGCGTCATTTTTTTTTCAAAAGTATCATTATAATATTCCAAATAATTAAAAAAATATAGTTTTGAATGTTTTTAGTAGAGAACTAGTATAAATTCATGAATTAAAATAATGGGTAAAGAGTTTATATAAGTATAAACTAGAGGGCGCTGCTAAATTCGTCCGCGTCCTAGAACGCGCTATCGTTGCGTTTTGCGACGATGACTGCTTCGTGAAGAATTTAATCTTTGTACCCAGAATATCCGCGTAATGCGGCTTAGCTTCGCTCGCTAAGATGTTTTTGGAGGTGTAAGATTCTCGAGATCTTGCCCTTATAAATACCCTATATTATGTATAAAGGGGTTAATTTAATAGTGAGAGCTGCTAAATAAAGCGACGTATGAAATATATTTATTTAAAATGAAAAAAATGTTGCCAACCTCTCAAAGTTTTTTTTCATAAAGGATAAGCTACTGGGCACGAGCAAGCACGTTCATTCCACCTTCAAACAAGATTTATGACATGAAGAAACCCACAGATGATAAACTGACTGTAATTTAAAAATACTTTTAAATAAAACTATCAAGACGTTTTTATGCTTTTTATTTGTGATCCCTAAGTACGTAAATCAGACACAAAATTAGCTAAACAGTTGAATCTTGCTTCTTCTTTTTCTTTGTTAAAGTCAGGAAATTTCTGCAAAAATAAGACCCGTTTAATAACCTATCTTTACTGTACTAATAAGTAGGTACTTAGTGACTCGAAAATTAATATATCAAGTTTTATTTTTTTAAAGTAAGAGTTGTAGGTACCGTTGTAATTGTAGGATCCTTAGCAACTTCGAAACAACGCAACAGCGACTTTTTGCAGTTGCGTTGTAGTTGTGTTGTGGTTGCGTTGTGGTCGGAATCGCCCACACGGTTTAAATAGACGCAAAATTTGAAATTCGAAAGACAGGTGCCATCCACCAATCCGCAATGGGTCCGCGTGGTGGATTATGACCCCATCACTCTCGCTTGAGAGTAGGCCAGTGTCCCAGCAGTGGGAACAGCAGGTAATGATGATGATGATGATGATAGTGTACCTACTTGTAGGGCTCTGATTGCTCACCTAACAACAGTCTGAAGATCGTGCGCTTCGCAAATATTGTTGTGGCCTAGCCCGAGTCCCTTCTCGAAGGAGTGGAAGACCAGCGGTGCTGAGGAACTGCCGCGTGACAACCTCGCTGACTCGTATAACTGAAATAAACAAGAGTAGGTGGTAGAGTTCTTTGTGATAGAGCTCACTTCACTTCACTTCTTTGTTAATGGCGTTTGTGGCTTAGTTGTCACAATAGGCGTAATGACAGTAACCAATAATCATTAAAATCACGTCTTCACCTTATGAAAAATGATTCAAGGAATTCAAAAACCATATTTCTTTTTACATTAGATGCGTGATTGATAATATTTTTAATATACCTAATAAAACTACAAAATACAGCAATCCGCCATAAAAGGTTAGACAACGAGCAGGAGCATCTAGGTTCTCTGATTGATCAAAAATATTGCAGAATTTTGAACCTTATTGCTAAAATTGTATATTGAAAACTGTCACAATGACGTCACCGCTGTCACTCCGCGACTCAGCGTTTTAGCGTGAATTTTAAAATTCAAATTTCGGTCGTATTTTTTTACTACTAAACCATTAATTTCTAGAATAATAGGTTATTTTTTGCTTATAGTCAATACTTCTGAATACAATAGAACAGTTTTTCAAAATCAGTCATCATTCCCATTCTGCCAGTGTCTTTGTGATAGAGCTCGTCCGGGAAAGGACTACCACCATTTCTATTTCCAAGCGGTAAAGTGCGATTTACATTGGGTCAATGACTGACTCCAAATGAAGTCAGTGCTGACTTTGAGAACTGACTTACTCTGTTTACAAAAGGTCAGTAAAGTACGCGAGAATTTAAAGTCATTACCTACTGACCCCGACAGCGTTTACATTAGGTCAATAGCGGGTCAGCACTGATTTTGCTCGAATTTTGAGTCAGCTGTTGCGTTGCTGTGTTGCCGTTCGAAGGGTTCGAGGGGTTCGAAGGGGTTCCCGGTAAAATTACAGGCTCTCTTTAAAATATTAAGTAAGAAGACTATATTGTAGAAAATAAACATTGTTGGACATTATAAAGATGGCTGTGAAGGCTCAAAATCGATCGTCATGGCGCTCTTTTGGTGGAGGCTTATGCCCAGTAGTGGACGTCTATCGGCTGATATGATGATGGTATCTGTCACCTTAACAGCGAGCTGGTGGGGCACGACCCTGTCTCCCTTGGAGTGCAGCATCAGGGTCGGCAGCAGCGGCACCCGCGCCAGATACGCGTCCGTCGTAAATGAGAACTCTGGCGAGACCGTGAACGGCTTCAGGAAGGTTTCCTTGTAGTACGGCAACCAGGATACGCACTGCAACCAGAACTATGTTTTGTTACCTCATCATGGACAGCCTTCTAATGTTTCTACTGTTGGGATACTAGTCGTCTCCTTGTGGTACGGAAACAAGGATAACGCACTGGAAACCAGGAGTTGAACACTGTGCTTATATCTGCAACAGCAACATCAGGGAAATGAAATGAAATATTTATCGTTTGTGAGGGTCAGTCTAATGTTCCCGCTTTTGAGACACTACCTACTCCTAAGGCACACTAGCAGGAGTGATTTGGTGGATGGCACATATCCTTTGAGTTTCAAGTTTTTGGATATAAGCATGCCTGATCATCAGCCCACATTAGTCCACAGCTGGACATAGGCCTCCTCCAATACGCGCCACTGAGCCTGGTGTTCGGCTCTTCGCATATGGGCAAACCCTTCAATGATAGTATACATACTCACGATGAATATACTCACGATGTTATCGGAAGGGGGTCAATTGGTAGTGACCCCCTTCCGATCGACCATCGCATTGCTGTGTTCCGGTTCGAAGGGTATGGTTTCCGGTGAAATTACAGGCACATGAGACTTTCCATCTAACGTCTCAGGGTGGTAACACGCTAGTGATATCTATGTTGTTGCATGCGTACATAGGCTACGGTAACCGCTGACCGTCAAGTGGGCCGTACGCTTCGTTGCCACTTTAGTGGTATAAAAAAAAACACCAGTGCACATATATAAAACATATGGAAACAATACAGTCCACCTGAGACAAAGTCTTTTAGGTCTGTAATTTTACCAGCTTTCATAGAACTCTGACTCCAGTCCAGACAGAATAACATGGCAAAACTAATAGAATTCCTTGTTAAACCTTAGAAAAGGGGTGACTCTCGATCTCATCCATCAGGTTGTTAAAAGGCGCCTCCAGAACCAGTACATCCGGCATGGGCAGTTCCGGTATACCTTGCAGCTGGCACAGCGGAGCCATGTGAGCCACCATGTTGGATGCCACCGCGGTGCCTGATGAGTAGCAAACCATATTTTTTTAACCGAAGGAATCAACTGGACTTTTAAGTATTGTTACGCGATTTCTCAGCGTTCTCAATTATGCATTTTTTTTGATGATAAATTGTAATTGAAATTGGTTCAGTACTTTTTGAATAAATCATAAACGTGTCAATAACTAGATTACATATTCTCCTCGTATCTCGTCGTATATATTTTTACACCGCCATCTAGCCCCAAGCGAAATTTATGGGAACCACATACCACACAGACTAGGAACAAATAAATAAAAATAAATAAATACCTAAAATGTTTGTTCAGTATTATGGGTTTACAAACTTACTATCTAGAACATTCCTATAAACTATTCATGTTTTTTACTAGTTACGTACCTACGTACAAGTTCTATGGGGTCTACAAGTTCATTACAAGTTGTACTATTTAGGGTTGGTAAGTTAAATATTTGCAAATAAATTTAATAGGTAATATAATTTTAATAAATATACATTTAGAAGTTTACCAAGAGAATGCCCCCAGAGCATCACACTCGGGCGCTTCCCAGGGTCCAAGGAGCTGATCAGCCACGAGTAGACCTGCAAGCAGTCCTCCACTACCCCCTGTTCTGTCGGCCTCATGTGCGTGGAGTCTCCATACCCTAAAGTAGTAAGTAAGTAAGTAAGTAAGTAAACAGTGAGAAAGTATCTTGTGTCGCAGTCACTGTTGCTACTACTCACAGGCTCTACTGAAAACCAACGCTAGGTAAGTTCGTATGAGTCAGTGGCCAACTCTGGTGACAGAGTTTCTAGGTCGCCCGAAGGCCTCTGTCATGGCCTAACAACTATGAAAAAGCCGGGACCGACTGCTTAACGTGCCCTCCGAAGCACGGGAGCGCTCAGTTGAAATTGCCACTGGCGGTCACCCATCGATGCATAGATAAATGTTTATATAAGTATATATCGTCAAAACTATCAAAATTTCTAAACGTTTTGACAGTTTTGACGATAGGTATTATATCACATGGTGACCATTTATCTATTGCACGAGAATCGCTCGCCTGTGTTCTGACCAAACGATTACAAAACGGCATAGGTACTCTCTATAGAATATTTAAGAGAAAATAGCTGTTTGTGAATTGTTTTTTAATTTTATAATGTAGTAGAATAAATACACCTCGGTAATCAAACGTGATAACGTGGAAGTTCAGCTCTTGGAATACTTTGTACATCTGCAGTCTGTGCGGCGATGCTCGGTGATTTGAATTACCTGTAACAATAAAGTTGTAATTATTATTAATAAAACTTAATTTTGTTAAGAATAAGTACAACTTTCTTTTCAAGATAAATGCAGCATTTTTTTTTTCTTTAAGAATATTTTACTAACAGCAAAAAGTATTCAAAGCACATTGCTATAAAATAACAATAAGGCGCTCACCATGACAGTATAACACGATTGTGTTCGTTGTTGTCTTCAACTCCTGAAGCAGTTCAGTTTCCAGGGCTACAGAATCCTTAATCACAAACACTCGACGGAACATTGAACGGGGTATTATGTGCCAGATACCTGTAAAGCATTAGGTATTACTTGTGTCGCAAATTCAACCAATAGGTACCCTACCCACTCAATAAAACATTTTTTTTTTATTATGAATACATTTTAAAATAATGTATTCAATATTATTACTATCTAGCCTTACGTTTAGGCTAATGAGTAATTTTAAGTTGACCTAGTCTTATAAAATAAATTAGTTGCTAAGAATGTGTCCATTGGCACTTTTCGTACTGTCTCAATTTATTAAGGGGAAGCACTTTGTTCATGTGTTCATATTATATGTTTTACACTTTATATTAGAGTCACTATTGATTTTACAAAAGGTTTAGTCCTTTTGAGCCTTAATAAATAATGCTGGAAAATCCACACAGCATCATCTAGCCCCGAGCTAAGCAGAGCTTGTGTTATGGGTGCTAGATGAGATTGATATTTTTATTATAAGTACTTACACAGAAAATACCCAGAACACCCGGAACAAATATTTGCAGAAAGTCCAATAAATTGTCCCAAGGCGGGAATCGAACCCGCAATCTCCTGCTCTTGGTAATGTCGCTAAATATAGTGAGGTTAGTACTATAGCTTCTATACTATGTAAATGGGTCTCTCTCTGGCTAGGTACATAAGTCAGTAATAGAATAGCTTTTTGGGTAAAAACCAAAACTCGAAGAGCTAACTATGGATGGAACTGAGTAGTATAACAAACTATAGGATACCAATTTTAATCGGACATTTGTCAGCTTGAGATTGGAAGTCGATGCTGAAGTTCCTGCCGCCCACGACGTTGACACTTGAAGGACTCTCGTAGTTCAGGTTTCTGGGGTAATTTACTGAAAGAATGTAAGTAGTAGGTAGTAGGCCTTCAGGCGGCCTAAAAACTCTCACCAGAGATGGCCAGTGACTCATACGAACTTACTTATTTATTGGAAGAGAGAGAAGAGAAAATCCATAGAAGAAACCGAGAACCAAGGTCTCCGATATAGCTTAGAATAAGTACCTAACCATTTTACTTTAGTATAGGATTTTCATATACGATCCATTCAACGTTTGCACACGTCAAAGTTTTGAGCTGAGAAGGTCCTTTCACAACACGTTGTATAGCTCGCAGAACCAATAACCGCTGTAGAAATGGATCTAGAATGGCGACAGCGAACTAAACAGCGTCTCACTCGATGGATCGATGACTTTAAAACGGTCGCAGGAAATCGGTGGATGGTGAAGGCTCAAAATCAATCGTCATGGCACCCCTTGCGAGAGGCTAATGTCCAGCAGAGGACGTCTCGACAGATTTGACTGCTACGTATATATAATTCAGCTACAGAATTGGCTGCTCTGCACACTACAACTAACTCTACGCGCTCAATGGCTGGCGCTACAGAATTCGCTACTACGCGCTACGGAATCAGCTGCTAAGCACTACCTAAACTATTTGCTGCTACGCGCTACGGTGTTCGCTGCTACGCGCTACAAAATCAGCTGCTACGCACTACCTACACTATTTGCTGCTACGCGCTACGGTGTTTGCTGCTATGTGCTACGGAATCCATGATATGCGATTCGGAATTTACTAAGTACACAGTTTTAATACTACGCGCTACAGAACTGACTTCTACGCGATACATAATTTACGGCTACGCGCTATAGAACTTACTTTTACGCGCTACATAACTTACTGCTACGCGAATACGTTACAACTAACAAAGCTACAGAATCGTTGCAACAATTTATCTGCTAACGTGCTTTATAATAATATGGTTATGGGTTCGAAGGTTACACTTGCTTGCACTAATGTTAGTAAGTTCTTATGAGTCAGTGGCCAACTCTGGCAATCACACTATCACTAATCACAAAATATGAATGTAATGTGAATGCTATGCGGAAGTCCATGGGCTCAGGTACAATGCCAGCAAGAGCGAGATCATGATTTTCAAAGCAGGCTCGAAGACCTACAGCGCAGTCCCACCAGTCTCACTGGCAGGTATTGAACTCAAAAGGGTGACAAAGTTTAAGTATCTGGGCCACTGGGTTACCGAGGCTCTCTCCGATGATGCTGATATAGAGAGGGAGCGAAGGGCATTCAGTCAGAGCCAATTTGCTGGCTCGCAGATTTGCAAGATGCAGTATGCCAGTAAAAAATAGTCTATTAAGGGCGTACTGCCAATCTTTTTATACTTGCAGTCTATGGATCAACTATACACAGCGCAGCTGGAATGCCCTTCGCATTTTTTTTTTATACAACTGAAGTGGCAACCAAGCGTACGGCCCACAAGATGGTAAGCGGTTACCGCAGCCTATGGACGCTTGCTATACCAGAGGTATCACTCGCGGGTTGCCACCTTGAGGCTAAGATCGAAAGCCTCATGTGCCAGTAATTTCACCGGAAACCATACCCTTCACACCGGAACACAGCAATGTGAGCATTACTGCTTGGCGGCAGAAATAGGTATGGTGGTAGTCCTTCCCCGGACGAGCTCTATCACAGAGAACTCTACTACTCTTCAATGGCTTCAGGATGCTGTTGGGGCTGCCGCGCTTCTGTAGCGCATCTGCCATGTTTGCGAATGCTCGCGTCTATGACTTCTACGCGATCATTCGCAACAGAACATCATCTATGATGTGCCGGGTGCGGGGCAGTGCCAACAGCTACCTGAAGCTCATATCGGGAAGGATGGATGTAGATTGCGCATTCATGAAGCACTGGACGAATGTATACTGCACACGCATGAGTGCTTTATTTTTAGATGTTTTTATCTATATAAATGTGTAGGTAACTGATTAAAATATGGCTGTAATACTTTATGTGTGAGAGCTGAAAATATAATTGATTGTATTGTTATGAATGCGAAAGTGGGATTGTCTTTGGCTATCTTGTCAAAACGACATGGGTCCTCCCATTTTAATTATTTTTCTCGTGTTATTATAAGTTTTATTTCGTAAATTTAGTGGCAGTTTATCCAATTTAACTTGTTTACTTAGCACAAGGGTAAGTAATTAAAATGGAGGGGTAATGTTGGTTGGTAATTTAGTCAAAGACTTTCCAAGGGAATTATGAAAGAAAAGTCACCATTTCTTTCCATATTTCGTTTGTTTACGTTGCTAAGCGACAATCAAACTAATACACTTGACACTGGCTAAATTGTGGCAAATATGCCACAGAGTCCCTAAATAAGAAGAAGAAGAATGCGAAAGTTTGAAATAATGTTTGTTGGTCTATAACTCGACAATCACTGAACCGATTTGACTGAAATTTAAAATATAGATAAATAATGATCAGAAATAGGTCACAGGTTACTTTTTATCTCGGAATAAAGTACAGTTCCCGAGATCCACGTAAACGAAATCACGGGCAACAGCAGTTCATACTTTTCCGGATGAGCTCTACGTATTATACAGGGTCATTCATTATCAACCTGACAAACTTAAGGGATAGGTTCCACACATAAAAATATATGTACCTATAATTTTTTTTTATGTAAGTATATTTTGTCTTAAAAATTCCAAGTAAACAAAAAAAAATCGATTACGTTTTTATTATTTATCATTAATGGGAATCGAGTTAAGCGACGTAATAATGAAATATACGAGTGTGCGCGGCCCGTAGCGGGTCAAGGACACGCGCAGGTCAAGGACGCGCGGGTTATTGACCCGCGGTTCATTGACGCACGGGTCACTGGCACGTTCCGAGCGCTGCAGTATTACGTCATTTGTTTTATTAAATATAAAAAAAAACGATTAGAAAAAAAAAAGTACAAGTATTTTTTTTATGTGTAGAACCTACCCATAAAAAAAAATGAATTTGTTGTTGAAAATGTTTGTCAGGTTGATAATGAATGAGCTTATATATTCAAGGAGTCTTACTGCAGTTGGAAAACACCATTTTCCTCTGAACCGACTTGCTGTACTTGAAGACCAGTGGAAGCACAGCCATTTGGACCACCAGGATACTGGCTGTCAGAGACGCTCCGGTCATCAATAAGACGCTGGAAATCGGAATCATCATCACCAGTCTTCTGTTCCTACTAATAACATTGGCCTACTCTTGACCTTGAATTTGGCTAATTGCCTGAGTAGCAAAAACCTTTAAAAAAAAACGTAGTACCTATAATGTAAGTAGGTAGTAGGTACTTACCCAATTACCATGTTGAAACCTGTTTCTAAGTTTTTCTGTTATCACATTTTGTCATTTTCAATTCATAGGCCTGCATTTTTTTTATTTTGTTACCAATAACTCCAAAATATTATCATGATTTTGTTTACATGTTTTTGAAAGGCTAAAGAAATAGGGAAAGTGTCATTTTCTGGTATAGTTGGTCATAGTGCTTTCTTAATCTATTAGTACCGTAGTACTAATATCAGTTCTGTGTCTATGCTCAGGTCACACCACAGAGTAGAGCTCGTCCGGGGAAGGACTACCGCCATACCTATTTCTGCCGCCAAGCAGTAATGCTCGCATTGCTGTGTTCCGGTGTGAAGGGTATGGTTTCCGGTGAAATTACTGGCACATGAAGCTTTCGATCTTAGCCTCAAGGTGGCAACCCGCGAGTGATACCTCTGGTATTGCAAGCGTCCATAGGCTGCGGTAACCGCTTACCATCTTGTGGGCCGTATACTTGGTTGCCACTTCAGTTGTATAAAAAAAAAGGTAGGTATAGTTCTGTCAACGAATCTCGGCCATCGTGCAGTTAGCTGTTTCGATGCGCAATGGAGCTTTTTCGAACTAAATTGTCTTTGCGCATCACATACGGTCAACTTGACGATGGCCGAGATCCGTCGAGAGAACTATACATTGCTATAATCATATGGGGAACTAATATGTACTTCCATTGTTTACTTATAAATTCCTTGGTTAGAGAGGGTCCAAGGAGTTTATAAACTAGTTTTCTTCTTTCTTCTTCTTCTTCTCTTCTCTTCTACATAAAAATGAATCGCTGTGCGTTAGTTAGTAAAACTCTACAACCGCTGTACCGATTTGCCTAATTTTGGTCTAGAAATGTTTGTAAGAGTCCAGGGCAGGTTTAAACGGTAAGAAAAATAGAACAAAATAACGTGAGTGGCACAGCGTGGGTCAACTAGTGTATCTGGTATAACAATTCCTTGAGAGGGTCACACACATGGAGAAAGTAAGCACTCAATTTTAGAATAAGAATAAGAATAAGAATAAGAAAATATTTATTGTTTAGCTGATGAAGGCACAAAAAGATCTTAATACTAGGTATGGCACTGGTAGGTAAGCTCAGCTTATCCATTTTGGACGTACAATATTAACTAGGTTATGTACTACAAATAAATATTCTAAGGAATGAATACCTAAGTACCTAAATACGAATAGTAATAGTGTTTAAAATCCATTTTCTCTATGATATCCAAGAAAATATATAATACTCGCCTTATTTTTCTATATTTTCTAACCATTTAAACCTACCCTAGACTCTTACAAATATTTCAAGACAAAAATCTGCCAAATCGGCGAGACGAAACTAACTAACGCGATGCGAGACTAACGCACAGCTATTTATTTTTACTTATAGAAGATGACAAGAAGAAGATAGAAAGAATTTATTAATTCCATGGTTTAGTTATCTTAGGGAGCTAAGGAGCTCCTAGGTGGTGTGCACTAGTTGGGAGATGGGTTTTATAAATAACAAGAAAAAAATCACGCAATTTTTTGTATTCTAGTTAATTACAAAAGGACGCCAACAATATTAGCTAGTTCAGCTAATGCTATGAAAAATCTTAAACTTACTATAACTACTTTCTCATATTGATTGTTCTTGATTGGTGTAATTTCTTCAAATTTACCTTATCCTAAACTGCGTCTCGACGAACCTTGATTACCTTAAAAAAACAGACAACAGTCACAGTAAAGTTGTCTGGAAAGTATTACTTCTCTAAATCAGAGGTATCAACCAAAGTATCAACCGTGCGTTGCTATTTTTTTTAATTTTTTTTATACAACTGAAGTGGCAACCAAGCGTACGGCCCACAAGGTGGTAAGCGGTAACCGCAGCCTATGGACGCTTGCAATACCATATAGGTATCATTAGCGGGTTGCCACCTTGAAGCTAAGATCGAAAGCCTCATGTGCCAGTAATTTCACCGGAAACCATACCCTTCACACCGGAACACAGCAATGCGAGCATTACTGCTTGGCGGCAGAAATAGGTATGGTGGTAGTCCTTACCCGGACGAGCTCTATCACAGAGAACTCTACTACTCTTCTATCCTGCTATTCTGAGACTTAGGTCTAAAGTCGTATGTGCCTGTAATTTCACTGGAAACCATACGGGGGGGTAACCACAAGCTCTAAAGCAATATTGAAACAATATTGCAATGTTTTGTATGCCGAAATGTATGTCTAACATTATTTCAATATTGCTTTGATCTTGTGGTTACCCACCAGAACACGTGCGTTGCTTGGCGGTTGAAAAGATATGATGTTCTTCCTCGGGCAGAGTCTATGGTTGGAGTTTTTTATTAGAATAACCTGAATATTCAATATAAAACCAATATTTAATATAACGAGTATTTAATAAATTATGCTTTCAAATCTTTAAGTTATTCAACTAGTAACTTTTATTCAGATATTCACATATTCATTTATCAAGCCTTTTTTCGTTATAAGCATAACATAGGCAAGTCAAATTTATATATGGTAGAATGGATGCCGTTCTAAAGTTAATTTATTTAATTGCTATTAGAGGTGAAAAAATAATTGCAAACATAAAAATACACAAGTAATAAATTACAAAGTAAACACAGTAGTAAATAGGTATGTCACAAAATTTCTTACCTTATTAATTTCTTGCTGATTTTATTTCATGTTGATTCAAACCGGTGGTGGTCTAAACAGCCGCTATGCTATGCCTGAAAACAATTATTTTTATGAATTGTATATAATTAGAAAAAAACCAATACCTTTATTTGTAAAACTGCTCAAATGTTAGATGGTACAGTCTTTACTAACATATAATTTTTCTATACTATTTTCTTACCATATTTATTTTTTGCTGATTCAATTTTGTCTTTGAAAGCTCCCATGCCTAAAACATATATAACTTTTATTGCATTTATGTGGTTATTTATATATTCTGGTGTACATTCGGTCTACTCGGCATCCATAACAAAAGCAAGGTAAGTAAAAAGCGATAGGAAACCTAGCCGGTGTTGCCAGTTCGTTTACGGCATGGAACGCGTTACTAAGACGCGTGTTCGAGTCTTGCCCGAAATTTAGTTAAGTACTGTTTTATGTTTTTGTAGTGTAACTTTTATTTATTTGACAGTTAGATGAATAAAACGCTTGGGGCGAAACTTACTTAATTTTTCTTTAAAGTCTTCAAATTTTTCTTTCATACCACCTGCAAAATAAATACTTTATTTAAAATACACTGTCATTTTTATTACCTACACCCGGGTGTAGGTAATAAAATAATAATCATCATAGAATAGTTATGTCAAATCGATGATTCAGTAATGAATAATGATTTACACTCAAAGTATGGTTCTTGAATTCGGGCCTATGAAGAACTGTCAAAAATCTATGCTTACGTCAAGAAATTTATAAGTTATACCTACAACGGTCAACTCAATCAATCAACTCGAACTTACCTATAAAATTATCTTTACTCTCTTCAGTTTCATTACTTTCGTCACTTTCTTCAGTTTCGTTACTTTCTTCGGTTTCGTTGCTTTCTTCTGTTTCGTTACTTTCTTCTGTTTCATTACTTTCTTCAGTTTCGTCACTTTCTTCGGTTTCGTTGCTTTCTTCTGTTTCGTTACTTTCTTCTGTTTCATTACTTTCTTCAGTTTCGTCACTTTCTTTGGTTTCGTTGCTTTCTTCTGTTTCGTTACTTTCTTCAGTTTCATTACTTTCTTCAGTTTCGTTACTTTCTTCAGTTTCATCACTTTCTTCTGTTTCGTTACTTTCTTCTGTTTCATTACTTTCTTCAGTTTCGTCACTTTCTTCGGTTTCGTTGCTTTCTTCAGTTTCGTCACTTTCTTCGGTTTCGTTGCTTTCTTCTGTTTCGTTACTTTCTTCAGTTTCATTACTTTCTTCTGTTTCGTTACTTTCTTCAGTTTCATTACTTTCTTCTGTTTCGTTACTTTCTTCGGTTTCATTACTTTCTTCAGTTTCGTTACTTTCTTCAGTTTCATTACTTTCTTCAGTTTCGTTACTTTCTTCAGTTTCATTACTTTCTTCAGTTTCGTTCATGGCTTCACATTCCTCAATTTCTCCAGTTTCATTGCTTTCATCAGTTTCATTGCTTTCATCACTTTCATAGCTTTCCTCAGTTTCATTACTTTCTTCAGTTTCGTTGCTTTCTTCACTTTCGTTGCTTTCCTCAGTTTCATTACTCTCTTCAGTATCTGAAATAAAAACATTGTATCTACATATTGCCTCGTGACAATTAATTGCAAATGTTGGTGATTAGTAGGTTATATCATCTCACCCACGCTGATTTTCTTAATCAATCAATGTAGACAGTGCAAATGGTTAGAAAAATCAGCGTGTTTACTTTATCCTTATCATTTGCATAGATCTATCAGCCTTCGGGCGGCCTAGAAACTCTGTCACCAGAGTTGGCCACTGACTCATAAAACTAAGCTGAGGATAAACTAAACTGAGGATAAACGAAACTGAGGATTACGCTGCTTTTTTATTTAACTAATTACTCAACCTATTAGTGGAAACTTGTAATTGGCCGTCAGCATTAGATTCAAGTTGTTTTCTGTACCTATTTTTTTTTAATAAGATATGTATTTAAACTTATAGTCGCTTCCCGCCGTCTTGTCCTCTAAAATCTTTTAAACCAAGCAATAGATTTTGATGCGGTTTACATCAACAGATAGCGTTTCAACAGGAAGGTTTGCTTTGCAACTAATAATATTAGCACTTAGGATATCTCGGTAGACGGATGTCGGTTGTCGTGAAGTTAGCCGTTACTAGCTATGAGCAAAGACAATTTAGTACGAAAAAGCTCCATTGCGCATCGAAAAGGCTAAATTCACGACAGCCGAAATTCGCTAAAAAAAAGTAAAAACCTTTTCTTTTTTACCTTCTTCAGACATTGTGTCATCTCCACATGTTTGACATGTACTGCTCATGTACCCTAAAAACCATAATAAGATTTTCTATCTTGTCAGAACAACATGGGTCCTCCCAATTTAATTATTTTTCTCGTGTTATTTTAAGTTTTATTGCGTAAATTTGGTGGCAGTTTATTCAATCTAACTTGTTTGTTTAGCACAAGTGTAAATAATTAAAATGGAAGGGTAATGTTGGTTTGTAATTTAGTCAAAGGCTTTCCTATGGAATTTAAAAGAAACGCCGCCATTTCTTTCAAAATTTTGTTTGATTACGTTGCCATCAAACTCACTACTTGACACTCACTGGCGAAATTGTGACAAATAAGCCACAGAGTCCTTAGAAGAAGAAGTAGAAGTGGAAAATATGCCACAGAGTCCATAAACGAAGAAGAAGAACCATAACATGTATCATCATCAACCTATTGCAGTCCACTGCTGGACATAGGTCTCTCCAATGGCGCGCCACAAAGCCCGGTCTTCAGCTCTTCCCATCAAGTTTTCGCCAGCCACCCTGCGCAAGTCGTCGCTCCATCTAGCCGGAGGGCGCCCTACACTACGTTTGCCTAAACGTGGTCTCCACTCTAGAACTCGCTTACTCCAGCGGTTGTCGGTTTTCGGCAGACACGCACGACCGACATGTTCCTTGCGACCAACCCACTGACACTTCTGCTTACTGATCCTCTGGGCTACTCTGGTTTTCTGTCGAATTATTTAGTTTTAGATCACATCCTTTAATATCTATACTTTTAGATATCTCGAAAATGTTACAAACATGTATCAAACGCCATCACCCAGGACCATAATCCTAGCTTGGGTACCAATGTTGTCCATCAAGGAAATAGGTACGTCTTATAATCAAACCTTAAAAGTAAGATTGTACAACCTATGTGTAAAATGTAATGTATGTTATTATTCAATAAATTTCAATTTCAATTTCAATAAACAAAAATTAATAGAAGGTAAACAAGTGTAGCTTCTTCCTAGTGGCACGGAGGCACAATGCTGAGTCGACGCCTTTTTGCTGTTGTGGCACACAAGTAGATGACAGCGTCAATTGTTGCTGTTACCTACTGCTGATTTTCTTCTTTATTTTTTGTATGTACCTACTGTATGTGTGTGTCTTAATAGCAAATAAAAATATGTCTATGCCTATGTCTATGTCTATGTGTACCTATATACGATTCGAGTTAGAATCTACATCTTGATTTGACTACTATAGTTATATTTCATTGTTTTTATCTTTGCTTTCAAGTAAAACACGCATCGTAAACAAAAATATGAAAAATATGTATGTAGGTATTCAAACTAAGTAGTTTTGTGCAAGTTTTACAAATTAATACGAGTTGTCATCTTTCGCCACATGTTTTCACGGGCGACACACCCGTGAGCGTGACTGGGCCCTAGCAAGTAGGTACTCATTTTATTTTTAAGAAAAAAAAGTAGGTAAGTACCTAGGTAAATACATATGTCAAGATTACCTCTCATTTCGACGTCACCTGTATTATTTTGTTGCTGAAAAAAAAGAACTTTAGTTGAAAACTACCTAAATGTACCGAAGTAGGTACCATAGTGTGGACTCATTATTAAATAAATAAATAATGCTGGACAAGATTCAAGATTCAAGATTCAAGATATTTATTTGCACAAATAAGTGTTACAAAAGGTCTTAAAAGTAATATGGCACTTAGAACTTATTTGCCCTTTTCAGGCATTGCAAATTATATGTAGGCTATGCTGGGCGCTAAGCTGCTTACATAAGAGTACCTAACAATCCACAGTCATCTGGTTTACATAGAAAATACCCAGCTCACCCGGAACAAACATTTGCAGTTCATTCAAACATTTGTTCCCAAGGCGGAATCGAACCCGCAAGTAATTATAACAAACGGATTTTAGTGCGTGAATCAATAAGTAGGTAGGTAGGTACCTAGATAGTGATAAAAGAGGTAGGTAGATTTATGTATGACGACCGATGTGGCGCAGCGGGCGCAGGTCCGCCTGCGACACAGAGGTTGCGGGTTCGATTCCCGCCTCGGAACAAATATTTGTACGATCTACAAATATTTGTTCCGGGTGTTCTGGGTATTTTCTATATATAATAAAAAAATATTTATCTATGTATTGTATTGTATTAAATATATATCAGTCATCTAGTACCCATAATACAGCTCTGTTTAACAGCAGCTTACCTTGGGGTTAGATGATGCTGTGTGGATCGTCCAGCATTATTTATTATTATGTATAATCTTAGCACTCATGCAAAGCTGGGGCGGGTCGCTAGTACCTAAGGTCTACTTCTAGTACCTAAATAGAGGATTATAAATACCACTCACCACGGTTAGTCCGAATTGAATGAATACAAAAGCTAAACATATTATTCTATGCATTTTAAATGCACTGCAGTTAAATTGATAAAGTCTGTAAAATTTATGCACAGTTTTCAGTTCAGTTTACATTTTTTATACCAGCTTTTATCAGTCGTCAATAGCTTTTGCACACGGTTTTACCTTACTAAGTAGGACAACATTCGGTCTTTATTCCCACTGGTAACTGGCTACTCTCAAGCGATAGTGAGTGTTAATCCACCACGCTGCATGTGGATGGCTATTTTTTTAATTTTTTGTTCTTGCTCATGCTGCATTTGACGACCGATGTGGCGCAGCAATATTTGTACGATCTACAAATATTTGTTCCGGGTGTTCTGGGTATTTTGTATAAACTATGGTCATTCATTATCAACCTGACAAACTTAAGGGATAGGTTCCACACATAAAAAAAAAATTCTTGTACTTTTTTTTCTAAACCATTTTTTTATATTAAAAAAAAATTACGTAACATTGCTTAATAATTAGTTTTTTTTTATACAACTGAAGTAGCAACCAAGCGTACGGCCCACAAGATGGTAAGCGGTTACCGCAGCCTATGGACGCTTGCAATACCGGAGGTATCACTCGCGGGTTGCCACCTTGAGGCTAAGAACGAAAGCCTCATGTGCCAGTAATTTCACCGGAAACCATACCCTTCACACCGGAACACAGCAATGCGAGCATTACTGCTTGGCGGCAGAAATAGGTATGGTGGTAGTCCTTCCCCGGACGAGCTCTATCACAGAGAACTCTACTACTCTTATCCTATTAGTTATCCTTGTTAGAAATCGAAAAGGCAGCGCTCGGCACGTGTCAGTGACCCGCGCGTCAATGAACCGCGGGTCAATAACCCGAATAATAAATTATGTGTGGAACCTATCCCTTAAGTTTGTCAGGTTGATAATGAATGACCCTGTATAATAAAAAATATCTATCTATGTATTGTATTGTATTGTTTAAGTATATATCAGTCATCTAGTACCCATAACACAGCTCTGTTTAACAGCAGCTTACCTTGGGGCAAGATGATGCTGTGTGGATTCCAGCATTATTTATTTATGCTGGTTTCCTCTCGATTGCTGTCAGTCGTAAGGCCCATGAATGACAGAGGCCTAAAGGCAGCCTCTAAGTAACGTCATCAGGGTTGGCCACTTTTAGGCCTCTCGAACATGAACTGATGATTATTATTTTATTTTCATAACTTTAAGCCTGCGTGGAATACTAAAACTATTCGAAGACCGCTCATCGTGGCACGGATATCGAAAATGTCGTTTTAGAGAGTTAGTAAAAATAAGATGATTCAAATATGACACACAAACCGACAAACATTTTATAAGTTATAAAACGAAATGCCAATTCAATTTGTGATTATCAATTTGACAATAATCTAATTTATGAAAACGTTATTTTTTTATAATTAGAGTTACAGAACCAGTTTCTTGTGTCATCATACCTAAATATATTTTATAAAGTTGCGGGCGGCCTAAGAGTTGACATAAACGTTTTTACCTACTTACTATTAATTAAGTAAAATGTTCTACCTACTTATCTAATAATAATGCTGGACATTCTACACAGCATCATCTAGCCCCAAGCTAAGCAGAGCTTGTGTTAGATATGGGTACTAGATGACTGATTTATTACAATACAATACATAGATGGATATTTTTTATTACACATAGAAAATACCCAGAACAACCGGAACAAATATTAGCAGATCGTACAAACAGTTGTTCCGAGGCAGGAATCGAACCCGCAATCTCCGCGTTGCGTCTCATTCAGTTGCCCGCCGGCTTTCGAGGAATAGAGACGTGACTGTGTTTTATCAACTAAAACAATATGGAATGGGAAGACGAAAAAGTGATAAACTAACAACATTTAATAGACATCATATTTAAATCAAAATGCAACTAAATATCATGGCCCAAATATACATATTTAAAAAACTAATTCTAGTTTTCTAATTTAGAAAAAAGGTTGTAGCTGAACCAAATAGGGTCTTACTTTTGCGCCAACCTGTATAAAACATTTTCGTAACGGCTAAGAAAATGAAATAGAAAATCTTCTAGTCAAACCATGTAATTATAAGCTGGTACAGACAGTTATAGAAGATACTCTAAGAAAATATAAATAATACAAGTCAAGCAAGTCCGTAATGGCGGATCACGTGCCTGCTAGTGATGTACCACCTCTCTCCTAGGGATGTGACACATCGATTATATTTCGTGGTGAAATATTGAATCGCTACACTTTCACATAATCTGATAATCCTTCAACCAAAGCGTCACACACTTCAGGGATAATGCTTGAAATTAGTTGAGGAGATACTTTGAAGACTTTGAAGACAACTGCGACTAATTAAGCTTGGCCTAACCCAACAATTTCGTGTTTTGAGAGATCTACCTATAATAACTGCACATGCTGCTAAAATTAGATCACTATCGTCCTCGTCCATATCAAATACCTATTGAAAATTCGTAGAAATAACTCGACACGCGCAATCTCTCCGACCACTCGGCAATCACTAATTGTGAACGATACATGCCACGACTGTCATGCCGCCGGCGCCGGCCAAGTTATCCGAATTACAACATTCAGAAGCCGCCGGGTTCATGCCGCCGGGCCGTCGGCTTTGGTGTGTAGACACCTTAAGGCTCGTGGCGTAGCTGGCTAAGTTGTCCTAAGCAGAGATCAACGAAGTTAAGCAGTGTTCTGCGAGGTCACCATTTGGTTGATTGACTGCCAGTGGCAATTTCAACTAAGCACTTTTGTAGGGCAGGTCCTGGCTTTTTACTGTTAGTTGGCCACTGGCAGGATGGATGGCTGGATGTCTGTTACTCAATCACGCCAGAACTGCTGAACAGATCTTGATGATATTTCGCACAAAGATAGATTATACTGTAATAGCACATAGACTACTTTTATCCCTGAAAAAATCGTCGTTCCCGTGTTCTAAGCGAACAAAGTCGCGGATAACAACTAGTTTATAAGGTCTTACTTTCATTTTTCTTTTTTCAAAAAATAAACTCGCTGTTCCCACAGTTAGGCTCACTAAGGTCAGTAAATCTTTTAAAGGGCAATGTGTACGCTTCTTTAACAAAGTCCCAAGCGACATACAAAATTTATCAATTGTCAAATTTAAAAACTTAATTAAACAAAATCTGTCTCAAAAAGCTTACTATAAAACAACCGATTACCTAGATGATAAAAAAAGCTTGGGACGAATGTGCTCCAACTCTACTTGGAATCCATAACAATAGCAAGGGTCATGCCAAAAAAGCGATAGGAACCCAGCCGGTGTTGTTGCCAGTTCTTTTACGGCATGGGCGCGTTGGAACTGGTGTAAATTTTCCTAGCTTGTAAGACGTTTCAAAGTGATCCTTGTGATTGTACTGAATAAATAATTTTTGATTTTGATTTTTGATTTTGATTTTGAGGTTTTTTTTATACTACCAAAGTGGCAACCAAGCGTACGGCCCACAAGATGGTAAGCTGTTACCGCAGCATATGGGCGCTTGCAATACGAGGTATCACTCACGGGTTGCCACCCTGAGACGTAGATCGAAAGTCTCATGTGCCTGTAATTTCACCGGAAACCATATCCTTCGAACCGGAACACAGCAATGCGAGCATTACTGCTTGGCGGCAGAAATAGGTATGGTGGTAGTCCTTCCCCGGACGAGCTTAGAAATAAAAATGAAATAAAACTAAAATGTAATTTAAATAATTTTATTTTCTTTTACGTATACTCTCTAAAGCTTAAATAACTAAATAATATTATATATTAAAATCAATATTTTATCATAAATAAATACTTAGAAAAGTATCACCAAACAATTAGAAGGCCAACTAGTACTCTTTACGCTTCAGTCTTAGGCCGCCAAGGTGGCCTTAATGCGGTCTACGAGCTCTCGCTATGCATCACTTACCCAACTTATAACCCACCAAGCAAGATTTTTTTTATAGTACACATAGTCACAAATTCACAATACATTTATACTTATTTTAAACCACTGCGAAAAAAATAGTTTTATTTGATATATTACAATCTTTAGTATTAAGTTAGTTTTTTTGATAACTAGTCAACGCAACCAATATTTAAAATTGGCAAAAATACCCAAAAATCTTATCCTCCTAAAAAGTGACAGTATATAGATTGAGAGAATAATGGTTACCTTATTAACAATTTAAGTTTAACCGTGATGGTAACTATGAAACCAGTTTATTAAAACACTCGTTTACGTATCAAAGTTTTTTTCTAATCTAGGACAGATTTTGAGACATAATTGAATGATTATATTAACTGTACCGTCACTGCTGTTTTTAATGAGAAGAGGCATGTCCGCATATTCTTTCTTTCTTTTTTTTCATCGATTTCATTAGTTTTCGTACTGTTATCTCTTTGATTTCCGGTCCAGTGGCGTCATTGGCGGACGCGCGCCATTTTTGTTTCGAAATATGTGTGCCGCCATTTTTCTTCATTGGCTCAGTTTCGCCAGGCAGAAATAAAAGTAAAGATGCAGTGAGATGCGTCTAATATGCGTTTTATTTCAGGTAAAACGCTGCTATTAAGACGATTTATAATGAACACACAACAGTCACATAAATAGCCCTAGAGCCCTATTCTATTAATAAACAACGTTTGATACATCAATTCTATTCAGTTACAACTCTAGTAGGTACAGTTCGTATCGAGTTTTGTTTTTTTCACCAAAAGATAGATAGACACATAGTAGTAATAGATAAATAGATAACGCTTTATTCACCACACAGGAAAAAGCCACAAATTTAATTTAAAAGGTTAAAAATACAACAGTCGGCCTTATCGCTGATAGCGATCTCTAACAGGCAATCTATGCCAGAAGCCTATTAAAGTGATAGGCAAATGAAACTAGCGCTAACACTCGATCAATCGTTGATTCGAGCTGAAACGTTACGTTTACGTAACGTGCACAGCTGAATCGTTGTTCAATAGCAGAGTAAGGATACTCAAAACAGATGAAAAGCCGTTCAGCTACGTCGTTTGCAATCGATTGAAAAGTTTGTTAGTAGAATAGGCATTATGACAGTAGATAGAAAGAATAAGAAAATCACTAAAACTGAGTTCAATTTATGAAAAAGTATTCATTACAGTTTATTTTTATATTAGATGCGAGAATGACAATATTTTTTAATAAAATAAAACTACAAAATCTAGCAATCTGCCATAACATAGACACCAATCAGAGCACAAGAAAACGTAATTCGCTCTGATTGGTGGCATCAAACAAAAATTAAAGAATTTGAACTTGAATGCTTAGGGTCTTATTCATAAACGTACTTTAAACCTCTGTTAGCTAATGTGTCTTTCAAATCTATCATCGCCTTTATTCATTGACCTTTGAATGAAAAGAAAAGGCATTACTTAGCAAGCCACTGAATTTACAGTTTTTTTTATGAATAACGGCATTACATTTTGAAACCACTGACGACACTGCCAAGCCGCGACTAGGCACACTATGACGTGATTTTTTTAATTTAAATTAGGCTTTATGCATTAAGTACACTTGCTGTCGCCCGTGACTTCGTTCGCGTGGAACTCGGGAACTGTCATTTTTTCCGGAATAAAAAGTAGCCTATTTCTATTCCCGGTCATTATCTATAATACGTATTGTAACGCAATCATTTATAGATAAGAAAAATTCGCACTCGGGTTAGGAATGCTTAGGTAGCAGGCTTTCACCATGAAACATGTGGTACCAATCTGTTGGAAATCCGCATGCAGCCGGCACCAATCAGAGCACGCGGTAGGAACTTTTGGCCAGAGACGCTATCACCGTTTTGGCGGGAAGAGAAAGAGCGTCAGGCGTCAGGAAGGACGCCAAGCCAGTCGCCCCTGAGACACAGAGCAATGCGCTAATCGCGTTCATGTGATACTCTGCGATTCAACCCATGCCATATCCTTAAAGTGAAAGAGGACTGTTTCTACTGGAAACTAACTCTTGTATTTGTGCCGCCTTTACCGTATTTCTTGTCCATTGTGTAATTTTTTTGTGTTTCCAAGTTACTTCATTATACATTTTACTATCAAACTTTAACCGGGTGTTGTGAATTTGCCGATAGCGCTTAAGAGGCCTTTCCAAGATTTAGCGATATAATTCATGAAGTTCGCGTGAATGTATCTTTATATAGTATAAGTAATAGCGCGCGCGACGAGGAGCTATACGTCCTACTTCCATAAGCGCTCAGCGCGGTTTGAGAGTCGCTGCTTCGATCGATACGATTATAAGTGCGCTAAGGTGTGATTTTAAAAAATTCGTATTAAAAAAAGTCAATGCTATTAGACTATTTTCTTTGTTGTATTTATTCAATAAAAACTTAAACTTTAATTAAGTAGGTGTATTTTTATTGTACACTCCTTACTTTAGCAGAAATAACAAGCGAAAAATTGGGAAAAGTACACGTTTTTTAGACCGTCTTTTTTTTAAAATATTGAACTAACATGCTGTATTTTTCTCTATTCACTTAAATTTTAAAACTGTGATTATTATAATTGCATTTTTGGAAAAATGTTAGACTTTGTTATTTCATAGAAAAAATGATCGAAAGTTGACTGGAATTGCTCATTTTACGAAACGTGCGTTACTAATATTTTTTTAATCAGTCATGTCTTGAGTTAATTAATATTATGCTCTGTTGGCTTAAATTTTAAGGGATGAAGCTTTTATTTGTTTTTATTTTCATTAAATTATCTTCAACACACGAGCCACAATAGTGTTCGAAACTTCACGGGCTACAAGAAAATTCAAGGATTGTCAAGGATAGGGCTCTTAAGTTCCCCACCTTCCCGTTAAAGTATGTTTTAAATTCCAATTGCCAGTTCAGTGGTTGTCGAGTTATAAGAGGAACAAACCATCTGAACATCCAAACTTTCGCATTTATAATACCTATTAGTGTGATGTAATGTATACATTCATTCAGTTATTTTTGAGATGAGGTCGAAAATATGAACACATAGATCTGTTTTTCAAAATCAGTCATCAAATTCCTAATAGATAATATGACATTTTTTTCTACCTCTATGTACCATAAATTTATTTTTTGCATAAATCATTATAATCGAAAATATGAACACAATAGATCAGCCATGAACTCTTAGAGCGATTCAAATTAGGACCTAAACTGAATTGTCAAAAAAAATTGTACCATGACTTCAATAACAATAACTTTGTTTTGCAAAAAAGAGCAGTACGATCTATTTTACAAATAAAAAATATAGAATCCTGTAGAGATAAATTTAGGGAACTAGATATAATGACAATGACCGGAGAATACATATACCAAAACCTTCTTTATGTTAAACTTAATATTAATAATTTTAAAATGAATAGTGACACTCATAGATATAATACAAGACATAAACATAATTTATTAATTCCTCAACATAGACTAGCTAAAGTAGGCAACAGTTTCTTAAGTATCGGAATTAAGTTGTATAATAAGTTGTCACAGAATTTGCGAAATTCTGACATGTCTAACTTTGGTTGTAATGTGAGAAGATTGTTATTAAACAAGTCATATTATACTCTTGACGAAGCGCTTGCGGAAATTTTTTTACTGTGACTTTTAAAGTTTGTGTTATTAACGTTTTAGATAAGTACTTACCTACATAAGTACCTATGTATGTTTATTGATTTTTGATTAGTTTTTAAGAATGTTAATTAATTTTGATAACACTTTTGTATAACCCAATCCTTGTTGACTTTTCCAAGTGTACATTTGTATCTTTATGGAATAAAACAATACAATACAATACAATACAATACAATAATTATTAATTTCATGGTACAACATTTTTTGACAATTCAGTTTAGGTCATAATTTGAATCGCTCTAAGAGTTCATGGTATGGGGGCAGTTTTTCAAAATCAGTCATCATACCGACATGTTTCCTCACACTTAAATCCAATGACAACGATCCAATCTCAATTTCAATCCAATTCTAATTTACAACTGTAATTTTTTTGAAAACAAGATTGAATTTAGCGCGTGGTTTGCACTCAAATGTACTAAATGTCATTTCAATCTGTGTCATAGTTATCATAAACTAGCAGTCCGTCCTAGCTTCGCGCAGGCGCAATGAAACCGCACCCGTGCGAAGCCGGGGAGAGTCGCTAGTAATAAATATAGCCTATGTCACTCAGGGATAATGTAGCATTCTAATGGTGAAATAATTTTTGAAATCGGACCAGTCGTTTTTGAGTTTATTCGTAACAAACAAAAATACAAATCTTTTCTCTTTATAATATTAGTATAGATGAGTATTATAGTCATACCCCGGACACTCTCAACAAAATGTATGAATCAAACGCGTCGCAATACCCACATGCATGGTTTATACGTAAATGGTGCCATTGTGTTTGTTGTTCACACTTAATTATTTACTAGCTGATCTGCCACGGGTACATTGAAAACTTAAGCACCCGTGCGAAGCCGGGGCGCGTCGCTAGTAATATAGCCTGCGTTACTCAGAGATAATGTAGCATTCTAATAGTGAAAGAATTCTTAAAATCGAACCTGTACTTTTAAACAATAATACAAAAATATATGCCGCCTTGGGACAAATGTTTGTAGAATCTACAAATATTTGTATATGACGACCGATGTGGCGCAGCGGGCGCAGGTTCGATTCCCGCCTCGGAACAAATGTTTGTACTATCTACAAATGTTTGTACGATCTACAAATATTTGTTCTGCGTATTTTCTATATATAATAAAAAATATCTATATAAGTATTGTATTGTATTAAATATTATCAGTCATCTAGTACCCATAATACAGCTCTGTTTAACAGCAGCTTACCTTGGGGCTAGATGATGCTGTGTGGATTGTCCAGCATTATTTATTTATTTATTATATGTATAGATTAGTTTTAGTATAGATTTAATTCTTAGTTGAGCAAAAAATCAAATTGTACAAAGGGAGGACTTAATGCTATGCAGCATTTTCTACCAGTCATATTTGTCTGGTGAAAAGTAGAGGTTTACTTGGCATATAAATTTTTTTATATAATTTTTTTTTGTATTCTACTAAAGTGGCAACCAAGCGTAAGGCCCACTTGATGTTATGCGGTCACCGTAGCCTATATACGCTTGCAACATCAGATATATCAATTTCGCGTTGCCTCCTTGAGACGTAGATCTAAAGTCTCATGTCCTTGTAATTTAACCGAAAACCAATCTTGAACCGGAACACAGCAATGCAAGCATTACTGCTTGGCGGCAGAAATAGATATAGTTCTCGGACGAGCTCTATCATAAAGAACTCTGCTACTAAAAATATTTGCTTATTTCGTTAATAAGTCAACTCTGTGATTAAACAAAGTTGTATTAATGAAAATAATGCAAATATTTGAGCAAATAATAGTGAAGTGGTAGGAATCAATTAACGCCAGAGCGAGATAGAATGCTATCGCTATCGCATAACACGCACGCTGCGAAGTATGCACCAACACAAAAACTAAATAAACGCGTGCGTTGACCCTTAGCTTCAGCGCCTACAGAAGTGCCATCGAACTCTCGACCGGGCTGAAGTTGTTTGTGATAAATTCTCTGAAACAAATATCTTCAGTTCATTACATATTATAGTATTCAACATAGTCACTTTCCGCCGTCTTTCTTCTGTATGTATGTTATGTATGTATATAAGTCTCTCGGCGGATCTAGGCTCCCGTGAAGTTAGCCGTTTCGATGCGCAATGGAGCTTATTCGAACAAAATTGTCTTTGCGCATCACAAACGGCTAACTTCACGGAAGCCTTGATAGTGAGTAAAATAAAAAGGTTATTTACCCGAAAACCATATCTAAGTCCAAAGCGCGATATATGTTAGTATGTCCCAGACATTGTATAATCTCGTATGCGTGGAATATGACTGCGGCGCCGCCATTTTCTCTCGCTGCCAATAATGATCTGTTAAGCTGAAAAAAATACAAAAAAAACTGTGAAACTGAACCGTTGTATAGATATGGAAGTTAATTATTGGAACATGGAACCAAAATTTTTTTTTTTTTTATACAACTGAAGTGGCAACCAAGCGTACGGCCCACAAGATGGTAAGCGGTAACCGGAGCCTATGGACGCTTGCAATACCAGAGGTATCACTCGCGGGTTGCCACCTTGAGGCTAAGATCGAAAGCCTCATGTGCCAGTAATTTCACCGGAAACCATGCCCTTCACACCGGAACACAGCAATGCGAGCATTACTGCTTGGCGGCAGAAATAGGTATGGTGGTAGTCCTTCCCCGGACGAGCTCTATCACAAAGAACTCTACTACTCTTCTATGGGAGTTCAATACTCAATTCATTTATTGCTTTCATATGGTAGGTTCATTACAGTTGTTGCATTATAGGTGGTAGTATCACATATGAACCCTAGGGTTATATAGGGCCTACGGCCTATCTTGTCATACCCTTTTACAGCTGTAAAAATGTATGACAAGATAGGCCTAGGCTTAAATAAGTAGGAAGTTATTAGTAGATAATAGTAGGTCCCTTTTCCAAAGTTGTTGGCCATGACAGAGGCTTTTGGGCGGCCTAGAAACCCTGTAACCAGACTAGGCCACTGACTCATACGAACTTACTTACGTAGGTAAGCTAAGGTTGTTAAAATTTATTCTTACCTAGAGTTACAGAGTACATACTTAAAAAAAATTAACAGGAATTCGAACCTACGTCTTGCCTTGGGCAAACACTAACTATAACTAGGCTACCATCGGTATAGTAGCTTGCCCGAAATTTCTAGAATGACATTATAGAAAAGTCCAGAACAGCGCCATCTCACGGATGTTTTCACAAACACTTAACAACTTTACACGTAACTCGCCACAAGATGGCGCTTTTAATCAATTTCAAAAAACTGCATAATGTTTTGTTTTTACGCGGTTTCTCCGCCAATGAGCTGTTTTCGTCTCAAGTTATTAAAAAAAAGCTGTCTATTTAGATGGCGGTAGCTCAACCGGCGAGCCCAAGAGAATGTAAGCACTACGTTTAGCGAGCTGTGGTGAATGTGTAGGGAATTCAACATTGATTGCTCCTGCTATCACTGTCTGTCATACCTCTAGCTTGTGTCAAAGTCATAGTACGTACTACGTAGTACATTAATTTTGGTCGTACTGGAGTCAAATTATTTTGCCTCAAGCAGGATATGAACCCACAACTTTCCGCTTGACACGAGACGAAACAAAAACGGAGTTACCAACTTTTTTCTTGTTTTGATAACCTTTCCCAGTATGGCAGTAGGGCAGATAGCGCCATCTGCCAAAGCAATCGGAACTACTTTTTTTTTTTAACTCGAATCGAAAACTTCTCATTTATGAACAATGATATACAAATTAGTACTTACCCTGTCTCCTAGTATAAAAGGCACGACCAAGTCGTCTTTAGCGTGTATTATAAGAACCGGAAGTTCATTGACCCTTTTAAGGTTCTCGTCTGAACGGAATCTTTGCTCCACGTGCAATCGGAACGGAGACACGAACATCGAATCGAAGTACGGCAGCCATGTTACCAACTGTCAATATAAAAATCTCTATTACATTCATCATCTGATGCGACTGAGGTCAGAGCGCTCGAGACGTAGCTGGCTAAGAACGAAGTTAAGCACTGTTTCGCGGGGTCATCATTTGGATGGGTGACCGCCAGTGGCAATTTCAACTGAGCGCTCCCGTGCTTCGGAGGGCACGTTTAGCAGTCGGTCCCGGATTTTTCAAAGTTGGTAGGCCATGACAGAGGCCTTCGGGCGGCCTAGTAACTCTGTCACCAGAGTTGGCCAATGACTCATGAACAAACGAACGAACGATATATAAAAACGAATTGCTGTGCGTTAGGCTCGCTAAAACTCGACAACGGCTGGACCGACTTACCTAATTTTGGTCTTGAAACGTTCGTAGGAGTCCAGGGAAGGTTTTAACGGTTCGTTCGTTCGTTCGTATGAGTCAGTGGCCAACTCTGGTGACAGAGTTTCTAGGCCGCCCGAAGGCACTTTGAAACAGGCGAACTTTGAAAAAGCCAGGACCGACTGCTTAACGTGCCCTCCGAAGCAAGGGAGCGCTCAGTTGAAATTGCCACTGGCGGTCACCCATCCAAATGATGACCCCGCAGAACAGTGCTTAACTTCGTTGATCTGTTAAGAACAACTGAGAAATTATGAAAAATTGCGAGAAAAATAAACGCGAGTGAAACCGCGCCCGGTCTACTAGTGTAAAATAAAGTTTCCCGCCGCCTGTCCCTTTGTATGTAAGCTTTTTGAAATTACGCAACGGATTTTAATGCTGTTTTCAGCGAATAGATTGATTCAAGGTTTTAAGGTATAGTTCAAGTACCCGTGCGAAGTCGGCGCGGTTCGCTAGTTATATTTAACTTACCCTAGCTAACGGATGGTTAGCGACCTCATCAGCTATGTTATTGAATGGTGCCTCCAGTATCAGTCCGTTCGGTAAAGGCAGTGGCACGCCATCTAGATACAGTTTCGACAACTCTCCTAGATTGCCGAGCATAGACGACGAAATGCCTGTACCTGTTAGAGAGAAAAAAATAGAAAATAATAATAATAATAGTTCGACGAGCGATGTGGCGCAGCGGGCGCAGGTCCGCCTGCGACGCAGAGGTTGCGGGTTCGATTCCCGCCTCGGAACAAATGTTTGTACGATCTACAAATATATGTTCCGGGTGTTCTGGGTATTTTCTATATATAATAAAAAATATCTATCTATGTATTGTATTGTATTAAATATATATCAGTCATCTAGTACGCATAATACAGCTCTGTTTAACAGCAGCTTACCTTGGGCTAGATGATGCTGTGTGGATTGTCCAGCATTATTTATTTATAATAATAATAATATTTTTTTTATTTGAACATTTTACATTTGTACTAAATATTAAAAATGAATACTGAAAACTGCAGAAGTATAATACTGTATCGCAGTTTCCAGTCCGACCAAGGATAAGAGGAGGTTGACATTCAAATAATATGAAAACTTACAGACTAACAAACTTGTACAATAATGTTGGACAATCCACACAGCCATTATAGCCCCAAGCAGCTAAGCAGAGCTTGTGTTATGGATACTAGATGACTGATATACTTAATACAATACTTAGATATTTCTTATTAATAGACTAGTAGAGCCGGCGCGGTTTCACTCGCGTTATTTTTCATTTAGCAAATTTTTACACCCTGTATATTTCCTAACCGTTTAAACTATCCCTGAACTGTTACAAACATCTCAAGACCAAAATTTGCCAAATCGATCCAGCCGTTCTCGAGTTTTAGCGAGACTAACGCACAGCGATTCATTTTTATATATAAGAAAATACCCAAAACACCCGTAACAAATATTTGCAGACCGTACAAAAATTCGTCCCAAGGCAGGAATCGAACCCGCAACCTCCTGCGTCGCAGGATCTTCGCCAAACCTAACCTAAAATAATTCGTATAATCCTAAAGCTAGGTGAATTTACGCCAGTTATTTTAGAAGCACCGGTGGTTTAGCGGTATTAAGCCCGCCTTCCGATCCTAAGGTCGTGGGTTCGAATCTGGTCCTGCACCAATAGATTTTTCGCTACAAAAAATGTATGTGCGCAATGCCAGTGCTCTCATACGGTGAAGGAAAACCTAGCGAGGAAAACCGACATGTCTAAGAACTAAAAAATTCGAAAGACATGTGCCATCCGCATTGGATCCGCGTGGTGGATTAAGACCCAATCACTCTCGCCCGAGAGTAGGCCAGTGTCCTAACAGTGGGAGTATTAGAAAGCTGTCATGATGAACTTTAAGCTTTGGACGGCACTGCATCTGTTATAATCAGGCGTGGTGAAACATCAGGCGGGCGCCTTGATTGTCTTGTCATAAAAAAATAAAAAAAATAAAAAATGATGATGGTGTTTTGTGTTATTAGTATGTTATTAGTAGTAGTAAGAGTAGTAGAGTTCTCTGTGATAGAGCTCGTCCGGGGAAGGACTACCACCATACCTATTTCTGCCGCCAAGCAGTAATGCTCGCATTGCTGTGTTCCGGTGTGAAGGGTATGGTTTGCGGTGAAATTACTGGCACATGAGGCTTTCGATCTTAGCCTCAAGGTGGCAACCCGCGAGTGATACCTCTGGTATTGCAAGCGTCCATAAACTCCGGTTACCGCTTACCATCTTGTGGGCCGTACGCTTGGTTGCCACTTCAGTTGTATAAAAAAAAAAGGGTTTACCTAGTGAGTGCCCCCATACATAGATAGGTGGTCTTTTCCCAAGTTTCCTCGAGGTATATAACAACCATGCATATACTACTAGAGAATCCTCCACCACGCCTGCTTCGGTCGGACGTACTTTTGTTGAATCGCCATAACCTGAAATATATAAAAAATACCATATATAAATGAAATGAAATGAAATTCGGTTTATTTGACAAACACACAGAAAGAAAAAAAAATAAATAAATATATAAAACAAGAGACTTAAATAATAAAAAGAAAAGAAAATAGGTAGGTAAGTAGGTACATAGGATAAACAACATGACATTTTTTAAGCAAGATTACCTACTAACTGGTGGACTGTGCCTTACTGTGCAAATTAGTTTTCTGCTGTGTGTGGGTCAAAGAGGCTCTGTCTCAGTTTAAGCTGCGACACATACACATATATGACGGTGGAGCAGGTCCAGGATGCTTCGTAGATAGGGTGACGTCAGCCGAGCTGACGTCACTAGCCTATGTTCATGATGGATCACCCATCTTGTTGAAGAAAAGGCAGAAACTGTTCAAGTCTTCTTTATTTCAAGCTTCAGTAGGTGTTGACGGTCCGACGGCTCGAGTGCGAATCAATTGTAGCTTTTTTTTTTGTTTCTAAATGAACATAATGCTGTTAGGTCGACTGACAACCTGTGACAGCTTTACCCGGATCAATTGTACCCGGGTCGTCGGCCGTATTTATAGCAAAACGCAGGCATGCGTCCACAGTTGTTTACAACAAGACAAAATTACTTGTGAATGCCTGAGTCCTGCTTTTAACAATCAAATTAGTTAACTTATGGTCTGAATAGTTAAATTAACCACTAGATTACTAACTGATGGTTTGAATTGTTTAAATTATACTACTAGATTACTTAATCAGCTAATCAATTCATGATTTACAAGTTGTTTTAAGCCGGTTTTCTACAATGTGTTTTTAGATACAGCATGTGATGACGTCATTGCTCCGATATATATTATTATTATAATTATAAAAAAATATTAACAAAATAAAATAAGTACATAATTACATTACATTAAAAAATATACAAAATACATATGAAACAGAATGAATGAATGAATGAATGAATGAAAATGAATGAAAAATTCTTTATTGTACACCGAAAATAAAACTTAAAATTAACAATTTACAAACAAGGTACAATGGGCGGTCTTATCGCTTATGAGCGATTTCTTCCAGACAACCTTTTACAGAAACAGTTGAGCCATCTAAAGACCGTTCGATCCAAATCACTAGCAGACGGAAGCGTTCCCAACATGCTGGCTGCATTGCCACGTTGAACGGCAATGCTGATACGTTGAGCCAGATATGAACCAGCCTTTGGATCACGCGTCGCTTCGACCGGACGCCCGGAAAGAATTTTGAAAACGCGGTGAGCCCCGGTACCCTCGGACCCAGGGTCTCCACTCCAAAAGGCTCAGTATTCAGTATTATGATGTCCCCGACAGATGTGATGCGGCTAAGGTGTCAACGCATGTCGCGTCCCACACCAAAGGCCTACCCATCTCCCCTCTCTCTTAATTATTATATGTAAGTGTCAAATAGTCTACGGAACGCAACTGTCAGAATGACAGTTGGAGTTTTCCCGCCGGGATCGGAGATCTAACCTCAAAACACTCCACGCATTGGATCAGTCGATAAATTACAGAATATTAGAGTTACAACAAACAATTGTGATTAGAACATTTACGTAAATAATAAACTATTAATCGTTACGCATTCTTTATTTACATACATAACAGTAAGTTTATTCTGTATTGGTATATGTAGGTAATAGGTATGTATAATTTTGTATGTAAGTGTATCCTAATGTGTATTTATTGTTATATAAATTTATTATTATATAAAGAGCACCGGTGGTCTAGTGGTAGTGACCCCGCCTTCCGATCCGGTCGTGGGTTCAAACCCGGTCGTGCACCAATGGATTTATCTGTTTGAAAAATTTATGTGCGCAATGCCAGTGCTCTCATACGGTGAAGGGAAACATCGGGAGGAAACCGGCATGTTCAAGAACTAAAAATTCGAAAGACATGTGCCATCCACCAATCCGCCTGCGCCCGCTGCATCCATGGGACGTAAAATATTATTATAGATTACTATAGATATAGATTTAATTAATTATCACTTACCTCTGTAATCGAATGTTATTGTATGCAAACCCATCTGCTGGAAAATCTTGTAAATCTTCACTCTGAAAGGCGTCGCCCGATTGTTTGAGTTTCCTGTTCATAAATCATAAAACATTTTTTTTTTTGTACAACTGAAGTGGCAACCAAACGTACGGCCCACAAGATGGTAAGCGGTTACCGCAGCCTATGGACGCTTGCAATACCAGAGGTATCACTCGCGGGTTGCCACCTTGTAGCTAAGATCGAAAGCCTCATGTGCCAGTAATTTCACCGGAAACCATACCCTTCACACCGGAACACATCAATGCGAGCATTACTGCTTGGCGGCAGAAATAGGTATGGTGGTAGTCCTTCCCCGGACGAGCTCAATCACAGAGAACTCTACTACTCTTAAATTTATTTAAGAGCTCTTATTTGCATGAATGTAGGTAAGTGCATAAACAGGTGTTACAATTTTTAAGTCCTATACATTCTACCATCAAACTGGTGTGCAAATGCCATGTTACAAGTTATATAAGTATGTCAAGCTATTATTAGTTTATATTATTAGTTACAGTATCACATAGTATTGGAGTGGTTCATAACAAAATGATAAATTTTTAGATAAAAAAAAAAAATGGATTCTGGAGATACTCTTACTGTGCTTAATACTCAATACTCAATTTATTTATTGCTCTCATATAGTTGGCACATTAACAGTTGTTATATAATAAGGTGGTAGTATCACATATGAACCCTGTCAAAGGTTATGACAACATGGAGATAGGCCGAAGTTTAAATAAGTAGGAAGTAAGAATAAATAGTTTTAATTTATACAATATATATTCTTAGTTTTGAAGTTTTTATTTATATGGGCCGTAGAATAAGTTTTTTACATCTATAACTTTTCTAATGTTGCCTGAAATAAAGTTTTATTGCATTGTATTGTAAGGTCGTGGGTTCACCCGGTGCACCAATTTTTCTGTTCGAATAAATTATGTGCGCAATGCCAGTGCTCACATACGGTGAAGGAAAACATCTTGAGGAAACCGGCATGTCCAAGAACTAAAAATCCGCATTGGGTCCGCGTGGTGGATAAAGACCCAATCACTCTCGTCAAGAGTGGGAACATTAGAAGGCTGTCATGATGATGATGGTGTAAAACTTACCATGAAAATACATTACAATAGGTCTATCAGAGTTGGCTAATTCGTGATCCAATTGTTTATTTAACTCGTCTTTGTCAACACTGATCTCGAAATGACCTTTTAGCTTCTCGTATAGTGTTTCTGGGAGTACATGCCATATTCCTGTAAAAAAAAAAAAACAAATTCAAATTCAAACTCGCATTGCTGTGTTCCGGTTTGAAGGGTATGGTTTCCGGTGATATTACAGGCACATGAGACTTTCCATCTAACGTCTCAGGGTGGTAACACGCAAGTGATATCTATGATGTTGCATGCGTACCTACATAGGCTACGGTAACCGCTGACCATCAAATGGGCTGTACGCTTGGTTGCCACTTTAGTGGTATAAAAAAAAAAAGACTTTAAGCTTCGGGTGGCACTGCATCTGGCGGGCGACTAGACCGTCTGGTCACTTGCTGAAATAAAAAAAAAAGGTCCTCTTACCTATTTTAACAGGACACTTGTCGACCTTAGACTCGAACTCCACGCTGAGGTTCCTGGCACCTTTTAATCCAGCCTGTAGAGGCTGGTCGTAATCGAAGAACATCGGAAATTGCACTGGAAATATACAATACAATACAAATGTTTTATTGCGTTTCCAAAAGATAGTTTACAATGTTAACAGTGATAAAATCTCCTTTTAAGTAATAAACAAGTACTTGTCATAAAAGATTTTGCTCTTGCTTAGGGCTATTATAGATTTAATGTAGACAGTGATGTAACTCATAAAACATGAGAGAAAAAGAGTTAGAAAACAGAGTGTAGATTGGCTTTATGCGATAAATATACAAGTGAAGAAACAACGTAAGAACACTGGTGATCTAGTAGTCTTAGGATCCAAGGTGTTGGATTCGAAATCGGTCGTGCACGATCTTTTCTATAGAAAAAAATTATGTGCGCAATGCCAGTGCTCTCATACGGTGACGGAAAACACCGTGAGGAAAGCGGCATGAACATGAACGAAAAAATTCGAAAGACGTGCCACCAATCATGATTGGACCCTTTTATGTCACTAAGCAAAGACAATGATATAGATTTGAAAGACACAATTTCAATTTATAAAAAAGTACAACATTACAGAAGACATCCTTTGAATTGTCTTTGTTTTTGTATGATATCGAGAACCTAATGTCTAGATAAACCAAACATAGGTTTTTAGGCATTATTAACCAGTGTTGTAAAAAGTTTTTTTGTGATGAATAAATTATCTATCTATCTATCTATCTATCCAATGCGTTATACAAGAACTTTAAAAATAGTTACATTTCTTAACTAATGAGTATTATTCACATATTCTAATGTATGCGGATGATGTAGCTGCGGTCGTACAGGCACCTACTTACTATAGACGACTGATGTGGCGCAGCGGGTGCAGGTCCGCCTGCGACGCAGAGGTTGCGGGTTCGATTCCCGCCTCGGGACAAATGTTTGTACGATCTACAAATATTTGTTCCGGGTGTTCTGGGTATTTTCTATATATAATAAAAAATATCTATATATGTATTGTATTTATTAAATATATATCAGTCATCTAGTACCCATAATACAGCTCTGTTTAACAGCAGCTTACCTTGGGCTAGATGATGCTGTGTGGATTGTCCAGCATTATTTATTTATTTATTTATTTATTATTTATAGACGTCTTGGAGAGGAGATTAAACATGGTGGCATGGCGGGACAACTTCATGAGTGGTTTTTTGTAAACGGTTTTTTACTAAACCTCTCGAAAACTAGTTTTATCCATTTCCATTTAACAGTGGTTTTGGGAGGTAAAACTATCAGTCAGGTCAAAAACTCATCATTTCTTGGTTTCCAAATTGATGAAAAACTGACGTGGGATCTACACATTGAAAAATTGTGTGAGAGGGTGGGGCGAGCGTGTTTCGCGCTATGGCGCCTATCTGCAACCCTAGAACAGAACATGACTAGGAGTTGCTATTTTGCGTCTGTCCACTCTCTCCTTCAGTATGGTGTAGAGCTATGGGGCAGAGTTGCTGATTGGGAGCGAGCGTTCAGAATGCAGAAAAGAGCTGTGAGAGCGATAGTTAGAGTACCTTGGGACACTCCCGCTCGTCCGATCTTTCGCTCGCTCAAGATTTTGACAGTCCCGGCTCTTGTCATCCTACATGCAGCGCTATATGCTAGAAACCACCTCAATAAATACGCGAAGTTTGGAGACGGCCACAAGTATATGACGCGAAATGCGCAAAAACTTAGGGCCGTGCCGCGGCGCCTTACGAAATCGTCGAAGCTAGTTCATGTGATGGGGCCAGCTGTCTACAACCGTCTTCCTGACACTATTACGAGTGTTGCGTCAACGCAATCCTTTAAACACAAACTAAAACAGTGGCTTATCGAGCAATCCTATTACAGGATTGACGAATTTTTGAATTAATTATTGACATTTAATGAATAATTATTATCTCTTTTATTCTATTCTATTTGTTATTTGTACAATCTGAATACTGAATGACTTTACTTGAATTTTATAGAAGTATTTGAATATTATAGTTACATATTATCAGGACTTTTTCTATATTAGTAATTCCTTATAACATTATGTAAATGAGCTTTTTAGGTACAATTTACGTAACTACTTAGACTTATAAATGACATGTAACCTACCTATTGTTACCAATAAATAACTTGAACTTGAACTTATTAACTAACAGAGGTTTATAATGGTAGGATTGTTTGTAAATGGTTTGTAAAAGGTCATGTAAAGTTTAAGAGGTAATACAGAAGTACAGATGGCGGGAAGCGATTTTATGTATATATTTCATTATTTAAAGAAGATTAACAAATTATAAGTAAGATAAGCGTATATTAATGAGTATAACTACCTACGTATTGAGTGTATGTTCTAATAAATGGTCTTTGAACCCTAATTTTCACTGTATCAATAGATTAAATTAAGAACGTTGAAACTATCTATGGATAGATACCGAAACAGCTTTAGATAGGTACCTAATTAAACCAACGGCAACGAAAGAAACGTCCCTAATTGATTATTTACAAGTCACTTGTCATTTTTAAACGTTCAATAAATTACCTACTTTATCAAACCTTTTCATTTAAACATCTGTAGGATCTGCCAGGTCTGCCTCCAAGCTGCACTGTGTTTAGGTTTGAAGGGCACTGCAGCAAGTGAAATTACTGGGCGAAAAAGACTTAACAACGTCTCAGGGTGATGAGCGCAGTGCCACGCAGAACTTGGGTCATTGGCACTGTTGAACTTAGGCACTGTTATGGTCAAGCGTTACGCTTAACTGAGCGACTTGACCGTTTTGACACTTGATGATAAAAAACTACGTCACGAGCGATTCCTAACTTTGGTGTTGACCTAAGTAGGTAAAAAATATATAGGGTATAAAAAATAATCGTATGATTGAACCCATTGATCAGAATATCATAAAATTACAGGTGTTTTTTTTTATAATTTGGCGGGTTCGTTTCCCTGTTCAGACAGACGATTTTCAAAATTCTTTGAATGCAGTTTAAATTGTTTTTAAAATCAAAATAAAGTCTTCTTTCAGTATTTTTTTTTATCTACATTATTTAAGATATATTCCCTTCATGGGACTAACTGTATAGTAAATAGAATCTTACCAAAGTTAGCAAAGACGATGGTTCTCCTTAAGGCCTTGGAGTATCTGAAGAGCAGCGGCACCACCACCACCTGCAGGAAGAACAGCACAGCCACATAGTGGCCCAGTAGCAGCAGCCTGGAACATGTTCTTAAAGTTAAGTTTAGGTTTGGGTTTGGGATCATGTTCAGGTTCAGGTTTGGGTTCGGGTTCGGGTTCAGGTTCAGGGTCATGTCCAGGTTCAGGATCATGTTCAGGTTCCGGTTCAGGTTCAGGTTCAGGTTCAGGTTCGGTTCAGGTTCGGTTCAGGTTCAGGTTTAAGTTCAAGTTCAATTTATTTTATTTTTTAGGAATACAAATAAAGTGGGTGGGTGTGCGTACAGCCCACCTGATGGATATGAATAGCTAAGTAGGTACAATTTATGTATATTTTTTTCAATAGAATTAGTTTCGAACCCACTACTTTAGTCTCAGCGGGGTCACCACTACAACACCAGTGCAACATAGATTACAATCTGTTACTTTTATCCAAGCGGGGTCACCTGCCTAAGAACAAAGCAAGGTTAAATGCAATATTAGCGAAAAACAGATTTCTGACACTTAGGTTTTTTTTAACAATATGCTAGTTTTTTATGAAGTTTTAAGTAGGTACTTAAATAATATTGAGAACACTGGCATTGCATACATCATCATCATTGTATCTGCCAATAGACTTCCACTGCTGGACATAGGCCTTCCCCAAAGAGCACCATAACCACCAATCTTGAGCCTTCACCATCCACCAACTTCCTGAGATCGCTTAAAGCAATACTTAATTGGTCAATCGAGTCATTTTATAGTACTTTGTTCCAAGTTGCGGTCACTAATTAAGAAGCTTTATTAGATGATGAATAAAAACTTTTTAATATTGTGGAAACTCGTGACAATTATGACAGAAATCATTTCAACTTGCTTAGTCTAAGAACTATGTCAGTGACCTTGGTACTTCTTCTTGGATTTCCTCATTTTGAATTTCTTCTATTGGTCAATTTAGGCTCCTCTCCATACCAAGGTTGTCTGGAAGAGATCGCTTCCTCAGCGATAAGACCGCCCATTGTGCATTCAGTTAAATCACTATTCCTAAATTGTGTAATTTAGTTTTTAAGGTGTACAATAAAGTATTCTCATTTATTCATTCATTCATTCATAGACTAGGCCTAGTTTTTTTTAATGGGAGATACACATTTTCACAATAATTTGGACTCATAATTAAATAATCTATTCTGCCAGGCTAGCATGATCATTCCAGCAGATGGTGGTCAGCCATCTAAATAGTAACCATCGCAGAACAGTGCCTAACTTAATTCACCTAGTTCTAAGATTTTTGACTTGGAACTTCATTGATTGGCGAATAATTATTACTTAGTAAGCTATGCTTAGAAGAAAATTTAAGTACATTTTCATAATTAAAACCAAGGTCATTTAAGGTTGATTCGTTTAATTTTCTAGATTGTACTGTAAAATCCAATCAGTAGGTACGATTCCCACTGAGGAACTATTTTTGCATATTTTTTTCAATTTCTTTTTATTTTGTAAAATTAAGAGGTGGCAGGTTTGGTTTCCTAAGGAATAAATAATTTTATGATCTATGCACCTATCCTGCTACAAATATCTGCAAATCATACAATTATTTGTCCGGCAATGCACAATAAGGTTTTAGTTAGAGGTAGGATGCAGGCGCAGGCTCAGGCAGCAGTCAGATACATCAACATCAAAAAGCACAGAAAGTATCACATAGCCTGCAGTCTACAGAAACAGAAAGTAATGGTCAAAGTGAGAGTCAATTGCAGTTTATACAATGAGAAAGTGTGTCAGTAGCCTGATATTACATTCAATTTCCTAAAAAAAAAAATTCTTTCTTTTTTCGGCTTAATTTATTTTTTGGTACATACCTGTAGACTTTTTTTAATGTGGAATAAAAAGTAGGTAAGGTAGTACTTACCCCACTGAGTATATTGCTGCACAAATGTATATTCCTAGCAAGTCGACCATTTTAAATAAGGCTACGCTACGACGAACAAAGTAAGCAATAAATCAGTGCAATGTCCATTACTATTTGATATGAAACGAAATATTACATGCACAAAAATCTACGAATCACACAATTTGAATTTTTGGAAGTGATAAGAATAAGGCTAAATTTAATAAAGGGTACGTAAACTAAACTAACATGGTACTTCTCCCCTTTATATCATCAACACGCACAGAAATGTTATTTGAAATTAATTAGCACAATTTAAAACCCGAAGTCCCGAATCGAGGACGAGAGAGAACAAACAGGCAGACGAAACCTACGTTCGATTCGAATTTTTGTCGACAACTGACTGATGTCTTGTTTTGTTTGATTGTATTTTTGTCAATGTCAAATCGAATGTCAGTTTATCGACATAAATTACCGTCCGTCATTAATGACGTTGGCAGATAAATCTTAGTTGTTTTTTTTATAATTTTAATGGCAGCCTGTCTGTTCAGACAAATTGCAATGCCAGTGTCAAGTAATGTCAACTTAGCCAAAAAACTAATTTCAAGTTCGAATTTTGTTTGAATATGACGAAGAACATTTTTAAAGAATGGCGTTCTAGGAGAATCTTTCTTTCGATAGTCTGGTTTTTATGTACATTTATAATGATTGCTCAATACGAAAAACGAACAGAATTATTTAATACTATCTGACACCCGTGACTTCGTTCTCGTGGAACTCGGGAACCGTGCATTTACCTAGGTACTAAAAAGTACCTAGCATGTCCTATTCCCGGTCCATATTTATTTATGTTTTAAATTTCAGCCAAATCGGTTCAGTGTTTGTCGAGCTAAAGAGGAACAAACTTAACATCCATCCAAACATATAAACATAAACTAAACTTTCGCATTTATAATTTAATATTAGTGTGATTAGTGCGACTTTGTACCATAACTACCTAACTAGGTACAAGCTCCATCAAGCGCTGGAGCCAAAGTCAAAGCGCTTGACGGAGAACAAGTCGATGGTCCTGATGTTGTCCCGTGGAGGGATGAAACACGTGTCGATATTTTTCTTTTGAGGTTAACTGTGTTAATTGTGTGACCTCAAAAGGTTAAAAGGTTAAGCGGTTAAGTACCTACCTACTAAAGATTTTTCGTCTGTTTTTATCTTGTAATGGATTTCCGCAAAGTAACGCCTGAGTCTATCAATTATCAGAGGTAAGAAAATAAAATATTAATATAAAAAATTGGCATTCAATGAAAAATATAATTCCCCTTTTTTCTCCAATGCCGTTTCTTTAATACCATATTCAGTTCTTCACCTGTGTCCATATCAAATACGGTCACTTTTGGATTCGTATAAAACCTAACTTCCAAAAACTCCTTCGTAAAAATTACATTCTTTATTTTTGCTGCTCTCATTATGTTTTCTAGTGCTGGGGAGTAAAAGTGATATTTGCCATACAAGTTTTCATAATCTGCTATTATGTTTCCAGTAAGTTTTGCCATGTATTCTATCTCGATCAACATTACTACTTTTATTCCTGATAGTTTGCTTATAATAGTTTGTCCTGATTTTAAATTCACAATGCCTTTGCTAGCGCCAAAAGGTAGTATCACAGATTTAAGAGAATTATCTCTCCACTTGCTATCAAAACTCCAATTACCGTAATGGAAATCTATATTAACACCAAGGGTTATAAAATCTTCTGGTAGACCATAAACTGACCATAGCGATAGAGCTGTATTTTCTACCATCTCCATCATATCTGTTTTTGACTGAACGGTTATTGTAGTGTTATTTATATGTTCATGCGTCTTTATGATTATATCCTCTTGCATAAACTCTACAATCTTTGCACTTTTCGCGACTAAAACCCTTCCAACTTCCGGCCATTCGTACTCTTTGAACAAATCTTCGTATGGAGTCGGATCCCTTAAATATATGTCGTTGGGAACTTTTCCCATTTCAATTCTTATGCCTTTGTTTAAGTTCTCGTTTGTGATATTAAATAGAGCCACTTCTTCATCTGTCACCAATTTAATATCTTTTCCATTGTAATTCACTTCTGTTTTGTTTAAATAGTTCGACGTTTTGATGTTTATGCTTACTTTTGCACTGCACACAGTTAAGAAAATTGTAAATATTGTAAACTTTTTCATTTTGTTGAGATTGCGCGTGTGTTTCTTATGAAATGGTGATCGATACTACGAAGATTCCCTATTCTTGACCCTATTTTTATCGATTTTAAGGTCATGGTTGTTGTTACAAATGGATTATCGATAAGAGCACTGTCATAACATTATTGCATAGATATCTAGCTTGACGACCTTGGTGGCGCGGCTCGCAAGTGTCTGGCTAAGGCCTACAGGTTCGACTTCGATTCCCGCTACAAGAGAAATATGGCTTATTCATAATGGCAATAAATCTCTGTTGCCTTTTAAATCTAATAATAATTAATCTGCATCGTCTTATATCTTACGTCGGTACTTAGCAAGCCGCTAAAATTACAGTTCGGGGGTTAATGTTCGAATAATCTGCAACCCAATCTGCGTATAGGCACAGTATATAGGACAAGGTAATGGAAACAGGAATTATATTGTAGAATATCACCGCTAAGCGGCCGAGCGCGATACAAATTCGACCCTAACTAACATAAAATAGGGCAATGATTTGAATGAGTCTCGGAGTTTTTATACATAATACCTACTTCAGAAATTGTCATTAAATAAATGAACGACATTAATCATGTGTGCCGCCGTGGTGCCGTGCCGAAGCCGTGGTGGTTCCGGCTTTAGAATTGAACCCCTCCATATCCTCCCGTGGATGTCGTAAGAGTCGACTAAGGGATAACACACCAGGAAATTTGCTTAGCTAGATTCTGCTTACCTAGATTTGACCATCACTAAATGCACCATACAGCAATGGTTCAAATAGTGACAATCAAATCAAATTACTGGGCGAAAGGGACTTAACAACAATGTCTCGGGGTGATAAGCGCAATGCAGTGCCACGCAAATACATAAATTCAAGCTTTGGGTGGCACTGCATCTGTAATAGTCAGGCGTGGTGCTTAACATCAAGTGGGCGTCTTGATTGTCATGTCACTTGCTGACATGATAAAAAAAAAACCTATCACTGCTAGGGTAGCAGCAAACATCCTCAGAATGCTGTTGAAGCTGGCCTGGACCCTACGCACCAGGGATTTGCAGCGCTTTCGCATTATTGAAGGCATATATTGTATTGAACGCGCAGAGCACTGTCACACCCCCGGACACTCTCAATAAAATGCATGAAGCAAACGCGTCGCAATCACCACATGCATGGTTTGTGTACGTAAACGTTGCCGGTGTATGTGTGAGTGTCATGGTTGGCCCTACCCAATTATAGCTAGAGCGAGATAGCACACTTTCGCTCGCTGGCATGCGCGCTTGGACCTACACATAATCAAAATAAACGCGTGACTTAGCTCTTAGCCTACTCCTCCTAACCTCAAAATAAACGCGTGACTGCCGGCAAACTCGTGACCGGGGTGAGGTAAGTAAAACCGGTGGGAGGTAGGAAGTGGCCATTCTGTACGTAGTACTAGTATCTGTTCTGTGGCGCTGTACCACGCTGTACTGTTTTTTATGCGATATTGTTTTGTTTTCCTTGCTACAAAAATATAACTGTCTACTGTGCTACGCGTAGAGCTACTGTGCTACGAATGTAGCTACTGTGCTACGAACAACGGCATCCTTTGTTCGTAGCAACGGATGCCGTCTATACAAAAGACTTCATCGATTTCAATTTTCTTTTTCTGTAGCTCGTTACTTTCGGTTTTTCCAGTTTGTGGATCATAAAGATACTGGTTTATGGTTTATTAATACTTATTACAAAGGGCTTGGTGACATACTGACCTACAGGGTTAGTGTCAAAATCCCCTTTGAAGCTTCAAGCTCAGTCTAGGGATTTTGTCAACGCAGAGTCTCATTCGTTAGACTTAGAAACTTGAAACTTCGAAAGTTATATATTATATAAAGTGTAAGTTATGCAGTGCGCTTTCGAAACTCAACTCCCTAGTTGAGTCTCCTTAAAGGGGGGCAGTGGGAAAATATCGTACCTATGTGTAAAAACTCACCGCGGACAAAGTCACAAATCCTACTAATATTATAAATGCGAAAGTCTGTGTGTATGTTCCTTACCACAATTAATGCCGTAGTTTGTGCCGCAGCGGGTATCGAATCCGTAACCTCTGCACTTGCCCACCGCGCCATCGAGTCCGTCAATAGAGATAGTTTATAGCCAAATCAATTCCGCTGATGCACAAGGGACCTGTGGAAACCTTGAAGAATCTTCACAGAACCTGTCTAAGGCTCTTTCCCAAAAAATCGGAGGCCGTCAAAATAAGATAATACTTATAATTCATTTTTTTTTTAATATAACATACAAAAGTAATAAAAAATATACGCCTGACCATAACAGATGCAGTGCCACCCAAAGCTAAAGTTTGTAAGTTCAGCGTGGCACTGCACTGCGCTCATCACCCCGAGACGTTGTTGTTAAATAAATTATGTGGTATACATGCTAAATAAATAACTTTTATCAACAAAACACTTTAAATGGAAAGAAGGTACGTATAGTTCTCTCGACGGATCTAGGCTTCCGTGAAGTTAGCCGTTTGTGATGCGCAAAGACAATTTAGTTATAAAAAGCTCCATTGCGCATTGAAACGGGTAATTTCACAGAAGCCTAGATCCGTCGACAGAACTATACTATTGTAAAAGGTTTGTAAAAGTCGAAGACACAGAAATTTTTAGGAACACAATTTTCTTATAATTTTGTTTGTCCAACCACATTGATAATTACAATAGCTTGCTTATATAAATTGACGCAGACGCCATAAAACAAGAAAGAATACAAATACAGCAAAAATGTGGCAAACCTTGGCAAACACAGCGAGAGAAGCCATAAGAATAAGAGAAGAAGAAGACAATTACGTCACTCTACACGAGCTCTACACTGAAGTTAACCGTTTGTGATGACAAAATTGTGGCAAACTCAGCCAGACGCCATATATTAAAAGAAGGAGATAATAAAGTTGAAAAAGCCTTATTGCGCAGTCCAAGATCTGCGGGTCGATCACATAACTCTGTTAGCGGCCAATCTCCATTGATCTCCATCTCAAATCTCAAACTATCTTAGTAAACAGTTTGAGATGGAGTCAATAAAGATTGGTCGATAATAGATTATTATATTATATAATATAGTTTACCTTGGGGCTAGATGATGCTGTGTGGATTGTCCAGCATTATTTATTATTTATTATATATTTTTTTTTTATACAACTGAAGTCAATCTAGCGTACGGCCCACAAGAGGTAAGCGGTTACCGTAGCCTATGGACGCTTGCAATACCAGAAGTATCACTCGCGGGTTGCCACCTTGAGGCTAAGATCGAAAGCCTCATGTGCCAGTAATTTCACCGGAAACCATACCCTTCACACCGGAACACAGCAATGCGAGCATTACTGCTTGGCGGTAGAAATAGGTATGGTGGTAGTCCTTCCCCGGACGAGCTCTATCACAAAGAACTCTATTATTCTTAATGATAAACTCTAATTAGTTATGTGATCAACCCGCCAGGCAGTATTATATCATCGTGGCGGTCTTCATTTGCAGTTTACCGTATTCACAGAAACAAGAACACTCACTATTCACAAATTAGATCGAATGTCGACACGAGCCTATCATCAAACACAATACACAACCTTACCACAAACTGTTCAGCCGATTCGCATTATCCTCATCTCTATTTTAACGGCTATAAAGTTGAGAGTCCGCTGACAGAGTGATAGTAGATAAACTTGCTGGTAAACAGAGGGTAGGTATTGTTGTTTAGGTTAGTATAAATAGTTGCAAGTGTTTGTATGTCATCATTCGTTAGTAGAAGTCTCAGTGGTATCATCTCAGTTTGGGGTAGGTAGTGTGATATTTTAAATTGAACTTTATATTTATAATAATACGATCAACAATCACGTACAGTCCTGACTCCAACTAGGACACGTGTGGTATCAAAGACACCCTTGTCATTTACTAACGTAAAAAAGGGTAAATGACAGTTTGTAATTCGCCCTTACGCACTACCTGTGTCTAATAAAAAACACCCTTGTCACTTACTAAAATAAAAAAAGGGTAAATGACAGTTTGTAATTCGCCCTTACGAGTGTGTAAGGGCGAATTACAAACTGTCATTTACCATTTATATAAGGGTGTTTTTATTAGACACAGGTGACCTTGTCACTTACTAAAATAAAAAAGGGTAAATGTCAATTTTTAAGTCGCATGTACAACTCATGTACAACCTGTACCTTTACAATATAACTTTTTTTTTTCAGAAATAAAACCAACTTCGATTAATATTTTCGCATACACTTAAATACATTTATTGATCTCATTCGCAGCTCAACAATGATGGTAAGAAGTAGAACATATTGCCTACGATATTGTATTGTATATGTTTATAAATAGAGAAATATTCATTTAATCACACCACTGTGCACTGGACATAAGCCTCTTCCATAGAATGCCACGACGATCGATCTCGAGCGAGTCGATTATCGGTCTATCGGATGGGAGGCCGTCGTACACTTCGTTTTCTAGTCTTGATCGCCGAGTCAGCGAGAAAACGGCGCGGCCGACGAAATAGCAAAACAGTCTATTAGATAGACATAGACAGAATAATCAGAATAATCAAATTTATTGGTAAATATTTATGTTTACAGAACAGATCATAATAATTAAGTACTAAATGTATACCTACCTAACATAATATATATATATATATATATATATATATATATATATATATACTTATAATAATAAGTATAAGGTAGCTCAAAATTTTCATAAAAAACTAAATTAGAATACATTTTTTTATAGACATAGACATTCATTTGTTTATCACATTAGCACACAATACATACACATTAGATAAACGCTATTAATTGTGTTATCGTTATTAATTGTGTTATTTTTTATCAAAGCAGTACTAATATCTATTCTGTGTCGAAGCTACAAAAAATGCTGGCCTTATTTTCTTATTATCTATGGTACTAATTCACTACGATTGCTACTTACTTTTTTTTCAGTTATTTATTCCTCTTCTATGTCTACTTTCCAAAGTTTTTGCTGAACCACCCGTGATGTAAGTAATTTGTAAACTAATTTATTTGTTTATATACTAGCTGTTGCCTGCGACTTTGTTCTCGTAATACCTACTCGTACGTATAAACCTTCCTCTTGAATTACTCTATTCATTGAAAAAAAACAGCATAATTATACCCGTTGCGAGTATATTTTAAAATTCTAAGATACCATTTTCTTCCTCTTCTATTTCTTCTTAGCAGGTCATTTTTACACAATCCTTAACATTTTCAGTGATGGCTACCCAGCAGCAAAATCTCACGATCACCATGACCATTCTGAACTCACCAGATCACCTTCCCAAGAATACGGACCACCCCAGACCTTTGAAATCTCGGAATATAACTCCCCCAATTCAAAAAGCAGTCTTTCAACCGATTACGGTCTACCCAATGCCCGGTCTTCAATCTTTTCTACTGAATATGATCCTCCTAACGCTAGAAAAGCCAGTTCAAGACAAAAATATGCCCCTGCAGCTGCCAAAATAAGCTTTTCTCAAATCTACTCTTTAAAAACCAAAGGTCTAGCGAAAAGCGCTCCTGAGGGGTATGAACTTCCTATCTCTAGAGATGCACCTTCTGAAGAGTATGGACCTCCGAAAACTTCTAGGCTTTCTCAAAGTTATGGGACTCCTAGTGCTCGTAATGGAATTTCTGAAGAATATGGAACCCCAAACACTCGCAGTAGCCCTGAAGAATACAGAGTCTCCAAAGCCAGAAGTGGAATCTCTCAAAAATATGGAACCTCTAACACTCGATTTGGATCACACGAGGACGAACCTAGCACTCAAAATAGAGTATTTCAAGGATTCAGCGCTCTAGCACAACATTCTCAGAACTACGGGGCTCCTGAACTGTCATCCAGATCCTTGTCTACAAAGTACGGAATACCTGATGCCAGGTCTACGCCTTCTGAAGAGTACGGAGCTCCAGCTGTTGCAAGAAGCGGAATCACTAAGTCTCCAAAGTCTTTTGATTCTACGATCTCAAAGTCTTCTTCGCGTAGCTCCCAAAGCTACTCATCTGGGCGATCTTTTCCACTTAAGTCTTTATCTCAAGTCTATGCTGCACCATCTGCCAGGTCTAACAAGCTATCTCAATCGTATTCTGCTCCAAAATCTACTGCCAAAAGCGTGTTTGGATCACGAAGCCAGTCGTCATCTTACGCATCCCAAAAGAAAGCAGCTCAAACTTACAACGCACCTGCTATACCGCAGTCTGCCTCCTATGCTCCTTTTGTGAGGGATTTTGATTCATATTCTCAGGATTTTAAGACCCCTTCTGAATCGTATGAGGTTACGGCTGCAAGGGATTTGTCTGATACATATGGAGTTCCAAATTCGAGGAGTCTTTCTCAAGAATATGGAACACCTTCCAGCCGCGATAGCTTGAAAACTAACGCAATTGTGTCTTCGTATTCTTCTGCCAGGTATGCTTTATTCTAAAACTCATCACACAATAGTAACAACAAATATTGCAAAGATACTTCAGCTTCAATTTTTAAATCCAGGTCCTCTCCATTATCCAGCTACGTACCCCCATCTCGTGGGGTGATACCATCAGAAGAATATGGTGTGCCAGAGCAGTATGATGCTCAATTCAACCAGGGTTACAACTATGCTAAGAGTGCTTTGGATGAGTCTAACCAGGTAAATACTTTAGCACAAGAAATCATGATGATCACATCCAGCAACCTCAAAGTGATCCTATTGATCAAAACTCTTTTGACTTTGACTTTAACTCCATTTGTGGACCAAATGCAGATTGTTGGATAAATCACTCTCAGATATTATAACTGTTTTATTATCATGGATGATAATTTTAGCAATAAACAACTTTATCTGTTCCATAACATGGATTATAATTGCAGGAGCCAGCAAACTACGACTTTGCGTACAAAGTGAACGATTATGAGTCTGGCAGCGACTTCGGTCACGCGGAGACAAGGCAAGAGAACCATGCTGAGGGGAGCTACTTCGTCGTGTTACCTGATGGGACTAAGCAGGTAAAGATTACAATTACTGTTTATTTGTAACATACATCTGGGTAAGCACATCCTCAGCCCAGATGAGCTAAGAGAAATCACCCCCAAGCAAATGCTCCAGTTTTTAGAATCGGCAAGTCTTGGAGGTAAACTGTAAACATCCACTAAGAGCAACGACACAAGTACAACAAATAGGCCAGCTTAGCCGCAGTGTTAATAGCCGCACCAGTTTACTAAATTATTTGTAACACGTTCTCTGGATCCTTTTACTTTTACCCGGCATATTATTTCGTAGGTCGTCCCTTCACCTAGCCGGTATATATACGGTCAGTTAGAATTTACCTGCTGGTGGGACTCTATCGCAAGAGTTCGTCCCGTTGGCTATTACCGCAGTGCCAGATCAACCGCCTCCAAGCAGTAGTGTGCAAGCAGCACTAATTACTAAGCGAAAAAGACCTAAATAACTACATCTCGCGTGACGAGAAAAGTGCAGTTCCATGAAAATTTAAAACTCAAATTTTACGTGAGACTGCAAATTATAGTAAGGCGTGGTGCTGAACATCAGGGAAACGACGCTGACAATAAAAAAAAAATACATAGTGGTTGTCATAAGGTTATTTTTTCACCAAGTTAGCATAATATTTTCTCTTACAGACAGTGGAATATGAAGCTGATGAGCGAGGCTACAAGCCCAGGATATCGGTGGAACCAGCAGCATCAGCTCGCAATGGATACGACGACAATGCCTCCGACCTGGCCAGATCTGACGGACCCTACTGACGATAAGCAGTAATGACCTGGATATCGGAAACCTGTAACGATGAATGAATACCTACCACAGACATGGATCGTGATACCTACTGACTGAAAAGATAAAAGTACAAATAAAATTCTATCTTTCTCTATAAAAATTGTACGACTTGTTTTTTTAACGTCTACGGTCAAGTCTTGTAACAAATTATAAGATTTATACAAATATAAGATTTTTTAATACATGTGTAGATGACTCTTGTCGCAATTTTATGGACATAAGCAAAATATTTAGAATTTAACATAAATGATTCGATTTTGTAACAGCTAAGTACTTTGTGGCAGCGGACTATGTTGAATTTGTAAAAAACATTTTAATTGTTAAGTAAATTTTAAAAATATAAAAAAATGTACATAAGAAAATATGTAAGTAATTAGATCTAAGTGCAAATAAACCAATGTGAGTTTACATTATTGAATATTTTCGTTTTTCCTGTTGAGTTACCAGAGTGTTTTTCATAATATTTTTTTATATTTTTTATACCACTAAAGTGGCAACCAAGCGTACGGCCCACTTGATGGTCAGCGGTTACCGTAGCCTATGTACGCGTGCAACATTATAGATATCACTTGCGTGTTACCACCCTGAGACGTTAGATAGAAAGTCTCATGTGCCTGTAATTTCATATATAATACATTGTGTGTAAATACACAATTTAGAATCTTGAAATTAGAATGCACGACAATCGAATTAGAGACTCTAGTGTTTTTTAGGTATCCACATTCCATATAATTGTAATAATAGCGTTTCTTATACACAACACAAGTATAGTATAGGCATTACGTATATTTGATCCACGTAGAGTGGTTCTAATTACTATTGGCTATAACATATTATATAATAAAGTTATTAGTTCGAACACTGATTTATTATAGTTCCATGTTGCATAAAATAATTTGCTCTACGTTCAATAATCTATAACATTTTTATTACATTGTTCAGGTTATCTAATCATTATAAATTATAAATGAAATATTATGTTATTATAACTGGTTTCTGTAGTAGTGCTTTTTTATCTTATTATTCTAGATCTAACCATCCATCCAAATAATATTTATGCAGTAAGATGCCCTTTCTCCCCATTTTTATAAAGTTGCTGTGGCTTATGTTTTCTAAAACGATATTTTTGTTTCATTGATAGCTCTATAAGATCCAGGGGACCAGGGGCATTTTAACAGGACTCTTTAACGCAATCTCAATCCCCATTAATCCAATTCTAATTTACTGCTGTCATTTTTTTGTACTCTAGGAAACAAGGTTGAATTTGGCGCTAGGTTGCCATGAAATGTCATATTCCAATACTCGTCCAATACCGATCCATTCAAGAGTAAGGCCCGTTTGAAAATATTGAAGAAAGCAATGAGTTAAGCATTATTTGACACGATTGTAACATTTGAAAAAGGTGACTATTTTTCTTTTGCCGTTTTTGATGGTGAGGAACAAAGATTCCAATGAAATACGTAAACAAGTATTTCAAATGCAAAATTTTAACTCATGGTTAATTCATATTTATTTGAAAAATCATATAAGCTATGTTTAAATGTGTTCTAAATTTCAGTATAGCAACACTTATACATAAAAACGAATTTATTTACTAACGTACCCAGTAATCTAAACATTATAATAAACTTGTACTTGGTATTAAAATAAATGATTTTTTTACGGCATGTGCTAAAACAATAGTGCCTATCATAAAAAAAAATGTAATTTTAGCAGCTTGCTAAGTAGATTGGTGTCGATTCTGCTGTGACATTTTCTAAACTAAACTAACTAGAATTCATTTTTTTATTAATTTAAATACAAAGGACTGCGATAATTTTAGTTAGCTAAGCTTAGAAAATGCAGCAACAGAATCGACACATTGTATTTCCTTGTCTTTTTTATATCAACGAAGACAAGAAAAAGAATACCTATAATACTTCTTCTTCTTAGCCGTTGCACTCTTGGCAGAGCGGTCGAGGTCATCAGGTAGTAACATGGTTAGGGGCGGATGTGATGCGCCTCACGACATCTCGCCATTTGTCTCGATTAGTGGAGATGGACCCACAGCAGATTTGAACTGGTCGGTCCATCGCATGGGTGACCTTCCGCGTGGTCTAGTGCCCTCCACTCTGCCTTGCACAACAAGACGCTCTATGGAGTGATTATCTCGTCTCGAGACGTGACCGAAAAACTTAAGTATGCCCATGATGATATAATACTTACGCATGTATTAAATATGTATAAGTTTAAAGTATAAGTATAAGTTTTATATTCCAATAATAACTACATCTTCTTTGTTGCAATTTTTGTCTCTAAGTTGGATAATTTACAATGCTAATATCTGTTCGGTGACGTTGGCGAATCGTCCTTTGGTAGTATATTACAGTTGCCTTCTGGGAAGCAAAGAGCAGTATGGCTAGACATTATTTGATTCTTTATCTGTAAAAAAATATATAGTAAGGGCTGGCCCCAACACCACGGCACCGTTGATAGCGCCGTCATCATCATCATCATATCAGCCACTGCTGGACATAGGCAACATCTTGAGTTTGACAGCGTTCTTTTTTCTATTATTAAGTTTTTGACATTATTGGCACGTTTGACACATCCAAAGTTTTTGAGCTGTCAAACTTCAAACGGCTATATCTCGGGTGCTACTCATCCCAGACCAGCTGCACCGGGGATTTTTGATAGGGGGCGTACTTTCTCCAAAAAGAGGCAAAAAGGGGGTTACTAGATATCTCCGCTTAATGAGATTTGATTTCGATGGTTTTTATTTTATTTGAACGGCATTAACTTTAAGTACGTCCCTACGTACGTAGATCTGATGAGGTTCTACTGCGTGATGAACAGAATAGCTCCTCAAAACGCAGTAAATTGCTCACTTTACAAATTTGTGCAAAAGTGGGATCAAGTGACCTACTGTTTGGAGAACTGCTAGTTATACCTAAGGTAACTTTCCGTTAATTTATTATGATGACCACTCACCGGATATAAATATTGCAAAATCCAGTCCACCAAGTCCCGTTCCCTGAAAATTTATGATTTTGGAATGGAATGGAATGGAAAAATATTTATTTAACGCCACACAATAAACTTAAAAATATATTTTTATATTCTTACATAATGTAATTTACAAAGGGCTTTGAGTCGCGTTGCGAACTATGTCAGCCCTGTTACAGCTTGCATTTGAAACTACTACACCTTACTTAACTATATTAGACAGCATGATAAAACACTTTGAAATGCGCCAACATCTAACATATTCAAATCGTATTGACTACACATGTGCGATCTCACAGGCTGACTCCGAACACATTCAACCAGAAGGTGATGGACATCTTCTATAACTCCGCAAGTAGAACAGTTGGGAGACTCGGAAATTTTCATAAGGTGGTTGAACTTGGCAAGTGGAATATGTCCCGAGCGCAGCCTGTGAGCTGTTACAATCAGACATCTCTATACTTACAGTTCACAAACCAGGGCATACGAGGAGGTTCATATTGTAAAGGGTCCGCCAAATAACTTTTTTTTTTGAAAATGCTATAAAAAAAAAACTACTGAATATTTTCTCAAATTTCTTTTTTATTTGAAAGTACAATCCTTCCGGTTAATAATGGAAAATAATTTCATTCAAAAATTCTTCGAAAATGAGCAAGGAGTGGCCGTTACAGTCAATGGCGATCGGTATCAGGTCATGTTGAACGAATTTTTGTTCACAAAAATTGAAGAGGAGGATATTGGCAACATTTGGTTTCAACAGGACGGCGCTACGTGCCACACAGCCGAAGCTACACTCGATGCTTTGCCCTGTTTTTGAAGATCGCATTATCAGCCGCAGAGCTAATGTCGTTTGACCACCTCGGAGCTGCGATTTGACACCGTTGGACTATTATTTGTGGGGTGCCGTCAAAGATAAGTGTTACGCCGACAAGCCAGAGACAATTGACTCATACGAACAAACGAACTGGCAACACGCAATAAATACTGACCTTTTTGGTGAGTTTTCATCATTTTTAATCGTCTCAGGAATTGTGTATGGACTGTGAAATATAACAGATTTGAATCTCGGATACTGGGTGAGTTGCACCATCTATCGTTAACGTCAAATTGTTCGACGACGATTGTACAATTTGACGTTAACGTTAGATGATGCAACTCACCCTTAATATTATTATTTGGATATCTATAATTATTTCGTGTGCCTGTAAATTCAACCATACCCAGCGAAGGGTATAGTTGCCAGTGAATGAAATTACAGGCGCCAGATCAACTTCCGTGTGCACAGCAATGCGAGCATTGCTGCTTGGCGGCAGAAATAGTTCTGTACGAACTGTACGAACTATTACTTTTACGGTTAAAAATAAAAAAAGTGGGTAAATACAAATAAATAATGCTGGACAATCAGCAGAGGCCACAGCATAATCTAGCCCCAAGTTAAGCAGAGCTTGTATTATGGGTACTAGATGACTGATATTATACTTAACTAGCTGTCTTATACTGCGCAACAAAGTTTACAATCCCTCCATATTGGGCAGTATGGCTATATATGTGCCCAATGTGAGATGTGGCCGTCGTCGACACCAGTTGTTTGCTTGTCACATAGCAAGAACCCAACACGCTAACAACGCACCTACTCTACGGGCGCTCACACTTTTGAATTCATTTTTAAACGACTTCCAACATGTCGACATTTTCAATGATAGTATTAGTTCTATTTATAAGTCGCTAAGAATATATTTAAGTTTTTAGATTAATTAAGTTATGATAGTAAGCGTTTTGGTTATATACTGTAAGTTAACTATCACATTAAATAAATAAATTCTAATTCTAATTCTAATCTGCCCCCAGCTTCGCACGGGTGCAATGTAAACTTAAGCACCCGTGTAAAGCCGGGGCGGGTAGCTAATAATAAATGTAGCCTATGTTACTCAGGGTTAGTGTAGCATTCTAATGGTGAAAGAAATTTTGAATCGAACTAGTAGTTTTTGAGTTTATTCGTAACAAACAAAAATACAAATCTTCTCTCTTTATAATATTAGTATAGATTAATATAATACAATACATAGATAGGTATTTTTTATTCTCAATAAAAACACCCAAAACATCCGGAACAAATATTTGCTGATCGTACAAACATGTGTCCCAAGGCGGGAATCGAACCCGCAACCTTCTGTGTCGCAGGTGGACCTTCCCCTGCCGCGCCACATTGTTCATCAAATATATTATAGTATAATGTTACTTACACATTTGGTATCACATTATAAGGTAGTTCGGTCGTCGTCTGCTCTGTTTCGCGCATTGCGTACAACCGTGGCTGCGCAGGCGCACGCGCAGCTGACTCGTGCCAGAACTGATACATCGGGTAGTATGGACGGTATTGTGCATCGACAGTTTGCTCGCTTGTGATACAGGCCACACTGGAAATTAAAAAAAACCTGGTGGTAGGACGGTGTTCATACTTATTCCATAAACTCATTTGTACTTCGTTCGTTCGTTCGTATGAGTCAGTGGCCAACTCTGGTGACAGAGTTTCTAGGCCGCCCGAAGGCCTCTGTCATGGCCTAACCACTTTGAAAAAGCCGGGACCGACTGCTTAACGTGCCCTCCGAAGCACGGGAAAACAAGCTTAGGCATATCGTGTATTTGATCCCTGTAGAGTGGTTCTAATGTGTAAGCTGCAAGCAGTTTTGATTGAAATCACAGAAATTTAACTAGCTGATATCAACTGAAATCGATTGCAACCGAATTATATAATCGTCTCTCTGGATGAATATCAAAAATATCCCGGGACTCCCGTATCCCGGGTGCTCGCTCTACTTACATGGCCATAGTTGTCAAAAAAATGAACTTAGCCATTTGGAAAGCCGAGTCTGTTGTGGTTTGATCCACGAGAAAAAAGCATTTTATAGGGCTCCGGAATAAGATGCTAATACTATTGTAATTGAACAATTATTATTTTAATCGAATAATAACTTATTTGAGATTAATAGAATGTAGATTACTCGCATTTTTGTGATTTGTCATTTACATTATTTTGCTATCTCATCATCTCCATTTTTTTTTATGTCAGTAAGTGACAAAACAATCACGACGCCCGCCTGATGTTAAGCACCACTATAACAGATGCAGTGCCCACCCAAAGCTTAAAGTTTTAAGTGTTTGCGTGACACTGCACTGCGCTTATCACCCCGACACTCTTTCGCCCAGTAATTTCACTTGCTACAGTGCCCTTCAAACTTAAACACAGTAATGCGTGCACACTACTGCAGCGCGAGCGAAGTGTGATATCTCAATCTTGCTATAATTGGGTGGGGCCAACCATGACACTGACACATCGGCACCGTATAACCATGCATGTAGTGATTGTGACGCGTTTGCTTCATACATTCTAATGAGTGTTCCGGGTGTGGTTATAGTCAGGATTGGAGTTTAACAGGCCAACGACTTAATCATCTCGCCAAATACTGATATAAAAAACCAGCTGATTTCTGGAACACCTGTAGAACTAATGGTCTTTAGTTTGGTAGTCATGGCCACAGAACACTTTAACAGGGAGCTTATCTCCCTGTTAACGATAAGATAGAGATAAGAGTAGTAGAGTTCTTTGTGATAGAACACGTCCGGGGAAGTACTACCACCATACCTATTTCTGCCGCAAAGCATTGCTGTGTTTCGGTGTGAAGGGTATGGTTTCCGGTGAAATTACATGAGGCTTTCGATCTATGCCTCAAGGTGGCAACTCGCGAGTTATACCTCTGGTATTGTAAGCGTCCATAACTGCGGTAAACGCTTACCATCTTGTGGGCCGTACGCTTGCCACTTTAGATGTATAAAAAAAAAACTCCCTACTAAACAAATAATTTTATACCGTTATCAGTTACAAAACAATAGGTTTTGATTTCGAAATTATTTTGTTATTTTATCACGCTAAGAAGAAAGAGAGAAAACACGTTTATTGACCCTCATAAACATACATAAACATACATACCTATACATAAAAAACACTATGAACGTAAGCTTAAGGGTCAAAAGGTCATTTAATTTACGGTATTAATTCGTAAGTTCTCATAGAAGTTAAATGTATATTCTTATGAAATAAACGGAAACGCTTTATGGACTCACAGTGCGCGTCGTCATAAGCTACAGCGGAACGTATTCTAGTTCCATCATTACTTTTCATCGATGACATGTTCGAAGTTTTAAAAGCAGGTGTCACAAAACCAAACGTATTCGATCAAAATTAGCGCACCTACTTAGCTACATCCTTGAGTGATATTTTTGAGCCTAGAGAACTGCGTAGAATCGCATTGTTAAATAGTCAGTATAGATAGACAATCAAAAATGGGCGTGTTTAAGAGGAAAGTTAAGGGCTTCTAATCAGGTAGGCAACGCTTCTGTAACACTTAATATAGTGTTGCAGATGTCGATAGATGACGATGACCGCTTTCCATCAGGCGGCTCGTCTGCTTGTTTGTCACCTTAGGACATAAATAAAACGCACAACACATTCATTCAATTTTAACCGACTTCAAAAAGAAGGCTATTCTCAATCCGACTGTATATATTTATTTATAATAAATTATAATTTGATTTTGATGATTTTTGTTTGGTAGGTCACACTTCAGAGGTCAACCTATATACAGTTTTATCGCTTTTTTATGCCACTTGATGCCACGGCTACAGCCCACTTGATGGTAAGTGGTTGCCGTAGACTGTGTACGCTTGCAGCAACAGAGACATCTCCCCCGCGTTTCCACCCTGAGACAAGATCCTCTCTGTGTGTTTCACTGGAAACCAACCCTTTTAACTGGAACAGCAAAACGGTTGGCGGCAGTTCGATTGGGTTTTGTAAACAAAATGTTCACAATGAATGCACACTGAACACACACACTGAAGGGGGTTTCTGAACCAAGCCGACAATTATGGTGGTAGTTCTTCTCCGGACGAGCTCTATCACAAAGAACCTGTGGTGGCGCATCACTAGACACGTCGCCCAACACTATTCCCGGGCCGTCGTCAAGGAACGGTTGTTATTTTGGGTTTTGTCAGTCAGGCAGAGAAAAGAAATATCGCTTTTGGATAATAATAATTTGTATTGCTTAAGATGATTATTAAACAATATACGTGGATAATTCTGTGCTACCAGTGCGTTATTATTTCTGTCTCGCCGCTGGGCACAGTTCCCCATATCTGGTGACCCCGAAGTTCGGAAACAATTCCAATACGCCGCCTCCGCAACCGACAGCATTGAAGATTTATTTTGTGCGAACACCTCAACACCATTCTCTGTTCTAAATCCTCATGACACCTTGAAGTTGTCTTGGCTGACAAGTTCGCTTCTTTATCTCACTAATGAGTGTCATTTTTCAACCCCTATTCACAAAATAGGTTTCAGTGCTTTGTACCGAGTATAAAAGGTATATTTTGGAATTGAAATGTTACACTTGTATGTTGTCAGTTGCCTTGTGTTGTATTGAATTTGGATAACATGAAGGTAGAATATTGGTTTTTATTTACACATAATAAGGGACTAAAGCCTATACTTATTATAAATACATACCTAGATACCGGTCCTTGTCCATGGTCCACCTTGTTAGTTCACCTAGGTGTACCACGGGAAAATTTAATGGTTCACCCAGGTGGACCAAAGGTGGACCAAGGGCAAATTAATTTTGGTCCTTACCTAGATAATAATTTAATAGATACAAGCTGACCCGCGCGCTTTTACCGTTTAAACCTTCCCTGGACTTCTACAAATAATTATAGACCAAAATTAACCAAATCGGTCCAGCTGCTCTTGAGTTTTAGCGAGACTAACGCACAGCAATTCATTTTTTTAGTTAAAAAATAAAAAGAAGATTAGTGGTTTTTGAACGCCACGCCTGACTATTACAGAAGCAGTGCCACCCAAAGCTTAAAGTTTTAAAGTGTTTGCGTGGCACTGCACTGCGCTTATAACCACGAAACATTGTTGTTAAGTCTCTTTCGCCCAGTAATTTCACTTGCTACAGTGCCCTTCAAACCTAAACACTGTAATGCGGGCACACTACCGCTAGGAGGTCTGACATCTGACACTACGCTGGTGTCCACCAAGACTGACTCTTGCTGAAGAGTCCTACCACTAGGTGACTTGCAGATTATGCAAACATTTTGGCTTAAAAGAATGCGGTAGTGACTTTTTAAAATATTCTTTCTTTTATTTTCAGTCCATCGCAGCAGTAGCCTTTATCGTGGCTTTCGTAGTAGCTGAACCTCCGTCAAACAGGTACCAAAATCCGAAATATTTAAGTATCATAAAAACGACATACATGTAACACTTGTACTGTAGTAATAATAAATTATAAATAAATAAAGCGACGCGTGATCCAAAGGCTGGTTCATATCTGGCTCAACGTATCAGCATTGCCATTCAACGTGGCAATGCAGCCAGCATGTTGGGAACGCTTCCGTCTGCTAGTGATTTGGATCAGTTGAGCTATCTATAGGTCGTTTGTAACGGTCTTTAGATGGCTCATCTGTTTCATATGTATTTTGTATATTTTGAATTGTAATGTAATTATGTACATATTTTATTTTGTTTAATAAAGATTTATGTGAATAATGCTGAACAAACCACACAGCTTATTTAGCCTTAACCAAGAGTGACAACGCGCAAGATGTCTCTGATGTTTCAACGACTTACCAGCGTACATAGGCTACGGTAACCGCTTGGTGGGCCGCACGCTGGGTCGCCACTTTAGTGGTAGCTATAATAAAATGGAGTTAAAAAGTTATCGAAAAAAACGTCTTATTTCAGTTATCTTCCACCATCCAACCACGCTAATGCTGGCTACACAGCCAACCAGAACAGCCTGCCCCAAGTGGTCGCAGCCAGGAGTCAGGTGCAGGGCTTCGGAAGGTCTGACCATGGGGCGTCGGGGCACGGTGCTGCTGCAAATGGATTTGCCAGGTGATTGTATGATATGCTGGTGGTAATTTTTGCAAAGTGACATTCTATCTAGCCCCCCAAACCACAGAACAGATTAGTACTACGGATTAGGTATACCTAAACTACCAGATAACCTAGTAGTCTACATATCTGATAAGATAACAAAATGTACTTACCAAACCAAAAAAACGTAATCGATTTAAGTAGGTAGGTACTCGAGATTTTTCAGTCAAAATGTAAAAAAAAAGAATAAAATACCCTGTACAGACATTTGTTCGCAACAGTTCAGAACACGTATTGAATCGCACCATATTAACATACTTAAAAACACCCAGACCTAGGACAAATATTTGCAGGTCATGCAAAAATTTTATGTGATCATCCGGTATAAAACTGCAAGCCCCACTGCGTTTGTCATAGATTTGAATGCGAAAACAATAGCAATATTTGGAGTGGGGCGTACAGCTTTAGACTGGTTATCTCTACCGCAGGGGGTATCGAACCAGCACCCTCTCACTTCTCAGGCATTTACCGAACGTGTTATAATATAATCAATGGCATAACATCCTACCTTCTCTAACAGGAACAGTCTGCAAGCTGGGGTCCATGGGGCTTTCGGAGCCCAAGGTCATGCTCGCGCCCAGCCAAGGTTTAACCAGGGAGGGTATGGAGAAGAACAAGGATACGATCAAACTGCCAACCTTGCCAGAAATGCTCTAGAAGAGTCTAATGTAAGTATTCTCAATCCAATCAAATCAAATCATTTATTAATTTTGCAAAATATGGGTTAATAAAGTTGACATTGATAATTTTTTAGTGCAGCCATGATCAGATCAGCTGCATAGCAGCATGCTCATTATGACAGGCATCTAATGTTCCCTGCTGGGAGACTGATTACTCTCAAGCAAGAGTGATTGGGTCCATCAAGCGGACCCAATGTGGATGCGTTGGCACATGTCTTTCGAATTATTAGTTCTTGTATTAATGCAGGTTTCTTTACCGTTTGAGAGCACTGGAATTAGAAAAACCTATTGGTGCACGACCGAACCTGCGACCTTAGGATCAGAAGACTACCACTAGTGCTCCTACTAGACCCGTACTGTGTACCTACTAATCTTTAATAATACTAGTTATATAGGTATAAAGATAAATCATTCATTTGTATCTTCAAAACACACGTACGTACTAGTTAAAACATTTTGTTGGAATTATATCTGTAATGGTCTCAATAGTATTCGAGTAGGTACTAGGTACTTAATGGTGTTGATTCTGTAGTAGCATTTTCAAAACTTAGCTAACTAAAACTATTGTGGTCCTTTCAAAAGAAAAGGACGACAACAATTTTAGTTGGTTAGTCACAGATAACATTATACGTTTAGTTTAGAAAATGTTACAACAGAATCGACACCAATGTCTTGGTATCACTTTCGAGTAGACCATTGTCTCAGTAGAAACATGGAACTGCCAACCTGATTATTCCGTTGCAGCAAGAACCAGCCAACTACAACTTCGGGTATATGGTAAACGACTACCAGGAGGGCACGGACTTTGGGCATCATGAGGAACGGCAGGAGGAGCGAGCTCAGGGCGAATACCATGTGGTCCTACCTGATGGGAGGAAACAGGTAAACAACCTAACTTAGCTTGGAGCTAAGAGCGCTCGTGACGTAGCTGGCTAAGTTGTTCCTAGCAGATCAACGAAGTTAAGCATATGAAACAGTCGAGCCATCTAAAGACTGTTACAAACGACCTATAGATAGCTTAACTGATCCAAATCACCACCAGACGGAAGCGTTAAGTTAAGTTAAGCACTGTTCCGCGTACTCACCATTTGGACGGATGAACACCAGTGGATATTTCAACTGAGAACTACAGTGTTTCGGAGGGCTTGTTAAGATGTTGGTCCCGGCTTTTTCAAAGTATGTCATGGTCGGGAAATCTCTGTCACCAGACCACTCAGTGTCAGTTAACCCTTAGCCATTACTTACCTAACGATAGCGCTTGGTCCCAGTAGTTACATTGCCTATAGTGGGAAAAATACTTCCACCAGTTCCATGGTAAGGCACGGAAGAAGTAGTTTCATTGCTTGACATGCTGGTTTCCTTACGATGTTTTCACCGTATGAGCGAGCACTACACTAGCATTGCGCAAATACTTCTAAACTTAGAAAAATAAAAAATAAATCATCCTTGTGATGTTGACGGTTCCTAATGTTCCTTCCTAATGTAAGAAATAGTATTTCTTGAGGTTTGATGAAGAGGGAGGACTATGGATATAACTGTTGTGTACCTATATTGTTGAAGTCCTGTCTATGAACTTACACCTTTGTTTCAGACTGTCAGCTACGAAGCAGACGAGCATGGCTTCAAACCGCAGATTTCTTACGAAGATACTGACAGCCTGGCTCGTTCAGGCTACGATTCTAATGCCAATAACTTTCGTTCCAACAATGGTTACCCAGGCAACGAACATGGTAACCACGGCCAAGAACAAGGTCCCCATGGCCAAGAACCAGGTCACCACGGCCAAGAACGTGGTCTTCTAGGCCAAGAACAGGGTCCACACATCGATCACAATGGCGGCTATAATCAAAATGGCGGACACTCCGGTGGCCGTAATACTGGCTATTGACTAATTATTTATTTTATTTTACGTCTATGAGTACCCTCTACGGCTAGTTTACTTTGTACGATAGATTCTAGGATGAGGTTTGCATTGTAAAATACAAAAATAGGTAGGTAAGTACTTAATATATTAATTGTGAAAGGATTGTGAAGCTATGAATAAAACAACTTTTAATACTAGAAACAAAATGTGCCAACATACGTTTTATTTTCTATTGAATACCATTAAAAAAAGTTAAAATTAAATGAAACGTTTATCATCTATCTATCTATCATAATTTAGAGAAGTTTTTTTTAATCACACGACCACGCCTTCAATACTCCTACTTTAATTAAATCAACAACATATCACAGATTATCAACATGGTTTCATGAAATCACGCTCTACTGTGTCTAACTTGGCTTGCTATACATCAAATCTCATACAGTCCCTTGACAGTAGAATTCCAGTAGACTCTGTTTACACGGATTTCAGCAAAGCTTTTGACAAAGTGGACCACTCTTTATTATTACTCAAGCTTTCTCATCTCGGTATCTCAGGCTCCTTGTTGAAGTGGTTTTCGTCTTATCTGTTCAACCGTTCGTCCAGAGTGGCCATTAGTGGCCATCTATCTCGACCATTTTTGGCTACTTCTGGAGTACCACAAGGATCACATTTAGGTCCTATACTTTTTAATGTCTTTATCAATGATATTCCTAACTGTTTTAGTAATTCCAAAGTGTACCTGTTTGCAGATGACCTTAAAATAATGCGCCCAATAGTATCACCAGTTGATGTTGAACTTTTGCAAGACGATCTAGATAAGCTGTCTACTTGGTGTCTCCGTAATAACATGTCACTAAATGTAAATAAATGTCATCACATACGCTTTACTCGAAGTACAATGAACCAACCACTTAATACTTATTTTATAAACGGACAGGAGTTACAAAAAGTGGACAAAGTTAAAGATTTAGGAGTTAAAGATTTAGGAGTTATAATAGACCCAAAACTTAACTTCGACACACATATTTTAACAACAGTGTCCAAATGCCTTAGGTTACTAGGTTTTGTTATACGTAACAGCAGAGATTTCAAGCATCATTCAACAAGAATAAAACTATTTGAAACATTAGTTCGCCCTGTCGTGGAATACTGTTCAGTGATTTGGAATCCCAAATACGAAATATATTCAAAGAGAATAGAAAGCATCCAGAGACGGTTTCTATATCATTTATCTTATAAAGATCATGTAGCCAAAAAGATACCTAGATATAAAGATAGACTAGAACATTATAAAATGACCGCATTATCTAACCGTAGAAAAGAGATCGATCTAGTTTTCCTGCACAAAGTGTTTAACGGTAATGTAGACTGTATGGATCTCACAAACAGTATTAGTATTGCCGCCCCATCTCGATTACCTAGAATTAAAGCATATAATTTCTTTAGCTTGCCTTACTCCAGAACGAACCTCGGCCAGCACTCCGTCTTGCCAAGACTCTGTAAATATTATAATGCAATTTCTAAAACCAGTGAAATGGATATTTCAGATCCATTACCTAAATTCAAAAAAAATGTCCAAAAACTCTCTTCATAGGTAATCTTCACTTTTCTTTTACTTAAACTTTGTGTAGCTATTTTGTTGTACGTAAGAACCTATGTATACAGAGAAATGAATCTACTACTTTTACTTTTTATCTCGACCGTGTTAATTTTACCAATTCATCCCTTACTTAATTTGATTGATTCAGTTAATACATAATAAGTAGTATTTATTATTATTTTGTAACCTTGTTTTATGTATATTTTAGATTTTAATTAAGTTTTTGTCTTGTTGCTACTATTGCGCATGCTGTGATGCCCTATAATTATGGGAACACTAGAGTGTAAAACCTTTAGAATATATTTTTGTGTGTATGGTGTTATCCTGTGTTGGGTGTCCTTAATAAATAAAATAAATAAAAAATAAATAAAATAAAATCAATTCTCTAATGCTTCGTATCTTATTGAGCAGAAAATTAGCAAACATTTAAGTACAAACAGTTTAGACCTTGGAAACTCCTAATTGAATTATTTTCTTAATTATTAATGTTTGTTGATTGGATATTTTAGATCCGGAAGTTATTGTGGCCTCGTCATCATCATGATTATCAGCCGATTGACTTCCACTGCTGGACATAGCCCTCCCAAAAGAGCACCATGACGACCACCATGGGACCACGACCCATTTCGGGTCTTCTTATCCACCGACCTCATCGGTTCATTGAGTGGGAGGACGTCTTATACAAGTACTTCGTTCTCCAGATCGTGGATAGTGGCTTAGTGGAAGCTTGCTTATGTTATGTTTACTCAGGGTTGTTGGTTCAAATAACATACTCAACTGACACAAATTCTCATTGTGGATGTCAGAAACTACGAGTACCTACCATCGTATCAAAACGCCCAAACCCAGAAAAAATAAATGCCACTCATGCAAACATCATTTTAGATCAGATCATTGGTTTGATCATTGCTGTATGGTGCATTTAGCCTAGCTTATTGTAGATTGTGAACCTGTGTTGGTTGAATAAATGTATACCTATCAAACCATTTTTCTATCAAAACCCTTTACCTCTGACTTCTCAGCAGGCCACTCACACCCTTAGCCTTACACCTTTATACCTACCCCACATCAGAATCAGAGAATTTAAGAGTTCGTCTGGGTGAGTACCACCGTAGTGCCAGATATTCTACCTCCAAGCAGTAGTGTGCACTGCACTGTGTATAGGTTTGAAGGGTTAGCAAGTGAAATTACTGGGCGAAAGAGACTTTACATAACAACGGCTCAGGGTGATGAGCAAAATGCAGTGCCACGCAAAACTTTAAAACAGCTTAGGGTGGTACTGCATCTGTTATGGTAAGGCGTGGCGCTCAACATCAGGCGAGCGACTTGACCATCTTGTTACTAGCTGACATAAAAAACAGCACGAAAAATCCGGTGGTAGATAGCGCAATTTTTGAGTTTCCGATCTATTTAATGACCTTGATAATCTCCAAGAGTAAATGAGCCTTGGGCCTTGTCTAGTCCTACGTGCAATCACGGCGCAAGTGACATGCGTGGGCTACCCGCACGAGAAGCTCGCGTGTGTGGTCGAGTGTCGTTATAGGCACACCATCATCACCACCCGTGGTAGTACCTACTGTAAACGTAAATATCGAAGGTCTTATCATCAGGTCGGCTGCTGTTTCATAGACTAGCTCCAGACACTAGATACCTATTTCTGCAGCCAAGCAGTAATGCTCGCATTGCTGTGTTCCGGTGTGAAGGGTATGGTTTCCGGTGAAATTACTGGCACATGAGGCTTTCGATCTTAGCCTCAAGGCTCGCGAGTGATAACTTTTTTTTTTTTGTTTTTTATACAACTGAAGTGGCAACCAAGCGTACGGCCCACAAGATGGTAAGCGGTTACCGCAGCCTATGGACGCTTGCAATACCAGAGGTATCACTCGCGGGTTGCCACCTTGAGGCTAAGATCGAAAGCCTCATGTGCCAGTAATTTCACCGGAAACCATACCCTTCACACCGGAACACAGCAATGCGAGCATTACTGCTTGGCGGCAGAAATAGGTGTGGTGGTAGTCCTTCCCCGGACGAGCTCTATCACACAGAACTCTACTACTCTTGCTACTCTACTACTCTTACTTGCAATACCTTTGGTATATTGCAAGCGTCCATAGGCTGCGGTAACCGCTTACCATCTTGTGGGCCGTACGCTTGGTTGCCACTTCAGTTGTATAAAAAATAAAAACACAGACACATTCAAAATATTTGAAAATACGGAGTTATCGAAATACAGAAGAAAAGCGACACAAAAAAAATGCTCGTGCGTGTGCGGAATTTATAGGTGCCTACCCGATAACTTCATCATGCGCGTATTACATGCACCATAAACACGCAATCAATGTTTAACCAACACAATCAAGGATCTGTTTGTACAGCTAATTTGTCAAAATAATTTTTATATATAAACCCGCGGAGTCCTTTGAGAAGCATTCAGTTTTATAATTGGTTCTAAAGATCTCATTAAATATGAAGGTAACGCAAAAGTCGTGACTTATATTTCAATGCACTGCCAGTTGTGCCATCGTTCAAGTACAAAGCTTCTTCGAAAACTAATAACAAATGAACTGGGTACTTTAATAAATCGGTTAATCGTGAATCGCTAAAAACACTCTGTGCAAGTGGTCTACATAATCAAAACAACGAGTTTTTTTCGGAATTAATCTATTTTACACTACAAAATATTTATAAAGTACAGTCAGATATACCTACTGCAATGCGCTTCCTTGCTTCGGAGGGCAAGTTAAGCTGTCGGTCCCGGCTTATTCGAAGTTGTTAAGCCATGACGAGGCTTTCAGGCAACCTCCTTCACCAGAGTTTTTTTTTTATACTAAAGTGGCAACCAAGCGTACGGCCCACAAGATGGTAAGCGGTTACCACAGGCTATGGACGCTTGCAATACCAGAGGTATCACTCGCGGGTTGCCACCTTGAGGCTAAGATCGAAAGCCTCATGTGCCAGTAATTTCACCGGAAACCATAGCCTTCACACCGGAACACAGCAATGCGAGCATTACTGCTTGGCGGCAGAAATAGGTATGGTGGTACAGTTGGCCACAAACAAAGTGTTTTTAATAAAAATGTTTGTTCATTTCACAGGTAATCATAGCAGTTATCTTTGCCATCGGCTCAGCATCAGCTCTTCGCTCCGGACCCTACCTGCCTAGTGGATGGAAGCCTCAGGGACCAGCGTTCTACCTACCGTCGGAGATTCAGGTATCTACCATCCTCAATAACGAAAATAGAGCGACCGACGCCGACGTGTCACCGCGTTAAACGCGTAAAGTGCGATTTACGAGTAGTACATTGGGTCAGTGAATGACTCCATGTCCATGAAGTCAGTGCTGACTTTGAAAACTGACTTTCTCTGCAAAGTAAGTAAGTAAGCTTGTATGAGTCAGTGGCCAACTCTATTGACAGAGTTTTTAGTCCGCCCGAAGGCCTCTGGCATGGCCTAACAACTTTGAAAAAGCCGGGACCGACTGCTTAACGTGCCCTCCGAAGCACGGGAGCTCTCAGTTCAAATTGCCACTGGCCCATCCAAATGATGACTTACGCGAAACAGTGCTTAACTTCGTTGATCTGCTATTTACGTTCATTGGTGCAAGGCCGAGATTTTAATCATCTCTGAAATCAAGGTCCAGTCCAGAAGTCCAGTCCACTGATCCAGTACGGTTTTATTACAGAAGCCAGCAGACAATCCCGTCAAAGAAACTCTACTCTTCGAAACTGAGGCGTCAGGGTCCGAGGGCCTCCGAGAGTACGGGCCCCCGAAGGTAGACCTGAACGTGATCCAGGGTCTGCCCGATGTGGTAACTGATCAGATCTTTTACGTGGTTGATGGCAGTGATTTGGTTCAACAGCAAGAAGCTGTTGAGGGTATGTATCTCTCTCTATATAATTCAAGCTTTGCTTAGTTTAGGCACAGATAACATAATACTAGTACAGATACCTCATGCCATACAACGGAGCGCTCCCCTCATAACTCGGGCAAAGCATCGGGCTAAATTTGTTGGACCTACATAGGCGCTAGGTGCCGCTAGCAACGCAACAGCGGGCTGTTTTTGTTTACCTACACAGATGCTAGATGGCGTTAGTAGCAGCGCAATTGGTGGCTTGCGCCACCTAGCTTTTGAAAGTTGATTTACCTACTAGTCAAAAGAAACGAGTGGCCGAGCTAATAAAATATTGATCAAGCAAAGTAGGTAGGTAGCTATATTAGACTGCCTGCCTGTCTGCTGCTTTGAATGCAACTTTGCCCCATTTCTGTGGTTTTGCTTTGACGCTCTCTGCGAAGCGGGACGTTTGGCTTGCCGCGTAGACGATCGCGTATTATGTTAGCCCGATGGACGGATTTTCTTCCTTATTAGGTACCTAACCTACTTAGTATAAAAAGTCAGTCTCTCTCTATGAATGTATGTAATGCGGTTTTCCGCAATGGATAGAGTAATTCAAGAGGAAGGTTTATAGCACCCGTGCGAAGACGGGGCGGGTCCGCTAGTGATTCATAATTGGTAAATCTGTGACAATTGTGGCCGATCGCTCGATACCTACACAAAATAGATAAACTTGTAAACTTGTAGGTAGGTAGGTAGGTACTTGGAGGTACTATAATAAGTAATACTTGGTAGGTATCTGTCAAATTATTGTCTTATAAATAGATAGGTAGATAGGTACCACGTATTTTACATAAAGTAGGTAGGTACCTAAGACGTATTTAAAAATGGTCGTGCGTGCGTGTATCTATGGAACGCACAAAGACATTGAGTCTCAGGGAACGCAGCAGAACACTACCTAGGTACCTACCTACCTAGGTACAAGCCACAAGGGGTTTGTAAAAGAGGAAAATGAAGAAAATAAAACACATTATTGTACTAATGTAACTACTTAAGTATTTATTAATATTCAATGTAACACACAGTCTCTTGTAAAGCTATAATTTTGTCAAAAACAATCGGATGCGTAGGCTTAGAATAACAACACGTGCGTAGGTAACTACCTACCTTCCCTAGGTTCCAACGCATAGATAACATAATATCTAGGTACCTACCTACTACTTACATTAAATCAAAATTTAATCAGATTGAGAGAGAGATGATAACATAAAGTAGATACCTAGTTACCTACCTACCTACTTACATGGTCCGCAATAGTTGATTGAGTTTGAGATTTTTTCTTCATATGTAGGTAGGTACCTACCTACCAACTTATCTATGTAGATTGTTGACTGCTTCGGAAATGATTATATATGAACCAAGAAAAAACTTCACATACCTACCTTACCTACTTATTAGACAAAGTTTGGTCATGCTGCATGCAGCTATATACGAGTTCCAGAGTTATTTATATATCAAAGATTTTCAGGTAGGTACCTTACCTTACGTACTTAAATCATCTTACGTACTTAATCATCAAGTGTCTAATAAAATACCTCCATTGCTAACTGTCGGTAGGTATAGGTACCTACATACCTACTATAACCATAAATTCTATTAAAAATCAAACAAGTAAAGGCACGGGGCGCGCCGCGCCGGCCGGCACCGATTCAGAGACGCCCGCGCCGCCGCGCCGTGGCTCACACAGAGTACTTCTAGATACAGGGTGAGTATTCTCGATCGCCCTCTGAGGGGAAATCTAAACGGCTACTATAATTATGGAAAAATGTTGTCAGGAGTCACGGGCTCGATATTGATAAAAATAAGAACTACATTTGAATATATCAAAAAAGTCATATTTTCCGAGTATTTTTTTTAGATATTTCGAATATCTATCTTAAAAATTATAACAAACAAATACTGTAAAATAACAATGGGTCTAATGTTGTTGGAACACTCAAAATTCATAATTTTTGTTTTCATACAAAATGTATGGGGCCTATACCTAATTTAAAGTGTTCCAACAACATTAGACTCATTGTTATTTTACATTATTTGTTTGTTATCAGATAGAGGATCGAAATATTATGCAAAAAAATAAAAATTAAAAATTTTCTCGAAAAATAAACGACTTACAAACACACGCAGTATATAGCCGTTTATATTTTCACTTCAGAGGGCGGTCGAGAGAACTCACTCTTACAGATATTATATTATTTCAATTACCTACTTATTTTGAAGGATTCTCAATTTCGATGCTGTTTGCAATGACTTTTTACGCGTTTTACAATAATCATGAATTTTAACTTCTAATATTTTTTTTATCAAGCAATCAAAGTGTTTTAGATCGTGGTAATCACCTGTGAAGTGTATTTCATTTTTTATATTTTGCAACCAATCACCCACTAAATTGCTCTTGTACAATTCTTCAATATGTTTATTGTAAAAATCTAACACTTTATTCACCAATTCAAATAAATACTCACTAGGAGATTTGAGTGTGGGTGTTAAATAATGAGAAATCTTCTATCTGTATTGGTGGTCTTTATACAAATTAGAATTTGTATAGATAAGTTATTGTCTGGTTGGTTTGATTCATGTTTGATTGGTGAGTCAAATGCGCTGCCAGTGCTGCCATAAAAACAGATTTATCTGTAGGTACTTATGGATACTAAAGTTGGTTGGTTGGTTGGTTGACTGATTTGCTTGACTGATCAATAATATTACACCTACCTACTTGTTTTCTTATAGTTAGGTATCTAACTAGATTAATAAACTGTGACATCTCTTGTAATATTCAAATAATAGAAATAGAAATAGAAAAATATTTATTTTGCGCCACATAATAACCACAAAAAATAACAATACAAATTAAAAAATAATAAATCACATGCATTGAGATAATTAGTTCGTGATTGTTTTTATACAAATGTTTATGTCTATGTATATCTTGTAAAATCTATTGGAAAACGCAAATATTGAAAATATCGCCATCTATCGCCTAAATATTTATCTAAAGCGTGTTAACCTCAACGTAGTTCAAATTATTGATACCAGAGGGACGGCAATATCATTGATTTATTTTTAATTAAGATAACTTGATGTAAGAAGCCTTTCTTTAATATTTACGTGCCTAGGGTGTTTTAAGAAATTAAAAAAAAAACATTTTTTATCATCTATTAATTATTTTTTACAAACTACATTATCAAATCGATACCTGCAACGCCATCTATTGAAATTGGTTTGAACCATTGTACATTTCTTAGAGTTGTGACCCCATGGTTTAGGGCAAGATGGCGCTTATTACAAATGTCCTCCATTGTTTATTACTAGAAGTCTATCCCAGCTTAGCGCGAGTACAATAATACCGCACACGTGAGAAGCCGGGGTGTGTCGCTAGTAATAATAATAAACATAGCATATGTTACTCAGAGATTAGATATGTAGCATTTTAATGGTGAAATAATTTTTGAAATTGGATCAGTAGTTTTTGAGTTTTTTCGTATCTAACAAACAAAAATATACAAATCTTTCCTCTTTATAATTATAGATACTAATTATAGATATAGATTAATAAAGTAGGTATAAAACAAAGTCTCTTCTCACCATTTAGACCACATATAAACACTACGTAACGGTTTTTTAGCGGATTTAATCATTATGGTCACAGATAAAGAAAAGTGCGCAACCGCGGCGAGTTGCTAGTGCAATAATAATCTAATACCTACTCCAACAATTATTACAGTAAAACCGGAAGAAAGAACCAATGTCGTCCAAGAAACCACGAAGTTCCAAGTCACAGACGCCATCGAAAGCAAGGCCCTAGACTTTAAGTTAGACGAAGTCAGTACTGCTGCTTACGAAACTGTCACTGACGAAGTGGAAATAGTAACAGATCAAGTGGAACTTGTCACTGATAAGCTGGAAGTTGCCACTGACAAAGTAGACGTTGTTACTGATCAAGAGGAAATTGTCACTGATAAGGTGGAACTTGTCACTGACCAAGTGGAACTTGTCACTGAGGAAGTTGAAATTGTCACTGCTAAAGTGGAACTTATCGCTAATACAGTTGAACAGGAAGTTGTGACCGATAAAGCTAATATTGTGGAAGTTGTGTCTGAAGTTAAAGAGGTAAGGGATATTCAAAACCTAACCGTATTTATCAGACAGTAGATTATAGAGTTTATAATTATACCTGCGCACTTACTTAAAAACTCTACTAAACTCTACTCTTTCTGCGGTCTGAAAACCCGCATTTACACGGGCAAGGCAGTCCGACAGCTACTTACTATCATTTACACTTTGACCGCGTACCTACCTTCTTGCAAACTGGTTTTGTAAGCACAAGTGGTAGTGACCTCGACTTCGGATCCTATGGTCTTGGGTTCTAAGCCGGTCGTATAACAATAGAATTTGCTTTTTTTTGTGGCAACCAAGCGACGTTTGCAATACCAGAGGTATCACTCGCGGGTTGCCACCTTGAGGCTAAGATCGAAAGCCTTATGTGCCAGTAATTTCACCGTAAACCATACCCTTCACACCGGAACACGGCAATGCGAGCATTACTGCTTTGCGGCAGAAATAGGTATGGTGGTAGTCCTTCCACGGACGAGCTCTATCACAAAGAACTCTATTACTCTTGCTTTCTCTTCTTTGCTATTCGTAAAAAGTAGGTAGGTATTAGCGCAAATTGCTGAATGCCAGTGCACTAAAACCGTTTGTCTACGTTCTGAAACATAGATATTGCATTAAGCGCCTTGAGCAATAATGATAGCAACAGTCTTACTTGCGGTTTGAGTTTATATTATTAGGAGCAACCTATCTATAATATGTGGGTAACGTTACGTAAACTTTGCGTACGATATAATTTCGCAATCGAATCCTCATTAGACTTCTCAACTTTTAGGTGGAAGCTACTGTTGCGGCTGTAGGAAAGAAATTGAAGAACATAGCCGTTCAAGAAGAGCAATTGGAAAATATCGTGGTGCAAGACGAAGAAAAGTTTGAGATGGTGGTGGGAACTATTGAAGGTGTAAGGAATATAGCTGAGGCTCTTATAAAAATTGACAATGAAATCAAAGCAGAACAAAAGGTAAGAAAGCTTTTATAATACCTAATTGAAACCGGTGTCATTGATTGAATGGCACCTATTAAACCAAATAATTTTACCCTATTAATCGGGACTTTTCACTTTAGTTATAGCGCAGAACAGATAATAGTACTACGTACAGAATGGCCTCTCCCTACCTCCCACTGATTTTACTTACCGGCCGCAAGTTTGCCGGCACTGAAGCGAAGGGTTATGGCACGCGTTTATTTCTATTTTGAGTAGGTCCAAGCGCGTGCATACCAGCGCGAGCGAAAGTTTTTTATCTCGCTCTTGCTATAATTGGGTGGGGCCAACCAGAACACTCACACATACAACGCAACGGCACCGTTTACGTACACAAACTATGTAATATTATGTCAACATTTTTTTTTCGAGTACTCTTAGGCAATTATGCATATACGTTTAACACACAACCCGACTATTACCATTACCGGTCGTACTAAGGGTTTTAATTTTGATTCTAGGTTCAGAGCACTGAAACCATTGGTGAACTGAAAGTAACTCAAAAAGGATCAGAGTGAGTACCTACTATCTACTACCTACCTGAAGTTACTGGTGATATACAAATATGTAGATTATGAGCACTGTTGCTTGAGTTAAGCCTCTAGCTAGCTCATACAAATCCTATAATTATTTTAGATCTGAGCAAGTCCCAGAAGGTTTCCTCGAATATGGACCCCCTGGCTTCAGCGAGTATGGACCCCCGAAGGAAGACGAACTCCAGAAGTCTATCTTGGAAAACGAAGTCAGACGAAGAAGATTCTCTCCTAAATTCAGGTGAACTACATAATTAAATATCCTACAATAAAAGTAGCATGTTTTTAGTAGGCAGGTATTACTCGTTCGTACATAACACATAATATTTTTTAGCAATATACTAAATACTTATCCAACTATTAAAAAATGCTGGGATTGATAATTAATTTTTATCTACGACCTATGTTTTTTTTTTTACCCACAACAAAAATAAAAAACCATATTTTATGTAATATGGGAGTGCAGTTATTTGAAGTAAAGTTACATCAAATAAACATAATTAAAATTCAATGTTTAAATATAATATTTATCGTTTTCAGACCATCAAAACACTGAAAAGTTTGCAAAATATTGGAATTAAAACATGATCTAGCCAGCCATGGACATTTAGAAAATATTTAGATTATTTATGTACCTACTTACATAATCCATTACAGTGCCTACCTACTTTAAGTAGAACCAAATCAAGTAGGTAATAATAACAGGCCAAATAAAAAATTAAAAAAAAAAGAGAAATAATAGTGTGAAAATGAGAATTTCTACGTTTCTACAGATTGCCGGCTTGTAATGAGCTTGCTCACCTCACTCTAATGTGACGCTTGACTTTAGTATGAAGATTATGAGTTCACTAGACAGAGCGTTAGGGGCAATAATTATTCTGATTATAACGTGGTGAAGCAGCTCGTCAGAAAATCACAACCCGAATTTTCGGTGACAAAGCAGTAGGTACCTATGTAAAAACAGGAAATTCACAGTTTTACTTGTAACTCTAAGTTAGTAATAATTAAGTGCAACCTGCTGCCTACTTTGTATTTTGGTGATAAAATTGTATACCTATTTACGTACCTACATGAGTATGTGGGTAGGTAAGTACATATGCGCTACAGATAGGCTCCCTAAGAATCTGTATATTATTTATTATGAAATAAAATCTACTGCCCAAACAATCGTTGTTTTATTAGGTCATAGCACTCACTATTTGTTGAGATTGACAGAAGGCATTGATTGTTACTAAGTACCTACCTAAAGTAATAAAATTGGTGGTACCTACTTCATAAATTGCCCAAGAAAAAAAAACAATTAATTTTGTCAACTGTATACTTAATTATTGTATTGTATGTTAAGTTATTAAAGTTGGAACCATAGAACTAGAAAAAAAATTGTTCGGGAAATCTGAAATTTTAGATGGTGACTCGGCAAACGTCACTTTGCACAGAGTAATACAGAGAAACAGCCTCAAAGAACGCGTTTCTGTAGGTACTTTACTACATGCGCAGCGATGTGTGCGTGAGCGTTCACCGACAGGTTCACGTACGAGAGCTAGCGGACGGTTCGGGAGTTTTCGGGTGGCTTCGGCTCAACCGAGCGGACGAAGCGGCAGGGACGCAAGCAGGCCGACAGCTACAAGTATGTTGTCGGGCGCGAGTTACGTAGTAACCGCCACTCGGAATGCAGTGCAACTTATGTAATTAATCAATTATCTATAAAAATCAAAATGTAAAAATCAATATGTTTGCAGTGCATGCTGTAATAATAACAGAAGGCATAAATGTTCGGGAAATCTGAAATTTTAGATGGCAACTCCGCAAACGTAACTTTATGCTCTGTGCTTTATGTCGCCCATCCACCGCACCGTCCGTCCGTCAGTCAGTTTCCACTTCCTTGTGCGGTTTGTTGCTTGATGTTTTAACTCGTGCGTTTTGTTTGTTTGTTTTGTTTACATTTTATTTATAGTTACTCCGCAACTTTTTAGCACAGTTACAGGTATCAATTTGTTATTAAGACAAGCATACACCCCGTTAATTGTGACAAAACACTGTGTTAACGCTAATTGTGTTAAACTTGTACTTTAGTGAAAAGTTAGTCATCAAGAAAAAGTTTTGGTTCTTTTGTGATTATCTTGATTTCTTGGAACTGCGATAACTTTGTATTAAAACAGGTAAGTCAAATCACTTTTAATCAATTTATTAAATAAGGTTTTAGAGCTCAGTAAACTTAATCATTGTGTAAAATTTCAAAGCAAAAAATCAAAACTTGTTTTTGCATTGCACCATTGCAAAATGTTTTTTTGTGGTGATTGACCTCATTTTTATGTAAATACTTTGATAACTTTTTCAATATTGCTATGTGGGCTAGTTATCATGACCCAAAGTACTGGTTGGCTTAGTTTTGTTAAAAATAATTATAAGTTTACATAAGAGTCTGGTCCTTAGATCCATGCTGATTTAATTTGAGTTTGAAAGTTTCAAACAGAGTTTAAGATTCGACAATTTGAAATATTGTAGGTGTTAGAGTTCAGCATAAATTAAACAGTAACTGTTGCTACATTATTTGTGGAACACAGGAACCATACATTTTTCCAGGGTAAAAAGTAGCCTCTAGTCCAGGACATTATCTACCTTTGCACCAAATTCTATTTTAACCTTTTTTTTTTTATACCACTAAAGTTGGCAACGAAGCGTACAGCCCACTTGATGGTCAGGGGTTACCGCAGCCTATGTACGCAAGCAACATCATAATATCACTTGCGTGTTGCCACCCTGAGATGTTAGATGGAAAGTCTCATGTGCCTGTAATTTCAACGGAAACCATACCCTTCGCGGGAACACAGCAATGCGAGCATTACTGCTTGGCGGCAGAAATACTGTATGGTGCTAGTCCTTTCCCGGACGAGCTCTATCACAAAGAACTCTACTACTCTTGAACTTTATCCTGGCAATAAGTTGTCTATAAAGGCGTGATACTCCCACAAACATATAAATATCCAAACTTTCCCAATTATAAAATTGTCAACAATTTTTTTATTTAAATGGTGCTTACAATTTAAAAAAAAAAATTGTTGACAAAAAAAATTGTTGTTGACTTAGGTATTTACTTCATCTGTTATTGTTTTTCCCCGCTACAAAACAGCTTGATTATTTATAGCATTTAACTAAGTACATGAGTACCTGGAAGTCCCTACAGTTGACGAAGAAATAAAATTGAGAGGAATCAAATACTTGGGTCGCCTGAAAAGTCACACTAACCCACTTGCAAGGGCACTCATAGATAACCCGAGTACCACATGCCGCTTGAAAAGAAGCCACAACCTGGACAACCTCCAATAATGAGGGAAGAAGGACTAATGAGCCTGGATCCCAAACGCCAGAGAAACATCCAACTCATCCGCTTATGGTCCACCAACTGATCGCGGATAATCAGGACAGGGAAAAAAAAAAAAACTAAGTACGAGTGGTTACCTACCTACTGTGATTACCACAACGATTTAGCATTTAGTGGTCAGACACTTTCATTTAGCGCTCGTAATGTAATACATTAACTACTTATTTGAATAACAAAACAGTGTTTTTTAAGTATTTGTTTTATGTAGTACAATCACATTGTAACCTCGCGGCCCATTGCATAATAAATAAATAAATAATGCTGGACAATCCACACAGCATCATCTAGCCCCAAGGTAAGCTGCTGTTAAACAGAGCTGTATTATGGGTACTAGATGACTGATATATACTTAATATACAATACATAGATAGATAGATATTTTTTATCATATATAGAAAATAACCAGAACACCCGGAACAAATATTTGTAGATCGTACAAATATTTGACCCGAGGCGGGAATCGAACCCGCAACCTCCGCGTCGCAGGCGGCCCTTCGCCCACCGCGCCACATTGGTCGTCATAGATAGTTTAGTTAGTGTTATAGGTAAATGAACTACCTCTGAGTGTGGTAAATTATTCAATTGAACATTATACAGAATACTATCTAAAGAAATATTATATTGATTCTAAGTAACTGTATGTACCTACTACCTTTGCCAACTATTCAATTCAACAATAGAACAGGCGCCATTCTTATCTAGACGCGACGCAATCTAATATTTGATACATGTATTAGGAACAGTTCGGGCGCCAGTACGGTACCTTGCTGCAATTGTATCCTAAAGATGCCAAACGCCTACGCAAAACGCGATAACGTAAGTTTGCCTATCAGCTGTTTGTTTTCTAAGAAATATATTATCTAGATGTTGCCAGTGACTTCGTTCGCGTGGAACTCTGGAATTATACTATTTTCTGGGATAAATAGCCTCCTATAACACTGTCATTATAATTTACTAACAACCCGCTCCGGCTTCGCTCGGTAGCTTAAACTTTAAGTACTATAAACCATGCTCTTGAATTACTCTATCTATTGATGAAAACTGCATTGCATAGTGCTACAGAGGGACAGTCGACGGGAAGCGAAGACAAAGATAATTACTAAAAATAATCTCAGAATCAGTCTTTTTGTTATAATAATATACCTACAATCTTTTAAATTATCAAAACAAATCTTTTCTGCCAAATTGTGTAATCAAAATGCACAGCAAGATAGAGTCACGCACGCACGTTCGAATTTTAAAAAAACTCGATGTTGGAATCGTTTGTCGTCGGTGGGAAAATATCGTAGAATTCGATGCGGCCAGTGACAATTCAGAATGACAGGAAATAACTACGTGCGCATCGAATGTAAAAAAAAAATATTGCAACTAATTCATCAAAGTCAAAGGCAATCATTATATCTCTCTTCGCTTGATTAAGCTCTTCGCACATCATCATCATCATCAGTTCCCTGCCCTTGTTTTCCTTTCTTCCATTTCTCTCTATCACCCGTCATCTCAGTACTCACTCCTTACTCATATCATATCTAAACACAACAGAATCCATTCATCTTTTCTTTGGCCTACTTACCTCTTCCTTATCCATCCACATTCTTATTTTACAGCAGCTTACCTTGGGGCTAGATGATGCTGTGTGGATTGTCCAGCATTAATTATTTTATTTATTTATTAAATTATTTCTAGTTAACCATTTTGTTTGAAAAGACGGGACTTACATAATTTGTCCTAATACAGAGTTTTTTATTCAGTGATACAATCGTTTTTGGTAGACTCCCAATAACTTAAATTTTATCAGGTACCCCGAAAGTTGTCAGCACATGGCTGCTAAACGAATAAGTTAGCAAACCTTCGTGAAGTAGTCGGTCCAGTGATGTCATCGTCGACTGCTTTGCAAGTATGATCAACAGGGCATGGGTGTGATTGCAAATTGTATTGTATTTCAATCATCATTCAATCTGGGCGAAAGAGACTTAACAACAATGACTCGGGGTGACAAGCGCAGTGCAGTGCCACGCAAACACTTAAAAACTTTAAGCTTTGGGTGGCACTGCATCTGTAATAGTCAGGTCTAGGATCTTTGAACGCAGAGAAAACGGTTTTTTTTTATGTCAGCAAGTGACAAGACAATCAAGGCGCCTACCTGATGTTAAGCACCACGCCTGACTATTACAGATACAGTGCCACCCAAAGCTTTAAGTTTTTAAGTGTTTGCGTGGCACTGCACTTGTCACCCCGAGACATTGTTATTAAGTCTCTTTTGTCCAGTATTTTCACTTGCTACAGTACCTTTCAAACCTAAACACAGTAATGCTTGCACACTACTGCTTGGAGGTAGAATATCTGACACTGCGGTGGTACCCACCAAGACTGACTCTTGCTGAAGAGTCCTACCACCAGGTAAAACGTCACGCGTTGTCAGTCAGTCAGTAACGCAATTTCATTAGATTATTTAGCTACTTGTTCGTTTCTTGTTCTCTACAAAAGATACTAGTTTGGTGCGATTGCATTTGCTTTGCCCATTGCTTCCATAACTTTATTTAACGTATTTTCTGAAGCACGTTTGACTGTTTCTATAGAGAAAGTGCTTTCGTAAGCTCATAAGTAACCTCTACACCACTTTCCATTGTCTCACTGACGGGATCACTTTCATATTTAATTTATCACCTGTATCGTCTATTAGTTACTAATGGACTGGCTTATAATCAAAATTGGACCTTCACTTCTATCAGATAAGATTCATCTAAGATTACATTGTAGGAACGAATATCGAAATTATTCTAATGTAAACCGATAGATTATAATCAAGGGCGTATATTGTTTGATTCAGCCATAACTCACAATTGCATTACATCATTAGATGGATGACGTCATTCTTTCTCTACGTTTATTTAGTAAGCGGTTAACTACCTAGGTTACAAAAATTAATTTAGACAATGTAGTTAAGCAAATTCTAAAACTAACCTCAACGACCTAGCGTTCTTAGAATACGAAATAGAATTCTAAAATAAACATGCCAATGTTTAAATATAATCGATTCATAGAATGAACGCAAACGCTGTGTAACATTTTGTTACAAAGTTCTAGAAACAGTTCCAAAGAAAAATAATTTAGATGAAATAACATGCTACGTCATGACCCATACGTAAGCTTACTAGAGTACATAAAAGTTTTTTTTTCAAAACCACTAGAAAGCAAAATCCAATGCGTGACCGGATTTGAATTAACGGCCTTAGGATCTGAAAACCATGGTCATTGTGAGGTTCAGTTATTAACCTACAGGATAGGGGAACATTAGGCTTCATCACAGTTGGCACTTTGGCAGTCATCACCACAATCATCAATCTATTCCAGTTCTCGCTGGACGTAGGTCTCTCCCAAAGCGCGTTACTGAGCCATGGTCACTACCACCACATATACTGTGCTACCACTAGACCACCAGCGTCCATGGATGACGAATAATAATATCGATGACATCACATCTCTCTGGCAATCAAACTAAAAACAGGATAAAACAACTTCTAAATCCGCTGAACCAATCATTTAAGCCACTCAAAACTAACTCACAATAAGCTGTTTTAACAGAGGTGGGTAGAGTACAAATTTCGTTAAATTAATGAGGTGATGAAACATTGTTGTAAATCGGTTAAAAGCAACGGATGCAGCCTATTTTCGTCCCTTTATCACTGACAAGAGTTTAGATAGCAAGATCTATTGCTAGATACGGTATCTACATAGATGTGAAAAATGTAAACAAATCATTAGATATAGGTACGTACGTGTTTAAGGTTCACATATTTGAAAGAGTTGTACTACAGATAACATAATACGGTTGTAAAAAAATATACACGAAAAACTCGTTTGACAATTGTAAATGTAAACGTATCGTCCAGCCGTCAATTCGTATAGGATTTTTAACAGCGCCTCTTTAAATGAACTACCAAAATTCCATACAAATTGACAGCTGGACGATACGTTTACATTTAAGATTGTCAAACGAGTTTTTCGTGCTAAGCATTCTGAATAGGAAAGACCAAAAAATAGAAAACTATAGTACCTTTAACCTACAAGAAGAAAATACTAACTATAGTACTTTTAACCTACAAGAAAATCATCAAGATAAAATGTTCACATTTAGTCAGGTATCAATCAGTACTATTTTAGGACCTACAGTTTTACACCTAGGTACTAACCTTGGGGCTTCGTTCACTATCTTTGATTAAGTGTCAAGTAGGCTAATTGCGGGTGTGAGAGACTTGTTTATATTTTATAAAAACAATAACTGTAGTGTAGGTAACATACATCAATATGTAGAGTGAAGAGTGATTAAGAAAGAAGTCGCACAACGAATGAGGTAAGTAGGCAAACGCTTAAAAAGGTGATACGCGTCGAAATCGGTAGCCCTGACCTAAAAATTTGCAAACCAATCTATCATAGTGTATTTTAAAGAGCAAACTAATTTTTATTTCTTTTCACGTCAATGATGGAAAAGTATATAAAATAATATAATAAACGCACATCCAAAACTGTAAATCAGTAAAATTTTAGAATGTGTATCTCAACTCCTAAAGAACGCAACGGAAAGAACTTTGCATGGAAAAAACTCGTAGGGCGTTCTACATGTTCATGGAGGTATGTGAATACCAGCGAGCAATCTTTAGCAATAAAAAATAAGTAAGCAATGAAGCAAAGGCCTTTGGACTCTCAATTTGCTCTCAATGAACGGAATAACAATCTATTGCAGTTGATGTTATGAACTGGATGACACCTATCTATTGAAGCAATCTAAATAAATGCCTAACACTCTTGGCTAAAACAGAACCCCGTAATAGTTTGTGAAATACAGGGAGGTTCTTTCATCATCACACTAAACAAAAACCATTACAAATTGGACGAATGTACCGAAACCAATCTAAATATGACATGCCTCGTTGATGCGCAATGCTTATATGATGCTTATACGTACTACCTATGTAACGACCTTACATACATTACAAACATTACGTTCATAAATTGACCAAATTACCCATACTCTGATTGGCAGCTTTCTAAAAGTATTGTTTGGGTTAAGATAAGAGAAGAAGCTAAGCGACTGACCTAAAACTACACAAATTCAAATTGCAATTATTTTAACTTAGAAGTTCACCAGTGTGCTACTATATACGTTCATTATTGACAAACACAGCTCTTCAGAAAACCTATCAAGTGTTAATTAGACTTTAAAGGTCAAACATTCTCCTACTTAAAGTAACTACCTATGTGCACATATTATGGAAAGCATTTAACATAAGGGGCCCCAAATGGTACCTTGTCTAACTCCAGCCATAACTTTGTTTATCTTACAATTTTGCGTTTTCAGCACGGTTTCTAGTTACGCAACTAAGCTAAAGAGAATAAAGTGTTGTTTCAAAGGTTCGTTACTTAAACCACAAGCCATTCATTACGGAGTGACTAGGCAGAACTCGGGTATTGTTGGTCAAAAGCGTGGCTGATATCCAACTATTGTTGACTTAACCAGCGGTCTCTATTTGATGGGCCTTTGACTGTAATCAAGGGGATTTTTTTGAGTAGAAGTAGGTGATAAGCTCATCTGGGGAAGTACACTGCTACATATCTATATCATACCTATTTCTGTGATCAAGCAGTACGCTCATTGGTGTGGCGTGAAGTAATCTTTGTGGGTAGTTTTTTATGTTTTAAAACCTAATTAAAGTTCACCAATATCTAAACATTGCCTTCTTCACCTAATAACACAAATGTTTTACTACAGGCTGGCAGCATTAAACGTAATTTTATAGACGCATCGACCTGTTTCACATACACGGAATCAAACAAATACGTGTCTGTAAGTTGCTGCTGTAGCTTAGTTTAAGGATAGCTGGTTTACTTCTACTATGCCGAAAGCACTCAGGGTTTTGTTCATAGAAATGTGCAAATTTTTTTTAGTATGCAATCTTATAGGTTTCATCAGTGTTAGTTCTTCCGCTGTGAGGTATTTATGTCTGTCTTTCTTTGTGATAATCAGGCTCTATGTCATCACTGCATCTACCAGCTTACTTTCAGTTGCCACTTAGCCAAAATACGCTGGTAACAATGCGCTTCGAAGTTGGACATTTCGTAAACGTTTGGGAACCAACGAAACTCTCAAAAATGCCTGGCCATTTCTTCTCTTAAACTGAATCTTGATTGCTCTTAAATTAGTGAGCAGTCTCTACTAATTTAGCTGTGATTGGGATGTAGGCAATAAATATCTGTTGTGGTATCGTCAAGGCAATTATGAAGCAGTTTCTATCAAGTAAGGTTGTTATTTTTTTATGTCTTGTTTATGTCGAGTTTGATTAATATATCTGTAAGGTCCAATAGAAAAAAAATATGGTTCTTATAGTTGACTGGTTTTGGAAATATAAACATTTGCCAAATCGCGCAGTACCAAGCTCATAACAATGCAAGTTACAAGTTTATCGACGAAAATAGTTGACGTCCGTAGATTGTAGCTCCATGTTATCTTCTTTGGCGCGGCTTCTTAGTAAATAAGGGGCAGTGCCTACCACAGTGCATAAATAAATGCCCACTGATACCGTATACAGAGAGCCGGTTTTGCATTGCGACAGCAAAAAAGATAAACAAAAGTTACTGCTTAATCTGCTTTGCAGTTTGTATAACTTCGATGTAGGTTTAGTGTATTGCGTTGGGAATTTTAATATGTACAATATTCTTATTTTCATCGATTATATTAATTGGTTTTGTTATTTTCTTGTTATAGTGTTAATCAACACTGAGATAAATTGAAGGATTTCTAAAGATAATAACCGAGCAAGCGAAGCGTCTCTTCTTCAGGTCTGGCAAAATTTGGTTTCGTCTGTCAGTTTGTTGGTTGGTATGGTACACTACTCTACAAGTCGTATTTTACAACCAATCTGGACAAGGCTTGGTTATACTTAAATACAGGTTTTACGACTCTATAGATTTTTTTATCGTCGGGGATTTTTGATGAGTATTTCGGGTGTTTTTAAGGGCAAAAAGATAAGTGATAAGTTCCCCTTGCAACGGAAGCAACCGTGTACATGGGAAAAGGCAAATCCAATGCAAACGAGTTCTACAGATATGGGATGGCAAGCGAGCAGAGGTATTCGACCCGCCTTATAAATAAAAAAAAAACATTTTTATTGAAGCTATCGACTAAAATGGCAGACTTTTTAGGGTTTCGTAGTCATATAAAGGAGTCACTTTCGCTCAAGAGTAGGCCAATGGGAACATTAGAAGGCTGTCATGATGATGATAAAGTGGACTGTAGTAGGATGACCTGCTGGGCAAGCCTACTACTCTAAACCTGTCCCAGGCACTACAGACTCTGCACTTCACACACCCAGTGTGCGACACAAGAGTAACCAGAAGTAAGAGCTTACCTGGTGGTAGGACTCTTCAGCAAGAGTCCGTCTTGGTGGGTACCACCGCAGTGTCAGATATTCTACCTCCAAGCAGTAGTATGCAAGCTGCACTGTGTTTAGGTTTGAAGGGCACTGTAGCAAGTGAAATTACTGGGCAAAAGAGACTTAACAACAATGTCTCGGAGTGATAAGCGCAGTGCAGTGCCACGCAAACACTTAAAAACTTAAAGCTTTGGGTGGCACTGCATCTGTAATAGTCAGGCGTGGTGCGTGAAAACGGTTTTCCGCGCCGCATCTAGCCGTGGTCTCGTAGCTATGGGCGCCTTGATTGTCTTGTCATTTGCTGAAAAAAAAAAAACCACCTTGCCACTAGATGCTGTATAAATCATCTTCAATAGATGATGAAGCCTTGTTTGTTGTTAGGATATAGTATGTGCCGCTGGCTTGGCTTAGTACCTTACTAATGCTGCGTTTCCACCAGAGATATGCTAGGATGTGTAGCGAAAGATGTGTTTGTTAGGATCCAATAGAATCAATTCATTCAAGCGGGGGCAGGTTGCTAGTATTAAATATAGCCTATGTTACTCAGGGATAATGTAACATTCTAATGGGGTAAGAATTTTTAAAATCGGACCAGTAGTTTTTGAGTTTATTCGTAACAAAAAAAAATACAACATACAAAATAATCTCTCTAAAATATTAGTATAGATATACTTTACTTTATGTACGGAACCTTTATTGCTGAACCGCCCGACACAGGCTTGGTCATTATATTTCTTATGGTAAAAACTACCCACTAATTATAATTAAACTACAAATTCCTTATAAACCTTGTAATAATGCCTTTCGTTTCATATGTGACTGATTTATTGAATCATCGCCGTAATCTGCAGTGCGGCCTCGAAATACTACCTACGGGTCCCTGTATTCACTAAGGAGCCGCACGATACGATCGCATTGCGTTATTTGCGTTGCATTCTTGCTTATTATTATAGAGAACGATTTTTGCCACTGGTGTAGCAGTAGCATCCTTTGGTTTGATTTAACCCGGTCGTGCACTAATAGAGTTTGAGTAAATCGAGTAACATAGGCTATGTTTATTACTAACAACCTGCCCCGGCTTCACACGGGTGCGGTTTCATTGCACCCGCGCGAATCTGGGATGGATTGCTAGTTTATTATAATTGCGTTCAACTATGCTTAGTTTCGAGCACCGGTGGTCTAGTGGTAGTGACCCCGCCTTACGATTCTAAGGTCGTGGGTTCGAATCTGAACCAAAAAATGTTTGCCACGAAAAATGTATGTGCGCAATGCCAGTGCTCTCATACGGTGAAGGAAAACGTCATAAGGAAACCGGCATGTCCAAGAACTAAAAATTTTAAAGACGTGACATTCAATCCGCATCCAATCCGCATTGGTGGATTAGACCCAATCACTCTCGCTTGAGAGTAGGCCAGAGTCTCAGCAGATGCTTACTTTATGGCCATAAAGTTCTGTTATGCCCACTCGATACAAAGCTACCTTATTCACACGACATGGTATTGTTATTCGTCTGATCTCTTGAGTCTACAACTTAGCATTGACCTACAAACTCGCGTTGAGTTTGCATTGCGCCCACTGTTCTGTAATTCATTAGCAATATTTTTTACATCACGATATATCTAACTAATGTGTTGTAAAGGCACACGCTGACTAAACCGGTGCGCAAAAACTGCTTAAAAAATTATAATTCATAATTCGTCATAAGTAGGTATTACAATGATGATAAACTTCTATAATATTAGTCAAGATACAATCTTACCATTAATGGCATGCTTTATAAAACTTAGATTAATTAAATTGATTAAAAATTTATAAGATTTGCTAGCACTTACATTATTATATCTACAAAATATTACTTAGATCATCACTTAGAAATTCTGTGACACTAGTAGCATCTTTCCACAAGAAATGCCTTAAGTTTTTTTTTAAAGCACAAGAATCTGCTCACTTTTATGCTACGAGGAATAAAAAAATGACATTTATACCTACCGAACGAAGCGCACCTAAGCGGGTGCGCTATGTGGAAGTACTTAGGTGCGTTTCGTCTTGGTGCGCTTCAGCTGGGTGCGCCACAAGGAATACCTCAATGAAATAATCTCTAAAATTGTGTATTGACATCAATTTATACCTAACAAGCTGTCGCCCGCGACTTCGTTCGCGTGGAACTCGGGAACTTTACTTTTTTCCGGGATAAAAAGCCTATGTCGTATTCCCAGTCATTATCTATCTATGTTTTAAATTTCAGCCAAATCGGTTCAGTGGTTGTCGAGTTATACAGTAACAAACATACCAACTTTCGCATTTATAATAATAGTGTGATTTTCTTATCTTTAATACATTTTAAACTAATTTAGATAAAATAGCGGTAAAATAATTAGAACAACAGGGACATACTTTTTTATCGAGCATTGTAATAGACAAGTTATTCTGAATAAGCATTTAATAACAGTATTCTTAGCGTCACTACACTAACGTAACTGCTTTTATAATTTATCGTGCCGTGCCGTTGAACAGCACTAATTTATTGTCAACGGATCTAGGCAATCGAGAAATTAGTCGTTTTGATGCGCAATACAGATTTTTCGAACTAAATTGTCTTCACGCATCACTATCAGCTTCACGAATGCCTAGATTCGTTGAGCGTATTCTATTGTACACGCTTTTAAATTTTCGTCCACGGTAATGGCACGGCACGGCTTGAAGTCGCGATAATTTTATTTACCACTCAATCCCCATTTCGCTCTCCTAGGTAAATACACGGTTCAACCAAATTGAATCGTTTTTTTTTTGTTTTTATAGTGTTAACCATCACACTAAGGGAATACTAAAGATTATAATATCCTAAATATTATTTCGCCTCAAGCGGGATATGAACCCGCAACCACCGCTTGATACGCGGGTGCTTTACCAATTTAACTATCGAGACATATCTCGCTTGGACGAAATAATTATTGAGATGTCTTTCGGTTGAGGTGAAATAATTTATGGGATATTATAATCTTTGAATCACTTTGGTTGAATGGAGCAGAAATGTAAAGTATATCATCATCATGACAGCCTTATAATGTTCCCACTGCTGGGGCACTGGCCTACTCACAAGCGAGAGTGGTTGGGTCTTAATCCACCACGCGGACCCAATGCGGATGGCACATGTCTTTCGAATTTTTAGTTCTTGGACATGCCGGTTTCCTCACGATGTTTTCCTTCACCGTGTGAGAGCACTGGCATTGCGCACATACATTTTTCGTAGCGAAAAATCCATTGATGCACGACTGGATTCGAACCCACGACCTTAGGATCAGAAGGCGGGGTCACTACCACTAGACCACTGGTGCTCTCAAAGTAAATGCTGTCATTGAACTATTCACTTTTATGTTTACATGAGCATTTTTTTTTTTTTTTACTTTTTTTTTTGACAATCCACACACTATCATCTAGCCCCAGGTAAGCTGCTGTTAAACAGAGCTGTATTATGGGTACTAGATGACTGATATATATTTAATACAACACAATACATAGATAGATATTTTTTATTATACATAGAAAACACCCAGAACACCCGGAACAAATATTTGCAGATCCTACAAACATTTGTCTCAAGGCGGGAATCGAACCCGCAACCTCCGCGTCGCAGGCGGACCTTCGCCCACCGCGCCACATTGGTCGTCAATTTGTTTGCTTTATCCAAACTGAAATACAGAAGTGTACCGTGTTACCATGACGATAATTTTATAAGTCACCACTCAATCCTTATTTTGCTCTTTTAACTATTCATCATCATCATCATGACAGCCTTCTAATGTTCCCACTGCTGGGACACTGGCCTACTCTCAGGCGAGAGTGATTGGTTCTTAATCCACCACGCCACCACGGTGGATGGCACATGTCTTTCGAATTTTTAGTTCTTGGACATGCCGGTTTCCTCACGATGTTTTCCTTCACCGTATGAGAGCACTGGCATTGTGCACATAAATTTTTCGAACAGAAAAATCCATTGGTGCACGACCGGGTTTGAACCCACGACCGTAGGATTGGAAGGCGGGGTCACTACCACTAGACCACCGGTGCTTTTAACTATTAACAGGTTTATATTACACAGGATATATTTTCCAAGACCACAACTATTCGGAGTCAACGATCACACTCTCTGACATCTTCGTTCTTCCGTTGCTCAGGTAACACGACCGCCATGCGTATTGCGCGCCGCACTGTATTTACAGCACACCGCCATCTAGCGACTCCAATACTCCTTACAATACATATGTACAGTGTTCACACGGTATGGTATTGTATATTGAATTAGGTACCTAACTACCTACTGATCTGCTCTTGAGTCTAGCACACAGCATTGACCTACAAACCCACGTTTGCGCCCACTAAGCCACTTCTTTAATTCATTTTCTATAATTTTGACATCACGAATTTGATTTTGGCCTTAGTTTAGTTCTTATTGTGTTGTAAAGGTACACGATCACTTGTGTGTGCGTGCGCAAAATGAACTGCGTAAAATTATGACAATGAAGTATGATGATATTTAAAAAGTGTAATTTAAATAAAACATATTTTAAATTAGATTTTTTTGATAAACTATACTGTGTCATCAGAGGCCTAACCATGAACTCTTATAGCGATTCAAATGAAGACCTAAATTGTCAAAAATAATATTTATACCATGACATGATGGTCTAATGAGGCCTTTTCGTCTAAAAAGCTGTCTATTTAGATGGCGGTAGCTCAATTGGTGAGCCCAAGAGAATGTAAGCACTACGTTTGGCGAGCTATGGTAAATGTGTAGGGAATTCAACATTGGTTGCTCCTGCTGTCACTGTCTGTCATACCTCTGGATGGTGTTAAAGTCATAGTACGTACTACGTAGTACATTAACTTTGTCGTACTGGAGTTAAATTATTTTGCCTCAAGCAGGACATGAACCCACAACCTTCCGCTTGACACGAGACGAAACAAAAACGGAGTTACCAACTTTTTTCTTGTTTTAATAACCTTTCTCAGTATGGCAGTAGGGCAGATAGCGCCATCTGTCAAAGCAATTGGAACTACTTTTTTTTTTAAATCTCGAATCGAAAACCCCTAATTGATTTCATGGTACAAATTTTTTTGACAATTTAGTTTAGGTCTTCATTTGAATCGCTATAAAAGTTAATGGTTGGGCCCCTGGACCTATACAAATAATATGAGTAGAGGTCCCTCGTATCTATAAAGTTTTCAACTTAGAACGAGGAGTGGAAACTAAGACTGGAAAATCTTTCAAATCTTTGCACATTACTTAAGCCTTATTATTACCATCATAAATTAAGTACATGAAAATGTAATATTACAATATTGTCCTGAGCGTTCTGAAATAAATAATTAATTATTATTATTATTATTTTAACTTAAAGTCGACTTTTTACATACATATGTTTTTTTTTTAAAGTAGACTTTAAGTACTTTACATGTATTTTTTTTTGTGTGTGGAACATACTCCATGAATATTATGCATAATAATAAAATAACCCTATATGTACTAATATTATAAAGGAAAATATTAATGTTATTTTTTATGTTTGTAACGAATAAACTCAAAAACACAGGTCCGATTTCAAAAGTTATTTCACCATTAGAATATTTAGAATGCTACATTACCTTGGTATTTAGGCTATATTTATATCCACTCGTGCAAAGCCGGGTCGAGCCGCTTGTTGAAAATAAAGGTACAAAAGCGTCACTTTGTCGTTATTTTATCGCCTATGAATGGGTTCAATCACAATGCATCTCATTTCTGATGCAGTGTAGAGGTCATTCCACCTGCCTGAATTCTGATTTCCAGCTGCAATGTGGAAAATGAATCTAAAAGTTTCAAAATCCCCTTAACGGATTCCCAAGGTGGTTTATGGGACTACTGTTACCGTTGCCTATGTACGCTTGCAACATCATTGCAACACTGATATTTCTGATGTTAGAGCGTACATAGACTACGGTAACCGTTTACCATCAAGTGCCGACGGTTGTTTGCCTCTTCAGTGGTATAAAAAACGGTATGCCGCATGCCGTTGCGATTTCAGCTCCTACCTAGTATTCCTACCACGAGCTTTTTTAGCTTTTGCACGACTAATAATGTCCAAATATGAAAAAACATACTAATATTTTAAATGCGAATGACAAAACGTCTAAAAATGTCCATTCATAAAAATGTTCAATCATCTATGTCCATCAATAATAATAATGTGCATTCATAAAAAATGTCCCATCATAAATTAGCAATTCAAATATTATTACACTGACATTTTGTTGGCCAAAATGTCAGTTTAATAATATTTCAATATTGTTAACAGAACAAAGCTTGAAGGGCCTGTTAAATTGATGTTGTTAAGTAACAGTACTGACAGTGTGATGTGTTCGATGCAATTACTGCCTATTAAACTCAATAGACTCAATTTGGTGGCCTATTTTAAAGGCGATACTGACAATATAAATCATATAACACTATATTTTTATGATACTTAAGGTTATTAAGTCATATTGTGGTTACCTTATTATGTGGTGTGTATATCCCTTTGGTTGAACAACTGAGTAGTATAGTTCTTTGTGTAGAGCTCATCCAGGGAAGTTTTATCACAATACCTATTTAATAAATAATAATAAATAATGCTGGACAATCCACACAGCATCATCTAGCCCCAAGCTAAGCAGACCTTGTGTTATGGGTATTAGATTACTGATATACTTAATACAATACATAGAAATATATTTTCTTTATTATAAAATATAAAATACCCAGAACACGCGGAACAAATATTTGCAGATCATTCAATTTGCGGGCGGGAATCGAACCCGCAACCTCCTGCGTAGTACTAATTTCTGTTCTGTGCTCCTGCGTCGCAGGCGGACCTTCGCCCGCGGCGCCACATCTGTCGTCATTTCTGCCGCCAAGTAGTAATTGCGTTGCATAATAGAAACATGTAAAGCTGAAACCCACCTTCACACAACCTCATAATACTACACACATACCCACATTAAACCACACACACCCACCCACACACAGTTTAACAACATTGTAAAAATATTTTGAGAAAATTAAGAGTTTTGTTTGGTTTATTTGGTTTTTGTTGTTGATTAATTATTTTAAATTTGATAGATACTTATTATTATTATTGGTTTCTGATTTTCATCACCTCGGTTCAAATTGAACCGGTAAAAATAACTGAGAAACACGGGCCTAAGCCAAGTGCATCTCAGTGAGCTTGGGTTGACATGTCTTGAGTGCTTTCGATTGACAGGTCAGTTTGCAAAAATTTTTTAACGATCCTACATGTGTTCAAAATTACTGCTTTTTGCATTAAGGCAAATATTATTATTATTTTATATAATTTTTGCTCTCCCTGTTACTGTGTCATCTCTTCAGTTATACGGTTATCTATAATTGTAATCCGGCTTCCCGCGATTCAGGCTCAGCCTTGTGCGGGAACCAATGGTAACCTAATTCCATGTTATTGCGTCAGTTAATAAATATCTTGTATTTGTATTTGAAAGAGGCACAAGGAAGTAACATAACAAAACACCTTTTTGGGTACAATGTAAATCAGATAGAAAACAGTGCATGTACGTGACTCCAATGCCACAAATGTGCGCGAATTCATAATCTTGTCACGTAAAAGTATAAGTTATAAGTGGACAGCGATCTACGAACATTCGCGTGTAGAACGTCATGCATGACGCTGGCTAAGTTGTTCTTAGCAGATCGAAGTTAAACACTGTTCCGCATACTCACCATTTGGATGGGTGACCGCCAGTGGCAATTTCAACTGAGCGCTTCCATGCTTCGGAGGGTACGTTAAGCAGTCGGTCCCGGCTTTTTCAAAGTTGTTAAGCCATGACAGAGGCTTTTGGGCGGCCTAAATATTCTGTCACTAGAGTTGGCCACTGACTCACACGAACTTACTTTATACTACTACAGTGGCAACCAAGCGTACGGATAAATAATGTACGCTTGCAACTGTTGCATGCAACATCAGAGATATCACGCGCGTTGCCATCCTGAGACGTAGATCTAAAGCGGATACAAAGCAAATCTGCTTGGCGGCAGAAATAGGTTTGATGGTTGTTCTTCCCCGGACTAGCTCTATCACAAAGAACTCTTACGTTTTGGAACATTTCTATTAGTGATTGATTAAATTGAGTTGATAGATAGAAGAGCCAGTATTGTATAAATAGAGAGCCAAGGTTTGTATTACTTTAGCATTGTATTTTTTCTTATCTAAATAGATACTAAAATTGGACAATGTCCTACCACCTGAGACTACCATCATTTGGGATGAATATACAGGCTAGCATTCGGTTAAAAATTTACTGTTTATTTTAAACTATGTCCTGTGTACTCTTCCAAAGAGAAAACTCAATAGATAACTACTAACATCATTGCTCAAGCACCCGGGCAGGAAGACAGAAAGGTTTCGCTGAATCCTTTAACTTGGACCATCCAGCAAACGTAAAAGGTTTTACCCAGACAGACAGTTTCGAGGACAATAAGGTATTTACATTTTTAAATGCGATATTTAAATTGCTAATTAGCTAGTGAGATGCTGAACAAACAGTTGGAAAGTGCCAAAAGACAAATTACTAGTAGCCAAGGAAGTCTAAGTATCCTTGCTAGTAGCTAAATAATGATTCATCATGACAGCCTTCTTATGTTCTCACTGCTAGGACACAGGCTTACTCCCAAGCGAGAGTGATTGGGTCACCACGCGGACTCAATGCGGTTTGGTGAATGGTAATGTCTTTCGAACTTTTAGTTTTTGAAAATAAGGATTAAACATACCTAAAGATAACGCGCAACACACACCGCGCCCGCGTTTAGTGTGTTGTCATCCTTGACGTCAGCACAAATACAACAAAAAACACCCGCGGCAGATCTGCCGCGGGCCCGCACCCGCGTACAGTGTGTGTTTCGCTTTAAACAGTTATTCTCATATAAATCTTCTTCTTCTTTTCTTTTATGGCCTCTGTGGCAAGTTTGCCACAATTTTGCCAGTGTCAAGTGTATTAGTTTGATTGTCGCTTAGCAACGTAAACAAACGAAATTTGGAAAGAAACGATGACTTTTCTTTCCAAATTCTCTTGGAAAGTCTTTGACTAAATTACCAACCAACATCACCCCTCCATTTCAATTACTTACACTTGTGCTAAGTAAACAAGTTAAATTGGATAAACTGCCACCAAATTTACGCAATAAAACTTAAAATAACACGAGAAAAATAATTAAAATGGGAAGACCCATGTCGTTTTGACAAGATAGCCAAAGACAATCCTCATATAAATCTTTGGTTCTTCTATTACCAATTCTGCGCTGACAAATGACAAATTGTCACTCTACCACAGAACAGGTACCTTGCCTACTACGACTCTTTAGTCTTTACACGCTTATAGTGTAAGAGTTTTCGATAAATAAAAAAACTAAAGACTTATCGATTTAAAATTATATGCTCGTGTTTGTTGAGGCATCACATCAGAAGAACCACCTAAGATATATGGACGCTGGAAATAAAATAATAATTTGGTTGAAATAAAACTTGTGGGGTACTGCTTAAAATGAGATCATCAAAGGAAGGAAATGTTAAGTTCACCGTTAAAAACTAAGCAAGGCCAACCATAAGTATAAAAACTTGTGCTTCTAACGAATAACCTAGAATAGATTTACTTTATTTAGTCTACGAACTATTACAAAGATCCGGGTTTCTGATAAGTAGTATAATATTATCCAACATTTCACCACATAGTAATTCGAAAGCAGATGAAAATATAATCTCGATCCGAAAATTTTGGATTTGGTGCATAGAAAGAGGTTATTTCAAAATTATTCAGCGTAAACTTGCCTGTCCTTCCAACAAAGATATGCCAGAAATAAATGGAAGCCATTGGTCATAGCTTTGTCACTGACCAGTTAAGCTAAGAATATGAAGTGATCCTATTAGTGGGTTTCACAAAATCTGTTCAAAAAGAGAGGAATTTTGTGAATTATTCATTATACTTACATCGTTTCATTCGTTTCGTCATGCGTTTGAAACTAAATCTATTTCGTTTCATATGTCATCGGTCATCGACTCATATTGTTATTGAATGAAACTAACCGAGCTGCTTAATGCTTAACTAGTAGAACGTTCCGCGTCTTTGTCCACACTGACTTGGCACTAACTCACTTTTTAAATTTTAAACTCTAGATACGATTTTCAAAAAATATTTTTTTAGTTACACCACTTAGAATTCTTCAAATTCCAAGTTTCTAAGTCCAGCAGTTTAGGCTCGGCGTTGTAGGTCAGTAATCAGTACGTTACCAAGCCTTTAGGGTTGCGCTTCCACCAGAGATGTGCGAGAATGTAGGAGAGAACAGACTGACTGACGGGCAAAGGCATTTTTTTTAGCCTATCTCGAAACTGAGACGCTTCGCTCGCTCGGTCAATAAAAGGCTTTCGTGACAGACTGACAGATCAACGCACAGACTAAACCATAATCATAGAAACATGAAAGGAGGGTACATTGCTCATACAGTGTAGAGGGCGCTAAGTAAAGAATTCCCGAAAATCTACTTCGAAGGACGATCGAAGATAAAAACTCAACGCGGACAAAGTCGCGGAACAATCTACTAGTATTATATAATGTATGAGTCAGTCTACATTGTCATAACCACTGATGCAGATAATGAAAACACAAACGTGCTAAACCATCTAATGAGGGAGTGTGAAACTGTTCAAGCTAAAAGATGTTTTTTGAATCAATAATACTGTACTTAGTATTAGGGTATTATGTATAATGATCTGTGGTATTAGCACGGTCTATTATCTTAGGAGAGAAAACAGTGTTTTACTATTGATCAATTTAATACCACAAACCTTTTAAAGGTGACCGCGGTGTAAGCGTGATTTGGTCATGTATAAGCATGTATATTTTATGGAGTCTAATTTTGGGGGGTTTTTTTTTTTCTTAAATACAGTTTAGCAATGTATTTAATAATATTACGATCTAGCCTTATGTTTAGGCTAATGATTAATTTAATGTTGACCTAGTTTTATAGAATAAAACTTATGGGGGAAATTTATGTAATGAAAGTTGTGTGAGTTGATCTCTAAATAAATGAAAGATATGGAAATATGACTCACATCCTGGTCAACCTAAAAATATTTTTGGATTCTATTGGCGACTACTTTCTCTTTAGGGTTCAGGTTTATTAGAATATTAACCTTATTAACTAGTTCTTCGTTTTCCAGTTCGTGGTCGCATTAGTATTAACACGGAATGGCGACCACGAACTAGAAAACAATAGGTACGCCCCCTCACTCGATGGAACGATAATATTAAAGCGGTGTATGGTGAAGGCTCAAAATTGGTTGTCATGGCGCTCTTTGGGGGAGGCTTATGTCCAGCATTGGACGTCTATCGGGCATCGACTGATATGATGATGATGAAGTTAACAAATTAAATTGACCAAGCGACGACGGTCAGGATTTGCACAGTTGGATTTAGGTGACCATGCTACCAGTTTAACACTTGAGTGCGCTTAGACTGCTGCGCTGTCAAAAATATATGTCAATATACGTTTATATGTATGCCGTTCTGTCCCTTGTATACGCTTAACTTCAAAAGTACCCAACGAATTTTAATGCGGTTTTCATCAATAGGTAAAGTGATTCAAGAGGAAGGTATACGTATAGCTTAAGCCCGGGCGGGTTGCTAGTATGGCAATAAAAATATTTCTTATCAGTTAACTTATTTCTATGATCTAACCACCACGACATCCGATTGCGTGTCGAGTATTTGGACTTGCATAACTCGTTCTCGGCCTTGAAGGTCGCCGCTGCTCGCATCACAGATTACTTAAAAGTTTCCAGCTTGATTTGTGTAGGTATAGTTCCGTCATGTTTTAACTGATAAATGTTACTGATACGTTATTTTACGGCCCTATTTCGAAAAAAAATGAAATGTAGGACGGCCCCCCAACTGTGAAATGTACGACATTAAAGCGGACGACCGATCCTACGAAGGATTAAAAAAACATACTTACCACTAAAGTGGCAAACAAGCGTACACAGCCCACTTGATGGTAAGCGGTTACCCTAGCCTATGTACGCTTGCAAAAAACCAAAATACCATAAGAGATTTTATAACTGGCACAGCAAATGGTTACGTACTAGTTCTAAGGTATTTCTGACGTGACTTACCAATTAGTTGGAACTCGATTAAAATCAAACAATTTTATGAATTTTGATTCATATTTAGCTGGTTCCTAATTCGTATTACTTTTATATTTTCGTGATTAGGTTTCGTTATAAGGTTTTCGTCATAACGTCTGCGTCTTTTTCCTTAATTTTTTTCTTTCCATTATTTTTGACCCTAAGGGTGAATACTGAACATCCACCGAAATGAATCGAAGCGGGGCCGATTCAATCAAAATAATCAAGTCATAATTCCGCAAATGATGCATGTCACAAGATCATGATGATGATTCCGCAAAAGTTAAGTTGTAGCCAATCCTGTGGTGTGTAATGCTAGCACATAACTGCTTGAGGCAGAATCTGTCTGTGATGATTTGTGTCTTTTTAATGTCCTTGTTCACTGCCCTACAGTAAGGTATCATGGGGATCAAAATGGGCATTCATAGAATACCATTTACCACACAGAAGTAGGTAGATTCAATATTTGCTGTGTAAAAAAAATATTGCGCATACTATAAATACATAATTTATGGGACTGATACTTTAATTTAAGAACTTAATTTTATACACCCTTGTTCTGCAAATAAATAATTCATTCAATGGTCTACTTCCAAATCGCGTCAGTCTGCCAACTTCCTCCATTTCATCTCGTATTCAGCTTTAAATATAGCTCGGTGTGTCAAAGGTGGTTGTGAGAATCTGATATGAATTGGGACAGGATGATTCAACTTCGGAGAAGGGAAACATCGTAGAGGAACTGACATGTCAGAACAGAATTAAAACAGCAAGACATGTTCATCGGTACCACTCGTGACGTAGCTGGATCAACGAAGTTAAGCACTGTTTAGCAGTCGGTCCCGGCTTTTTCAAAGTTGTTTAACCATGACAGAGGCCTTTGGGCGGCCAAAAAACTCTCACCAGAGTTGGCCACTGACTCATACGAACTTACTTATCGGTACTACTGTAGTAAAAGTAGGCCATTGTCCCATCAAATACCTTAAAAGACTTCAGATTACTAAAAGATAAAAAAAACTGTCAGACTCAGCTGAGATTAACTTAGGCACTAGAGTTTAAATTCAATATCAAGGCAATTTCAACTAAGAGCTTCCTTGCTTCTGATGGAACGTCAAACTGTTGGTCACCGCTTTTTAAATACCTATGACGGAGGCCTTTAGGCAGCTTATTCCGTCATTAGACTTTGCCACTGATTTTTACGAACTTAGTTACTTTTTAATCCTGAAGGAATGGGGGGCGGCCTTTGGGTAACACTGGGATCCAGAAGGCTAGCAGCAACAGTAATAGTACAAATGTCAAAAAGTAACGCCACTAAATACGAACTTTACTTTCATTATGACATGAAAATACTGATGATGAATATATCAACCTATCCTCGGAAGGTCAAGCCACCGTTAACTCGTCCTTAATACCTGTACAGTTACATAACCGATATGGCTTAAATGTCTTCCTTTTGCTTCGCCCTGTTTTGCGGTACGCATTTTAATTCGTTTTGTGATAGATGAATTGATAATTATATCGCTTTTGTCTGCAAGATACCTTCTAAGCAAGCAAGTTCGTATAAGCCAGTGGCCAACTCTGGTGACGGAGTTAATAGACCGCCCAAAGGCCTCAGTAATTGCCTAACAACTTTGAGAAAGCCGACTTAACGTGCTCTCCAAAGCATGGAAGCGCTCAGTTGAAATTGCCACACCCATTTAAATTGAGACTGCGCGGAACAGTTGATCTGTTGTGAACAACTTAGCCAGAAAATCTAGGGAGGGACTTCTGTTATGGAAGTTTTAAAATAAAGTTATTGGCTCACGCTATTATTTTAGCTAAAAATACTGCGCTTTCCGGTACTCCCGCATCTAACAATAGCGTGAACCACCCACACGATGCACTGCCAAATTGGCGCGGCTCGCTGTCTCTTAAACTATGGCGCAACTATTTTAAATTCAATCCTCGATACATTAAATGGATTGCTACATTTAATTTTGTTATATGTAGTTGAGTCGCAGAACCGATAACCGCTGTGGAATGAAGGTTCACGGCGATCAAGAACTGGAAAGCGAAATATAGGATATTATAGGATATAGGCTCTCTCTCGACTCGATAGACCGATGACATTAAGTCGGTCGCAGAAAGTCGATGGATAGTGAAGTCTACTTTTTCACGAATGTGGAAGTCGGTGGGAGCATCATAAAAATCGGTCCTTATGGCACATTTTTGAGGAGGGCTTTTTTAATATACCACTAAAAAAAATACAAAACAGAATGGTGGTAGTTTTCCCTGGACGAGCTCTATCACAAAGAACTCTGGATACTCTACTCTACTACTGGATATGCTATGGCCTGTCCTGCAGTCGACGTCTATTGGCCGATATGTGACAAATATTTTCTTGTTCCACAGCAATGATCCTACGTCACTGGAGGTGACTGGCACAGCGTGACGTCATCAAAGATGTCAGGACTGCCGACCAGGGGCGAGGAGAGCATCAATGGTGTGGACGTCAGGGAGCAAGGGAATACTTTGAGGTACGTGTAGCATGTTATGGTGGCGTATATATCATATATGTGTGGCGAGAATGAAAATATTGTAATTTGTATTTAAATATTGTGAATTGTCAGATATTCTACCTCCAAGCAGTTGTGTGCAAGCATTACTGTGTTTAGGTTTCAAGGGCACTGTAGCAAGTGAAATTACTGAGCAAAAGAGACTTAATAACAATGTCTCGGGGTGATAAGCGCAGTGCAGTGCCACGGAAACACTTGAAAACTTTAAGCTTTGGGTGGCACTGCATCTGTAATAGTCAGGCGTGGTGCTTAACATCAGGTGGGCGCCTTGATTGTCTTGTCACTTGCTTACATTAAAAAAAAACATGAGAAAGGCAGATTTATGGAGACGACCGTATGCATGACTCATCATTAGTCTTATTGCAGTCTACTGCTAGAATAAAGCCCAAAGAGGATTTTTTTTATATACCACTAAAGTGGCAAGCAACCAAGCGTACGGCCCACTTGATGTTATGCTCATCAAATAATTTAAATTTCTGCTACAGTGCCCTTCAAACCTAAACACAGTGCAGCTTGCACTCTTGTTGAAGGGTCCTACCACCAGGTATTCAACAATACCAGCTGTAGACGACTAGCGTGGAACTGCTTGATGTAACTTATCTTGAAATCAGAAATTTCACTGCAAGTCTTCACAAACAAATTAGATAATTAGATTACCTACGGCATTATGCTATCAATTTACATAGCAATAAGTATTATATTCGTTCGACCGGCCCGCATCCGGTGTTGGCCAGCGGAGCGAGAAATTGATGTTTAGATCTTTCCGTAATGCTTATGGTTAGGAAATGTTGGGAAAAGCGGTGGGAATCTATAAAATAACGTAACAAATTAACCAGTTATCAACCATACACTAGATTTATTGTGCGATTATGACAAAAATTACGAGTACCAGCTATTTTTTGTACGTCCGAAAAGTGCAAACTGTTTGGACCATTTTTGTATCATATTTTTTACTAAGAACATCATCATCATCATAACAGCCTTCTAATGTTCCCCCTGCTTGGACCCTGGCCTACTCTCGAGTCGCGGACCCAATGTGGATTGGTGGCAGGCACCATGTCTTTCGAATTTTCAGTTCTTCGACATGCCGGTTTCCTTATGATGTTTTCCTTCACCGTATGAGAGCACTGGGGTTGCGCACTTGAATATTTCTATGAAAGTAAGCTCGTATAAGATAATGGTCACATTTTCGTAAGAGCTTACATGCACTATCGCATTATATGAGCTGGCTGATTTCAGGTCTGACAAAATTTGCTGTCGTCTGCTAGTTTGTTGGTATAATGGTCTACTATCTAGTATTATCTAGTATTACTATTGACACTACATTTCACACCCTACAGTTCAGGTTACACCTCTACAAAGGTCGTATTTTACAACCTATCTGGATGAAACTTGGTAAACAGGTTCTACAACTTTATAGATTATTTTTGTCTTCGGCAATTTTTTATTGGAGTTGAAGAGTACTTCTTACAAAAAGGGGCAAAGTGACTTCTAGATATCTCCGCCTTAAAAAAATCTTTTTGGTTTGAAATATAGTTACTTTAGGTTGATCTCATACAAAATTGGTAAGATCTGATGAGGATCTTCAGCGTGATGAGCAGAATAGCTCCTCAAAATGCAGTAAATTGCTCACTTTTATGAGTGTTTGCGTTTTTCTGTTTACAGAACTACTTGTTACCTCTTAATTGATACAATCGCATATAATTAACAAATCGTTGTGACTATTATGTATACTAAAGATAAGTTATTATCACTATGAAACAGATCGATGACTGCATAATCCTGCGATATTATATCATGCAGGTCAATGACATATTGACATAGATGATAAGCATAGTAAGAAACTTCATTTACAAAACAAAATTAACGAGTATATAAATAATAGAATTAAAAAACTACAGACATTTCACATACCAGTATATCAGTAAACTAAAGGCACTATATCACCCTAATAATAACATTATGTGATTTTTTATAAAGCTCATCATTATCACTCATTGTCTGACCTTGTAAAATGAATAAAAACCACGTTTTTCTAAATTGTTGATTGTTTTTTAATAGGATTTTAATGACCTTATGTTTTTCTTGTAAACTGATTAAGATGGCGTGTCGATAATTTCCATGCTTTGCAAAATTGTGGTAAACACAGATACGGAAGCCATTAAAATAAAAGATGATTTTCGAGCTTCTAGTTGCATTCGATATAGCAAAATACTGAGTTTTGCTTTGTTTTTCATTCATTCGTTTTTTTAATGTTTTTAAAGTTAGTCAGTAACTCTGGTCACTGAGTTAAAATAGTCCGCCCGAAAGTCTCCGTCATGGCTTAACAACTTTGAAAAAAACCGGCTGCTTATCGTGTCTTTTGAAGCATGGAAGCGCTCAGTTGAAATTGCCACTGGCAGTCATTTACTGAAGAACATTTTAGAACATTTTAGCCAGGTACGTCACGAGCGCTTCGCTAAGGCTGCGTGGAAACGCAGTGATTCTATTAGATTAAATGAAGTGATTCTATTGGTTCCTAAAAACACTTCCCTAGCTACACATCTTTGTACATCTCTGGTGGAAACGCAGCCTTAGCGAAGCGCTCGTGACTTACCTGGCTAAGATGTAACGCAGCCTTAAGCTACTGACCACACAGACAGCTTGTTTCTATGGACAAATCTAGTCTATTCTAGTATTATGGCGTGCATACTGAGAAACTGTAAATATAATAGCGGAAGTCAACTTTGAAGGATTATTTGTATTGCTTCGTTAGCATTGACGGTAAGGTTTCCGCAAGCTATTTTAGATCAAATGAGGAAAGTATACTTAGGCCCTTCTTACACTAGCAGTTCTGCCACTTTCTGCTGCAGAATATCAGTAAATTGCTCATCATCAGCAATTTACTGTTCGCAGAACCGAACAGAAGACCTCTCGATCACAAACTTTTGAAAGTGAGCAATTCACTGCATTTTGAGGAGCTATTCTGCTCATCACGCTGAAGATCCTCATCAGATATTCGCCAAATTCTTATGAAACCAACTTTAAGTTAATACCTTTCATATAAAAAAATTACCATGGAAATCGGATCTCATAAGGTGGAGATATCCAGTAGCCCTATTTTTTCCCTTTTTTGGGGTAGTACCCCTCCAATCGTACCACTTTCCTTGTTAGTCAATCTGTCTACTCTGACAGGCTAAAATGATATGCTTAACATGAGAATTAACATGGTTCAGCGTATATCAGTGATTCTCCCATTACTCTAAGGCTTCGTGCGAACCTTGGGAGGAATGTGGCTTATTGGATCTGAATGCAGCCTATCACGTGGCACTGCAACACTGACCAGAAGGCTGTTTTCCCACTGTCCAACCGAATTCAAAAGTTTCATTAAAAAGGTTGCAGAAATCGGTGGATGGTGAAAGATCGGTCGTTATGGCACTAATTTGGAAGCCATATCCAGCCGTGAACGTACCATCAACAACTCGGACCTTACCCGTTTTGAAACTTTTTTTCTTGCAAGCACTTAGCTAGCTGATCCCGTCTTTTTCTTTTGTTCTGTTATTTTGACCAATTGGGGACATAACCATTTATTTTTGTGAATTTGTTTTGACTTATAATTACAATTTTGTTTCTGGTGCATTTATTAAAAATCCAGGTTTTACTGCCTATCACTAAGCAAAAAATGAATTACCGGTGAATAATAACCTTCATCATCATATCAGCCGATATATGTCCACTGGTTTTTTTTTATTTTTTTTTTATTAAAAAATGGGTCAGCGTTTGGCTACATCTCGCCTGATGGTACGCCTCACGCTTTTCCAGAAGATACTGATTGACTATTCTTTTAAAGATACCCAAATTATAAGTGGAAGGAAACACCAACGCGGGTAGAGAGTTCCACTCCTTTGCTGTTCTCATGATGAAAGAGGACATAGGCCTCCCAAAGAGCGCTATAACGACCGATTATGAGCCTTCACCATCCACCGACTTTCTGCGATAACCCTGCCGGAACCATACAAAAAACAGTTTGTTTCGCCGCAAAAGTCGAACTCGTTACCTCTCGAGTCTCGACCAATACTTGCTACAGAGCCCATCGTAACCACATGCGTTCACCTACTATAATATTTAAACCAGAAGACTATTGGAAATGCCGTAAAACCTTTAGTTGCAGTACGACCTACTTCCCAAACCTCGAATAAACACAAAACTCGTTCAAACCGTAAATCAATCGGTGAGGAAGAGTTTTTCAGTCGAGATCAAAGCGAGTGGTTTTATAGAAAACACAATAAATAAGGCTATGTGCACACTGTGTGCGCAGAAAAGATTAGTAAGTACTACGTGCGTCGTGTACCGAATGGCCAATTGGCCATTTACTTACCTCTCCCCGATCGCGAGGTCGAGGGCACTATCGCAAGCACTGAAGTTAAGGGCTATATTACGCACACGTTTATTTTGTTTCAATGTAGGTGATAACAACAAGAAACGGACGCAAACATACATGTAGTGATAATAACACATAATTATTTCATACATTTCATCAAGTCTCCGTGGGAGTTGTAAGTTTCGTAGAAGTCAGTGGCCAACTTTTTGATGGAGTTAATAGGCCGCCTGAAGGCCTCTGTCATGGCCTAACAACAAAGAACCAGGACTGGCACTGCCCTCCGAAGCACGAAAGAGCTCAGTTAAACATTGATCTAGCACAGTGTGACTATAGCTTTACCAGACAAAATAAACAATTTAACAGTCTGCTCGACAATTAAGCTCAAATTGATGCAACTATGAGAGGTCGACGAACCGCCAACTTTATTCCTGGTTTGTCATAGATCGGACGAACAGATGGGATGGTATATTTTGGAATTGAGCTATAAACTAGAAATATCTGTATTTTATCTGCTGTGGCCCGTAGCTTCTTAGGCGTGGTAGGTATATACAAAACTCTTAAATCCTAATCTTAATGTATTGTATTCAGGGTGATCCAGGTCACAAACGAATTATATGATGACTGGATGACAATGACTGATGGAAGAGAATGCTGGCATTAAAATTTATGTGAAAGTGTTAAATAAACTAGCAGTTCTCCGAACAGTAGACCTCGCAAGCACAAACTTGTAAAGTGAGCTTTGAAAGTGAGCACCAAATATCAGACAAACTTAAACTTTACTTACCTTTCAAATAAAATAAAAATCATCGAAATCAAATCACATTAGGCGGAGATATTCAGCAGCCCCCTTTTTGTCCCTTTTTGGAGAAAGTACGCCCCTTATCAATAATCCCCGACGACAATCAAATTCTATAAAGTCATAGAACCTGTATACCAAGTTTCAACCAGATTGGTTAAAAAAATGCGACCTATAGGTGAGAACACAAACTGGCCGGACAAACTGACTGACAACCAAAAGCATTTTTGGCCAATCTCGAAACTGAGTCAATAAATATAAAATTACCTAGTAATTACTTATACCACATCGAATTGGTTTTTTGATTGAATAACAAACATCTAAAATATAATTATCACGAAGGCCTTCTGGCGACTTATAAACTCGTCACCAGAGTTGACTGACTCATACTACAGACACAGCTACAGAATAGGAAAGGAACTTATACGAACTTGCTTACAGGGATCTCGGCCACCGTGAAATCAGCCATTTGTGATGCGCAAAGACAGTTTAGTTTGAAAAGCTCCATTGCGCATCGAAATGGCTAATTTCACGACAGCCGAGATCCATTACAATCTTTTAATACAAGGGATCATGAAATACTCACTTGTTTATTCTTTGATGTAGTGCAAGTAGCATGACGAAGGCATAATGACTGCATTCTGTTTTATCTGTGGTTTTATAGACCTGTAGTGGTGGCTGTATGCTAAACCGATTGAATGACACATCGTCATTGCTCGTGGAACTTTATATACATTTAGAACTAGTAATTCTGCGAACAGAAGACCTCGCAAGCACCAACTTTTAGAAGCTTTTAATTGAGCAATACTGCATTTTGAGGAGCTATTCTGCTCATCACGCTGAAGATCCTCAGCAGATCTTTTCCAAGTTTTTATGAGATCAACTTGAAGTTTCTATCTATCTATATATTCAGCCGGTAACACCCACTGTTGAGTAAAGGCCTCTTCTCTATCACGCCACTCCTGGCGGTCTTGTGCTACCCGGATCCATTGTTCTCCCACTGCCCTCACAATGTCGTCCACCCATATGGCAGGTGGTCTGCCTCTTGGCCGCCGGATATCTCGGCCACCGGTGGTCTTCCCGCCTTGCCACTTGAAATTTACTTCCTTTTAAATAAAACAATAATATCGAAATAGGATCTCATGTAGCGGAGATATTTATACTGTATACCTAATAATTGATACTGTATACCAAGTTTCAACCAGTTCGGTTTAAAAATGGTACCTGTAGGCGAGAACAGACTGACTGATTGACGGACATAAGCGTTTTTTTTTTATTTTTTTTTTATACAACTGAAGTGGCAACTAAGCGTACGGCCCACAAGATGGTAAGCGGTTACCGCAGCCTATGGACGCTTGCAATACCAGAGGTATCACTCGCGGGTTGCCACCTTGAGGCTAAGATCGAAAGCCTCATGTGCCAGTAATTTCACCGGAAACCATACCCTTCACACCGGAACACAGCAATGCGAGCATTACTGCTTGGCGGCAGTAATAGGTATGGCGGTAGTCCTTCCCCGGACGAGCTCTATCACAGAGAACTCTACTACTCTTCGTTTTTTTGGCCAACCTCGAAACTGAGACGCTTCGCTCGGTCAACAAGCCCCCACAGGCTTTTTAAATGTTTAAAATTAAAAACAACTTCATATTCTTGAAGTAGGTAATTCATAAAAAATAAAATAATATGTTGACGGAGTATTTTCGTCAACAATTGACGTATTGGTCAAGTTTCTAATTTTATGGTAACTTTTATATTGACTATCCACTCTCCCAACTAAACAAACTGAGGGGACAAATCAATTTTTGTCCCCTCAGTAAACAGAATTGATTTAAAACCATAAATAACAGTTAGATTATTTTCTACTCCCCTACAGCTATCTGCCCAGATACATACCATCTAATGCTGGCTAGCATGGGTCTAATGCTGGCTAGTAATAAATATAGCCTATGTTACTCAGGGATAATGTAGCACTCTAATAGTGATATATTTTTTGAAATCGGACCAGTTGTTTTTGAGTTTATTCGTAACATACAAAAATACCGATCTTTCCTCTTTATAATATTGTAGTATAATTATTAGTATGCAAAAAAGTCGCTCCCCGCCTTCTGTCCCCTTTTGTATATATATATGTATTATATGTACGCTTAGAACTTTTAAACTACGCATCGCATTTTAATGCGGGTTTTAGCAATAGATAGAGTGATCCAAGAGGAAGGTTTATACGCAGTTAAGCTACCGTGCGAAGCCGGGATAGGTCGCTAGTAGTACCTATTACAGCCATTGTCAATGACCATAATCTCCGTTCCCATTGGTTACCTAACTTAACCGCTTTCGCGATTTTCTCTAAAGCCATCGCTGCCTAGAAAGTTGTGACCTTTGTTAGCGACCGTCATGATCTTGTCCAGTTCCTTATAAAAACTAAGTTCGTATGAGCCAGTGGCCAACTCTGGTGACAGAGTTTTTAGGCCACCCGAAGGCCTCTGTCATGGCCTAACTTTGAAAAAAACGGGACCGACTGTATAACGTGCTCTCCGAAGCATGAAAGCGCTCAGTTGAAATTGCCACTGGCGGTTAAACATTTTAATGGTGACTACGCGGATTGAACAAAGTTAAGTGTTCAGAACAAAGTTAAGTTAGTTCCTGATAAGCTGGGGATAGGTCTCTTCATCCGTAGAAAAACCAAGGTCACCGACAGCTCTTAGAATAAGTAAGTTGAAGTGGCAGTAGGCAGGCCATATAGCTCGCAGATAACCGCTGGGGAACAAAGTTCTTGAATGGCGACCACGAACAGAAAACGAAGTGTAGGATGGCCCCCGATTGATGACCGATGACATCAAAGCAGTCGCAGGATGGATGGTGGCTGATGTGATGATGATGAGGCCTCTTCAGCAAGAGTCCACCACTAGGATATTCTGCCTTTGGTAGAGTAGTAGAGTTCTTTGTGATAGAGCTCGTCTAGGGAAAAACTACCGAAATCTATTTCTGCCGCCAAGCAGTAATTCTCACATAGCTGTATTCCGGTTTGCGGCCTATAAACTCCGTCACCAGAGTTGGCTTGACTTATAGAAGCTTACAATAATTTAACTAATGATGGCCAATCTCAATAAAATATTACGGACGCTAAGGTAATAAACAGTACCATTTTCAACCTTATTTCTAAGAGCTATTGAGATATCGCGTCCCCGTCTTACGGGTATTGGGCACCCATTAGCGGTAATACTTTGTAAAACTGAACTATCTACTAGTATGATATCCATACTAGTAATACAAATGCAAATGATACTCGCCTGTCTGTCACATTTTCGGTTAAACCGCTGAACCGATTTGCATGAAATATGACACAGAGATAGTTTAATGTCCGAGGAAGGAAATAGTCTTCTTTTGTGCATGTACCACGAGAGCGAAGTCGCGGCCGGCGGCTAGTAAGTTATTAATCGTGAATCAGGCTCTTCACGGTGAAAGTAAATGGTAAACCGTGCGGAAAGTTTGATGTTTTATTATTTTATGCTCGTGATTTTATTTATTTACTTGAGCGTTTCCTCAAGTATAATAATAATAAATAATGCTGGACAATCCACACAGCATCATCTAGCCCCAAGGTAAGCTGCTGCTAAACAGAGCTGTATTATGGGTACTAGATGACTGATATATATTTAATACAATACATTACATAGATAGATATTTTTTATTATACATAGAAAATACCCAGAACACCCGGAACAAATATTTGTAGATCGTACAAACATTTGACCCGAGGCGGGAATCGAACCCGCAACCTCCGCGTCGCAGTCAGACCTGCGCCCCCGCTGCGCCACATCGGTCGTCAAAGTAAATAAATGATATCGAAATAGCGGGTTTTTTATCGCTACTTTTATTTCGCCAATCTTATTTTCTAACGACCTACGTATCACATTTTTTTTTTTAATAACTGAAGTGGCAACCAAGCGTACGGCCCACAAGATGGTAAGCGGTTACCGCAGCCTATGGACGCTTGCAATACCAGAGGTATCACTCATTGCCACCTTGAAGCTAAGATCGAAAGCCTCATGTGCCAGTAATTTCACCGGAAACCATACCCTTCACACCGGAATACAGCAATTACTGCTTTGCGGCAGAAATAGGTATGGTGGTAGTCCTTACCCGGACGAGCTCTATCACAGAGAACTCTACTACTCTTGTGTAAGTGGGGAGGCAATTGCCCATGGTAAGTGACGTTAGCTGTGTGACAGAACAGAATAGGCTAAGTAATAAAATAACATCACCAATGAATCACTCTAATAATTAATGAAAACAGCATTGCGAAGTTTGAAAGATAGCAAAGCATACACACAACCACAGAACAGATATTAGTACACAGCTATACTTTAACACAACTTACTTAGAACGAAATTTCTTGGTAACAGAGTTTCACCGTTTCGTCTAGAAAAATCTCTCTCTTCCTGACTATTTATCCCAAATGGTGGTGGGGTCAGCCTTCCTACAATTCTTCTTCCACTTCGCTCTAGCCTCGACATCTTCGTCCGAAACATTGCATGCCACCATATCTTTGCGCAACAAATCCGTCCATGTGGTCTTGGGTCTCCCTCTAGATCTTCTTCCGGGAACGGACAGTTCCAGTGCCTTGTTGCCAACGTAACCATCTCAGCCTACTCTTTTGCAGCTTGTCGGCGATGTCACGACTAGAAAAATAATAAAATATAAAATTACCTAATTAAAGTTAATTAAGTACATGAAAAAGCTGTACATTAAGGGACGCTAATGATTCATAGAGGAAGTATTTTTGTATACCTTACCTACTATGTATTATGTTTTTCTAGTTGAAATGAAACGGTTAAAAACCTAATTTAACAACTCTATTGCCAAGAAATTTCGTTTCAGCATCCTATCGTTCTACTGACATAGTTGTTCCAAATCTAGACCGTTTTGTTTTGCCTAATTTCTTATCTAAATTTCGATACCTTGCTAAAGCATAACTAGCTTTAGACCACCGTGTTACAGTCCTGATTTGTACATTTCAAAAATCTTAGTAAGTTTCTGGATTTGAAACCGTATGTGGTTGTAATAAGAGCGAACTTAAGTGAGTTTTGACATTTAAGATTTAAAATGTGAGTCATCTGGAGGACAATGAAGACATAACGCCCATAACGGTCCTCTTTTGGGTGACATTTAAATCTAAATCTATATATATAAAATCACGTTACCTACTGACTGACTGATTGATTCAGTGAGGTTGAATCAGTCAGTCAGTGCCAAATACAAGTCCCAGAGACCTGGAAATTTTTAGGGTGTATTGAAAAGTAAATATTATTCCCAAAATTGAACTTCTAGAAGCTGTGTGATGAAGTTTGTTTAATAAAAAATATTTGCAGATCATGCAAACATTTGTCTCGCAGCGGGGTGGAACCCGCAACCTCTTGCCAATCGCGCCACCGAGGTGGTCTCGTGAATAAATAGGATCCTTGTCTTACTAGATTACATAATCGTCTCGCAACCTGTGAATGCCCCTTTAAGCAGCTTGACCTGCAATCATTTACAGCAATATTAACTCTACCATTCTCTAAATTAAGGTTTATTTTGCAATGCAGCATTCAACTTCATGTGCTAGACGTAGAAAGCAATATCAACTCTGCAGCATAAGTGTTAAGGTCTAAACTTCTTTGGTAGAGAATAGGGATGAGTCAATCGAAAAATACGCGCGTAATCTTATCTGGTTGATATGAGATTCTTCTTACTATGATAGTATGCCTAGTATCATGTGTAGCTTGTGCTTATAGAACATGTGCTATTAAATTTATCAATGCTGTTTTACATATTTGACCGAGCGAGCGAAGCGTCTCAGTTTCGAGATTGGCCAAAAATTCTTTTGGCTGTCAGTCAGTTTGTCCGTCTGTTCTCGTCTACAAGTCGCATTTATCAACCAATTTGGTTGAGACTTGATATATACAGGTTCAATGACTTTATGGAATTTGATTGTCGTCGGAGATTTTTGATAGGGGGCGTACTTTCTCCAAAAAAGGACAAAAAGGGGCCTGCTGGATATCTCCGCATAATGTGATTTGATTTCGACGATTTTTATTTTATTTAAAAGGTAAACAAGTATTAACTTTAAGTTGGTCTGATATTTGGTGAAGATCTGCTAAGGATCGAGCAAAATAGCTCCCCAAAATGCAGTGAATTGATATGTTAAAAAGTTTGTGCTAGCGAGGTCTCCTGTTCGGAGAACTGCTAGTGTTCTACTTGTGTACGCGTTGGAAATCAATTTGGGATCAAATGGGTGTTCATGTTCATTTCATATTTTCAATCAAGCTGCGGCGCCCACTCGCGTTATTATTTTTTAGCAAATTTTTACACCCTGTATATTTTCTCACCGTTTAAACTTTCCCTGAACTTTTACAAACATTTCAAGATCAAAATTAGCTAAATAAGTCCAGCCGTTCTCGAGTTTTAGCGAGACTAAAGCACAGCGATTCATTTTTATATAAGTACCTTTAAGAAGATTAGTATGGACTAGAAAAGCTTTTGCCAAAGACAAGGCTGAAAAAATGGCACGGAAAACCAGGAAATGCAAGGGTATTTCCTGCTAATATCTTGATTTCGTCTTCCCATCTTCTAAATTGTCTCTCACGATTATTTTTCATAAGACCATCCTTCAATTTTCTTGTAGCCCGTGAAGAACAAGATTGTGGCTCGTGTGTTGAAGATATTTTAACGAAAATAAAAACAAATAAAACTTTCATCCCTTAAAATTGGAGTATTTTGAACAAATATTAATTAACTCAAGACACAACTGATTAAAAAAATTATAAGTAAAGCAAATTTATTTTGGAACGGCCTCTTAAGTAGAACTAAACCGCGATAAAAATAATCTCCAATAGATATATCACGTTATTATAACGCATATCTACTTACCAGTAACTTTATACGCAACCCAACCCCAACTGCAAAGCAAGTGTAATGTTTCAGTAACCCTATAAATGCAGTACGCGAAGCTTCATTATACACATTTGCATGTACTTAAATAAATAATGCTGGTCAATCCACACAGCATCATCTAGCCCCAAGCTAAGCAGAGCTTTTGTTATGGGTACTAGATGACTATAAAACAATACATAGAAAATACCCGTAACAAATATTAGCAGATCGTACAAACATTTGTCCCGAGGCGGGAATCGAACCAGCATCCCCCTGCATCGCAGGCGGACCTTCTTCAGTCAGTGGTGACTTTAAAAACTGACTTTGTTGACAAAGGGTCAGTACGCGAGAATTTTAAGTCAGTACTGACCCAACAGCGTTTACATTAGGTCTGTAGCGGCTCAGCACTGTCTTTGCTCGAATTTGGAGTCAGCACTGGCTTTGCTGCTGGCTCCATGTAAGCCTTACTTAATACCTCTGATGTTGCGGGTGCACACCACGGTAACCGCTTACCATCACGTAGAACGTACGCTTGGTTGCTACTTTAGTGATTAAAAAAAAACTATTTAGCCAATAACCAACTATTGAAAAGAAGCCTTCAAACAGTTTCACATAAGAATAAAATAAATGTGACATTGGCCTACTCTAAAGTCTCGCGGACCCAATGCGGATTGATGAATGCCATGTCATAAGAATGCTTAGTCCCTGAACGTGCCGGTTTCCTCACGATGTTTTCCTTCACCGTTTGAGAGCATAGTGTTAGTCTTCCTAAACCGTCTTGTAAAATTTCTAAAGTGCCTTACAACGCTGCGCATACTGTGATCGCAATGCAGTTGCGTTCCGTGGTTAAAGTCATTACTTATTATTAGTTAAGAGATAGGTGTCTGTCTGTTATTTAACAAAACCACAACGAGCGCTATACATTTCGCCCCCACTGTCTTCTAGCGGAAAGTTTTTTTCCGTTAGAAGTACACCCTTATAGTGTGATTTACATTAGGTCAGTGACTGACTCCAAATAAAGTCAGTGCTGACTTTGAGAACTGACTTTCTCTGTTTACGCGAAAATTTGAAGTCAGTACTGATCCGGCAGCGTTTACATTAGGTCAGTAGCGGGTCAGCCAGCACTGACTTTGCGCAGGAGTCGGCACTGACTTTGCTACTGACTCAGTGTAAATCATACTTAATAGGAGTCAGTGGGAATTTTTATATTTTCTAAAAACTAAAACTAGAAATCAGTTTCTAAATTTTTGAATTAATTCTAAATTGTGAAAAAGTTTACAAAAAACAGAACCAGATGTCGCCACTAGTTGATTAGAACGCGCTATCGTGGTTGTACTCCGATCAATGCAATATCGTAGCACGCGAAAATAGCATCAATATCCGAAAAGTAAAGTACATTTTTAAAGATCAAAAGATGACAACACGTGCATAAAATTAGTCTATTTTTGGCTTTTGGTTTACGAAAGTTACGAAATGCCACCTTAAGAACTTTCAATTTTATTTCATACTCCTTAAAGTCTAAAATATAAAATCTTGGGTTCACAGAAATAGTTGCAGCCATGCACTGTTTATGTGACGGGAGATATCATTTTATTTATACACCGATGGACTGCAGGTGGTCGATATGGACCGCTACGACGGACATTTCGACGAGGAGCGATACATCCTCCCTCCATAAGCGCTCAGCGCGGTTTGAGAGTCGGTGCTTCGATCGATATGATTATAAGTGCGCTAAGGTGTGATTTAAAAAAATTCGTAATAAAAAAAGTCAATGCTATTAGACTATTTTCTTTGTTGTATTTATTTAATAAAAACTTAAACTTTAATTTAGTAGGTGTATTTTTATTGTAAACTTCTTACTTTAGCAGAAATAACAAGCGTAAAATTGGGAAAAGTACGCGTTTTTTAAACCGTCTTTTTTCAAAAATACTGAACTAACATACTGTATTTTTCTCTGTACTTGTTTCATGTCCCTTTTACTACAATCCTTAGGCGCAGCATTACATTGGAATCTGGAACGTGTCACTGTCACTTGACAGGACGGGGTTTGTAGGGCACTTCACGGTGAGTCTGGTTATCGTCACTTCGTGGCGCCACATTTACTGTTATCATCACTCATCACCTTATTTAAGAGTTACAGATATCGAAAGCCATGTTTTAATTTTATGAAAAATATGTCGTAGGAAAATACGACAAACCTAACTTTATTGAATTTTTGACGACAGATGTGATGTAGCGGGCGCAGGTCCGCCTGCGACGCGGAGGTTGCTGGTTCGATTCCCGCCTCGGGTCAAACGTTTGTACGATCTACAAATATTTGTTCCGGGTGTTCCGGGTATTTTCTATATATAATAAAAAAATTCTATCTATGTATTGTATTGTATTAAGTATATATCAGTCATCTAGTACCCATAACACAGCTCTGTTTAACAGCAGTTTACCTTGGGGCTAGATGATGCCGTGTGGATTGTCCGGCATTATTTATTTATATAGGTAAATCACTAGCCTTTCTCTCACCAACTGTACTGTACTCATTTCTCTCACCAAGATCTCTGAGCTCCAATTTGCCGCAATCCAATAAAACGTTAGTTCGTAAACAAACCGAATGCCCACATAAAGCTAATATAAGTTAAAATAAACCACAGGCTGAGGAAAGTAGAGTGACCATACATAGAGTTTAAGTGGGATTTTAATACCGTTTTATGTGTAATCATTGCCATAAGTGGCGTGGTGTCAAAAGTGTAAAAAGCCATCTATCGTGTTCTTGAAATAATTATTAGATTCAACAATTTAAAACGGCTCTAGGGCCTTACTTTTCAACGCAATCTCAATCTCAATTTCTATCCAATTTTGTACTCTTGCTCTTGGAAACAAGGTTGAATTTGGCGCTAGGTTGTCAAGAAATGTCATATTCCAATACTTATCCAATACCGATCCGTTCAAGAGTAGGCCCCCCAAGGTGGGATAAAAGGTTTGGCGACGTACCGACCTACAGCGTAGAGCCTTAACCGCTGGATCTTGGAACTGGAAATTTGTCGGGGGTTGTTCTTAGTCTAGTTCGGGCTTAAAGGTTGTATCATATCCTGTTTTTCTTTTCCCTCTAACGCGATGCTAATTTATTTATTTTATTGGAAAACCAACAGTTTATTTATCACAACAAATACATAGAAATATTAGAGTAGTAGAGTTTTTTGTGATAGAGTTCGTGCGGGGAAGGACTACCACCTACAATCTTATACATTAATTAAAAATGTATAAGATTGTAAGCATTTTGCAAGAGTTTTTTGTGATAGAGCTCGTCGGAAGGACTACCACCATACCTATTTCTGCCGCCATGCAGTAATGCTCGCATTGCTGTGTTCCGGTGTGAAGGATATGGTTTCCGGTGAAATTACTGGCACATGAGGCTTTCGATCTTAGCCTCAAGGTGGCAACCCGCGAGTGATACCTCTGGTATTGCAAGCGTCTATAGGCTGTGGTAACCGCTTACCATCTTGTGGGCCATACGCTTGTTTGCCACTTCTGTTGTATAAAAAAATAAAAAAATGGTAATGTAAAGTTTATCCTGCAAAATCTCAAAGTGTGCGTGCCTATAAAGGGCGCAGCCGCAAAAAGGGCAAACCGACTCCGGCGCCACTGGAAATAGAATGTCGCTTCCTCTTGCTGCGTTCGCATCGAGCTTCTAAACCTGGATGTAAACATACTGGCCGTAAACTGTCAGATGAAAGATTATAAAAAAAATAGACTTGTGATTGCTATTCTTAGAGATAACGAACTCTTCTTAGATCTCTAACGCCGCGCCATAATCTGTTTAGCTTATAGTATTTGGTATATATTATATAGTATTTGTTATAATTTCATTGTGTGAGTTTTAGTTTTAAGTATTGCAGCTATCTACTTAATTTTTTTCATCTTTTTTGATCCTCCAAGTATTATTTTTTTGTTATTTTCTTAAACTTTTTGGAGCTCTAAATATTTTTTGTCTATTTTGTTGCTTTGGTTGTCGCAATTTTAAATCTAATTTTATTGACTTTTATCATTATTCTATTACTAATTTATCATACCTACGTTTACCTTCAAAGAGCGAGCTTATGTAAGTGTTTTTATGTATTGAGTATTGTGTATTTCTCATTGGCAATCCTTAATAATTTAATAAATACATTTCCATAGGGAATCCCTAATATCTACGAATCTAGCCGAGCTGTAGAACGCGGGAGTGACGGTCTGTGTTACTTATCCGGAACTAGAGGACTGAATGAGCCTCTTTTAATAATTTTTCTGAATTGTCATTAAAGAACAAGATAATAGGCATGATGACAGTAACGAATAATCATTAAAATCACGCTTTCACCTTATGAAAAAAGATTCAGGGAATTCAAAAACCATATTTCTTTTTACATTAGATGCGAGATTGATAATATTTTTAATAAAATAAAAAGAACACCGATCAGGAGCATCTAGGCTCTCTGATTGGTGGTATCAAAAGTATTGCAGAACTTTGAACCTTATTGCTAAAATTTTATATTGAATACTGACATGATGACGTCACCGCTGTCACTCCGCGACTCAGCGCGTTTTAGCGTGAATTTTTAAATTCAAATTTCAATCGCATTTTTTAACTACTAAACATTTAATTTCTGGAATAATAGGTTATTTATTGCCTAAAGTCGATACTGAATACAATAGAACAGTTTTTCAAAATCAGTCATCATGCCTATTAATTTTACAAGGCATTTAGTACTAAAAGGTTTACCGTGTAACGGTTTCTCTTCGTCGTCTATTTTACATAATAAAAGCAGTAAAATTCATAAAGAAATGACAGCATGACAAAACAAGTGGTAATAGCCGTTAATATAATAAATAAATATAATAATAAAATATAATTTTAAAATGATTTGTAGCCACTATAGCTTCAATTCTATAATCTTAGTGAATACTAGTGATGTCATAGTCTGCCATTAATTTAATGGTTAGGCAGTAGGAGTAGCTGGTAGGTGGCAACTCTACTGCATGTTCCTTTTCCGGTTTTTTTACCTTTTTTTGCCTCTTACTATATAATGTATATCGTCCGGGGAAGGACTACCACCATACCTATTTCTGCCGCCAAGCAGTAAAGTTCGCATTGCTGTGTGCATATGAAGGATATGGTTTCCGGTTAAATTACTGACACATGAGGCTTTCGAGTGTAGCCTCAAGGTGGCAACCCGCGAGTGATACCTCTGGTATTGCAAGCGTCCATAGGCTGCGGTAACCGCTTACCATCTTGTCGGCCGTACGCTTGGTTGCCACTTCAGTTGTATAAAAATAATAATTATAATAAAAGTTGTATATTCTTTATTTTCAGACATCGAGGTCCATAGTTTACTGTTACTGTAGTAACTCATTTCAGTTTAATTTATTGTGCATAATTCTTATCACATATATCTGGGTATCATAAAGAAGTGTGAGATTAATTAAATTGTGTTTATGTTCTTATTTTGTACCATACTTCACGTTAAAAAATAATTTATTTCATTTTATTTACCAGTAAGGGACACTATATTTGATAAGGAGCGGACCGATATAATTTAAGTGAAATAGGGTAAATTATTAAATCATTATTTGTGGTAGTAACTAGTATAGTTCGCACAGCGGATCTAGGCTTCCGTGAAGTTAGCCGTTTGTGATGCACAAAGACAATTTAGTTTGAAAACGCTCCATTGCGCATCGAAACGGCTTATTTCACGACGGCCTAGATCCGCCGTGAGAACTATACCTATTATTTCTTAACTAAGAGTCCGTTTCTTTCGTTCCAGGGTGGCGACGAACACTCCACACCTGGTGAGCCTCGGCACTGGCCGACTGAGCACGGCAGTCACGCTACACCCTATCAAACAAGGTATGTTGACAGCAGAGTTTTTTTTTTATATACTACTGAAGTGGCAACCAAGCGTACGGCTCACAAGATGGTAAGCGGTTACCGCAGCCTATGTATAATATACTCTAAGAGTATATTATAGGGTATTATATTATTAATGCAATAATATGATGGATGAGCTGTGGGTCAAAACCACCACTCAATGGAGCCCTGAGACAGCAAATCGGCGTCGTGGCAGACCCAAAAAGAGATGGCGAGATGATCTCGACAACTTTAATAGAGCTTGGGTCCAACTGGCACAAAACCGAGATGACTGGAGAGATCAAGGGGAGGCCTTTGCCCAGCAGTGGGACACAACAGGTTATCGTAATCGTAATCGTAATAATATTCAAGGAGTATGTTCCACACACAAAAAAAAATACATGTTCCCTTTTTTTTAACATTTTGTCTGAAAAATTTTTTTTTGGTTAATTATTACTTGTCCTTGGTGGAAATCGAAAGGAAAGCGCGCAGCGCGAGTCAATGACCAGCGCGGTTCATCTATCACCCGCGAGTCAATAACCTGCGAGTCTCGAATATTTTATTATTACACGATTTCCAACAATGATAAATAATAATTGAGCAGAAAAATGTAATCGATTTACTCGAAATTTTTCAGACAAAATGTTTAAAAAAGAGTACTTACATTACATGTATTTTTTTTTTGCGTGTGGAACATATTCCTTGAATATTATGCATTAATAATAAAATACTTACCTTGTATAAATCTATCATCGTTTATTCATTGACATAAGAATGAAAAGGAATGACAATACTTCAGCGACTTGTTTAGTTGTTTTTACAGTTTTTTTTATGAATAAGAGAACACCCAGACCAGAAGAAACTTCAAACATATCATCATCGTCATCTAGTACCCATAACACAAGCTCTGCTTAGCTTGGGGCGAGATGATGCTGTGTGAATTGTCCAGCAATATTTATTTATTTATTCCATTTCCCAATTCCAGGTCGGGTAACAGTAGGCTCGGATCCAACATGCGACATCTACGTTGTGGGGCAGGGGGTGGCGCATGTGCACTGCCGCGTGGAGAACTCCCACGGCGTGGTGACGCTGTACCCGCTCGCTGGCAGCACGCTTCTTGACTCCACTCCGGTTGACAAGCCTACCCGACTCTCTCAGGGTACGTACTCGTACTCAATAACAGTCTATAAAAGGGATCCTTTGATTTTTGGACCAGTTTCTGACCATGGGCCTTACTCCTGAACGCGATCAGTATTGGACAACTATTAGAATATGACATTTCGTACTTTTGACAGCAAACCTAGCTCTAAATTCAACCTTGTTTTCATGAGTAATAAAATTTGACAGCAGTAAATTGAAATTGGGATTAGATCGGAATTGTCATTGGATTCAAGAGTAAGGCACCAGACCAGTCGTTTCCCTTCGATTTCAGGACAGGTCAATGAAAGAGTCTAGCCTTTTTGTTTGGCAAACCAACTGCTTCTGGGTGAGGAGGAAAAGCTGGTAAATCAAAGGAATCCCTTAGTTTGCCTTCGATATAATAAACCCGTCACTGTCACTACGTTAGTTTCTGCCCGTAAACGGTGATTTTGTATGTTGTTTGTTACTTGAGCATGAGCATGCCATTGACGCATACGAACATACATTATATAAGGTCATTCAATATTAACCTGACATACTTAAGGAATAGGTTCCACACATAAAAAAACACATGTGTAGTTCTCTCGGCGGATCTAGGCTTCCGTGAAGTTAGCCGTTTAGATGCGCAATGGAGCTTTTTCTAACAATTTAGTTAGCTTAGCTAGCTTAGCTTTCTTTGCGCATCACAAACGGCTAACTTCACGAAAGCCTAGATCCAACAAGAGAACTATTACATGTTCTTTTTTTTACATATTTTTTTTATCTCAAGTAAATCAATTACGTTTTTCTGGTCAGTTATGAGTGATTCTTGTCAATTATTAATTATCCTTGTTAAAATCGAAAGGGGAGCACGCGGCGCGTGTTGATGACCCGCGCGTCAATGAACCGCGTGTCAATGACCCGCGCGTTAATAATCTGCCCATGTCAATAACCCCCCTATAACCGCTACGGGGTACGCGTGCTCGAACATTTTATTATTACGCGATTTCCAATAAAGATAAATAATAATTGACCAGATAATATACGTAATCGATGTACTCCAGTTTTATTATATTTTCTCTTAGAAAATATACAGAGAAAAAAAAACATGGGCACGTAATTTTTTTTATTGATGTGTGGAACCTGTTCCTTAACTTTGTCAGGTCGATAATGAATGACCCTGTAGTTGCAACCAGTTCTAGCCACTGACTCTTAAAAACTTAGTTGCACTTGAAATCCATCTCACCATCTGTATCGTTTCATTCGACAGGCAGCATGTTAACAATAGGCCGCTCTAACTACCTTCGCTTCAACCACCCGGCTGAGGCGATGCTGATGAAGTCGGTGTTGCCGTCTGCAAGGAGAGATCAGATCACGGCTGGTAAGGAATCGAAATCTACTAAAGAACGGCAAGAACAGTGTTTATACCTACGTAGTTTTGTTGATTTTACACACAGAACTATTAGTAGAATGAGTGAGTGTATGTACCTTGCGTGCCGAAAAGACGGGCTTAGTAAGGGCTGAGTAACCTCTTTACTCGCTGCAAAATTAAGTCTGCTCCCAACCGGGGGCGATGTGGTGGTGTGCCAGTGCCTAGAATCGATTTGCCGCGTGCTTATCGATGCTTTTAAATCATTCATTTTCGCGCGGCTTATGTTTCCCATCACTAAAATATATTTGTGTGTAAAATACAAACACGCAAAAGGTTACAGGCTCAGTTTTCATACAAAAAGACGAACTCTATCATTCTACTTAAATATAGTTCTGTGATTTCACATTTTAACATCATATATTGAAGATTTGAAGATGATTTGTACAGCATCTATAAATTGGTTACTCCTTATTCCTACACTAGGTGTGTGCAGACGATGTATTGCCTGGGACAAAGGTAAAGTAGGCATTTAAAACTAAAAGCTTTGGGTACTACTGCCATTCTTATCTAATGATCTGGCGTTACACTTAACATCAGGCAAACGACTTAACCGTGCAATCTCTTATTAAATACTAAAATCACAATAATAATAATAGCCTTCAGGCAGCCAATCAACCTTTTTATTTCCAAAAACCAAAAATCTTTTTTTAGAATTAATATTTTATTTAATTTTTTTCTCTTGTTACCTAGTTTTAATAATCTCCTTAACAACAGTGTAAATATTACCGATTGGGCGGTGTGGTCGGTCAGCGACAAAGCCCGTTTTAAAAAAAAAAACAACATAACCAGAATTTGCACCACACTGAAGCTTTATGATGAAGAGGGATCATCAAAAAAAAGCTAGGAACCCAGCCGAGTTTGTTGCCAGATTCTTCTAGGCTGGGGCCCGTGGAACTGCCGTAAATTCACCTAGCTTTAAGATGTTTCAAAATGATTCTTGTGATTTTATTGAAATAAATCATTTTTGACTTTGACTTTGTCATTAATTTATACAGTTACTTATTATTTTGTTTGTTGTTCCAGGATACGTGAACGTTACCCACACAGACAACAGCCAATGTTACCAACCGAAATACAAAGACCTGTCCCAAGTAGACCAAGAACTAGACCTCTCCCTCAAAGAACTCACTCGAAAACCCCCAGTCGCACCAAAAGACGACAAACTAACTAGCATCATGTCTAAGGTATCAAAATTCGAATACTACGCAAAACAGCATAAAAATGTCGGCAGATCTCAATTCTACACGAACACGGAAAGCGAAATATCACCTAAAGTATTCAGTTCCAATTCTTTAACTGTGAATACACCAGCCAAAGATGTTCTAGGAGGCAAAACTATACCCAATTACATGAAGAAGGACCACAAAGTTGTTATAAACGAAAATAATACAGTAGATCCTAAAAGCTGCTCATACGCGAATGTTGCTATACGAAACAACACAAAAATAGGTGATATAGCCAAGAATTTCGACGAAAAACTCCCTAAGAAAGTCAACAATGACGTAATGAATGATAGCGTTTACGGTAAAATTAATACAGATAAAGATAAAGCCCCGGAAAGAATGGAATTAGATTTAAGGAACGAAACAAAATACGAGTATTCTATAAATCATATCATCAATAATCAAGTACATAATGACATTTCCCGAAGCTACAAAGACACCAGCTTTGAAATATGTAAAAGCAAGCAAAATTACGATTATTCTAGATCAAAAGAGTTTTTAAGAAAGCATCTTCCTGACAACTATTCAAAGACAAATCAAGATACCAGCAATGCAAGAGATAATGACATGTCAAGAAGTTACCAAGAGACCAAACATATATCTAGAAATCAGGAAAGTTCCAAAAGTCAGGAAAGAAATCAAGGTGATATGTACAGAAGTCCAGATCGACATAATGACAGTTCTAGAAGTCAAGATCGACATAATGACGGTTCCAAAAATCAGAATATACATACAGATGTTACCGGAAGTCAAGAAAAACATGACAGTTCAAGAAGTCAAGACAGACATACAGAAACTTCAAGAAGTCAAGACAGACATACAGAAACTTCAAGAAGTCAAGACAGACATACAGAAGCTTCAAGAAGTCAAGACAGACATACTGAGACTTCAAGGAGTCAAGACAGACATCCCGAAGGATCTAGAAGTCAAGACAGAGAGGCAGAAGCTTCTAGAAGTGATCGAGAAGCTTGTAGAAGTCCATCGAATGGTATTGGCTTGCAGTATTCCCCTGTCTACGCCAATCAGTATGAAAGGGCAGAGTCTATGAGAGTTAAGGTATGTGATTTTTTTCTTGTATATTAAAATAAATTTCTGTGCGTTAGTCTCGCTAAAACTCGAGAACAGCTAGACAGATTTAGCTGATATTGGTCATGAAATATTAGTAAGAATCGATAAAACGGTGAGAAATCATGAAATATATAAATAAAAAACGCGAATGTAAACGCGCCGGGTCAGCTGCTAGTATATGATAAAAAACGAAGGCGCTTATTTATAAAATAAATAAATAAATAAATAAATAATGATGGACAATCCACACAGCATCATCTAGCCCCAAGGTAAGCTGCTGTTAAACAGAGCTGTATTATGGGTACTAGATACATAGATAGATATTTTTTATTATATATAGTAAATACCCAGAATACCCGGAACAAATATTTGTAGATCGTACAAACATTTGACCCGAGGCGGGAATCGAACGCGCAACCTCCGCGTCGCAGGCGGACCTGCGCCCGCTGCGCCACATCAGTCGTCATATATATTTTGATAAATAAATAACTGTCTTATGAAAACACCCAGGCCCACTGCTTCCATTGAAAACCATAGAAACATTTGTCCCGCAGCGGGAATCGAACCCGCAACCTCTCGCTTCTAAAAGACAAATTGGGTGTGGTGGATTAAGATCCAATCACTCGCTTGAGAGTAGGCCAGTTTCCCAGCTGTGGGAACATCAAAAGGCTGGCATGATGATGAGATGTATATGGTATCGCAAACGCTGTAGAGCCTGGAACAGGTTTAGATGAAGTACACATACCTAATATTTGATTGGACGTAAAATATAGCCTATGTTACTCAGGTATAATGTAGCATTTGAAATCGGTCTAGTTTTTGAGCTTATTCGTTGCAAATATTTCCTCTTTATAATATTAGTATACACAATCTTTGATAAATATGCAAAGATATTAAATTTTATCTTAGAAGGTTAGTTACTTTACTACTTAATTCATTTAAAATATGATTGCTATCAGATAAAACACTGTACTGATAATTTTATTGATAAGCGATGCGGGTATTATGCGACAAACTTAGGCAATTCTAGTTGGAATCGGTGGCGGTGGTGGAAAACATTGTATTTTAGAGTGCAAAGTGCGTGTAGAAGTGGCTTAAAATTATTTAAAAAGTTTTAATAAAATATGGCTAAAAATAGTGCGTACGAAAATAATTGTAGGACAAAAAAACAAGTTAAATTGACCTTTTTAGCATAATCCAATGTGAGATGAAACAAATGAATATTTCACTATGAAACTAAAGTTAGTAACAATAAGTTCCATTATTGAACGATCAATTTTGTGACAACTTAGGCAAATAGATAGCTAGATATTTATTTATTTAAACTTTACAAAGTATATTTAGGTACATTCCGTGGTATTATTTTTATATATAAATTGTATACAGTAGTTGAATAGGTACCTTGGCTAAGCTCTGTCCCTCGCACTATTTCTATAGATAAGAGTAGTAGAGTTCTTGTGTAAGAGCCAAAATAGGTATGGTGGTAGTCCGGGGAAAGACTACCACCATACCTATTTCTGCCGCCAAGCAGTTAATGCTCGCATTGCTGTGTTCCGGTTCGAAGGGTATGGTTTCCGGTGAAATTACAGGCACATGAGACTTTCCAGACGTCTCAGGGTGGCAACCCGTGAGTGATATCTCTGGTATTGCAAGCGCCCATAGGCTGCGGTAACCGCTTACCATCTTGTGGGCCGTACGCTTGGTTGCCGTTTTAGAAGTATAAAAAAAAAACTAGGTCTCTTAGGAGTCTGTATGGCGAGGTTACAGTGATAGGCTTTTGTCCAAAATAGGCGTTGTATGTATTAAAATGTATTAATTGTATTAAATATAAATCTATTAAAGAGTTATTTCGTTCCAAAAGCCCCTTAGAGGAGATACAAATACATTTTATTTATACAAACTCTTTTTTTTTTCAATCTGAAATAAAAAAAAAACAGTAATGTAAAAGGTTTTTGAGCGGCCTGTAACTTCAACACCAGAAATTCAAAGCCAAAAGTGATTTATTCAGTTGAATCACATGGGTCCCTTTTAAACGTCTTACAGGCTAGGAAAGTTTATACAAGCTCCAACGCGCCCATGCCTTAAAGAACTGGCAACAACACCGGCTGGGTTCCTATAGCTTTTTTGCATGATCCTTGTTATTGTTATGGATGCCGAGCTACCAAAGTTCACCACTAACCCATGGCAACTTAATACTTAACCGTTTGTTTAAATCGTAGTGTGGAATTGGGGTCTATTGCTTCCTTGACCTGACTATACGCGACATTAACCCAATGGTAGTTTTATTGTTTTGACAGGTCAATGTTTATGATATATTGTCATGAATAGCATGACAATGAAACAAAGCAGGGTAACCTTGAAGTGAACTGCTCGTGATATGATCATCATCATTAGTCTTAGTCACAGCACACTGCTGGAATAACTTTCCTCCACCATTTTTATATTTTTTTCAGATTATTAGTCCACTTTTTTTACTTTCCAAATGAAAAAATAAATAAATATCGGTGAACAATTATCACAGCGTCATCTATCCCCGAACTAAACAAAGCTTGTTCTATGGGAACCAGATAACTAGTAGAATATTTTCAAGTACATAAATACATTATACTATGACAGAACAAACATCTATACTAATATTATAAAGAGAGAAGATTTGTATGTTTGTATTTTTGTTTGTTACGAATAAACTCAAGAACTACTGGTTCGATTTCAAAAATTCTTTCGCCATTAGAATGCTACATTATCCCTGAGTAACATAGGCTATATTTTATTTTAGAAAATAATAGGAATCCCTACTAAAACTTCAATAATGTAACCCAAGGTGTAAAAGAAATTGCCATAAAATGTCATTCATTTCGACGACCGACCCGCCCCGGCATAGCACGGGTGCTTAAGTTCTTATTGCACCCATGCGAAGCCGGGACAAGCCGCTAGTCATACATAAAGCGATAGGAACCCAGCCGGTTTTATTGCCAGTATTTTTTCGGCATGAGTGCGTTGAAACTGGCGTAAATTCACCTAGCTTGTAGGACATTTTAAAGTGATGCTTTTGTGTGTTAATAAACCTCTTTTGACTTTGAATTTGACTATTGCAGACCACAGACTATATTCTGCACTACATCCAAATTCAAGGCTTGAGTTTGTAAGCTAGATACGTAAACCTCTTCCTAAATAACCTAAATACTTGATATGTTAAGCTCATCAGAGTTCATGCCAGTTTTAATTTTATATCTTATTGATTTGAGGCCTCTTACATAACTTATTGCCATTCAATTATGATTCTTATATCAATTGGTTTCGGATATCAACGTTGAGTTTTTAATGGAATCGATTTCAATCAAGGTTTCACTTTCATTTTTATCCGAATTCGGATTAGTGTCTTTGTATATGTGATGTGAACAACTGTGTTTGGTAAACAAAATCTAAAAACTTAAAGCAATTCTTTTTGTGTTGTGTAAAAGAGTAGTAATATAAAGAAATCGCTAGCTAAAAGCGTAGTCATTATTTTTGTGTTAGGAAATATACTAGTATATTCAGTTAATTTTAATTTAGCGCGGTTAATTGTTTAAATGATTTCTAGCAAATATATAAAATTAATACCCGTTGTAAGAATCGGTTAAATAGCAATAATACTATTCAGTCTAAAATATTAGTAGTTTAAGGATCACTCCGTATTTTACTAATGTTGAGGAGACTTCTTATCGAATGGAGATGTTAACAAAATACCAATATCAAAACGTCATAAACTCAACACGCGAACATACCCTAAATATAATAAATCACAAAACGTAAATAGTGTAAGTGTGAATACAGTGTAATTATTTTAAATTCAAACAAACGCAAGCGATAATGCTACTTCTAACATAAAACCTGCTAATATACCGCTTTTACAAGTGACATAAATTACAAATACCAGTGTTGCCACCTTATAAAAATAGAAAATGACAGAAAAATCAAAAAAAGAGCCCTCGCTAAAACAACTCATCAAAATCTTCGTGAGCTGCCTCAAAAAGAACACGGATGCTCTAAAAGATCTAAAACACACCATAGACGTAAAGCACTCGCAAGATACCATCGACAAAGTCGTCGATATAACAACAAACGTGAACCAAAAACTCGAAGTAGTCCACGCACTACGAAACGATATAAAAATCTTCAAAACGATCAACACTATACTCACAAACCATTACATAAAAAAGACGAAAGACCACGAAAACGACATCGATCAGAAAATCATAAAGCTAGAAACTCAAATCAGAAATTCGTACAATGGCTTGAAAATCGAACTGTCAAAGATAGCGGCCAGTGTTGCCAGCTCTTCTGTGCTAAATAACGTTGGATCGCCGATACAAAATAGCAATGTTTTTGTGGTCGGAAATAACGTAAATTTAAATGATTTGCGCGTGAAGAATGAAATTTACAATGGTATTATTAAGAAGATTGATAAACTATTCTGCTCTATGGTGAGTTATAGAAGTTACTTACGCTAACTCATGCTTAGTCCAAGCTAAGCACTGTCCCTGTCCCACTCACGCTTTTGCGTTCTACAGGTGGTCAGAAAGTTGAACCAGTAGAACATTCAATATCATTGACATAAGATTGAAAAGGAAAGGCAGTACTTAGCAAGTCACTGAAATTACAGTTTTTTTTATGAATAAAGCCCCAGTTTCGTTATTAGATCACCAACATTACTCCTCTTTTGGTTAAGTTGACATGGTGGTAGACCTCTTCAGCAAGAGTCCATCTTAGTGCGTACCACCGCAGTGCCAGATATTCTACCTTTACAACAACGTCTCGGGGTGATAAGCGCAGTGCAGTACCACGCAGAACTTAAAAACTAAGCTTTGTGTGGCACTGCATCTGTCAGGGGCCCAACCATGAACTCTTAGAGCGATTCAAATGAAGATCTAAACTAAATTGACAAAAAAATTTGTACCATGATATCAATTAGACAATCATGTCATGGTATAAAAATTTCTGTCAATTTTGTTTAGGTCTTCATTTGAATCGCTCTTGATTGTCTTTGGCTATCTTCTCAAATTAACATGGATCTTCCTATTTTAATTATTTTTCTCGTATTATTTTAAGTTTTATTGCGTAAATTTGGTGGCAGTTTATCCAATATAACTTGTTTACATAACACAATATAAGTAATTGAAATGGAGGGGTAATGTTAGTTGGCAATTTAGTCAATGACTTTCCAAGGGAATTTTGAAAGAAAAGTCATCGTTTCTTTCCAAATTTCGTTTGTTTACGTTGCTAAGCGATAATGAAACTAATACATTTGACACTGGCAAAATTGTGGCAAACTAGCGACAGAGGCCATAAAAGAAGAATAAATAAATAATAAATAAATAATGCTGGACAATCCACACAGCATCATCTAGCCCCAAGATAAGAGCTGTGTTATGGTACTAGATGACTGATATATACTTAATACAATACAATACATAGATAGATAACACTGGCAATATTTTCAAAACAGACAGACTGCCATTTTAAAAAAAAAAAAAGTGTTTGATGTTATTTTATAATTCTTATTCCAGGCATACCAGGAGAGGGTTAAGGAGGAAGAGAAAAAGGAAGCTGAAATGGAGCGTCTCGAAGAAATTCTGGACATATTCACTGAATACCAGAAACAACTTTCTACGGGTACGTTTTTACCACTGGCATTAGGCATGATAACAGTAAGATAAAGTAAATCATAAATAGATCCAAGAGTAGTAGAGTTCTCTGTGATAGAGCTCGTCCGGGGAAGAACTACCACCATACCTATTTCCGCCGCCAAGCAGTAATGCTCGCATTGCTGTGTTCCGGTGTGAAGGGTATGGTTTCCGGTGAAATTACTGGCACATGAGGCTTTTGATCTATGCCTCAAGGCAACCCGCGAGTGATACCTCTGGTATTGCAAGCGTCCATAGGCTGCGGTAACCGCTTACAAATATTTGTAGATCTTACAAACATTTGACCCGAGGCGGGAATCGAACACACATCGGAACACGCGTCGCTTCGACCAGGCACCCAAATTTTCTCTTATTTTGTATTATGTTATGTATTATGTCCTATCTAAATACGGGTCATATGTGCACGCAAATATGACCCGTATTTAGTTAGGACGGAAATCACTACCTCGCCGCCACACAGTTTTAACTAGCGCGGGAGGTAAGATTTTTCGTTTAAACTATTTAAACCTACCGTCAATGGTTTTTACTTAGGTACATATGTGCTATAATACTATCGTACTTATTATAAGCTTCTAACTAAGTACCTATTGTTTCACAAGTTTATTTTTTGTCAAAATAAAATTATTCTTATTCTTATTCTTATTTTAATAGATTTCAGGACGGCTGCGCCGAACACACCGACCGAGAAGAGATCCCACAACAAGATCATTACTAACGGCTCCCTACCACGAGGCGTTGCTTTCAACAATCCCAACTTTGTGAAAACAAGTGACGGATTTTACAAGTAAGTTACCTTTTTTTTATACTACTAAAGTGGTAACCAAGCGTACGGCCCACTTGATGGTCAGCGGTTACCGCAGCCTATGTACGCATGCAACATCATAGATATCACTTGCGTGTTACCACCCTGAGACGTTAGATGGTAAGTCTCGTGTGCCTGTAATTTCACCGGAAACCATACCCTTCGAACAGGAACTGAGTCAATTGCCAACTCTGATGACAGATTTTAGTCTCTGTCCTGGCTTAACAAATATGTAAAAGCCGGGACCTGCTGCTTAACGTGCCCTCCAAAGCACTGGAGCGCTCAGTTAAAAATGCCACTGTCGGTCACCCATCCAAATGGTGACTACAAACAATGCTTAATTTCGTTGATCTGTTAGGAACAACTTAGCCAGCTACGTCACGAGCGCTCCTTTATATATAGTAAACTCATCCTCGTCCCGGCTTCGTACGGGTGGCCATAAAATAGCCTACGTCACTCAGTGATATTGTAGCATTCTAATAGTGAAAGAATGTTTGAAATCAGACCAGAGGGTCTACTCTTGAGAGCAACAAACGGTAATAGTCGCAAATTTCGTAGTTCAACTTATGTTGGTTGCAAATAAGTTCAGAGCATGCACGGACATAAGCTGGACCACGAAAACCGTCACGATATATCGCTTTTGTCTGCAAGAGTACAAAATATCATTTTTTCATTTTATAATATCAGTAGAATTATTACTAATAAAAGTGTCATTTCAGATTTGAAACTAGTCAAGCTCGCAACGAGCTGAGCCCATCCCTACCCCGCAATATGTCCAGCTATGAAAACTTCGAACCCACACCCCTAACCCCAGAAGTCACTATACCTGACAACAACTACGAAAACATAGGCCGAATGGACGAAATAGGCATACCTATTTACGATATGCCTAGTCCTAAATATGACCCAACGAAGTTGTCCACAAGCCCTAATGACGATCAAATCCTAGGACATGATAGTACTAAGACTATGAATCCAATCGGAAGTCCGTATGAAAATGTGTATATGAATAGATCAGTATACAACAGTTTAAAACCTAAATCTCCCAATACTAATAGTCCTAGGACAAGAATAAAAACTACTTTCGCTCATAAAAATCTAACATCACCTCAGTATTTTATATTCCCAACACCGCCATCTTGCAAAATGAACGAACTTTCCAGAACTGATCAAGAACATAAAGATCTGGATAGTTCTAGAAGCGAAACTAAAAGGGAAACCGAAAAAATCGGTATAGAAAAGCAACTCAGCTTAGAAGAGGATATACCAATGATAGATGATGCAGAACTAACCAATGATATTGAGTTCCGATGCTCGAAAACAATCAAAAACGATGCAGCCAATCAAGATGAAACCCTCAAACCGAATCAAAGCTTCGACGACGTCAAAAAAGAGCTAATGGCGGATATACCCGAATTAGAAGCATTTGAAAATGACTTAAAAAATCACAAACGGGACAAAATCGTCAAAGAATTCACTGATGATGTTAAAACATTTGATATTGACGTTGACAGTTCGGTGCTAGATGTTAATATTGACGATTTGAAAGGAAAATACGAAAGATTGAAAGAAGAAAGAAGAAAATTGGTGACAGAAATACATGAAGTTAAATGTAAAATGACTGAAATCACTTCGCAAGAGGATGATATTTTGAGAGAGGTAAAATATTATTACGCCTTTTTATTTCCGATAAAGATATAATTTTAATTTAAATATTAAATTATCTGGTGGTAGGACTCTTCAGCAAGAGTCCGGCTAGGTGGGTACCACCGCAGTGTCAGATATTCTACCTCCAAGCAGTAGTGTGCAAGCTGCACTGTGTTTAGATTTGAAGGCACTGTAACAGGTGAAATTGCTGAGCGAAAGAGACTAAACAACAATGTCTCGGGGTGATAAGCGCAGTGCAGTGCCACGCAAACACTTGAAAACTTTAAGCTTTTGGTGGCACTGCATCAGTAATAGTCAGGCAAAATAGGTGAAAAATCTCTAGTGCTATTACGCTAAACCTTCTAACTAATGAGGACACACAGTTCAGAGTTACTCTCAAAAGAAATAATATCGACACGTGTTTCATCTCTACACGGGACATCCTCAGGACACATCCACTTGTTGCAAAAGTTTTGCTCCAACGCTCGACGAAGCAACACGTTTGCCGGAGACTTTAGTCGATGTGTTTTGAGGATGTTTTCCTTCACCGTATGAGAGCACTGACATTGCGCACACTGATTTTTTTAATAGAAAATGTCATTCGATCGGGTTTTAGTTCTACCCACGACATTAGGACATGGGAAGGCAGGGTCACTACCACTAGACCACCTGTGGGATTTTAAAATACTTGAGAAAAAAATACCAAAATTTTATATTTTACTAGCGGCTCGTCCCGGCTTCGCACGGGTGCAATGAAAACTTAAGCACCCAACTGTCAAAACGAGAATAAAACTATTCGTTTGCTTATTTTTTTTTTTTTTTTTTATTTGACTGGCCGAGTCACGAATCACTCAAGTATAGTAGGTACCTGAATACGGGCCTCAAAGTAACCTTGACGCTATATTTTTTAACCGACGAAAACCTACACATATTTTTTTTGTATGACCACGCATTTAGTTGGAAATGGAGAAAGCTCTAATAAAAGGCGAATACGACTCAGAAATAGCGATTCTCAAGATAGAACAGAAGAAGAAGAGCGGATTAGTAGAGCAAGCGAGAAGAATAGAAGACGAGATCAAACAGCTCAGGGAGAGGCAAGACTCGCGACAGAACGAGATGAAAGATAGAGTGGAGGTTGCTACTTTGAAAGTTGAAAGGTAAGCTTATGACACTTTGAATACTCTTCTACACTCTACACATCCTCGCACATCTCTGGTGAAAACGCAGCCTAAGAGCAATGTACCTTCTAAATTTCAGGTTTCCAGGACTTACGGTTAAGGCTGTGCGTTGATCTGTCAATTAGTCACGAAAGCCTTTTACATATATATTCAGACTAGCCAACCCGCGCGGTTTCACTCGCGTTATTCTCGCATTTTTTCCAAATTTTCTAACCGTTTAAACCTTCTCTTGACTAACACAAATATTTTAAGAGCAAAATCAGTCAAATCGTTTCAGCCGTTGTCGAGTTTTAGCGAGACTAACGCACAGCTATACATCTTGAGAAGATTATGTTATCTAACATAGAAGTTAAAAGTGATAAAACACTTCTAGTCCTTTTTTAATGTGTATTTTAATTTAAACACCCCTAAATGTATTTTTTTTTCCAGGTTGGAAAAAGATCTAAAATGTAATTCCGCAACGCTAGAAGAATTACAAAATGCACAAGACATTCTCGACAACGAGTCGAAGATCTACGAGGATTTGGAGTTCCAGCATTTGGAAGAGGAATCTGAATTGTAAGTAAACATAAATAAATAAATAAATAATGCTGGACAATCCACACAGCATCATCTAGGCCCAAGCTAAGCAGAGCTTGTGTTATGGGTACTGGATGACTGATATACTATACAATACAATACATAGATAGATATTTTTTATACATACATAATACATACATTACTCTATCTCTCAAGGTGGCAACGCGCAAGTGATATCTGTGATATTGATCTCTGTGATCAAGCGTACATAGGCTAGGTAACCACTTACCATCAGGTGGGCTGTACGCTTGGTTGACACTTTAATATTCTTCATAGATATAAAAACGAGTTGCTGTGTGCTAGGCTCGCTAAAACTCGAGAACGGCTGGACCTATTTGGCTAATTTTGGTCTTGAAATGTTTGTAAGAGTCCAGGAAAGGTATCATCATGACAGCCTTCTAATGTTCCCACTGCTGGGACACTGGCCTACTCTCAGGTGAGAGTGATTGGGTCTTAATCCACCACGCGGACCCAATGCGGATTGGTGGATGGCACATGTCTTTCTAATTTATAGTTCTTGGACATGCCGGTTTCCTCACGATGTTTTCCTTCACCGTATGAGAGCACTGGCATTGCGCACATACATTTTTCGAATAGAAAAATCCATTGGTGCACGACCGGGTTTGACCCACGACCTTAGGATCGGAAGGCGGGGTCACTACCACTAGACCACCGGTGCTCAACCTTCGGTAACCTTCTACAACTCATTGTTACAGATTATCAAACCGCGAGGACATACAAAACGATATAATACTCCTTACAAAGAAAATCGAGGCTCAAAAAACTCGAATACTCACACTCAAATCAGAAGCCAACAACAACTTAACCTCAGCTTTAGACGAAACCAAAGTTTTACACACGGAATACGTAAAACATTTAAACAACGTTGAAACACTAACATCGAAAGTACAGGCTCTAGAGAAAGAACTTAAACCTATTGTAGCTAAGCTTAATGAGATTGAAAGAGCGCAGAGTCCTGACAGCGCGTTCTATACAGACCAAACGCGAGCAAAGTCAGGGGAATTCGGTTACTCACCGCAAAGCAGTGACAGTGATGATATAGACACTAAAATCAGCAACTTCGAAGAACATACTAAGGAGCTAAAAGATAAATTCAACTCTATAGACCAAATGTCGCAGTCTATGACTGTGGATATAGAGAAGAGGGTGACAGAAAGTGATAGCCCGAAATCCAAAGAGAAGAAAGGATTTTGGGAGAGGAATTTCGATTCGCTAAAACGGAAAAAGAAACCGAAATCACCAGAAACCAAAATCCCAGAAAAGGTGGACATAATGTCGCAAAGTCTGAACGAAAATCTATTCTATAACAATGAAATCATCGAAAACGATTCAACGTTTGATCGATTCGGAAGTTTAAGACTATCAAAAAAGAAAGATAAAAATATAGGACCAGTTAAAAGTAACTCTTCCTCGAAAATACCAACTTTCGCCGCATTAGGTAAGATCATCAAAAAGGATTCGTTTGGCAAAAAAACGAATGAAAACGACGATAAAGTTAGGTACGTAAAGAATAACAAACCATCTGAAAATAAATACAAATCTAAATCGCTATCACCCGATAAGGTGAACGAGAAAATCACGGAAGAAGAGGAACCTTATCAAACTAAAGTTTTACATAGAAAGAGCTGCGGCGACGAACCTAATACGAAGGATGCTAGAATATCAGATTCAGGTAAAGTCCCGTCGCAGGATGACATTGACAGAATCTCTAAGGTCACTTTTGACGCGCCGGTACTGTCAAGTGACACTGATGTCAACTCTTTGGGGAAAAGAACCCTGGACAGTCTTATGGAGATTGAACGGAAACGATTCGAGATGTTGGAAGAACAAGGTATGTAGTTTTTATTTTTGGTCAAAAGGTCAGGTTTGGAAAGGTGAAAAGGCGGATGAAATGAATGAATGATTTATTCGCAATGAATGATTAATAAGGGTGTAGTCAAAGGTCAAATTTGACATTGTCAATGTCAAAGGTCAAATTTGACATTGTCAATGTCAAAGGTCATTTGACAATGTCAAAGGTCAATTTTGACAATGTCATAGGTCTGTTTTGACAATGTCAAAGGTTAATTTTGACAAGGATTCGAAAACTTAGTATCGAGTCGAGCTTCTCGACTATCGTATCTAGGTATCGTTGTCGAGTAATCATCAGTGTGTTATGTAATCACCCGCCAGAAAGGCAACCAAGTAATAAACACAATTTTTCCAGGATGCCAAATGATAGAAAACGAACGAGAAAAGATATCCGAACTAAAACGACGCGCGCAGAACGAAACAAAAAAACTATGGGACCAGAAATACAGGGAGAAATCCGTTGACAGTGACTTTAACAGTTTGACAGATGACAGGCGTAACAGCGGCCAATCTGTAAGCTCAAAAGAACGATTGAGCGGTATCGAATCGAACGAGAATGAAAGAACTGTCAATTTTGACAAGGAACAATCTAGCCAAGAAAGAGTTCTTGACAGATTTAGTCATGACAATGCTTATGACCGATCGATGAACGACCAACTGAACGATACTGGTCGGTCAGGTCACAAGTCAGAATTGACAAACTTCGATCAGTATGAAAATGATTCAAAGTTTACCAGATCTGTTAACTTTGACAGAGCGACTGTGAAGTTGGAACGGTCAGTGAATTTTGACAGATCGGTGACTGACAGGCTTGACCGTCAGGTCAGTTTTGATCGTGCTATGGAGTTTGATCGCTCTGGGCAGTTTGACAGATCCATCAATGCGTTTGATCAAGGAGTGGAGGATACTAGTTTGATTGAAGATGGATTTATGGGAAATCCAACGATATTCGAAGAAAGGTTAGTTTAAAAACTTTATGATTTTTCTTTACTCAGTATAAAACAAAATGGCTTCCCGCAATGGGTCCTTAATTATGTACACTTATAACTTTTAAAACACGCAACGGTTTTAACGCGGTTTTCATCAATAGACAGACTGATTCAAGAGGAAGGTTTATATTTATAGCACACTCCGGACAATCAATAAAATGTATGAAACAAACGCGTTGTAATCCACATGCATAGTTTGTATACGTAAACGGTGCCGTTGTATGTGTGAGTCATGGTTGGCCGCGATTATCGCAAGAGCGAGATAGCACGCTTTCGCTGTCTACACAAAACCAAAATAAACGCGTGCAATAGCCCTTAGCTTCAGTGCCGGCGATGGTACCGGCAAACTCGCTCTCGGGGTGGGGTAAGTAAAACCAGTGGGAGGTAAGGAGTATTCTGTACGTATCTAGTACTAATATCTGTTTTGTGCTTATAGTTTAGGCACCCGTGCGAAACCGGGGCGGGCCGCTTGTTAATAATAAACACCCCAACAGTTATATAAACAGTCTTACATTAGAAATCGGTGCGTATCGGAAACTACAAGATACTAGCTACAAATATACCAGAAACAAATATTTGCAAAACATGCAAACATTTGTCCCGCAACGGGTATCAAACCCGCAGCCTCTCGCGTCGCATCCGGGCACTCGCACAACGCGCCACCAAGGACGTCGTCAATTGAGACTTAGCTTCATACTAATAAGGCACTATAAGATAAATAGGCACTTAAGAGTAGTAGAGTTCTTTGTGATAGAGCCGCCGCCGAGCAGTAATGCTCGCATTGCTGTGTTCCGGTTCGAAGGGTATGGTTTCCGGTGAAATTACAGGCACATGAGACTTACCATCTAACGTCTCAGGGTGGTAACACTCAAGTGATATCTATGATGTTGCATGCGTACATAGGCTACGGTAACCGCTGACCACTAAAGTGGGCCGTACGCTTGGTTACCACTTTAGTAGTATAAAAAAATTAAATAAAATAGATAAGGTTCAAAATCGATTTTACCACATATTAAATTGAACTGTAACACCATACGATAAGGTTTATATTCAGACTAGTTCGAAAACACAAAGTTATATTGGCCGTACAAATAAGGCACTATAAAATAAGGTTCAAAATCGATTTCACCACACTTTAATCTGAATGTTTACAACTAGATTCTTAATATTAAATTAAACTGTAACACCATACGATAAGGTTTATATTCAAGCTAGTTCGAAAACACAAAGTCATATAGGCCGTAATCGTATGATAAGATAAGGAGGCCAGTTAATTCGCGTTTCTTGTTGTAACCGAACGGTTTTTACGTGCCTTTCGTGCTACTGGTTTATTACTTGTCACATTGCTTTTCTAAATGAAAGTATATTATATTTTTGTGATAAATGATGATAACGTAGGTAGTGAATAAAGTGAATTAAAGTTTTCACAATATTTGAGTGTGACGTCATTACCTATGTCAGTTTTCAATGTAAAATTTTAGCAATAAGGTTCAAAATTCAGCGATTTGGTTTGATGCCACCAATCAGAGAACCAAGATGCTCTGATTGGTGTTCAACCTTTTATGGCGGTTTGCTGTATTTTGTTGTTATTATTTTATTTAAAATATTATCAAACTCGCATCTAATGTAAAAAGAAATATGGTTTTCTATTCCTTGAATACTTTTTATAAAGTGAAGACGTGATTTTAGTCATTCTTGGTTACATCATGCCTATTATATCAAACGATTCGGTCAATCAATCAATCAAATGCCGAATCCATTGAGCATTCCAACAATCGCGTCATTCCACTCGATGATTGAATAAGTCTCTATGTGGCACATAAGGTGTCCTAAAACTTTAAAGTGGTTAGTTAGTGGCCTGTAGGCTGAGGCCTGAGGCCTCCATCATGGCTTGACAACTTTGTTAAAGCCGACTGCTTAACGTGCCGTCTGAAGCACGGAAGCGCTTAGCTGATATTGCCACATTAATATTGACATTAATATCAAGGAAATACGGTACTTATGCCCGCTAAAATTACAAATTATTTTATGAATAAGGGGGTAAGTCTACAGCCTATTTAGGTCTCGTTAGTAATCACAGCGTTCGCTATGAATTCATAAACAATGGCAGTATTTGGAGCGGCCATATTGGATTACAATGTACAGGCTGATTCGTTTTTATACCTATTATTCACTTGGCGTTCTCGTCATTTGTACGTAGATGAACTGATATGGGAATTGGCAACGGGCTATAAATTTAAAGGGGGTTAGGCAAATACCTACGCGGATTCGAATCCCGCCCGTTAGTATATTTTTTGGTTAAACAATAGTGTCGATTCTATTGTAGCATTTTCTAAACTAAGGTAACTAAAACCATCGCGGTACTTTTTATTTTAATTAATTGCATTACAAAAAATATTGTTCGAAGAAGCTCCATTGCCCAATGAAACGGCTAACTTCACGATTGCCTAGATTTGCTGACCGTCCTAGGTAGGTATTCATAATATACTGAATATATCAAAACAAATTATATAATAAATAAATAAAAATGAAATAAAGTTTCTGATTTCTGATTAGAAAAGGACGGCACAATTTTTGTTAGTTTAGTTTAGAAACAGATCATGATCATGAACAGACTTCCCTATGTTCCCTCTGGGACAAAAGCTTACATAGAGAGTGATAGGTCGAATCAAAATGGTGGATGGAAAATATTAACTACGGTTATGAAAGTAGAATACCCTGTACCAACATGAGCCGTGTCGTCGCATATTAAAAACATCCTGACACTCATAATTGAGTACACAGATGTTTTCACTCGCTCCGTTCCTACTAGAGTAGTCTGTAAATTCAACTAATTTAGTGTGGTGTAAAAACTATTTGGTGAAGAAAATAAAACCTCATAAACACTTTGAGGAAATTCAAATATCGAATGGATGAAGAGTGGAAAAGATACTGGTTGGAATAGTTTGTTTCATGAAGAAATCGCTAGGTTTCGAACAAATTCAAATATCCAATGCGAACGCGCGGGAACTAGTTTTCTGATAATGAAAATAAAAACTATTAGAAAGAACTCGTTTATAATCGTCGTCTATAAAAAATAAATAATAATCAGGCTTTAGAATGTGGCACTAATGCAAGAAAGACGCCTTTAATTTAGACTTTTTCGTTTTAGTCTGTCCTTATCTATTTTCAAGTATATTTTTCTAATCATGTAACCAAATATGTCTGTAGCTAATGGTTCCTAGAATAGATCGCTCTAAGTATCGTGTCGTAGTAATAACTGACACCCTTTTCACCAAATCATTTTGTGTAAATTTAGAATTTGACTCTTGACAGTTTCAAGTGTAATAATAAGGCAATGTTTTGAAGTGAACTTGGGAAAAACGTTAGAATAATGCATAAATCTAAACAGAAAAAGAAGTCGTCGTTATTATGTTGGTAAGTTGAAAAAAATATTTTATAACCCCCTCACAACAGTTTAAACTTAACTTACACCGATCGCGCGTTCGTAGGTACTTTAGTAGGCTCTGAAGCAAAAGGTCCTTTTAATTTGCGAGTTTTATTTACCTGAACAGGTGATTCTACGACCAAGCTCTATTAATTTGCTCTAATTTCTAAATTAATATTAGGAAACATGTTAATTTATTTATTCTTGTTTCAGTTCCGGATTGATGTCGTCATCCATCGAAGAGGTAAGTGTAATTATTTATTAACTAGCTATTGCCTGCGACTTCGTTCGCCTAGCACTCTAGAACCGTACTTTTTTCCCGGTATAAAAGTAGCCTATGTCCTATTAACGGTCGTTATCTATCTATGTTTTGTTGGATAAAGGTACAAACATCCAAACTTTCGCATTATAATATTATAGTGTGATTAGTGTGATTGTGTGATTAGTTCAATGAATGATTGTAATATTAGTGTGATGAGATTAGGTAACTAAATTAAAATAAATGAGAAATAAGTTGATATAAATAAATGAACATAAAAATTTATAAATATACCTACACATAATCAATACTCAATACTCAATTTATTTATTGCTCTCATGGTTGGTACATTAACAGTTGTTATATAATTAGGTGGTAGTATCACATATGTACCCTGTCAAAGGGTATGACAACATTGATATAGGCCGAAGTTTAAATAAGTAGGAAGTAAGGAGATAAATTAGTATTAAATAACATAAATGTTGCTTCAACTAAAATCTTATTCCTCTTCTTTATTAAGAGGCCTTTCCAAGATTTAGCGATATAATTCATGAAGTTCGCGTTAATGTATCTTTATATAGTAGAAGTAATAGCGCGCGCGACGAGGAGCGATACGTCCTCCCTCCATAAGCGCTCAGCGCGGTTTGAGAGTCGCTGTTTCGATCGATATGATTATAAGTGCGCTAACGTGTGATTTAAAAAAATTCGTATTAAAAAAAGTCAATGCTATTAGACTATTTTCTTCGTTGTATTTATTTAATAAAAACTTAAACTTTAATATAGTAGGTGTATTTTTATTGTAAACTCCTTACTTTAGCAGAAATAACAAGCGTAAAATAGGGAAAAGTACGCGTTTTTTGGACCGTCTTTTTTCAAAAATATTGAACTAACATGCTGTATTTTTCTCTATTCACTTAAATTTTAAAACTGTGATTAATTTAATTGCATTTTTAGAAATATGTTAGACTTTGTTATTTCATAGAAAAAATGATCGAAAGTTGACTGGAATTGCTCATTTTACAAAACGTGCGTTACTAATTATTTTTTTAATCAGTTATGTCTTGAGTTAATTAATATTTGCTCTGTTGGCTTAAATTTTAAGGGATAAAGCTTTTATTTGTTTTTATTTTCGTTAAAATATCTTCAACACGCGAGCCACAATAGTATTCGAAACTTCACGGGCTACAAGAAAATTCAAGGATTGTCAAGGATAGGGCTCTTAATAAGACATTCCTTTATTTAGTATTCAAAGTTATTAACGTGGGTTCGAAAACGAAATTCCGAAATTTTTCGAAAAATTTGCGGAATGCCAGCGCTCAAACGGTGAAGGAAAACATCGGAAGTCGATATGTCCAAAAAGCACTAGGTGGATCACCAATCACTCTCGCTTGAGAGTAGGTCAGTGTGCCAGCAAAAGGTATATTAGAAGACAAGATAGCTGGCATGATGACGGATAGCGCTGGGTCATAGGATCGCCTAAACGTAAACCACATTCTAACTACACATCACACATCCATTAGAAACTAAACAAGCGTTAAGTAATAAATAAAAAGAGGAACATAAAACTAAAATAGACAACAAAGGAATGCGCATACGCACGTCAACGGCTAATTTGCAGATCTAAGCGAAACAACGCGTACTCACGCGATAAGTTTTTGTTTTTTTGTGCTAAAGCTAGTCCGGGAGAGACCACCATTCATCATAACTATTTCTGCCGCCAAACAGTAGTGCTCGCATTGTTTTGCATTGCATTACAAAAAAAATTTAGTTCGAAGAAGCTCCATTGCGCATTGAAACGGCTCTAATACATTATTTTTAAACTGCAGTTCCCTTACAGGGTACATGTATAGTTATTTCGGCGGATCTAGGCTTCCGTGAAGTTAGCCGTTTCGATGCGCAATGGAGCTTTTTCTAACTAAATTGTCCTTGCGCATCACAAACGGCTAACTTCACGGAAGCCTAGATCCGCCGAAAAAACTACACTTACTTAATTTATGGAATTTTTTTTACACCTTGGAAAGAAATGAAATAGAAATGAAAGAAATTTTAGTAGGGATCCCTATTATTTTCTAAAATAAAATATAGCCTATGTTACTCAGGGATAATATAGCATTTTAGTGGTGAAATAATTTTTGAAATCGAACCAGTAGTTTTTGAGTTTATTCGTAACAAACAAAAATACTAAAATTCAAACATACAAATCTTCTCTCTTTATAATATTATTATTAGTATTAGTATATTAGTATTAGTATATTAGTATTAGTATATTAGTATTAGTATATTAGTATTAGTATATTAGTATTAGTATATTAGTATTAGTATATTAGTATTAGTATATTAGTATTAGTATATTAGTATTAGTATATTAGTATTAGTATAGATAGGAAACACTGTGAAAATAATTAAACGAGGGGAAAAAGAAAAACAAACAATTCTCAACCCCGATTTCCGTTAAAACACACCCAAAAAATTAACATATTCCAAAATGCTATTTGTGGGGGTTTCTCAAAGAAACAATAAAGGATGCATTCATTACAGACATCCTGTCGGGAAATTGTCATTTGTCTCCGGCAAATGGATTCTAGGATATTCTCGGATCTTAGTGGGGTTAAATAGTGCGTGAAAAGATTTATTTTAAAGGGAACTGACTATTCTATTGGTTACCGATCTGCCTCAGCTTCAAACGGCCGCAATTAAAACACCCGTGCGAAATCGGGGCGGGTCGCTAGTAATAAATATAGCCTATGTTACTCGGGTTTAATGTAGCATTCTAATGGTAAAATAATTTTAAAAACGGACCAGTAGTTTTTAAGTTTATTCGTAACAAAGAAAAATGGAAATGATCTCTCTTAATAATATTTAGCGAAGCGACCCGCGGCGCGGGCGCCTCGGCTTCAAACGGGTGCTTAAACTATACCTTCTTTTTGAATAACTGTCTATTGATGTAATAAATAATCAATGTAATAAAAAATCTTTTGCGTGCTTTAAAAGATCCAAGCGTACATAAATACCTACATAGGGGCAGACAGGACAAGCGAATTTGTTTTATAAAAGTAAGTGAGATCGTATGGTCAATTCTGGTGACAGTTTCTAGGCCGCCCGAAGGCCTCTGTCATGGCCTAACAACTTTGAAAAAGCCGGGTCCGACTGCTTAACGTGCCCTCCTAAGCACGGGAGCGCTCAGTTGAAATTGCCACTGGCGGTCACCCATCCAAATGATGACTACGCGGAACAGTGCTTAACTTCGTTGATCTGATAAGAACAACTTAGCCAGCTACGTCACGAGCGCTTATTTTATAAGTACTATGTATGTAGTGATATCATTATTATATTTATGTATGTAAACGTCTATATTATCACGAAAAAAACCGGGAAAAAAACTGTTATCGGAAAATTCGAGATAGCATTGTTTGTTTTGCTAATGAAAATGGCGGTTACTATCTTATACCAAAAATGTGTTTTAGCAAGCCTTATAAATATTTATTTACTAGCTGCGCCCTGCGGTTTTACCTGCGGTCTTGCAGTTTTAATGCGAGAGTGGTTAGACACTTCTCTTTGCATCGATTGGCATCGATGCTGTATCGTGTAGCCTTAGAGAGATATTCTATTAAAAAAATCGCAAGCAGTGTTAATTACGTTAATAACCGAGCTAAACATTTAAGCTCTATGAAACGAGCTATTTCTACGTCGAAACGGATTCCAGTACTTATTAATTTTAATTCAACAAAGTTACGTTTGAAATAATAGAAAACGTTAAAGTGCTAAACTAAAGTTGAATTTATAAAATTAGAGCCTTATTCATAATCGTATTTTAAATTTCTGTTAGATACATATTATGTCTTTCAAATCTATCGTCTTTGTTCATTGACATAAGAATGACAAGAAAAGTCTAAACCGTTAAAATTAGAGTTTTTTATGAAGGGCCTTAACAAATTCTACAATCAATTCGCAAGACAACATTCTTTACAAACGCATAAATCAATCGAGCTCTTTAATTTGCTAAACAAAATGTTATAAATTTCGCAAGTAAAATAAACCTTAAACCAGATCGTGAGAAAATAACATTCTCCTCTTAAAAATCTGTTTGATGAGTAGATATTGATTGCCTTTATTTACAAAGTTATAAGTGTGCGTGTGTTTCACTCGCCCACGATATATTTAAACTGAAATAGCTTTTTTTAAATCTGTCTCTGCGCCGCAGATAGTGTGGAGAAATGTCGCGAACAGCTCATAGAGACGACGGACGCTCAAGCAATTATCCAAAGAATGAGCCTGTTTTCAAAGATGGAAATTAATATCGCTTCTCGCCGTATGTCCCATTTACCTAAGTAGATATGTTTTTACGCATAGATCTGAACTACTCAACGATTTTAACGTGCCCGACCGAAACACTGAAGCTTAAAATGCCACTGCCGGTCCACCATCCAACTGACTTTTTTTTTTTTTTTTTATACTACTAAAGTAGTAACCAAGCGTACGGCCCACTTGATGGTCAGCGGTAACCGTAGTCTATGTACGCATGCAACATCATAGATATCACTTGCGTGTTACAACCCTGAGACCTTAGATGGTAAGTCTCATGTGCCTGTAATTTCACCGGAAACCATACCCTTCGAACCGGAACACAGCAATGCGAGCATTACTGCTTGGCGGCAGAAATAGGTATGACCTTGCAGAACGTTGCTTAACTAAGTCGATCTGCAACGACTTGCCTATACCACGAGCTTTGCAATTTTATTTTATTATTTTTTATTTGTTCGGGATAACAAACAGTTATACATTTATGGTTGAGTAAATGCTATGCACGAGTGAAAGAGTGTAGCGTGGAGCTTTCGAAGCTCTATAAAAAATAACGCTTCTAACTCAGTCATTACGAGCTTCCGAACTGTTAGTACGGTAGTCTACCGCGAGACGTTACGGTGAACGTATACTTTACGTACAAGACGGTATACGGTATCCCAAATCGCGAACTTAGCGAAAAGTAAAAAAAAAAAAAATTGAAACTGAGATTTATAGCGATTTCTGTGAGAAATGTTATTGTGAATTATATACATTACACTTTTTAACATAGTTAATTATATATACAGAAACATATTAAAAATAATGTACAAATGTTATTACAATTTTATACATTTTATATTGTGATGCTTTGCTAGGTAGTGCAATTTGTTTACAACAAATTATGATAGAACAATGAAAATTTAAATATTTTTAAATATAAAGAAAGTAAAAACAAGAACAGTTCACAGATAAAATCTATCTAAAGCTATTTTTAACGTAAGTTTATCATTTAGATATTATAATATCGACCTCTTTTTAATTATTTTTTTTAATATTTTAATCGCGATTGTGAGCATTATTTTTCATGAGTGCACCACAGTATATACTTTTTGGACCATGATGGAGGCCTTCGGGTGGCCAATTATCACCGTCACCGGGATTGACCACTGACTCATACGAACTTTTTGGCCCATTAATAAAAAGAAATGCGCAATTCACACCATCGATGTGTGAAATGCCTCGAGTGGTCAAACAGTCACACATAACAGACATAACACAACAAAGCAGAAGAATATTTTCACTGCACAGGTATTTACGCTCGGCAGATATAGGCAATCGTGAATTTAGCCGTTGGTGATGCGCAAAATTTCAAAAAAGCTCGATGTTGCGCATCGAAGCGGTTTTTTTTTCTTTATCGTTTAAATAGGAGTTTTGTCACAGTTTATTTAAATGAGTTGACTGTTAATTAATTTTTATTTTATAATTAAAAGCGCTTAATTTTAAATAATTATATATTTTCAATTTTTAATAAGTAAGGTATCTAATTGATATTGTTAAATTAAATTAAATTTGTGATAGGTAAATTAAGTAGTATTTTTTGCATGCCGATTAATCGGCGAGATATGTGGAACCATTTCAATATTGTAAAAACTAATGCAGCATACTTCAAGCAAATAAACAATTCTTCTTCATTTGTTTTATGGCCTCTGTGGCTAGTTTGCACAATTTTGCCAGTGTCAAGTGTATTAGTTTGATTGTCGCTTAGCAACGTAAACAAACGAAATTTGGAAAGAAACGATGACTTTTCTTTCAAAATTCTCCTGGAAAGTCTTTGACTAAATTACCAACCAACATTACCCCTCCATTTCAATTACTAACACTTGTGCTACGTAAACAAGTTAAATTGGATAAACTGCCACCAAATTTACGCAATAAAACTTAAAATAACACGAGAAAAATAATTAAAATGGGAAGACCCATGTCGTTTTGACAAGATAGCCAAAGACAATCCAAATAAACAATTTCATTTCATTTCACACAATGACAATGTCACTCCATACAGACTAGACACTAACTTAAACGGTTCACTAACTTCACGATTGTCAAGGTTTGATGAGCGTATACTGTACCTACCAAATACAAGGAACGCAGGTGTTGGGATAAACAACAATGAAATGCGTCATTCATTACATTCACAGCACATAACTCACAACTACACTAATTTCCCGTAAACACGTTTAATATATTTTATGGCTCACTGTTTGGTTTCAGTCAGCGCACCTGCTAAAAAAGTGTTTCTGGTTTTATAGGTAAAACTAAAATAAAAAATATAATAATAAAACAAAAATATTTCGACTCAGGAGGGATTTGAACCCTACAACCTTCTATTTGATACGGAAATGTGGTTCTTAGTAACATTCATAACCTTAAAATGGCTTAAAAGAGTAGTAGAGTTCTTTGTGATAGAGCTCGTCCGGGGAAGGACTATACCATCATACCTATTTCTGCCGCCAAGCAGCAATGCGAGCATTACTGCTTGGCGGCAATGCGAGCATTACTGCTTGGCGGCAGAAATAGGTATGATGGTATAGTCCTTCCCCGGACGAGCTCTATCACAAAGAACTCTACTACTCTTTATACTTTAGTTTATACTTATTTTTATTGATAAATTTTTTATTAAAATAATATTGATCAAATATGAAACATTTAATTATTAAAAGTTTTGAGCCTTTTTTGTAACTATGTAGTACACACTACAAAGCTAGTTAGATTAGATTCGACCAAACTCGAATAGGCACTGTTATCCGTGTAAATCGTAGTTATCCGCAAGTAAACTGACAGTTTACTTTAATTTGACATTTCTTATTCCGCGGATTAGTTATTCCAGCAGTTGTTCGAATCTCGTCTCGTTCGACTATTAACAAATACCTTCAAGTAGGTATTTGTAAATGTTTTAATGCGTTTCCAAAAGATAAAATAATAATCAAATCTTTTGTAAACGCAATAAAACATTTGTAGGTATTTGTCAGATTTGTAATCTACCCTTAGTGATATTGGTTGCATATGCGTATTACGCTACGCCTAGTCGCAAAACGCAAACGCGAAAGCCAGAAAAGTTACGCATAATTTAATGAATTTGGCAATGCCACGCTCCTAAAATAATAAAAACGACTAAGAGCGAAAGAGACTCGCGCTTCGAGGGTTCCGTACTGTAGAAGCTGTTTCGGCTGCAAAAACCTCCAGTTCCTATATTATATCCAAATAGTTTTCGAGTTCTAAAAATTTCACCATCTTTGTAGAGTAAAAAGCTCTAAACTTCTCGATTTTAGACTTTTCTCTTGATTTGTGTCACAATGGATTCCTTAAAGGTTTTTCTGTTTTGCTATTGTCAAACGGAAATTATACATTCATTGTTAGAAATATCATCATTGAGTTTAGGTACTAGCTTTTTTACAATAAGCTTCCAGACTTCTAAATTTTGTATTATTTCACAAGTTGAAACCTACCGTTCCTGCGAAAATCGTCTTGACAGATAAACGGACAGGTAAAAGCCCCGTTTTTTCTGGTTCAGATACGGAACCCTAAAAACCGTATATTATTACACCACGATTAGTGCCCGGTGAAATGTCACAGATGTCAACAACTTACTGGTGACGGTAGCGAACTGAGTAACAACAAATTTATATAATTTGTTTATTTTATTTAGGTGCTAATGGCCGTAAATCAAGTGTTTAAAATTGACATCGAAATCGCTTCATTCAAGAAAAAAGTCGAATATTAAATCTGGTTTTTTAATTCAGAAAATCTTTGAGTGCGTGTTGGACACATAAGAGTTCCGTTATTTACTAGTTACATGCAACTAAACTGTTTGTTAATAATATATAATATGTACCAAAACTTCTTTGCATAAACCACAAAATAGACAATAAAGATAAGGATATAATAGGAGAACAGATAAATAAGGACCATTTTTGTAAATAATTTTAAGATCTATAATTTTTGTCTATAAAGGCTAGTTTTGATAGAAATTATAAAATAAGTATAGATCAAACCACAAAATAAAGGACAAATCTAAATATACGCACTGTTATCTGGAATTTATATAAAGTGTTATAAATAAGATATATTGAATTAAATATCAATAAAGTGTCAGATATAAGTGTAGTGAATGTAAATCGAGTGAATATACACCCTACATTGGATAGAATGTCTGTCTGGTTGACTCTGATAAAGAGTTCGCATTGGGGCCTCCGCTGTAACCCGCGACCTGTTTTTGTGAGTTGAAATACTAAATACAAACTTTTGCCTTTAAAATAGTAAAGTAAGAAAAGATAGTCTATGTTAACTATACTAATATTATTACAAAAAGAGAAGATTTGTATTTTTGTTTGTTAGTAAGGAAAGTAAAAAAAACTTAGTTAAGTTTATTTCTAGACAGTTGATACATAGTAAGTGGTAATAATATTAAAAAAGTGTATATCTAAGCAGTGAAGCATATACGAGTACATGTAGATCATAAGTCTTCGAGTTAGATCGCCATTCAGCATTTGCTAAAGCAGCATGTAGTAGTACATCCTACTTTAGCGCTAACATATTACGAATAAACTCAAAAACTACTGGTCCGATTTCAAAAATGCATTCACCATTACAATGCTACATTATCCCTGATAAATATAGGCTATATTTATTACTAGTGACCCGCCCCGGCTTTGCACGTGCTGGAGCAGATCGGTTAGTATTAAATATTTGCATTGTTCCAGCTTCAAGTGAGGAACTCGAGAACCGAGTCAACTGAAGACGAGAAGCGAAGCGACGACAGCCGACCCCTCAGTCATGCCTCAGACTTCAGCCGCGACAATATACGTAAGTATAGGTCGCACAGCGGATCTAGGCTTCCGTGAAGTTAGCCGTTTGTGATGCGCAAAGACAATTTGGTTTGAAAAAGCTCCATTGCGCATCGAAACGGCTATTTTCACGACGGCCGAGATCCGTTGTGAGAACTATACACATCTTTATACCACAGAACAGGTATTAGTACTACGTAGTTTTTTTTATGCTGGACAATCCACACAGCATCATCTAGCCCCAAGGTAAGCTGCTGTTAAACAGAGCTGTGTTTATGGGTACTAGATGACTGATATATACTTAATACAATACAATACATAGATAGATATTTTTTATTATATATAGAAAATACCAAGAACACCCGGTACAAGTATTTGTAGATCGTACAAGCATTTGACCCGATGCGGGAATCGAACCCGCGTCGCAGGCGGACCTGCGCCCGCTGCGCCACATCGGTTGTCACTCCGTACCAGCACCACTCTTACTTATCCCAACCCTGTCGCGAGTTAGCGGGCACCATACGGCACCTTTCGCCGGCACTGAAGTTAAGGGCTAAGGCACGCGTTTATTTTGATTTTGTGCATGTCCAAGCGCGCGCATGTGCTATCTCGCTCTTGTTGCCTAGTACATTATCATCACTAAATACATAGGTACTAGTACTCATAAGTAAGTAGCTTAGCGCCCAGCATAGGTAGCCTACATAAAATTTGCAATGCCTGAAAAGGGCAAATAAGTTCTAAGTGCCATATAAATACTTTTAAGACCTACTCTTGCAACACTTATTTATGCAAATAAATATCTTGAATCTTGTATGGCGACACTTTACCATGAACTCGGGAAAGTGGCAGGATTATCAATTGAAACACTTCGAACATAAATCACTTGGTATATTCTGGATTACGTTACAGAACAGAATACAATATTTAGGTCTATGCCTCACGACGACTCAATAATGAACTAAACTCAATTTAATCTACCTCCCCACAACAAGTCTCTCTTTCCCTTCCCACAGTCGCTATTCTCGTGATCGGCTAAGGCGTTCGACAATCTCCGGTTGACGACGCCAAAGCCGATACCGGAAATTAAAAATTAATTATCAATAAAATCACTAATAATGTTATATAAAATCATAAGTTAATGCCAAAAAATATTATTAAATTAAGATAAGATTTTACTAAATTATAACAACTCGGCCATCTGTCTAAAAACGAGTCCCATCGTTATGCTTAATGTAATTATGTCTTAACTATTAATATGGAAAAATAATAATAATAATAATTAAATAAATTATACAAAATAACGTTTACAAAAAGCATAATTATTAACTAATGACAAACAATATCTTTTAATACTCTAAATCCATTATAATCAATCTTAAAATTATCTTAAACACCAGCTAGTTCATGACTCTTACTAGGATGTATTAATTAGTGTAAATACCTTTATGGTGTGCCCGGTCCATGACACTGACCGTTACCGGCAAGCAACTACTGAGCCAGTCCATGACATTAACTAGCGCAATAATCACTTCATGAATCATGACATTGAAATGAAAAGCTTTTCCATGACATTGAAAAGCATTTATGACACTTTAGTTTACCTAATTAAGTACATGGATAAGTTATGGTATAATCATTAGGTGGTAATGAACATTCTTTGCAAAACGATACCTATAATAATTCTAGGGGTGATAGTGCTAAGAATTCTTTAGAACAATACAATTTATAAGCAATCCGAGTTGCTTCGGAGTGATTCATCATCTGTCGCGTCTCGGGAGGGATCGTTACCATCGGTTAAGTTACAAGGAAGTTCATTGTCATCTGTAGGGTTATGGGAAAATTCATTGTCATTAGTCTCATCTTGGGTAGATTCTCCATCGTCAGCTGACTCATCAGAACTCACAGGTTGTGTGACTGAAAGCCAGGGAAAAACTTTGTCAACTGCAACTACAGCTTCATAACGTTTACCTTTTTGTGTAATTGGTGTGTCCTCAACTACGTACCTATCATTTGGAAGTACCTTTTTGATTCGATACGGACCTCTACATTTGGGTTCGAGTTTCCTAGATTGACCTTCTATTCCAGCTACCGCACGAATTACTCTAACAAGGTCGCCCTCCTTGAAAACAACGCCCTTCTTTCGGCGTTTATCGAAAAGTTCTTTATCTTTTACCTGCTGTTCTCTGATCAGCTCACCAGCTTCGGACCTTATTTCTGACAGAGATATCGGAGTAGGAGAAACGGCATCTGATGTTATTTCGTTAAAAATACTTTGCGAAGGATTAGAAACAGTTCTACCAAATAATAGCTCAGTTGGAGTTTTCTTTGTTGTAGCATGCACGGTGGTGTTGATTCCTAATTGAATCTCTGGCAAGTGTTCGTCCCAGATTCCATTTGGTTTATCATGATTCATTGCACCAAGAGCGGCCAAAATAGTACGGTTATACCGTTCTACCTGGCCGTTTGCTCTGGGTGTTGATACCGCGTTTAGCACGTGTTTTATACCAGTAGTCTTAATGAAGCTTTTAAAAGCACCACTGGTAAAGCTTGTACCCTGGTCTGTGATGAGGCGATTAGGTGTCCCGAAATAGCTAATGTGATCACGCACAACTTTGATACTTGTCACAGATTTTGTATTACGCACGGCAGTCAGATTAACATATTTTGTAAATGCGTCGACAATCACTAAAATGTATGTGTTCCCTCGTTTAGTTTTAATGAATGGACCCAAATGATCCGCATGTATTGTGTGGAAAGGAATTTCTACTTTTGGGATCGGGTGTAATTCTCCAGGTTTTGCGCCACTAGGCAATTTGTGATGGGCGCATTCGATACATGCAGCTACGTACTTTTTAACAAAACGTCTCATTTTCGGGAACCAATAGTTAGCTTTTATACGCCCTAACGTCTTGTCATATCCAAAGTGACCTATGTCATCGTGGTTTGCTTTTAATAACTGCCATCTAGCACCACGAGGCACCAACCAGCGTGTTGTGGAGTTGTCAAGTACGCGATAGACGTGACCATTGACTAGCTTATAATTATTGAATATTTCAATAACCTCATTAGTTTTAGGATCTTTAAGTACTTCAGTTATTTTCTTTACTTCTTCATCTGACTGTTGATAGGTTGCTAGCCAATCGTCACTGCCTACAGTAAGTATATCTAATAGATGGTTGCACTCTACTTCGTCTGCGACAGGGCTTCTACTTAGAGCGTCCACGTGAGCCATCTTTTCACCCGCCCTATATTCTATGTCACAATCGTACTCTAGAAACTGCAACCACCAGCGAGCAATGCGTGGTACCAAATCGCGCTTAGTCAGTGTTGTACGAAGAGCATTACAGTCTGTAATAATTTTAAATCTTACCCCTAGTAAGTAAACCCTAAATTTGTTTAGCGAGGATATCACAGCGAGTGTCTCAAGCTCGTATGAATGCAGCTTCTGCTCATCTGGAGTCGTTTGCCTGCTATAGTAAGCAATAGATCTCATCATACCTGTGGAATCCTTCTGCATCAGGATTCCTGCAACACCGACTTTGCTGGCATCCGTATGAAGTTGGATTTCAGCTGCCGGATCATAGATTGCAAGCACTGGTCTCTCTACTAATACCTGTTTTAATTTGTTGAAGGCATCAGATTCATTGACACCCCATCGCCACGGAACATCTTTCTTTAGTAGAGCCGTCAAGGGTTGCGCTATTAATGCAAAATCCTTGACGAATCTTCTAAAGAAACTTGCGAGTCCTATAAAACGTCTGACCTCATGAGCATTATTTGGAGGAGGGAATTCAGAAATTGCTCTTGTTTTCGCTGACCCAGGCCTCACACCTTCTGCACCTATTTCATACCCCAAGTAGTCTATTTCGTTGAAAAAGAAATTGCATTTGTTCAACTTTAGTGTTAGCCCACTTTGTGACATTAGCTTAAATACTTCTTCAAGACGATTCAGACCTTCCTCAAAAGATCTAGCCGGTATTAGTATATCATCCATATAAATAAGCGTAAACTCTTTAATGTGCGAACTTTGAACTATTTTGTTTATTGTCCGTTGAAACACAGAAGGCGCGTTCACTAATCCAAACGGCATTCTGTTATATTCATACTGGCCATCCGGGGTTACGAATGCAGTTTTGTCGCGAGATTTCTCTGCAATAGGGATCTGGTAGTAACCAGAAGCTAAGTCGAGGGTGATGAACAGCGTACTACCAGAGAGTCTATCGAGTTGGTCTTCAATCCTCGGCAAAGGATAGTGTTCACGCTTTGTTTTACGGTTTAACGCGCGATAGTCAACACATAACCTCTTTTCGCCGGACTTTTTGTTGACTAAGACTATCGGACTTGCGTAAGGGGAACTAGACTCTCTAATAATATCGCTGTCCAGCATCTCCTGGACCATGTCTTTTACGCGTTGACGCTCTGTGTACGGTAACCTATACGGACGATATACCACCGGTTCTGAATCCGTCAGTTCCAAAACCATCTCAGTAGCAGTTGTAAATCCTAAGTCTTTCAAGCTGGACGAAAATATATTTTTGTACTTACCAAGCAAGTGTAGTAGTCGATGTCTTTCAGCCTCTGATAGTGCATTTCCACAATTAATCGTGTTGTCAAAATTGTCTTCACTAATGTCAGCATAATTAATGTTTAATCTAGCACATACCGAATGACTCCTCGTGATTAGTTCTCCAGTTTTAAAGGTGAGTTCACGGAGACCTATATTTTGTATAAGAACGGTACCTGCACCTTCTTTCAACATGTATTCACCGGGTAACAAGTAATGCTCGCGATCGAAAACCTTTCTTACACTACCGTGGACATAAATTGTACCTGTATATCCACTAGAGCATATAACCGGAACTGGCTTGATCTCGTTAATCTCAAATGAGACTTCATGCACACAAACAAGGGGACATTTTACGGTATCACAATGTTCAGATTTCTGGAAGATGACGTCAGTACCGGTTTTTACAATTTTTATAGTACGTCTCTCTGTAAATGTATGACCTAATAAAAGAGGACAAGGTATAACATGATCATCAACAACCAGAATAGGAACGTTGTGCTCAGTGATTCCTTGTACTTCGACTGTAGCATACAATGATCCGACAGGAAGGTAAGTTATGCTACCTAATCCCTTTAACACAGGACCGTTGACCTCTTGCCACTGCAGCTGTAATCGCTTTGCTTCACTGAGTCGAATCAGGGTACCCTCACTACCTAAATCTACAATACAGCTCAATAGCTGACCGTTGATTTTAATTGGGATTTTGTATTTAAGGCTAGTGTTATAATCACTGTCTACTTTTAAAATATTCTTACTTTTCTCTTCAGCGGTAGTACCCTGCTTCGATTTAGGACAGTTGGCTGTTGTATGTCCTAGCAATTTACAGTTTGCGCAATGCAACTTAGGTTTTGGGCATCGATAAAAGGGATGCCCCTTTTCGTTACAGTTATAGCATGTCATGTTAGTACTTGTCTTTTGGGAATAGTTAGCAGTCTTATCATTTGTCTTGTCATTGTTCGATTGATTATTGCGTCTATCCTTATTTCTAACATTGTCAACGTTTCCTTTGTCTTGGCCTACTTTAATAGACTTTAAAAATTTTAGAACTTGTTCAGGCTCTGAAAATTCTGCACTTTGACCCCCAACTCTGACGTTTCGATCGTCAATACCTGCTAACAGACAGTCCACTGCGCGTTTGCCTGTGATGTCGCACCGGTTTAAAAGATTCATTTTTGAATAAAAGTACAAATCTAAAGGTTCTCCAAAACGTACTCTTTTACTTAGCATTTCGGACAACAATTCCGCGTAATTTTCCCGTGTCGGAAAGGATTCTTGCAATTTTACCTTCCATTCAGTCCAAGAATGGAGCAAGGAAGGCAAACCTTGATACCATGTCTTTGCTATACCTCCTAGCTTAGGCAACGCATAATGGACTACCTGTCTGTCGGTCCATCTATATATTTGAGCACATTCATCGACTTTATTAATCCATATATCTACAGTCTGTTCTTTATTTAACGGGTCAAATTCGGGTATTACGTTTAAAACGGGAAACTTGTCACTATCACCAGTAGACTTAAGATTTTGCATTACATCAAGAAACTTTTGGAAGAACAAACTCTGAACATCATTATCAACAGCATCATTATCTATATTAATTAATCTAGACTTATGGTTGTGTGGTACACCACGGGTGTTCGACCTAGACCTCGACCTCGCTGGAGGAGACTCTCTACGATCTCTAGAATTGTGATATCTTAAATGCTCACGTGACCCAGGTCGTTTTGATGTGGATCTTGATGATCTTCCTCGTGGGTGCCTTGAACGCGAGCGCCGATGTCTGGTGCGGTGCACGCACGGAGAGCGGGATCGTGCCCTTCCTCGTGACTGGCTGCGACTTTCTCTGGAACCAGAGCGTCGACCCCTCGCGCTTTTAGAACGCGTTCGGCGATGACTGACACGGCGCGTGTGTGGTGAGCGAGACCGCGTCCGGCCTCGTGACTTCCTTCGACTGCGAGCTTCTTCCTCAGCCGCACGTGTGACGCAGTGACTGGGTGTTACCACACTTCTGGACTTCGAACGTAAACGTCGATCTTTGTCCATGACGTAACCTCGGCAAAAGAAAATATACCCTATTAATAAAAACTGCTTTAAAAAAATGGTTAAACTTTTTAACCGAAGGTTCAACTTTTTAACCGAAGGTTTAACTATTTAACCGAAGGTTCAACTATTTAACCGAAGGTTCAACTATTTAACCGAAGGTTCAACTATTTAACCGAAGGTTCAACTATTTAACCGAAGGTTCAACTATTTAACTGAAAGTTCAACTATTTAACCGAAGGTTCAACTATTTAACCGAAGGTTCTACTATTTAACCGAAGGTTCTACTATTTAACCGAAGGTACAACTATTTAACAGAACGTTAAACTATTTAACTGAAGGTTCAACTATAAAGTTTAATTAGGCACATAATCACAGTTATACAAGAAATATACATTTAAAGATAGATATTCTGTTATACGCAAACGAACTAAGCATGACATATTGTAATGGTTAAATATACTGCCAAGAAAGTCCCTGCCAAGTATCCAAGTTATAAGTTGTCATTATTGATGATGCAAGGGAAATTCAGGTTGTATAGTTCTCACAGCGCTATCACTCACCACAATGCCATGTCTAAAATATTGACTTGAATACAAGTTTCAAAGAACTACAAGGGAGTGCTAATCAATATCTCTTACCACGGTATCTTGGCTTTTCTTTTTATTAATTACGGAATTAAACCAAGAGAGAAGGAGAAAAAAAAAAGTGTGGGTACTTTAAAAAAACGATGCATAACATAATGTCGCCGTTTGCAGCATTAAAAGACGAATGAAAATATGTGGGTACTTTACCGTCTTTACCGAATAAAAAAAACGATCACGACATAATGCTGTTTGCAGCAAGAGGAAAAAAAAAAATATAATCACTTAGAAATACTCTTATTAAACAGGTTGGTACTCACGTTTCTTTTCCAATTTGTGGGCGTCACTGCTCAGATCCCACTTCGGAGCTATGGCGACACTTTACCATGAACTCGGGAAAGTGGCAGGATTATCAATTGAAACACTTCGAACATAAATCACTTGGTATATTCTGGATTACGTTACAGAACAGAATACAATATTTAGGTCTATGCCTCACGACGACTCAATAATGAACTAAACTCAATTTAATCTACCTCCCCACAACAAGTCTCTCTTTCCCTTCCCACAGTCGCTATTCTCGTGATCGGCTAAGGCGTTCGACAATCTCCGGTTGACGACGCCAAAGCCGATACCGGAAATTAAAAATTAATTATCAATAAAATCACTAATAATGTTATATAAAATCATAAGTTAATGCCAAAAAATATTATTAAATTAAGATAAGATTTTACTAAATTATAACACTTGCTATAATTGGGTAGGGCCAACCATGACACTCACACATACAACGGCACCGTTTACGTACACAAACCATGCATGTGGTGATTGCGACGCGTTTGCTTCATACATATTAGAGTGTCCGGGTTGTGCTACGGGTGGTGCAGAATTTATCTATTATTAAATTGAATGTTTCTCCAGTAGCTGTTCCATATTGATTGATACAAAGCAAGTGCATATATTCTAACTACGTCTTTCACCTCATTATCGCGTGAGACGACCTTCCAAAATGCTCTCAACAAGCAATAAAAACTACATAAAACTGAGTAAAAAATACATAAAAGCTACGACACTGGTAGTAAAGTGTAGAGATTATTTTCATAACGCTGGTGACTCTTTCTAAAAATATGTTTTATTTGGTATTTTGTCTGGAATAGTAGCAAGTGTAAGACGGCCCCCGATAATCGATAACACATGGACCGATAACATTTAAGCGGTCGCAGGAAGCCGAATGGCAAACAGTGTCATGGTTCTCTTTATCGATGATGTTTGTTCCAGTATCGCTGAGTGGCGCCCCGCGCCGCAGCCGCCGCACGGTGGCGCCGGCGCCGGGCGGCGAGTCCCGCCCGCTCACGCGCTACCTGCCCGTCGACAGGGACGACTTCGACCTGCGCCGACACGTCGAGTCCGCAGGTACACCCACCACCTCGCCTAACCCACAGACTTCACCTAGCTTTAAGACGTTTCAAAATAAATCATTTTTGACTTTGACTTTGACTCACTTACAATTTAACCCACAGACTGATTTCATGCACAGTCCAACTTCATCCACAGTCTGACAGACTGATTTCATGCACAGTCTTACTTCATCCACAGTCTGACAGACTGATTTCATGCACAGTCCAACTTCATCCACAGTCTGACAGACTGATTTCATGCAGTCTTACTACATCCATAGTCTGACAGACTGATTTCATGCACAGTCTTACTTCATCCACAGTCTGACAGACTGAATTCATGCACAGTCCAACTTCATCCACAGTCTGACAGACTGATTTCATGCAGTCTTACTACATCCATAGTCTGACAGACTGATTTCATGCACAGTCTAACTTCATTCACAGTCTGACGTTAATAACAGTCCGATTACATTCGAAACCTGGCTTAACCCACAGTCTAACTTTATTTACGGTCCAACATCACCCACAGTTTGATTTCATCCACAGTTCAATCCAGCTTCACCCACAGTTTATCACTTCAACCATAGCCCGACTTCAACCATATTGATTTTATCCACGAAAAGTTGTAGAGTTCTTTGTGATAGAACTCTTCAGGAGAAGAACTACCTTACCTATTTCTGCAGCCAAACAATAATGTTCGCATTGCTCTGATGCCTTACTCTTGAATCCAATGACAATTACGATCCAATCCCACTTTCTATTTTCTGCTGTCAAATTTTTGTATTCTTGAAAACAAGGTTGAATTTGGCGCTTGGTTTGCTGTCAAAAGTACGAAACGTCATATTCCAATAATTGTCCAATACCGATCGCTTTCAAGAGTAAGGCCCCTGGTTCGAAGGGTGTTTCATTAGATCTACGTCTCAAGAGTGGCTACGCGTATATATCTGATGCTACAGTGACCGCTTACCATCAAATGGACCGTACGAGTTGCCACTTACGTAGAATCTTATATATAAAAATAAATTACTGTGCGTTAGTCTCGCTAAAACTCGAGAACGGCTGAACCGATTTGGCTAATTTTACTATTGAAATGTTTGTAGGAGTCCAGGGAAGGTTTAAACTGTGAGAAAATATACAGGGTGTAAGATTTGCTAAAAAAATTAAAAAATTACGTGAGTGAGACCGCGCCGGGTCTACTAGTAAATAATAAAAAAAACATACCCCGACGGTAACATTAGAGTGCGGATCAAGATGTACATTATCCGGCAGGTCATCAGATCTAGGTATCACTAAACCACAGACTGCCTTCACCAGTCCCCCACAACCTAACTTCACCCAAGCAGTAACGTCTCGGGGTGATGAGCGCAGTGCAGTGCCACGCAGAACTTAAAAACTTCAAGCTTTGGGTGGCACTGCATCTGTTATGATCAAAAATAAAATGAAACCTGCCTCTACCTACCTGTATTTTCATTGTTCCATACAAAATGTTCTTTCTTCGGTCTGTTCTTTGTACTTGTGTGTGTCAAATAAAAGCATTTCATTTCATTTTTTTCATTTCATTTCATCTACAAATATTTGTTCCGGGTGTTCTGGGTATTTTCTATATAAAATAAAAAATATCTATCTATGTATTGTATTGTATTAAGTATATATCAGTCATCTAGTACCCATAATACAGCTCTGTTTAACAGCAGCTTACCTTGGGGCTAGATGATGCTGTGTAGATTGTCCAGCATTATTTATTATTTACAGTCCGATTTCACCCACAGTCCGGTGGTAACATAAGAACACAAGTCAAGATGAATAACTGGTACATTATGATGCAGGTCATCAGATCGAGGTGTGCCCCTACGTGTCGGTGACGTCAGGCTCGTGTCGCGGGTACCTGCACAAGCTGGGCGCCAAGTTCCACACCTGGTCCAAAAGGTAACCATTCTTTTAATTTTCATTTTTATTAAATACCTATCTACTTAAATTAAGTAAATACTTATTAAAATTAATTTAAAGCAATACTAAGTTAAGTGTTTTGTTTTCTTGTTATATTAATACTTATTGTAATATAGGTAGAATTAGTAAGTTGAAGTGGCAATGGGCAGGCCATATAGCTCGCAGAACCGATAACCGTTGGGGAATAAAGGTTCTTGAGTGGCGACCACGAACTGGAAAACGAAGTGTAGGACGGCCCCCCACTCGATGGACCGATGACATTAAAGCGGTCGCAGGAAGTCGGTGGATGGTGAAGGCCCAAAATCGATCGTCATGGCGCTCTTTGGGGGAGGCCTATGTCCAGCAGTGGACGGCTATCGGCTGATATGATGATGATGAATATAGGTAGGAGGTACTCATTAGTTAAGAAATGTAAATATTTTTTAAAGTTCTTGTATAACGCATTGGATGTCTTCTGTAATGTTGTACATACGGTTAATAAATTGAATTAAATTGATGTGAATTTAAGATAGACCCCCCCCCCCCCCCTTGGCTTGACCTTGGAACAGAACACAGAACAGATATTAGTACTACGTACAGAATGGCCACTCCCTACCTCCCACCGGTTGTACTTACCCCACCCTGGTCGCGAGTTTGCCGGCACTGAAGCTGAGGGCTAAGGCACGCGTTTATTTTTATTTTGTGTAGGTCCAAGCGCGCGCATGCCAGAGCGAGCGAAAGTGTGCTCGCTCTTGCTATATTTGGGTGGGGCCAACCTTGACACTCACACATACAACAGCACCGTTTACGTACTTTTACAATGGAAATCGGATTAGTATTTAAAAAAAAAAAGACTAATTTTAAATAAATAATATACCTACTTTAATTTGATTGTTTTTACACTGTTTTACATGACATTTAGAATAGTAATTGAATTTTGATATATTTAAGTCTGGTTCCGTCAAGAACCAAGCCGGGACTGATTGAGACTGCTGGCTATAAGTGCAGACATGCAGTTTTAGCCAGCTTATTAGGCATTTAAACTGACAAACGAGGGTTATAACAGTACACAAACTACATTATAATTGCGACGTGTTTGCTTCATATTTTATTGAGTGTCCGGGGTGTGACCTTGACACACTATGTCCGAATCGAATTAAAATTTACGGAAGACCAGAGCCAGAGAAGACAGCACCGGTGATCTAGTGGTAGTAACCCCGCCTTCCGATCCCTAGGTCGTGGGTTCGAATCCAGTCGTGCACCAATGGATTTTTCTTTTCGCAAAATGTATGTGCGCAATGCCAGTGCTCTTACGGTGAAGGATAACATCACCAAAATATTTTGGATTGATCGTAAAATGTGTCATTGTATCGAAAAAATAATTCTTTCAAATATAAAATCCTATTCTTTAGTTTTTCTAACATTTTAAAATAAAAGACATTTTTCCAAACAATCCAGAACTCTGATAGCAGAACGCAATTTTTTTTGTTTTTTTTTGCAGGTGGTTCGTTTTCGATCGGGAGTCGAAAACGTTCGTTTACTACTGGGACAAGAGTGAGAAAAAACCTCGAGGTGGAGCTTACTTTCAAGTAAGTACTGCTTCACTTCTGACTCCACACCGGACCCCCTGTGTATCGGGAACTACGAATAGAAATCTCAAAAAAAGCTAGGAACCCAGCCGAGTTTGTTGCCAGATTCTTCTAGGCTGGGCCCGTGGAACTGCCGTAAATTCACCTAGCTCTACGACGTTTCAAAATGATCCTTGTGATATTATTGAATAAATATATTTTTACTTTACTTTACTTTAGAATTGTTTACTTGACGACCGGTGTGGCGCAGCGGGCGAAGGTCTGCCTGCGACGCGGAGGTTGCGGGTTCGATTCCCGCCGCGGGTCAAATTTTTGTACGATCTACAAATATTTGTTCCGGGTGTTCTGAGTATTTCTATGTACTTATAATAAAAAAAAAAACAGTTTTTTTTTATTGAGCACTGATGGTCTAGTGGTTGGGACCGTCGTGGGTTCGAATTCGGTCGTACAGCATTGGATTTTTCTATTCGAAAAATGTATGTGCGCAATGCCAGTGCTCATACGGCGAAGGAAAACATCGTGAGGAAACCGACATGTCCAAGAACTAAACATTCGAAAGACATGTGCCAGCCACCAATCCGCATTGGTTCCGCGTGGTGTTTTAATACCCAATCACTCTCGCCCGAGAGTAGGCCAGTGTCCCAGCAGTGGGAACATTAAAACGCTGTCATGATAATGATGTTTTTTTTATAATTATTTCTCCCACAGGTAATAGAAGAAGTATATCTAGACCACGGCAACACGTCCAAATCGCCGAGCCCTCAGACCACGTTCATAGTGAAGACGCGGCAGAGACGCTACTACCTCATGGCGCCGTCCGGCGAGGCCGCTAGAATCTGGATAGACGCTATATTTACCGGCGCACAGGGGTATACTGAATACTTGGAATGAATAAATTAGTTAAAGAGGGTAGTCAAACTATGAACTACTCTATATAAGGGTAGTCAAAAAAAAACTTTGAATTAAAAAAAACTTGAATTTTAACAGCAAATGTTGTTCTTATAAACACTAGCGACCAGCCCTGTCTTTGCACGGGTTAAACTTCACAAATAAGTTCGTAGCAGTGGTCACTCTTGTGACGGAATCAATAGACGCCCGGTAGCCTCTGTCATGGCCTAACAACAATGACAGTAGTCAAATTTTGCATTAAAAACATTGAATTTTAACTGCAACTACTGTTTTTATAAGCACTAGTGATCCGTTCTGGCTTCGCACGCTGCTTAAACTACACGTATAAACCTCTTGAATCAATTTATCTGTTGATAGTGATAGAGCTCGTCCGGGGAAGGACTACCACCATACCTATTTCTGCCGCCAAGCAGTAATGCTCGCATTGCTGTGTTCCGGTGTGAAGGGTATGGTTTCTGGTGAAATTACTGGCACATGAGTCTTTCGATCTTAGCCTCAAGGTGGCAACCCACGATACCTCTGGTATTGCAAGCGTCCATAGGCTGCGGTAACCGCTTACCATCTTGTGGGCGGTACGCTTGGTTGCTACATCAGTTGTATATAAAAAAAAAGTTTCAGACGGACAGACGGGGCGGGAAGCTTTTTATATAATATGTAAAGATAAAAGTGATTTAGGTATTAGCTGGATGCTATACAGAATATTTGAAGTAAGGAAATAACATGAGGGTAGTCAAGATTTTGAATAACAACTGATATTGTAACGGTGGTTCAAATAAAAGGTGTTAGAGAGTTGGTATAGTCGCTATAATTAAAAAAAAAATATGCTGGTAGTAAGATGAAATTAGTTATCTTAATAATGAAAGTTTGCGTCGAACGGTTAAGCCCTATTCAGATAAACTTTAGAATACCGCCTATGTACGCGGTATCGTTTCGTTTTTACTCCGAAAAGCCGTACGATTGAAACGGACCGACGGATTGCTACCCAAAACAGCAGAGCGAATACCGCTTGTATTTGAATAGACCAGTTTTAATTTTAATTTACTTATTTGTAGCATACGGGAAATAAAATTTATCTTTTATTCAATGTGCTTTGTTTAAAGTCAATTTGTTTACCATTTTTTATAGAAACTTTTGAGGGTAAAATCTTACAATTTGTGTTTTTTAATAAAAATAACACAAATATTAAATTAACCATGGTTCTTAATTCGGCTCTAGCATTAAGTTAGAGGTCCTTGAATATAACTGGACCGATTTTGTGACAGTGAAGCAATACTGTTGTATACATTACTTATAATAAATCTAGCGACCCGCCCCGGCTTTGCACGGGTATTTAAACTATAGGTATAACCTTGAATCACTATCTATTGATGAAAACAGCATTAAAATAACACAAATATTAAATTAACCATGGTTCTTAATTCGGCTCTAGCATTAAGTTAGAGGTCCTTGAATATAACTGGACCGATTTTGTGACAGTGAAGCAATACTGTTGTATACATTACTTATAATAAATCTAGCGACCCGCCCCGGCTTTGCACGGGTATTTAAACTATAGGTATAACCTTGAATCACTATCTATTGATGAAAACAGCATTAAAATCTGTTGCGTAGTTTAAAAGATCTAAACGTATCACTCTCGCCTGAGAGTAGGCCAGTGTCCCAGCAATGGGAACATTAGAAGGCCGTCATGATTATGATGAAGCGTACATACATACGTAGGGACAGACGGCGGGAAGCGACTATGATTTATACTATGTATAGATTATAGCTATATTAACAAAAGTAACTTCGGTTATGCCAAGCCATAAATGCTCTAAACAGTATATTTAAGTGCCTATAGAGTAATGCACTTTACAATACAATTAATCGTATCTTTTTCACTTAAAACGGGATATTTACAATGATTTGTGAGTTTTATTGATTCCCGATTCCCGTTCTCCCGTGATCATGGTGCATGTAACTGCGCCGAAATATCGGGAATCAATAAAACTCACAAATCATGGTAAATATCCCGTTTTAAGTGAAAATTATGTTAATAACCATGATAGTTTTAAAAACTAAATCGTATCTTCTTTGTGAAAAATTTTATATAAGATGCTTTGCATAGGTAAACTTATTTTTATTATTATTCTAACCTATATACCTCTGAGCAAAAATCTCAAGGATTTCCACAAGTGAAGTAAGGTGAAATAAGTGGAATAAATGAACTCAAGAATTAAAGCATGTATGTGGATAAAGTGGAAATAATTAGTATTCTGTTCACCTTGGAATATAATCATTTATATGAACAATGAATTCTTTTTTTTTTATATATTTGTATAATAAAACAGAAACCGTTAGTCAACAATAATTTATCAAACTACTGAGACTTTTTCCCAATAGTTCAATCAATCTCAGAATTATCTCATAACTAAAGACAAGGCTAAAATTTATGCTGTTTTTTTATTGTAGTTCACATGCGTCCCACCCCGCCTTCGAACGGCAAACTATAATTAACCTTCTCTTTTGAAAAACTCTTACAAGTGATGAAAACCGCATGAAAATCTGTTGCGTTGTTTAAATAAGAAAGCTTTTTAAATACATACAGATATTCAGACGGCGGGAACATTATTTAAATTAAACTTTTTTTTAATCACAACTATGTAAAGATTAGAAAAGGATGGCAATAGTTTTAGAATAAAATTCGTTTTATTAAAACTAAAATTGATGGTATAATATAATGGTTATGATAAAACGTGTATATGTAATACGTGTATATGTATTACGTGTATATGTAATACGTGTATAATATTATAGCAAGTCAGTCCCATTGAGCATGTTAATGCACGTTTTTAGAATGTTCAATTTTGATTTTGATTGTTTTGATTTGATTTGATTTTTGCTTCCTGTTAACTTTATTTGAAGTCTAAACGAATTGATTTAGTACCTAAAGTTTAATATATTGTAGCTATTGAATGTAGGTATATAAAATAATTATTGTATGAGCAGCTAGTTTTAATATAATGGAATTGATGAAATAAGACAATACAAAAGTGCCAATTGAAAAACACAATATATTTACTGTCAGCCATATTCAGGAGATGGCGGCACTGGTAAGGCTATTGTTGAATTAAATACTTACTTAAATCAGGCAATTTTATGAAATATGTAATCAGATTTTATTGGTGCCTTTTTAAAGACTGAAATATATATACAAAATAAATATGTGAATAGTTATTGCCAGGATTAAAAAGAAGTACCTAAGTAGATGTTTAGCAACACTTTTTGTACGTAACTTTGAGTAAATTAATTTACATACTAGCTTCAAAGTTTAGAAACCTCAAATCTATTGGTTTTACCTTTTTTTTTTAAGTTTAGAAACCTCAAATTTATTGGTTTTATCTTTATTTAAACTATTTTTTTTTTTAAACTGTAAGTAATGAATGGTTTTGGATGTTACATAAATATGTGTAGAAAACAAAAACATAGTGCATAATCACTTATTTAAATTAGTCTGTATTGCATTTACAGAATGACTAATTTTGCATGAAATGAGTTGTGATGAAAGTATTGATTCATAATGTTACCATTTTATAATTTAATAATTAGCGTTGTTTTTAACGCTGGCAACTTGTCAATTAGGAATCTGTGTTGTGCTAGTTATAAGTCCAATTACAGCTTAGTGTTTCCAACTAAATGTCATTTCTCTGTAAAACACAGTTTAGTTGGCAACACTGTATTGGGCAAAATTTAAATATAACATTCAGTGATTACTATTGGCAGCTTCAATGTTGTCAACATTATAATTTGAGTACAAACTTAAATGTGTACCCAGTGGTTTAAGTAATTTTAGCAAGCATCATGTATTTTAGTTAGTTTTTACTTGTGAAATGGCTGATACCAATTTTAATTTAGAATAAGGTCACAATATAATGTATTAACCAGGCGAAATAAAGTTTATTGTATGAAAATATGTTTTATTTTTTAAATAACAACTTTTTAACATCATACACAATGAAAATAGTTTATAATAGGACCTATATCTTACTTTACATTGCTAGATTCCTAGGTGTTAATTTGGGTAGCCAACTGGTTAGGTAGATAGAGAAGAATCATACTATTTCTAGGCAGGTAGTTATAAAAGCAGTGTGTTGGTTGTCTAACAAGTTTTAAACCGTATCCTGGCTTCCAGAAACTCCCATCTTTGAATACAGAAGGTCTAATACAATATTCATCAGGTATTTTTTTTATACACACCAGCCAAATTATTCCTAGGTACTTTTTAGTACTTTTTCCACTTGCACAAAAGTGAACTTAGTAATGACTGTCCAAAAGCTTAGTCATCAAACTCATAAATATTTTCAAGAGACAAAAATATTGAGTCACATAGGAATTTACCTACAGATAAATGCCATATAAAATAAATGCCCAGGCAATAAAGTAATTTAAACATTTTGGTCTGGGGGCTAATTATATCAGACTCTGTTTTATCTTGATTTTACAAATCATTATGTTATAAACATTATATTATCTAGATAAAAACTGGTCCATAAAAATAGTTAAACCTTTATAATGTCTGCCAGTTTGTTGAAGAAAATGTCAGCTTGGACACTGAACTGAGAACAATAGAATAGTTGAAGATCCACATCAAACCAAACAGCACAGCAAACAGTACATCTGTTAATGAGTCAAGGATATTATATTTAGTATGATTAAGTTTAGTTAGCCGGTAATAATTGATTAGCAGGGAAGTTCAAATACACTTTGGTTTGAAACAAAAAAGGCCTTGTGGTTGTGGTGTTAGAAAACAAATTAGTGCTTTCAATATAAAAAGTATAAATCAAACTCCATCCAAATAGTAAATTAGGTTTGTACGAGTCATTAATTGGCCAACTCTGGTGTTGGAGTCAATAGGCCACCTGAAGGCCTAACAACGATAGAGTTAAAAACTGTACAAAATATAAAAGTAATGAGAAAAACACCCTTTTTTAATGAAAATTAATACATAAGTTTGCTTCATTATTGAATAATTAAAATACCTACTTTAATGAGAAGATTTTTTGATGCAAGTATTATGTAAATCAAAATGCATAAGAGGCCTATATTTTTCAGGGTATTTCGTACATGTAAAGAAGTACACAAAGAAAATAGGAGGACACAGCGCAAAGATAAAAAAAATACATAGGTAGGTATAGTTCTCTCGACGGATCTAGGCTTCCGTGAAGTTAGCCGTTTGTGATGCGCAAAGACAATATACTTAGCTCCATAGCGCATCGAAACGGCTAACTTCACGGAAGCCTAGATCCGTCGCGAGAGAACTATAGGTAGGTACCTACTTATGTTTATATATGCGGAAGTCGCTTGTCTCACTGGTGTTTTTTAAAAGGATACGGACTGTAACCTTTTCCCAGGGCTCCACCATATACAGCTCCGTCGCCATGAGGTAGCGAACGTACCAGTAGCTGAAGAAGTTCTGGATCTTCTTGATCAAATCCATTTTAATGTTTTCCTTGATTATTCAGGTTGTGAAAAACGTGCGACCACAGCCGAAATTCCAGTTGAAATCTGTGAAATAAAGGAACCAGATGAGAGTTAAATTTATGCGTAAAATATCTAGTTTCTATGGTTTGCACAAGACAAAACAAACAAAACATTGCTTGCCTATATAATTATTTTCAAGAAGTCGCATCGCGAGTTGATCGCGAGACTATATAGTAGAGTAGCGATGGCAATAATCGAGAGAAACTACTCGAGCTGCTCGATTATATTTGCTAGCTTTAATCGAACCACTCGAGCTGCTATCTGTGCTGCTATGCCACAGAGTTCTATTGCTATGAAGAAAAAGAAGTGGCATTTGTCACAGTGACTTTCGATGTAGACTGACACTAACGTGGGTACTGTTAATCAAATGTCATGTCAACAGTTGGTGTTTCCCCATGGTGTTATTAAGTTGTGGACACTTTTATTTTCTTTAGCAGTTTTTAATTTATAATAGGTACTAGCGGTTGCCCGCGGCTTCGTTTATAGGTCGATTCATATCTGCAGGCATTGAGCTCGTCAGACAAGTGCGTATTATAAACCTTCCTCTTGAAACGGTGAATACTGCATTAAAATCTTCAACGTAGGTAGTTTAATATATCTAAATGTATATTCATACATGCAGAGGGGCATCAAAGACACAACGGTGTAAAGTTAAAGATGTTTACAATACCTACCTACTGAAATATTTTCAAAATATAAATAAGTAAGTAGGAAATATAGAACCAACTATTAGATAAAATTTGTTAACTAACTTATTTGGGTTTGTTTGCTTACAAACACATAATTTAGGTACTTAGTAACTATTCAGTCATAATGGTCCTTACCTATGTTTTGCTTAAATTCCGTTTGTTATTTGTTATTTAATGCCACTTGTCGCAACGAAAATTTACAAATGTTAATGGCAATATTTGTTACAAAATGTCCGACAATAATCGCGGAACAAACGATTTGGAATCTTCATGTTGCAAAAAAGCAAAAATCAACAATGAGAATGGAAATGGTGCGAGTGAAACTCAATTGCAATTAGAAGACTTTATTGTGGAAAAAATACTAAGCAATAATACGAACAGGAAAATTGTTTTCATACAAGGAAAGTTCAAAGACAAGAGTGGCGTGGCTTTGGTTATTTTGGAGAAAAATGCCTTTTCGGAAGAAGAATTAAATGAAAATGGTTACTTTTCGTTAGAAACCAAACTACAGAAGTTCTTCCAGAACGATATTTACGGGAATTTCGAGTGTTTTCCACGATCCGCGATCAATGGTGAGTGGTATTATATTTAAGCGCGTCTTGAATAGCGCCCTAACTTTCCTTAGTCGCTTACTTTTAAAATTCTTGCGAAGCATTCAAGGCTGAGACGAACGATTAGTCACTTTTCCGTCTTCGCTTCACAGGACTACAATTTATATTCGTAATGTGAGTTAATAATATTATTTTAATGTACAACAGTTTGCAGTTTGTTAAATTATAAGGAAATTACATAGGTTTTCATTCGCAAATCAAAATCGAAATTACGTCATTTGAACATATGTTGCGGTTTTTAAGGTTTCTTTTGTTCTGATTTCTACTGTTAAATAATATTAAAAAATTAAAAAAGAACTTACTTACTTACTTTAATAAGATACTTAAGGTCCATTTACACAGTTTAATAATTGCCTTGTTAAATTAATTTTATCTCAAGACATATGTTTGACATTTTGCTCTGATAACAATTTAACAAAGCAATTCTTGCATGCAATTTATTAACCGTACTTGTTTACGTAAGTTTATTGATGTAAGATGTAAGTTTTATGATTTTTACTGAACCAACCATGTAAATGGGCCTTTAGCATACCTACGAAATTTACAAAGAAAATTGACACCTCAGTTCTGCTGAGAAAAGCACAATCATGTTTTTCACCCCTGCTAACAGCTGATTCACCTGTCAGTTCAATGTTAGTAAATATTGCATCTTGAGTTTGACTAGAGTATAAAAATCTAAATTAAATTGGTGGTAGGTATATAATGTATACTCTTCCAGGAGTGAAAACCACCATAATATACCCGGCTACAGAAAAGCACATTGCCAAGTTCAGCCAGCAGATTGTTCACATAGTGCAGGAGACTCCGCAGCTATATGAGACTCTAACCCTGCCGCATATTGAGAAAGAACAGTTCACTCTTGAGGTAACTGGACTTATTGATAACTAGCTGATGCCCGTGACTTTTGGAATAAAAAGTAGCCCATTTCCTATTCCCAGTCATCATCTATGTTTTAAATTTCATTCACATTGGTTCAGTGGTTGTCGAGTTATATAGGAACAAGCATCCAAAGTTGACTGACAAATTTACTAAAGCATGACTTTGCAAAAATCTATTTTTTAACAAAGTTTGTTCCAAAAAATGTTCATGCATGCAAATCGTTTTTTTGAGATAAAGGGTGGAGATAGAATTTACTTTTTTGATTGAAATTGGGTCCCACTTTTTTCAATTTGGCATGAAAAATTGTTTGAACAAAATTGTATAGGTACTTAGATTAGATATGTAGCTTAGAATTTGCATGCTATATAATTTTATAAAAGATAAGCTATAGAAACCTAACCTGTTGTGACCTTGAATAAGTTACGATGAACACATCAGATTTTATGAGACTTTTGAGACAACACCAAAACACTTTATGAAATACAATGTTTCATGGCAACATTGATAAAATTTACTCCACATTTAGACTTCTTTAAGCTTCTCATCTTCGATTCCAGTGGGTGTACAACATATTAGAAGGCAAGAGTGAGCAAGACAGGATCATACACAACAACAAGTGTGAAAGAGAAGGGTTTGTGCTACTCCCAGACATCAAGTGGGATGGGGTGACTAAAGAAACCCTGTACCTACTAGCGATTGTAAGACAGAGAGGCATCCGGAGTTTAAGGGACTTGGGGACGAGTCACCTGCCTTTGCTTAGGCGAGTGCGGGACGAGGGAAAGGTTTGTAATGTTTATTCATTAAATAAGTCTTTTGGAAATTGATGGAACTATAATGTTAGTAAAGGGGAGGCTAAAATACTAGTAAAGAAGAGGGAGGGGGGGGGCTAGAATACTATTAAAGAGGGGGGGTAGAAGGGCCTCCCCCTTACTAGCATTCTTCCAAATAAATAATGCTAGACAATCCACACAGGATCATCTAGCCCTAAGCTAAGCAGACCTTGTGTTATAGGTACTAGATGACTGATATACTTAATACAATTCAAAGATAGATGTAGCCCGTTTTTTCGGCACGCGAGGTACATACACTCACTCATTCTACTCAAATATAGTTCTGTGGAAAATACCTATAACACCCGGGACAAATATTATTTGCAGATCTTCCAACATTTGTCCCAAGGTGAGAATCGAACCCGCAACCTGCTTCGCATGCGGACCTTCGCCCGCCGCGCTACATTAGTCGTCAAATTGCTAGTAAGGGGCATGAATACTAGTAAGGGGAAGAGGACAAGAATGCTAGGGAATGCTAAGGGAGAGAGGGGCGAGAATGCTAGTAAGGGAGAGAGGCGAGAATGCTAGAAGGGGGGGGGGCAAAAATGCTAGTAAAGAGGTGGAGGCGAGAATTCTAGTAAAGGGGAGGAGGTTAGAATGTCTGGAAGGAGTTGGCCGTGGTCTGGCCAGTGCGTCGTGGCGTGTTTTTCATACGGTGCACAGAACACAAACAAAGGTCTATTATAGTCCTATACCCAGCAGTGGGTGAAGTCGGGCTGTGGATGATGATGACTTTAAAGTAAATGAAAAAACCAAAGCCAGCACTGATTCACTTTTATGTTTTTTTTATGACAGACACCATTTTAAATTTTACGTGGTATTAGATGGGCGGGCTAGAGCACCGGTCTAGTGGTAGTGACTCCGCCTTCCGATCCCAAGCTCGTGTTAAAACCCGGTCGTGCACCAAGGGATTTTTATGTTCGAAAAATTTATGTGCGCAAACCCAGTGCTCTCATACGCTGAAGGAAAACATCGTGAGGAAACCGGCATGTCCAAGAACTATAAATTCTAAAGACACGTGCCATCCACCAATCCGCATTGGGTCCGCGTGTTAGATTAAGAACCAATCACTCTCGTTTGAAAGTAGGCCAGTGTCCCAGCTGTGGGAACATTTAAAGGCTATCATGATGATGAGATGGGCGGGATTCGATCCCGCGTTTTTTTTGCTGACCTTGGCCGCTTGGCTTCCAATCGAATACTAGCTCCGGTTGCATATTTTATTTAAATTATGCCGTAAATCAGCATAGGCGATACTTTGATATTCAAATCTACCGTTTCTTTTCCAGGAAAAGATCCTAGAGAAATACAACATTCCAGGCAGCCAGCTACGTATCTACTTCCACTACCAGCCTTCATTCTACCACCTGCACGTCCACTTTACGTATCTACGTCACGAAGCGCCGGGCATCTATGCAGAGAAAGCCCATTTACTCGATACAGTCATTGACAACATCGAAATAATGGGAGATTACTACAAAAAAACCACCCTCCCTTTCACTATCAGAGAAATGGACAACATCTTCAATTTATACGAAACTAATGGTCATGTTCAACGAATCAAGAATATAACATAGTTGATACATAACTGGACTCGAAAATGCTGATTAAAAGTGTTTTTGTCGAGCTACGGGCTCGGTTGAGAAGTTGCAATGTGTTTATAACCACAGGTATTAGTTTAAGCAAGAGTTGCAACTTAAAAGTTAGTATACAAAGTAATTGCATTGTTGTTAATTACTACAGTGATGGTGAAAAGAAAAGGAGGGATAGTCTATCCTCGATTGAAAGTCTATCAGATTGCTCGGAAGATGAGTCCTCAATTGAAGTGACCTCAATAATTCCTATCCAAGAGTTCTGTCAGATTATTCCAAACTCTATGTCCTGTCTTAAAATAGATAAGGATACTATATCATTCAGGCTTTTAACTGAACCGGAAAATGGCGGCAATTTTTATAAAGAGTTGCTAGCCCCTAAAACAAATGAAAATTCTACGAATTCCACTAAGTGTAATATAAAAGTCAATGTTACTGTGGGTAGTGATATTATAATAAATTGTGGGAACTGTTCCAATGTCATATCAAATGATGCTATAAAATTTGACCGTGTTCTAGAATTGCCTTCGGAAAATATAGATATGGCTGAGTGGTTTTGCCACGGCCATTGCCACGGGAACGCAGCACAAAACGAAATAGCTTTGAAGCCAAGCAAAATGGATTTTCTATACAGGCTTACGTACTTTGTAATTAATAACAGTCTTCTAAACGAGAAAACTAATAAGTTTAATACTAAGAGAGATTTATATCATTGTAATCGGTGTTTAGCTTGGTTGGGGTTGAAAAACAAAGATATGACAAAGCTTTTCAACTCTGAGATTGCGATTCAACAAGATAACGTAGAAAAACGTGTGTTTACATACAAATCATCTACTGGAATAAAATCTACAGATGATTTTATTTTCACTGTTGAAAGTATGCTAAAAGAGTTTGATCTAGGCTTACAATATACAATAATGTGTAAATTAGTTCTAGAATGCAATATTTCCGCTGTAAAGAAGCAATATTTACTTATTTGGGTGATTGATAAGGAGTTGCAAGTTTTGAAGGAAAAAAAACTAATTATTAATGAGAAAATTGAATTGCAATCTAGCTCGGTGACCAAACTTCTGTATAAAATTGAGCTATCTTTGAATGAAGAAGTGGAATCGTGGTTATCAGACCCTGCTGTGGTCTCCACAGATATATCGAAAAGCATGTTCAATAGTGGTATTGAACATTTACAAAGCATGTCGTTAAAAGTTCCAGAATCCTTCCGTCAGACAAACGGGTATTTTGTAAGCTATTTGAAAGTTTGAATAAAAATTTCTCAATCATTTTCTGCGTGTTTCTTATTACACTTTCCTATTTGTAGGTTGGGTAAGTAGGTACTCTCCGTTACTCAGAAGAGGGTAGTCAGAGGTGGCATGTCTAAACATTATGGTTAGTTGTCACGTTATTATAAACCATAATTAAATAAATAATGCACACAGCATCATCTAGCTAGCCATTAATACAATACATAGATTTTTTATACGTAGAAAATACCCAGAACACCTGGAACAATCATTTGTCCCGAGGCGGGAATCGAACCCGCAACCTCCGCGTCGCAGGCGGACTTTCGCCCGCCGCACCACATCGGTCGTCAAAATTATTAAACCATTGCAATCCATTAAAAGTAAAATAACAGAAATAGGTAGAAGACTTCATGACATGCAATATTATTTATTATAAACCTGTAGTGTCCCACTGCAGGGCAAAGGCCTCCCTTCTCTCTTTCCATACCTCTCTGTTACCGGCTAGTTGGGACCACTCTTTGAGGTATACATCAAGTTCGTCCCTCCATCTCCTTCTGGGCCTTCCACGCGGCCGTCGCCCGTTTGGAACCCAAACTGTGGTAGCTTTTGCCCATAGTTCCTCCGGCATTCGGCAAACGTGTCCAGCCCAGTCCCACTTCAATTTGGCGGATTTTTGAGCTACGTCAGTTATCTGAGTTTTGGAGCGCAGAATTGAATTCTTGATTTGGTCTGTTAGCCTGACTCCAAGAATGCTGCGCTCCATAGCTTGTTGACAAACGCCGAGGCGAGATTTTTGAATATTGGTGAGTGACCAAGTTTGTGCACCGTACGTAAGGATGGGGAGAATGCACATGTCCATGAGTTTTCGTACAATATTGCAATTTATTAAATCATCAGTTTATATTTAAGTAGGTTTATACAATCTATTTAAAATACTTACTTTTCTCATATCTAGGTACAGTATAATTATTTCCACCTATAACCATAATATCAATATGTTACTTATTAGGTACCTACTAAAGTAGATGTGAGATAGTATAAATTTCATCCACCCTAGGTTTATCCATGACAATTTTGCTTTTTAGCTTATTACTGAAGTTCAAAATTGAAAAATACAAAACAACTGGTGAACGATTTAAAGAAAATCAACTTGTTATGTAAATAAATAATTATTCATTTTATTTTCGCAACACATCTCAAGAATATAGCAACCGTTAAAACTGCTTTAATTAATTCGTGCAAGTCAGTGGCCTAATTTGGTGACGGAATAAAACACCCGGAAGAATCTGTCATGGCCTAACAACTTAGAAAAAGCCAGAATCGACTGCTTATCCTGCCCTCTGAAGCACGGAAGAGCTCAGTTGAAATTGCCATTGGCGATCAAGATTAAGTACCTACCTACTACAATGTCTCATGGTGTTTTGCAAATGGTTATTGTAGGAGTGCATGTGATTGCCTCAATAGGTGGCTTTCCAACCTTTTTACTGAAGCTTTCTGAAAGTTTTATATGAACTTTTAAATGATTTTTCAAGCCGTGTCCTGTTGTATACGCCTTGTCGCATTGTTTACACGCGTACGGTTTTACCCCCGTGTGAACCCTTAAATGTCGCTGTAAACCACCACCTTCTGTGAAAGATTTGTCACATTGCGTGCAGGCGTAGGGCTTTTCGCCCGTGTGTATTCGAATGTGCGATTGCAGGTTACTACTAGCAGCGAACGCTTTGTTACACACGTTGCAGGTATACGGTTTTATACCCGTGTGAATTTTCATGTGAATCTGTAAGTTACCGCTTGATGAGAAACTCTTGTTACATTGATTGCAAACAAAAGGGTTATCGCCTGTGTGAGTCCGCATGTGGTTTTGCAAGTTTTCACTGCAAGAGTATGACTTATCACATTGTGTACAGGCGTAGGGTTTTACTCCCGTGTGAACTCGCAAATGCTTCTTTAGTCCTCCGCTTTCAGTAAATGATTTATGACACTCTTTGCATACGTAAGGGCGTAGTCCAGCGTGGATTCGCATGTGCGATTGTAAGTTACTGCTAGAAGTAAACGATTTCTCGCATTGAGTACAGTTATATGGCTTAACTCCGGTATGGACAGCCCTGTGGTTTTTCAAACCGTGGCTCGTTGAGTAAGTTTTATCACACAGAGCACACGCATAAGGTTTTACTCCCGTGTGAACACGCAAATGTCTCTGTAACCCGCCACTTTCGTAAAATAACTTGTCACATTCGTGACAGGAGTAAGTTTTTATGCCAGTGTGAACTCGCATGTGCCGTTGCAAATTACCCATTTCCGCAAACGATTTGTCACACTGGTTACATGCATGTGGTTTCAACCCTGTGTGAGTTTTCATGTGAGTTTGTAAATGACTGCTTCGAGAAAATGCCTTATTGCACTGAGAGCACATATATGGCCTGGCAATATTGCTGTCATTTGTTTGGGTTTGTTCAATGCAGTCTTTTGTTAGAGATTGTTCATGTTTTAGTATTTCACCGAGTTCAATCTCAACAAGCGTGATTGGATCAACTTCAGTTGTTTCTTCTTCTGTAAGTCCTTGACTGTCTCTAGCTGGCTTTTTTGGTCCTTCATTGAATTCTTCTTTTAGGGATGTTTGAGTATTTTTATTATATTCATTGTTTATTGACATGAACTTTGCACTGGTCGTTAAGTTTCGTTTTAACCCCAGATTAAGCATACTTGTAACTGTTTTATGTGCTACCTGAAAATAAAAGTTAGCAGATAAGTAACATGAATCTGATAAACTAATGCAGTCATTAGTTTCATCTTCATCATCATGTTCGGTTTCTGATCTTCCAATTGCTGAGACAGTGGCCTACTCATGAGCAAAAGAGATTGGGTCTAAATTCAACACACGGACCCAATAAGTTAGGTGGATTGCACATGTAATAGGTATTATTTTTAATTTGTATATCTTGGACATACTTTTTTCCTCAATATGTTTTCCTTCCCCGTTTGAAAGCACTGGCATTTCACACAAAAAAAATGCTGGACAATCCACACAGCATCATCTAGCCCCAAGGTAAGCTGCTGTTGAACAGAGCTGTGTTATGGGTACTAGATAACTGATATTATATTTAATTTAATACAATACAATACATAGATAGATATTTTTTATTATATATAGAAAATACCCAGAAAAACTGAAACAAATATTTGTAGATCATACAAACATTTGTCCCGAGGCGGTAATCGAACCCGCAACCTCTGCGTCGCAGGCGGACCTGCGCTCGCTGCGCCACATCGGTTGTCAAATATCAAATAACTAACTGTATACATAAAAACTAACAAACCTCCTCCACATTGGTAACTAGATCGGAAAACATGACAGCTTAGTCTCAGAGGAATTATTCTTCAGCTTTGATCTGAAACATAGTAAACTAAAATGTATAGCTGCTAAAAACTATCAATCTATACTAATATTAAAAAGAGGAAAGATTTTTGTTTGTTGCTAATAAACTATAAATGACATACGACAACGTAGATGGCACAAACTAAGGGAGGCTTTTACCCAGCAGTGGATGATGATGATGATGACTCAAAAACTACTGGTCTGATTAAAAACATTCTTTCACCATTAGAATGCTACATTATCCCTGAGTAACTAGCCTTACAATAGCCATAACCACTATTTGTACCTACCAATTTTGTAGTTAATGATGGTGCATTGAATTCCTACTTTTAAATGAATATGAGTCCTATTTCTTTATTAAGTGTTTGAATAAATCGCAAATTCGGGTGATTACACCATCTTAAATCTAAGTTTAGCATTATACCTCTTTTTATACCAACTTAACTTCAATGAAGATTATTAATTTTGGTTGCACCGTCACTCAAAAATAATGCAGATATTTTTGATAATATTTTTGTCCTAATAATGTTAATATTCCCATTGTGAAAGCTACCCTGCTGGTATTTTCTTCTTTAGGTACTCAAAGACAATAAGAATACATTTTCGAAGCCTTTATTAGGGAAAGAAACTAATACCATAAAGTACCAACTGTTGTTGTTGTTGGTCGTTTGGTAGTTAGAATATGTTTTGTTTTTACTTACATTAAGTTTTGATATGTTCTTGCCTGTCTGTCCCACATCCATTCACTTTCGGACAAGCCAGCGAGCACGAGCACTAGAGTTCTATAAGGTGGGCATATTTAGGATCTGCTGACTGATTTCACGGTTTCTTTTTTTAACTATTTTTTATAGAAAGGAAACAATTTGGTATTTTACGCTAGTATTTTCTTTCACAACACGATGAATGGCGAAGTCCGAAGCACCTCGAAGCCCCACATTTATTGTCAAAAATTTACAAAATAGCGCATTTAATCTGGACAAAATATGAAAATATGAAATGAATGAATAAATGAATGATGAATTTCACTCAGCAGCAGACAGACCAGACACCACAGAGTAAATTGATAACACTCAGCCTCAGACAAATTAGAATTTGTCTGAGCACTCAGCAGCTATGAAAATATTTTTTTTTGTTTGTTTTGCTGTCAGTTTTGTCATTCACTACCTTGGATTTACTTATTTAAATTCCGTGCTACATCAAGTGATTACATTCTCTTGGGTAGACTATCTTAGTTTCGGTCTTGGTGGTATACTAGACCCCTCACAAGTCTGAGGATTGCCGCATAGCTAGCAACAAAAATGGACCAAACAACATTTTTCATTTTCAACAACCAATGCGTTATAAAAACTATTATATCAAATTTGACGACCGATGTGGAGCAGCGGGCGCATGTCCGCCTGCGACGCAGAGGTTGCGGGTTCGATTCCCGCCTCGGGACAAATGTTTGTACGATCTACAAATATTTGTTCCGGGTGTTCTGGGTATTTTCTATATATAATAAAAAATATCTATCTAAGTATTGTATTGTATTAAATATATATCAGTCATCTAGTACCCATAATACAGCTCTGTTTAACAGCAGCTTACCTTGGGGCTAGATGATGCTGTGTGGATTGTCCAGCATAATAAAAAAAATAAAAAAAAATATTTAAGCCAGGGCGGGTCGCTTATCATTCATAAGGTAGGTAGGAGTCGACCGCACGTTTTATCCGCGCAGCTACGTTGTTTACGCGCGCGCGCGGGTGCCTCTAATATTTTGTTTAGATTGTCATTTTTATAATTCGTCATAACTTTTGAATGGAATGTCTGATTTCAATAACTCAAACATATATCTACAGGTATTGCAACAGTCTTGATTAATTTATCTGGATAAGGAATAATATAAAGGTATGGAAAACATGGTTTGATATTGGTCGGAATTTCCATTAACTTTTAAAATGTAAAAAAGTATTCATTTTAAAAACGGGTGTTTTCACGTACCGGTACATCGATGAAGATGTACCGACACTGTTTTGACTCAATTTCGAGAGTCATCATCAGGGTTGAGTGACACGGCGCGCTTCCTCCTCTGCGTCGCGATATGCACTCTCACCGATATACCAGTACGTGTTAACACCCGTTTTTAAAATGAATGTTCACGATAGCTTTAATAGTAAAATGTAAAAAAGTAGTTATCGCGAAATAACTACAATAGTTAGACAAATGCTATCGCTGGCTTTATTGTAGATAATATTAGGTTGGGGAAAAAGTCTTATCGCATTATAGTATGTATGAACTTGTAATACAATCTCTTTGGCTATACTATTTGTATCTGGCTGGTTTTGGTATCATTAAAAGTTTAAATTTTAAAAAACATAATTCCAAATTAAAATTAGGAAAATGTGTGATTTTTATTTGTTTTTTTGTACTGTCAAGATGAGTGAATCTAATGAAGAAATTCGATACATTTTAAAATTTTACTACAAAAAAGGTAAAAATGCAACGCAAGCAGCGAAAAAAATATGCGATGTTTATGGACCTAATGCAGTGTCTGTAAGAATAGCACAAATTTGGTTTAAGCGTTTTCAATCCGTAAATTTTGATGTCAAAGATGCACGTCGCTCTGGTCGCCCAATTACGGATAAAATGAATGCCATTTTTATAAAAGTGAAGCCAGATCGGCATATCAGTAGTTACGACGTAGCTGAAGAACTGGGAATTGACCACAAAACAGTTTTGGCACATTTGAAAAAAACTGGGTACACAAAAAAGCTCGATATTTACCTCACGAGCTCACTGAAAGAAACCTAATGAACCGTGTACTCATTTGTGATTCTTTATTACGACGTAATGAAACCGAACCATTTTTGAAGAAGCTGATAACTGGTGATGAAAAATGGATCACGTACGACAAGAACGTGCGAAAAAGGTCGTGGTCAAAGGCCGGTCAGACTTCACAGACTGTGGCGAAACCCGGGTTAACTCGCAACAAGGTGATGCTGTGTGTGTGGTGGGATTGGAAGGGCATTATTCATTATGAGCTGTTACCACCAGGCAGGCCTATCGATTCTGAACTCTACTGCGAACAACTGATGAGATTAAAGCAAGAAGTTGAGAGAAAGCGGCCGGAATTAATCAACAGAAGGGGTGTGGTTTTTCATCATGATAACGCTAGACCTCACACATCTTTAGCCACTCAGCAAAAATTAAGAGAGTTTGGCTGGGAGGTGTTAATGCATCCGCCGTATAGTCCTGACCTTGAACCTTCAGATTTCCACCTGTTTCGGTCTCTTCAGAATTCTTTAGGCAGTGTCAGGTTAACATCACGAGAGGACTGCCAAAACCACTTGTCGCGGTATTTTGATCAGAAGCCCCAAAATTTCTATAGCAATGGGATCATGTCCCTACCAACAAGATGGCAAAAAGTTATCGAACAAAATGGTACCTACATACTTTAGTTAAATGTAAATAAACTATATTAAAAAATGTTTTGAATTTTCTTAAAAAATGCGAAAAAACTTTTTCCCCAACCTATTATTATGTTCTCTAATATTGGAGATCATTTTTTTGTTCTATCATCATAGTTTCCGCCGCGCATGCGTTGAAAGACATTGGCAATTTTTTTTACACTTTGTGTTACGTCTTAAACAAAATATAGCCTATGTTACTCAGAGATAATTTCTAATGGTGAAAGAATTTTTGAAATCAGATCAGTAGTTTTTGAGTTTATTCCTAACAAACAAACATACAAATCTTCTCTCTCTATAATATTAGTATAGATATAGATATAGATAATACCATACAGAAAAAAGGATAAGTACCTTTACAATCTATGGTATATACAATATAGGTAATAATTAACCATAAACTTAGTATACACCTAAAATAACTATTTCAACAAAAAAATACTTAAATACAATTACAACCGTCTAACTCATACACGTAGGTACCCTTTACGGCAAAACTAAAATATTTAACTTACAGCAACTTTATACATAATCAACATGCATCCTAGTCAAAAAAAATCTAGAAGGTAAAATAACTTTAATTAGTTATAAAATTTATTTTAAGCTCATTTAAGTGAACTCTGTTCTTTTGAGTATAATTAATAAATTCTTTGAACTGAAATAACATTTCAAAACAAAAATCTAACAAGAAAGTTTTGGTGAAAAATCCACTAGTTGGCAACACTGAACAAAACTAACAAAAACTACCATTCAACAACCATTCGTTTCGTTCAGTAGTCGTTCAGTCTTGTTTGTTTGTTTGTGTTTTGTTTTTGTTATTTTCGAATTTTGGAGTTTGGACTTTGATTCAAATTTTGAATTTTTGAGTTTCGAATTAAATACTAATCTCACTCAGATTAAATCTTGTTTTTGTATAGAAATGGCTGCATTTGTTAATAATATTATAAAATATCAGCAAAGAGGCGCATTTCGTAAGTATGGATACTTGATCTTTGCTTGCTTATTAGTAGGTAGGAAGGTACCTAAATAATTAATTATAACTATTCTATACACAGCAGCTAAGCTAAGCTCTAATGTATTTTGCACACATAATGTTTTAATTTTTATTGTTATTTTTATTTTTATGTTAATTTTGTGGCGTTAAATAAATATTGTTCTATTCTATTCTATTCTATTCTATTCTATTCTATATTTCTTATAATACTTACAAACATAAATAAACCTTTATCATAAAAAAATATATTTAAACAAAAAATATTTCATATAAATAAGGTAACTAGGGTACTTATACATGTTTTTCTCATATATCTAAAACCATAATTCCTTTGCTTTCCGATAGTCAGGTAAAAAGCAATTGTATGTACCTAGGCATGTTTAGGTAAGTACCTACCTCTTTTTCTAAGAATATTTTTGTACTTACTATTATATTTATCATCATTCAAAGCCTGAATTCACCCACTGCTGGGTAGGCTCTCTTGGTCTGCGATTCCACCAGAGATGTGTGAGGATGTGTACCTAGCGAGGAAAGTGTTTAGGAACCAATAGATGCACTTCAATAAAGCTGTCAGAGCGAGGCTAGGTAAATGAAGTGAATCTTTTGGTTCCTAACAAACACATCCCTCACTACACATCCTTGCACATCTTTGGTGAAATACAGCCCTAGTCTGTGCTATTTTCCTAATCCTGCGCTAATCTAATCCATTTACATCCATTTCCATGGCCCCCAATATTGTTATTAATACTAATTGATTATAATTTCAGGTCCATTCGGGAGAAGGTTATCAGGCACAGATGTACCGCAATATGAAACTCTGGCTGTGTCTGTGCCCAAGAAAAATGTATTCCATGTTGAGTTAAACCGGCCTAAGAAAATAAATACATTTAATGTTCTTATGTGGGAGTAAGTATTTAACATAAAGTTCTAATATATATATATAGATATAATAAAATGTATAAACAAATAAATAAATAATAAATAATTCTTCTCGCAACATGAGCTGTTATTTTTGCATGTAATTTTTAAAAATTAACTTTAGTAGGTACGGAATTGTACAGATTATTTTTATTTATGGACTTTGTCATTATTATTATTTTTTTTTTAATTAAAATATGACATTGTTACCTTATTTAGTAAACTTTAATGTTTTGTTTTGACTTATCTAAGTACATGCAACATGTGAAAAGATAAATAAAATGAATTGAATTGAATTGAGCCCTGCTGTGGTACTAGAATATAGGTAATCTTAAATTAATTAAGTACTTATTGTATACATAATACTTATGTAGGTACATTACCTGAAGGGCAATTCTTCTTAAAAACATTTTAATTGACCATTCTGATTTTTATCTGTTTTTGGGTGTTTTTGTATTCCATTATTGTACCTAGTTCTTTTACAATGTTTGTATTATTTTAGGGAATTAAGAAAATGCTTTTCAACACTGAGTGACCATCCCGAGTGCAGGGTCATTGTCCTTTCGGGGCAGGGAAAGCATTTCACTGGAGGTTAGTTCTCTTAAAAATGATGGATACATCATCATGTGTAAGTATAATCCAATCATAACAAGATGATAAAGACGATAAACAAAGACTATTTATTTTCTTGGCTGTTGCTCATTGCACAGAACAGCTATTAGTACTACGTACAGAATGGCCACTCCCTACCTCCCACCGGTTGTACTTACCCCACCTCATCGTAAGTTTGCCGGCACCACACCGCACGTTTCGCCGGCCCTGAAACTAAGGGCTAAGGTACGCGTTTATTTGGATTCTGTGTAGGTCCAAGCGCGCGCATGCCAGAGCGAGCGGAAGTGTGCTATCTCGCTCTTGCTATAATTGTGTGGGGCCAACCATGACACTCACATATACAATGGCACCGTTTACGTACACAAACCATGCATGTGGTGATTGCGACGAGTTTGCTTCATTTTATTGAGTGTCCGGGGTGTGGCGTCACGCGTGAGCCTCACCTAGTTCGATTGGCACCACACTGAAGCTTTATAATGAAGAGGGATCATCAAAAAAAGCTAGAAACCCAGCCGAGTTTGTTGCCAGATTCTTGTAGGCTGGGGCGCGTGGAACTGCCGTTAATTCACCTAGCTCTACGACGTTTCAAAATGATCCTTGTGATATGATTGAATATAGAGATTTTTGAATTTGACATCACTTTTTCACCAAAAAACTTTAATGTTACAGGTATAGAGCTAATGAGTCTGGTAGAGTTGGCACAGAAAGCAGATGACATTGAAGATGTGGCTAGGAGAGCTAGATTTCACACAAAATTTATCAAATACGCTCAGGTATGATTTTATATATTGTTATAGCAATGTATATACAAGTAGCAGTCTGTCCCAGCTTCGCATGGGTGCAGTGAAACCACACCCGTGCGAAGCCGGGGCGGATCGCTAGTAATAAATATGGCCTATGTTACTCAAGGATAACGTAACATTCTAATGGTGAAAGAATTTTTGTAATCGGACCAGTAGTTTTTGAGTTTATTCGTGACAAACAAAAATACAAATCTTCTCTCTTTATAATATTAATTAATATAGATATAGATTAAAAAGTTTTTTATATAATTGTATGTAAATGTTAGATAAATCAATAAAATAAATAATGTTGGACAATCCACACAGCATCATCTAGCCCCAAGCTAAGCAGAGCTTGTGTTATGGGTACTAGATGACTGATATACTTAATACAATACATAGATAGGTATTTTTTACCTCGAGGCTAATCGGGCCTCGAGTCGATTAGCCTCGACTTGAAGCAAACAGCCTCAGTCTAAAGGCGGGCCTCGGGTTGAGGCAACGTCTCCAATTGCGTGACCTCCGGGCGAGGCAGCCGCTTGACCCGAGACAGCCTCTGGTGGAACAGAGTCATAATATTTTTGTTTACCACTAAATAAAAGAAGTAGAGGAAGACCAAAAGAGAGATGGATAGATGAAATAAAAGAAACAGCTGGCGAGAAATGGATGAATAAGGCAGAAAATAGAGTAAACTGGAGCAAAATGGAGGAGGCCTTTACTCGTTGAGAGGTCCTTATAACTTTTTGAAATTCAGAAATTGACATATTTTATTTTAAATCAACTTATTATTATTATTATTATTTTTTTGCATGAATTATCCTATTAATTATTTAACAAATGAATTGTAAAAATTAAGTTATTAAGGAAATAAATGAGGCTTTATTATTATATTTCTACCTCACTATCTACCATATTTACTGTTTTAAATATCACTTTGTGCTGTCCTAGCGTGTTGTCATAAATAAAAACTTTTTTCTTTCTTACTTATTTTCTTTTAATATACATAAAAAATACCCAGAACACCCGGTACAAATATTTGCAGATCGTACAAACATTTGACCCGAGGCGGGAATCGAACCCGCAACCTCCGCATCGCAGGCAGACCTTCGCTCGCCGCGCCACATCGTTTTATAGTTTGTGGCTAAATAGCGCTGTATAAAAATGTCTGCCAAAATTTTTTTTATTGTTTCAGGATGGTATTTCAGCTTTAGAAGAATGCTACAAGCCCGTGATATCCGTAGTACATAGCGCATGCATCGGCGCAGGAGTTGATCTTATCACATCTGCAGATATCAGGTGAACATCATTGCTGTGTTCCGGTTCGAAGGGTATGGTTTCCGGTGAAATTACAGGCACATGAGACTTTCCATCTAACGTCTCAGGGTGGTAACACGCAAGTGATATCTATGACGTTACATGCGTACTTTGCGTACATAGGCTACGGTAACCGCTGACCATCTAGTGGGCCGTACGCTTAGTTGCCACTTTAGTGGTACAAAAAAAAAAAACATAACACTTATATCCTAATTTCTACACATTTTTTTCTTTTTTTTTCGTTAAGCAGTCGGTCCCGGCTTTTTCAAAGTTGTTAGGCCATGACAGAGGCCTTCGGGCGGCCTAGAAACTCTGTCACCAGAGTTGGCCACTGACTCATACGAACGAACGAACACATTTATTTTATTTATCTCAGCTTATTGACGACCGATGTGGCGCTGCGGGCGGAGGTGCGCCTGCGACGCAGAGGTTGCGGGTTCGATTCCCGCCTTGGAACAAATGGTACGTTATGTAGCCTATGTGTTATTCCAGGATTTAAGCCATCTACATTCCAAATTTCATCGCAATTGGTTCAGTAGTCACGGAGATACGTGGTAACAAACATACACACATGCATTCGCATTTATAATATTAGTAGGATTTATTAAACGGGATTTAATATTTAGAAATTATATTAATAATTTCTGATGTTAAGCGCTACACCTATCACTGGTGGTCTAGTGGTAGTGACCCCGCCTTCCGATCCTAAGGTCGTGGGTTCAAACCCGGTCGTGCACCTATGGATTTTTCTGTTCGAAAAATTCATGTGCGCAATGCCAGTGCTCTCATAATGTGAAGGAAAACATCGTGAGGAAACCGGCATGTCCAAGAACTAAAAATTCGAAAGACATGTGCCATCCACCAATCCGCATTGGGTCCGCGTGGATTAAGACCCAATCACTCTCGCCTGAGAGTAGGCCAGTGTCCCAGCAGTGGGAACATTAAAAGGCTGTCATGGTGATGATGATAAGCGCTACGCCTGACCATGAACACCAACAGTTAGCGATTTCTTCCAGATATTGTTCAGAAGACGCGTGGTTCCAAATAAAAGAAGTAGATGTAGGATTGGCAGCTGATGTCGGAACTTTACAACGGTTTCCTAAAGTAAGTATTCATTTATACCACTTAAGTGGCAACTAAGCGTACTGCCCACTTGGTGGTGGTTACCGTAGCCTATGTACGCATGCAACAACAGATCACTAGCGCGATCTTTTTATACAACTGGAGTGGCAACCAAGCGTACGGCTCACAAGATGGTAAGCGGTTACCGCAGCCTATGGACGCTTGCAATACCAGAGGTATCACTCGCGGGTTACCACCCTTAGACGTAGATCGAAAGTCTCATGTGCCTGTAATTTCACCGGAAACCATACCCTTTGAGCCAGAACACAGCAACGCAAGTGTTACTGCTTGGCGGCAGTAATAGAATTTTTTTTACAATTAAAGTGGCAACCAAGCGTGCGACCCACCTGATGGTAAGTTACCGCAGCCTATGTAAGCTTGCAATACGAGAATAAATGGTGTAAGTTACTTATATTATTGCAGGTTAATAATTTATTTCATTGCAGGTAGTGAACAACACATCTATAGCCAGAGAGCTCTGCTACACGGGTCGTAGGTTCGATGCTCAGGAAGCACTGGCTATTGGACTCGTCAGTCAAATACTTCCTGATAAAGATAGGTAAGTTAGTGGTGGTGGATTGGTAGTTTTTTTTTATACAACTGAAGTGGCAACCAAGCGTACGGCCCACAAGATAGTAAGCGGTTACCGCAGCCTATGGACGCTTGCAATACCAGAGGTACAACTCGCGGGTTGCCACCTTGAGGCTAAGATCGAAAGCCTCATGTGCCAGTAATTTCACCGGAAACCATACCCTTTACACCGGAACACAGCATTGCGAGCATTACTGCTTGGCGGCAGAAATAGGTATGGTGGTAGTCTTTCCCCGGACGAGCTCTATCAGCAACTCTATAATCAACAACCTAATTAAAGTAAGTAAGCTCGTATGAGTCAGTGGCCAACTCTGGTGACAGAGCTTTAGGCCGCCCGAAGGCCTCTGTCATGGCTTAACAACTTGGAAAAAGCCGGGACCGACTGCTTAACGTGCCCTCAGAGGCACGGGAGCGCTCAGAAAATTTCCACCTGCGGTCACCCATCCAAATGGTGGCTACGCAGAACCTTATTCATACTCTACTGTTTTGCAGTGCATTAAAACACGTGTTATCTCTGGCAGAGGAGATAGCTAAAAAGAGTCCTGTGGCGGTGCAAACCACAAAACAGAGCCTAGTGTACTCACAAAGCAGACCTAACGACGCCGGACTTGAACATATTGTAAGTACCATAAATAAAAAAATCTTATAAAGCTTCTTCTTATAAAAATGAATCGCTGTTAGTCCCGCTAAAACTCGAAAACGGCTGGACCGATTTGGCTAATTTTCGATGTTGAAATGTTTGTACTAGTCCAGGGAAGGTTTACAGGGCATACTCGGCATCCATAGCAATAGCAAGGCGCATGCAAAAAAAGCGATAGGAACCCAGCCGGTGTTGTTGCCAGTTCTTTTACGGCATGGGCGCGTTGGAACTGGTGTAAATTTTCCTAGCTTGTAAGACGTTTCAAAGTGATCCTTGTGATTCTATTGAAATAAATAATTTTTGATTTTCATTTTCATTTTCATTTTCATTTTCATTTTCATTTTCATTTTCATTTTCATTTTCATTTTCATTTTCATTTTAAACGGTGTGAAATTATGTAACATTTGCGAAAAAAATAACGCTAGTGAAACCGCGCTGGGTCAACTAGTCTTCTTATAAATATAAAAAAGAATTGCTGTGCGTTAGGCTCGCTAAAACTCAAGAACGGCTGGACCGATTTGGTTGAATATGGTTGAAATATTTGTACTAGTCCAGGGAAGGTTGAAACTGTGTGAAATTATGGAACCATTGCAAAAAAAATAATCATCATCATGGCAGCCTTCTAATGTTCCCACTGTTGGGACACTGGCCTACTCTCGGGCGAGAGTGATGAAGTCTTAATCCACCACGCGGACCCAATGCGGATTGGTGGATGGCACATGTCGTTCGAATTATTAGTTCTTGGACATGCCGCTTTCCTCACGATGTTTTCCTTCACCGTATGAGAGCTGGCATTGCGCACATACATTTTTCGAATAGAAAAATCCATTGGTGCACGACCGGGTTTGAACCCACCTAAGGATCGGAAGGCGGGGTCACTACCACTAGACCACCGGTGCTCTCAGACCACTGGATAGTACCTAGTCAATAACTATACTTAATACTAAATTGATGACTAATGTGGCGCGGTGGGCGAAGGTCCGCCTGCGACGCAGAGGTTGCTGGTTCGATTCCCGCCTTGGGACAAATGTTTGTAGGATCTGCAAATATTTGTTCCGGGTGTTCTGGGTGTTTTCTATGTATAATAAAAAATATCTATCTATGTATTGTATTGTATTAAGTATGTATCAGTCATCTAGTACCCATAACACAGTTCTGTTTAACAGCAGCTTACCTTGGGGCTAGATGATGCTGTGTGGATTGTCCAGCATTATTTATTTTATTTATATTTTTTAATACTTAATAATATTATAAAGAGAGAAGATTTGTGTTTTTGTATATTTGTTTGTTACGAATAAACTCAAAAACTACTGGTCCGATTTCAAAAATTCTTTCACCATTAGAATGCTACATTGTCCCTGAGTAACATAGGTTATATTTATTACTAGCGAACCGCCTCGGCTTCGCACGGGCGAAGCTGGTACGAACTGCTAGTATATATATATATTTTTTTTAATGCTGGACAATTCACACAGCATTATCTAGCCCAAGGTAAGCTGCTGTTAAACAGAGCTGTATTATGGGTACTAAATGACTGATATATATTTAATACAATACAATACATAGATAGATATTTTTTATTATACATAGAAAACACCCAGAACACCCGGAACAAATATTTGCAGATCCTACAAACATTTGTCCCAAGGCGGAATCGTACCCGCAACCTCTGCGTCGCAGGCGGACCTTCGCCCACCGCCCCACATTGGTCGCCATATTATATTTTTATATGTGATAATGTTTCTCCAGCGTCTACTAAACGCGGCTATGAATCAAGGAGATGATCTTCCAAAGGCGGCGATGGCTCAAGCTACCAAAAGCGAAAAACCAGAATTTGACAACTTGTAAACAATATAAATATAAATAAATAAATAATGCTGAACAATCCACACAGCATCATCTAGTCCCAAGGTAAGCTGCTGTTAAACAGAGCTGTGTTATGGTACTAGATGACATATTTAAGTAAAACTGAATACAATGTATATCTATTTTTAGTATAATTATGAAATATTTTAAAATGAAATCAAATTCGTATTTATTTTAATATATTTATTTAGTAGTAGTTCATTATGATAGAGCTCATCCGGAGAAGTATCATACTTATTTCTGCCGCCAAGCAGTAATACTCGCATTGCTGTGTTCCGATTCGAAGGGTATGGTTACCGGTGGAATTACAGGCACATGAGAGTTTTGATCTACGTCTCAGGATAACAACGCACGAGATATACCTCTAGCCCAAGCATCCATAGGTTACGGTAACCGCTTACCACTACGTGGGCTTTATGCTTGACTGATTACCACTTTACTAGTACCAAAAAGTGCTCCAATAAAAAGTATCAGTTAAGTTTTCTAACAAATTGTTAACTAATTAACCAGTAGTTAAATTTACGTTAAGATTAAAAGTAGTAGAGTTCTCTGTGATAGAGCTCGTCCGGGGAAGGACTACCACCATACCTATTTCTGCCGCAAAGCAGTAATGCTCGCATTGCTGTGTTCCGGTGTGAAGGGTATGGTTTCCGGTGAAATTACTGGCACATGAGGCTTTCGATCTTAGCCTCAAGTTGGCAACCCGCAAGTGAGACCTCTGGTATTGCAAGCGTCCATAGGCTGCGGTAACCGCTTACCATCTTGTGGGCCGTACGCTTGGTTGCCACTTCAGTTGTATAAAAAAAAAAACGTAATTATTTAATGAAAAGCATAATTCAAATAAAGTATTGCAAGCGTCCATAGGTTACGGTAACCACTTAACATCACGTGGGTTGTATGTTACTTTATTAGTATAAAAAAAAGTTTCATTAAAAAGTATCACTTAACTTTTCCAACAAATGGTTAACTAATTGACCGGTAGTTAACTTTACGTTATTATGAATTTAGAAGCATATCCCAAACAACGAACTAAAAGCTGAACAAATTCTGATAAAACTCCCACTAAAGGCATCCTTGGATTCGAGACCCGTAGCGAATGACGTCATAGCGCCACAGAGCAAGTAACAGTTACTACTAGATACTACTATAGGTATTGTAATTAGGTCACCTAGTCTATTGATTTACTTTCTGTGCCCGTCATTGGTTCTTTGTTGGTCACTAAGCATTGTAGGGGTAGTGACCCCGCCTCCCGGTTCTAAGGTCGTAGGTTCGAATCCAAACGTGCACTTATTGGATTAGGTCACTTATTCTATGGATTTACTTTCTGTGCCCGTCATTGGTTCTTTGTTGGTCACTAAGCATTGTAGGGGTAGTGACCCCGCCTCCCGGTTCTAAGGTCGTAGGTTCGAATCCAAACGTGCACTTTGGATTAGGTCACTTATTCTATGGATTTACTTTCTGTGCCCGTCATTGGTTCTTTGTTGGTCATTAAGCATTGTAGGGGTAGTGACCCCGCCTCCCGGTTCTAAGGTCGTAGGTTCGAATCCAAACGTGCACTTATTGGATTAGGTCACTTATTCTATGGATTTACTTTCTGTGCCCGTCATTGGTTCTTTGTTGGTCACTAAGCATTGTAGGGGTAGTGACCCCGCCTCCCGGTTCTATGGTCGTAGGTTCGAATCCAAACGTGTCCGTTATTGGCTCTTTCTTGGTCACTTAGGCTGGTGTGATGCTGTTCCGCATTATCGTGGGTTCGAATCCGGTCGTGCACAAGGGATGTTCTGTGTTGATTTACATTTGTATTGGTTTCCTTTGTCATTGGTCATCTTTTGGATGCGTGGCAATATCAATTGGGCGCTTCTGTGTTTACGAGGGCACGTTAAGCAGTCGGTCCCGGGTTTTTCGCAGTTGCTAGGCCATGATAGAGCCCTTTAGGTGGCCTATTGAGTCCGTAACCAGAGTTGGCCATTGACTTACTATAGACTATCGTAAGTATGGTCACATCCCGGACATTCAATTAAATGTATGAAGCAAACACGTCGCAATCTAAGAGTAGTAGAGTTCTCTGTGATAGAGCTCGTCCGGGGAAGGACTACCACCATACCTATTTCTGCCGCCAAGCAGTAATGCTCGCATTGCTGTGTTCCGGTGTGAAAGGTATGGTTTCCGGTGTAATTACTGGCACATGAGGCCTTTTGATCTTAGCCTCAAGGTGGAAACCCGCGAGTGATACCTCTAGTATTGCAAGCGTCCATAGGCTGCGGTAACCGCTTACCATCTTGTGGGCCGTAAGCTTGGTTGCCACTTCAGTTGTATAAAAAAAAAAAAACACACTCATAGTTTGTGTACGTAAACGGTGCTGTTGTATGTGTGAGTGTCATGATGGTCCTCAACCAATTATAGCAAGAGCGAGATAGCACACTTTCACTCGCTCTGCCTTGCGCGCGCTTGCACTTACACAAAATAAACGCGTGCCTTTGCCCTTAGCTTCAGTACCGGCAAACTCGCGACCGGAGTGTGGTAAGTACAACCGGTGGGAGGTAGGCAGTGGCCATTCTGTACTTTCTGTAGTATGGTGGTCTAGTGTTAGTGACCCCGCCTTCCGATCCTGAAATAGTGGGTTCGAATCCGGTCGTGCACTAATGGATGTGACGACCTCGGTGGCGCGGTGGGCGAGTGCCCGGTTGAGAAGCGAGAGGTTGCGGGTTCGATTCCCGCTGCGGGACAAATGTTTGCGTGATCTGCAAATATTAGTTTTGGGTGTTTCTATGTATGTGTATGTTAACTATAAGTAAGTATGTAAATATTTAAAAAAAAATACACACTTAATTTTTTTGGTTCCCATAGTTCAAGTATAGGTAGGTACATATTTATTTGTTTTTCCCTTAGAAAAAAATATATGCGCAATGCTAGTGATCTCAAACGGTGAAGGAAAACATCGTGAGGAAACCTCATGCCCAGAAACAAATATTCGAAAGACATGTGCCATCCACCAATCCGCATTGGGCCCGCGTGGTATGAGTCAGTGGCCAACTCTGATAAGGGAACTTACAAGCCGCCCAAAGACCTCCGTTATGATCTAATGACTGATTTGACAATAGTGCCTTCAAAGGATATACAGGGTGTAAAATAACTACTCTCGTAAAATAAAATTGGATATTCCAAAGATGAAACCGTCCTTTTCGTAAATCGAATATATTTATTGATTTCTCTATAGTCTCAGTTCTCAATAGATATGAAAGGGGGAAATCACGTAATAAAATTGTAAAATCCAAGTTCCAATCATGTCTTGATTTCGTAAAATGTCACAAAAATATAGAAATTAAATTATATTGTAACTAGCGACGTGCCCCGGCTTCTTCCGGCACCGGGAAAAAACAGGCACCTAGAATCTTCAATTAGATTTAAGGGTGCACGCAAATAATGTTGTAACCCTAAAAAACGTTGGCTACGTACTTTTAAACAATAATTTAGTGACGTATTTTTACATAAAGAACGACATGCTATTTTTGGAACTACTCACCCAAAAAGTTAAATTTCAAAATTGACATACAAATACTTTAATTTAAGCCCAATTTACGTAAGTCATCGAGTTAACGTCAACGAGTTAAAAATAAATTATTGTCCCTAAGTTTCCCAACAGACGAAACAAAAAAACTTCAAAGAAAATCTCAAACAAAGCGCACGATTAAAAATCCGAAAACGCCAGTATAATATACAGTTACTACGCGAACAGTGACGTCACAAGCCTACGTCATGCACTATTAACAAAGAAAATCAGGTAACCTAGTTCGCTGCACTTACGTTCGCGAATGACCCCCCCAAATATAGGACATCTATTTATAGAAGGGAGGCTGTGCAACCATGAATGGTTGCAACTAGGGCAAGTACTAACTATGTCGTATTCTGTCGTTGCAATTCATTTGACCTATATATTTTTGAATGGGCTGCATGAACGGGGCGAGCCCATTCAGTTACAGTCGGAGCGTCGAAGCCTCGACTCACTTCCGCACGCACCCCGTCCAAAAATAACGAATTTACAAGTAATCATCACCAAATACGTGTTCACATCGAGATATCAAGTGTGCTTTTCTATATTTTACAAAATGAGCGCGTAATTGTGGTAAAAAATAAGTAATAGGACTCTAAGGGTGCGAAAATTGCTAAACCGGCGGCTGAATATTTGAATATTCGCGGGAGTGGCGCTCTTTGTTCGTGAGATAGTGTCATTGGTGCGCGCGCAGTTTCCAACGCTCCTATTGGCCAGTTCGTCACAGGCGGTGGTTGCAGCCAATCGCGCTGGCTTTCAGATAGTTGTGCGCGACAAACACGCCACCTGTCGCACGGCCGCGTCGTGTTCATTGAATAAACGCCCGGACTGTGTTGACGCAGGCGCACTGAGGCCCAACAAAGGGCCGAAACAATCGCTCCAAAGTGAATCTGATGTATTTATGTCATAAAAATGGTGAAATCTGTGAAGTGGCGAGTAGAAATTAGGATATTCGACGTGTCGAATCATGACCGAGGCATCTGAAAAGTAAGTACCGTGATTTTGACTCAGTTTTTTGTATTTCTTTGCTAGTTCCGTCGAACTAGGTAGGGCCTTACCCCGGCCATTTTCCCTTAACTGTCCTAAAATCCTCATTACAATGCTGCTAGCAGCTCTTACAATAAACATAAAACGACTGTCAACCTTATTGGTGCAAAATTGAGTGATAAGTGCTCAAAATTGGGTGCGACGACCGCCGCCCTTGTAAACCTTGTACCTATAGCTTTATTTCAATGGTCCGCCGTTCATTCACAATAATGTAAGAATGCTTTCATGGCCACACGAAGCTTTGCTGGAATAATATCGTCAACTATGAATGTCCTTGCCTTACCACATTCGTACTTCACCATTGAGTTGTCAAAATAATATAGATGCGACCTTTTTGGTCCCAACTATTTTCGAAGCCAAACACCTGGTTGAAAAAAAAACAAACCGTTTTACAAAAAATACAAAAAGGGGCTTAATGAAGACCTTGAATGAAACGACCATGAATACCCACAGAAATACGTAGATAATTATGATTAATTGGACTCATTGACTGTATGCTTAATAGTTGCGTCTCAATTTTCATAATAATCTATCTATCAAAGTGGTTCTGGTACAGTTTCAAAATTTGGGTCATCGTTTAGGTAGACTCTCGTTTTGTCACCTAATTAGACGAAAAATCTTAGTTTCCTGAGGGAATCGCTGTAGTAATATTATAACAATTACATCAGCTGACTAATCACTGAATTATTAAACATAATAATCTAATGCAAAATAATAAAAATAATTTATTTATTCTCAAAAAAAGTTTTTACAAAAAAGAAAGCTATGACAAATTTTACGTTAGCTTGACCTAGCTTGACAGTAGCTTATTAAAAAAAATTTGAGTGTTAGCCCTAGTTCTTTGATAAAAAATATACCCATGCAAATAAACTGCATTTTTTTGCCACCAGTGTGTTTTTTTTTACGTTAATACGTTATACAATACCTACGAGAACATTGACTTTAAAGAATACTTTAGAAATTGTTTATTTTGCACCACACAAAAACAAAATACCTTATTATACTTCAATAGCCATTATTAGTCTATTGATTTTTATGAAAAAGGCTAATTTTCATTATAACCATTAAATAAAATAATTATAGGTCACCCTGTATACAAAAAATATACCCAATTTTTTTTTATTATTGTAACGTTACTGTGGTGAAGTTGCACGTAAAATTGTGGAAAATTATAACCATCATGACATCCTTCTAATGTTCCCACTGCTGGGACACTGGCCTACTCTCGAACGAGAGTGGGTCTTAATTAAGGATTTGTGGATGGCACCATGTCTTCGAATTTTTTAGTTCTTGGACATGCCGGTTCCCTCACGATGTTCTCTTTCACCGTATAAAAGCACTGGTCAATGCCAGTGCTTTCCGTCCCAGCTTCGCGCGGGTGCAATGAAACCGCTTCCGTGCGAAGCCGGGACGGGTCGCTAGTAATAAAAATAGTTACCTATGTTACTCAGGGATAACGTAGCATTCTAATGGTGAAATATTTTTTTAAATCGGACCAGTAGTTTTTGAGTTTATTCGTATCAAACAAAAATACAAATCTTTCCTCTTTATAAAATTACTAGCGGCTTGTCCCGGCTTCGCACGGAAGAGGTTTTTTTGGAAATAATTAGTTCATAGAAACATCAGACCCGGCACGAATATTAGCAGATCATCAAACATTTGTCCCGCAACGGGGATCGAACCCGCAACCTCTCGCTTCTCAACTCGCAGCACCGAGGTCGTCGAAGTGAAGACATACTTCAATAGGCTTTGATTTGGTGACCTAGTGACCTGTATTATCTTACTAATCCGATCTGCCCCAGCTTCGCGCGGGTGCAATGAAACCGCACTCGTGCGAAGCCGGGGCGGGTCGCTATTATTAAATATAGCCTATGTTACTCAGAGATAATGTAGCATTCTGATAGTGAAAGAATTTTTCAAATCGGACCAGTATTTTACTAACAAAACTATCGTGAACCGACACTATTTCGACTCAATTTCGACAGGCTTTATCAGGGTTGAGTGACACGGCGCGCTTCCTCCTTCGCACACACACACGCATATCACGATGAGGACTCTCGAAACTGAGTCGAAACAGTGTCGGTACCTACGTCTTCACCGATTTACTTTTACGTGTGTTTTAACGTAAAAGTAATGAATGAATCAGACTAGTAGTTTTTGAGTTTATTCGTAACGAACAAAATTATCTTTATAATATTAGTATAGATAATATAGATTACATTTACAAGCTATCGCTGGTTCCTTCTATAAATAGATAAATAATGCTGGACAATCCACACAGCATCATCTAGCCCCAAGGTAAGCTGCTGTTAAACAGAGCTGTATTATGGGTACTAGATGACTGATATATGCTTAATACAATACAATACATAGATATATATTTTTTATTATATATAGAAAATACCCAGAACACCCGGAACAAATATTTGTAGATCGTACATTTGACCCGAGGCGGGAATCGAACCCGAAACCTCCGCGTCGCAGGCGGACCTGCGCCCGCTGCGCCACATCAATCTATCGCTCGTCTAAGCATTTCATTCACTCCTATTCATTGAAGTAACGTAAGCTCGCATACCAGCCCCCCTACCATGAACTCTTAAAGCGATTCAAATTAGGACCTAAACTGAATTGTTGAAAAATGTTGTACCATGACTTCAATAATTATTAATTTCATGGTACAATTTTTTTTGACAATTCAGTTTAGGTCCTAATTTGAATAGCTCTAAGAGTTCATGGTAATGGGGGCAGTTCGTATGCGTATTATGTATGACCTCAGTGGTCACAAATATTTGCATTAGTGTTTTTATGTCAGTAAGGTTCGATTCGACCAAACTCGAATAGGCACTATTCTTTTTTTGTTTTTTTCCTTTTTTAAATGGCAGTCTATCTGTTTAGACAATATTGCCAGTGTCAAGTATTGTCGACATATACATCAAAGACGAACAAGTTCGAATTTTGAATTTGACGAACAACATTTTGAAAGAAATTATGGCGTCCTTTCAAAATTTTCTAGGAGAATCTTCGACCAAATTACAAACCAACATCACCCTTCCATTTCAATCACTTACACTTGTGCCAAGACTACGAGTGCTATTGGTTAAACTGCCACCAAGTTTACACAATAAAACTCAAAGTAACTCGAGAAAAACAATTAAAATGGGAGGAACATGTCGTACCGGCAAAATGACTGAAGAAACTCCAGGCACTATTCAACTAATAAATCGTAGAAACTGACAGTTTACTAGTAGTTGACATTTCTTATTCCGCGGAACACTTATTCCAGTGGGTCTACTCTTGGAAGCAACAAACGATAATCGTAGCAAATATCGTGGAACAAATTATGACGGTGCTAACAAAGTTCAGATCATTCACTGGCATAAGCTGAACTGCAAAAACTTTAGCGATACATCGCTTTTGTCTGCAAGAGTAGACCCTCAGAATAGTGTTGGAATGAACAAGCTTGAATAACAGACTTAGACATCCCAATGATTATTTCGTCCAAGCGAGATGTCTCGATAGCTCAATTGGTAGAGCGCCCGCGGTTGTTGCGGGTTCAAATCCCGCTTGAGGCAAAATAATTTTTGGGATATTATAATCTTTACTTATTCCAGATTTTTGTCGAATCCAGCGTAAGTCAAGTCGCGGTGTTAAGATAACAGATACAGTGCCTTCCAAAGTTTGAACTTTTAAAGTTCTGCATCACTGCACTGCGCAACGCCCAGTTCACTTGCTACAGTGCCCTTCAAACATAAACAGTGCTTGCACACTAGCTTGGGAGGCAGAATATCTGGCATTGCAATAAGTAAGTAAGTTCGTATAAGTCAGCCAACTCTAGTGACGGAGTTTTTAGGCCGCCCGAAGGCCTCTGTCATGGCCTTACAACTTTGAAAAAGGCACTGCAGTGATTGATAGAGTGAAGAGCTAAGAGTCTCATTGGCAACGACACTCTACCAACACTAAGCTTCAGAGCCTTGAGCATCGCCGGAAAGTTGCAAGTTTGTTGGTTTTTACCGGATACATTTCGGAGAGTGTGCTTCTGAATTACACGATCTCATTCCCCCATCTCCTTTTCACCATCGGGCGACTAGACATACGGCAAAGCGTCATCGCTTCATGGTCGAGATCCCACCAATGTGCACTAAGCGATATGCATCAACATTTCTCCTGTGCACCGCCAAGGAGTGGAATTCTTTGCCGGAGTCTGTGTTTCCCGATACTTTAAACCTGGGTGTCTTCAAGTCACGAGTGAATAGGTTGCTCTTAGGCAAGCGTGCTCCACCGCAGACCATCGCATAACAATAGTCGAAATAGTGGTCAAGCGCAAGCCTATTGTGAATAAAAAAAAGCTGTTGGTACTCATTACCCCGGAAAATTTACTGTTGTTGTAGGATAAAATAAAAACTGCAAAACGCGTGTGTACCTTGTTAAAAATTAATTAACGTCAGGTAAGAGTTGAAGAGTTGACGAGAGCACCGGTGGTCTAGTGGTAGTGACCCCGCCTTCCGATCCTAAGGTCGTGGGTTCAAACCCGGTCGTGCACCAATGGATTTTTCTGTTCGAAAAATTTATGTGCGCAATGCCAGTGCTCTCATACGGTGAAGGAAAACATCGTGAGGAAACCGGCATGTCCAAGAACTAAAAATTCGAAAGACATGTGCCATCCACCAATCCGCATTGGGTCCGCGTGGTGGATTAAAACCCAATCACTCTCGCCTGAGAGTAGGCCAGTGTCCCAGCAGTGGGAACATTAGAAGGCTGTCATGATGATGATGAAGAGTTGATAGTTTGGGTTAGAATTATTAATTAATTAAGTCAATTAATTTATTAACTATCTGTGTCTAAGTACGAAGAAAGACACACTAAGCCTAAAATATGAAATCAAGTAAAAAAAAATAGTGTTGGGTGCCAATCTAATATTTTGAATAGTGGCGCCCAACGTGGTGTTAAATTGATAATGTTCGGATGACTATTTAAATCTTATTAGTGATCCTCTCCTTATTACCTATCATTTATGTTGTTATTTTTCTAAATATACATAATATAAATAAAAATGGCAAAATAAACATTCAACGTGGCAATGCAGCCAGCATGTTGGGAACGCTTCCTACTGGTAGTGATTTGGATCAGTTGAGCTATCTATAGGTCGTTTGTAACGGTCTTTAGATGGCTCAACTGTTTCATATGTATTTTGTATATTTTGTAATGTAATATAATTATGTACATATTTTATTTTGTTTAATAAATAACTATAATAAAAATAAGTTTTTGTATTTATATTATTTATTTCTATTGACACGTTTCATCTATACAGCTTAAACTGCACTTTATGTACAAGAACATTTAAAACCAGAATTGGTTATGCCAGTCATCTCAGAGCCCATCAAAGAAAATAATACATTTTATTAGGTAAGTAGAAACATTGTCGCCGTAGCCGAAATCGGTATAGATGACATCATCAGAGCAGAGCTTAAACTTAAATTAGCATTACTAATCCAGCGTATTGCTGAATTAAGACCTGACATTGACTTTGCAAGCTTAAGACTTTGACCTCGAACCTGACCTCGACTTTGACCTCGACTTTGTATAGAAGAAGTGTTTGCCTTCAAAGAGTGAGCACAGTGTTTTTATGTATTGAGTTTAGTAAAGTAAAGTAAACGTTTATTTTGACAAATTATGACACACATTACAGGTTCAAAAATCAAAAAGTACATTGGTATATCAGTAGGTAGATACAGTAGGCAGTTTTTGTTTGTAAAAAATAAAAAATAAAATATTGTGTCTATGTAATTTGTCAAAAAAGGTCCGTGCTCAGCATAATGCTGCAGTAAATAAATAAATAGTAATAAATAAATAATAATAGTAAAGTTTAGTGCTAAGTGTTGTGTTTTGTTTTATGTATTTCTCATTGGCAATCCTAAATAAATAAATAAAAATAAAAATGACCTTCTGGTAGCCTAAGCTCCTAATCATCGGATGTGACCACTAACTTTAAACCAACATGCTTATTTTTGACCGTGTTCTCAACTGACCTCGTTATTGACCTTTACTTTGACCTCGACTTTCACCTTAAGTTTGTGTTTCAGTAGGTACTTCGTGCGCTTGCGAGCGCAGGTGATGTGCCGCGACGAGGGCACAGGCGGGTGGGTGGCCGCGGGCAGCGGCGGGCTCGCCGACGTCTGCGTCGGAAAACGTCGGCACGCCAGTGAGTACAAGCCTAATAGCCCTTTTACACCATACAATAATTGCATGCAAGTTTTTTTTATTCATCCAAATTTTTGATTCATCATTTTGTTCCAAAAACAATTTGACTAGGTAATTCTTGCATGCTATTATTGTATGTTTTAAATGGGCCTTTACACTACTTACACTTAAGTCGCTCATCCACCAAAGCGGAGCGACGTCAAGTATTAATAATTGACCGAGCGAGCGAAGATTCTCAGCTTCGAGATTGGTCAAAAAATGCTTTTGTTCGTGTGTCATTCCGTCTGTCTGTTTTCGCGTTCTACAGGTCACATTTTTCCATTGGTGCACGACCGGCTTCGACTCTGCGACATTAGGATCGGAAGGCCTACTAATTGAGCCATTGAGACATGACACGCTTGGAGGAATTAATCATTGGATTTTATTTAGATATAATAAACTTTAGACCGATGTGGCGCGGCGGGCGAAGGTCTGCCTGGGACGCAGGAGGTTGCGGGTTCGATTCCCGCCTTAGAACAAATGGTTGTCCGAACTGCAAATATTTGTTCCGGGTGTTCTGGGTATTTTCAATACATAATAAAATATATCTATCTATGTATTATTGTATTGTATTAAGTATATATCAGTCATCTAGTACCCATAATACAGCTCTGTTTAACAGCAGCTTAACCTTGGGGCTGGATTATGCTGTGTGGATTGTCCAAAATGTTTTTTTTTATTACTATGTTCATTTAACTAAAAAAAAATAATTGTAATACTTTTTTTTTTTTTGTTTATTTTTGACTAGAACGGTGCATAACCAATTACACTAATTATTAATACGCAGATGTGGACACGATATGCGACCCAACATCTCCACCTGCGCCGCCCTCGCACGAGTATTACATCCACGGCACACGAATTAACGATATGATGGTATGTTATTATGTATTTTTTTTATACCACTAAAGTGGCAACCAAGCGTACAGCCCACTTGATGGTCAGCGGTTACCGTAGCCTATGTACGCATGCAACATCATAGATATCACTTGCGTGTTACCACCCTAAGACGTTAGATGGAAAGTCACACGTGCCTGTAATTTCACCGAAAACCCTTCGAACCGGAACACAGCAATGCGAGCATTACTGCTTGGCGGCAGAAATAAGTAGGATGAGAAATTTTAGTTTTTTTTAGCCTATATCCTATTCCCGGTTATTATCTATTTATATTTTAAATTTCAGCCAAATCGGTTCAGTGGCTGTCTAGTTATAGAGGAACAAACATCCATCCCCAAACATCCTAACATCCAAAGTTTCGCATTTATATAATTATTATGTTATTTACTTTTAAATACACTTATTCACTTCCGTATTCACCTAACAGCAGATGGTTCTACAATGCACAATCAAGAAAGACTTCCAGTACCACAAGGTAATGCCTACGTTCCACCACTGGGTGACGGAGGGGAAACGATTCGGGCTCACCTTTCAAACAGCGGCCGATGCGAGGGCATTCGACAAGGGTGTTAGAACAGCTGTTGATGAGTTATTAGAAGGTGAGTAGGATACCTTGCCCTTGGTGGCTACCAAAATCTATTTTCGTATCTCTTCCTAAACTAAATAGAATAAAACTATTGCAGAGGCATTAAAAAAAAGCTTATGATAGGTATCACAAACTGGTCGATGGATTTTTGAAAATTCCTTTTTTTAAACGGAATAATAAGATAAATAAGGTGGCGGCGCCACTTTAGGTAGGGTATGGGCCTTAACATAGTTTGTAAATTCATACATATTTTAGACTGGCGGACATCCTCAACCTTCTATTTGTTACCACTTAAGTGGCAACAAAGCGTACGGCCCACTGGATGGTAAGCGGTCACCGTAGCCTATGTACGCTTGCAACATCATAGATATCACTTGCGTGTTGCCACCCTGAGACGTTAAATGGAAAGTGTATGTTGCTTGTAATTTCACCGGAAACCGTACCCTTCGAACCGGAACACAGCAATGCGAGCATTACTGCTCGGCGACAGATATAGTAGTAGTCCTTCTCCGGACAAGCTGTATCACAAAGAACTCTACTATTCTTCTCTATCAATATCCGAACTAAGCAAAGTTTGTACTAAGGTAACAAGATACCAGATATTCACTTATTATTCACCTGGAGTAAATCACCTGGGTGCATTAAGTGCTACGAACGGTAGACTTGGTGCACCTGGGCGAACTAAGCACAGCTTTCAATTCACCACACAGGCTCTTAAGAGACCTAGTGCGAGGGACAGAGCTTAGCCAAGGTACTCTACTCAACTACTGTATACAATTTATATTTAAAAATAATACCACGGAATGTACCTAAATATACTTTGTAAAGTTTAAATAAATAAATATCTATCAATAAAGCACCCGCTTAACTTAATTCACCTATAGTTAACAGGTGATAGTGAATTAATTCTACCGGGTGTATTACGACCGCATCCACCAATCCGCATTGGGTCCGCGTGGTGGATTAAGACCTAATCACTCTCGCCTGAGAGTAGGCCAGTGTCCCAACAGTGGGAACATTAGAAGGCTGTCATGATGATGATTACGACCGATGTGGCGATGAGGGTGAAGTACCGCCTGCGACACGGAGGTTACGGGTTCGATTCCCGCCTCGGGATAAATGTTTGTACGATCTGCAAATATTTGTGCCGGGTGTTCTGGGTAATTGATATGTATAATAAAAATTATCTGTCTATGTATTGTATTGTATTAAGTATATACAGTCATCTAGTACCCATAACACAAGCCCTGCTTAGCTTGGGACTAGATGATGCTGTGTGGATTGTCCAGCGTTATTTATTATTTATTATTATTTATATTAAAACAAATAGCCAAATTATATTTATTAACTAAGCGTATGTGAACTAATTTAGCTAATTTTCTTTCTACATCCCATTCCATTAACTGGATTTCTACATGGTGAGTTATTGGAGATGTTTTTTGCGTCGCTTTAGTGTCTATAGCTTTGTGACAGACTTCAAAAACTTTCGTGCCTCGTAAAGCACGTTAAGCACAGTATTGGCTTTTTCAAAGTGGCCCGCAGTACTAAAACGTACGATTTTTGTTTCGTTAATAGTCATCATTTAATTTTGGTCGTCATCACGCCAGTGGCAATTTCAACTGAGCGCTCCCGTGCTTCGGAGGGCACGTTAAGCAGTCGGTCGCGGCTTTTTCAAAGTTGTTAGGACAGAGGCCTTCAGGCGGCCTAGAAACGCTGTCACCAGAGTTGGCCACTGACTCATACTTACTTTTATTTTATTGTCAGGTCTGGATGGCGCGTGGCCTTCGCTTAACGCGTACAAAAAACTCAATTTAGCATGTAAAGAAGACGAGGATAAACATATCTTCGAGGTAAGAAACTTTAAGACATATTATATTTGCACGGTTCAATAATTGCATGCAAGAATTGCCTTATTCAAAACTAGCAGTACCTCCCAGCTTCTCGCGAGCTCAATGAAACCGCACTCGTGCGAAGCCGGGGCTGGCCGCTAGTAACAAATATAGCATATGTTAATCGGGGCTAATGTAACATTCTAATAGTAAAATAATTTTTGAAATCGGATCAGCACTCATACCATGAACTCTTAGAGCGATTCAAATTAGGACCTAAACTGAATTGTCAAAAAATTTTGTACCATGACTTAAATAATTATTAATTTCATGGTACAATTTTTTTTGACAATTCAGTTTAGGTCCTAATTTGAATCGCTCTAAGAGTTCATGGTATGGGGGCTGGTCCGATTTCAAAAATAGTAGTTTTTAAGTTTATTCGTAACAAACTAAAATACAAATTGTTCCTCTTTATAATATTAGTATAGACAAATGTTTGATATTTTGCTCAAAAATCAATTTGACAAAGCAATTATTGCATGCAATTATTGAACCGTGTAAATGGGTTTTTATTTTGGAATTCCACTGTTTTAGAACAAGGCCACCGGTGTGGCCTTGCCCTTAGACATTAAACGCTTAAGGTACTTGTTACTTGGCTTAAGGAACGCTTCAGGTGCAAGTCTGAAAAGGACTGCGAATAAGCGCAGTGCCACGCTAAACCTCAAAACTTTAAACTATTAGTTGAGCTGTAACTATTTTGGTCAGGCGTTGCTCTTAACATCAAGAGAACCGCTTCACCGTTGTCATTTACTGATAATAATAATAAACAATAATAATTTATTTGGTACACAATTAATACACGGCAGCTATATTAAACTAGTTTGAAGGGTAGGATGTTCTCGAACTTGCAACCCAATCTTACCTGTACTCCTAATAGGTATATACAAAATAGAACAATTATGTAAGTAAGTAACTGGATACCTATGTAAACAGACAGACATATCTACAATAAGTTCGAGATAAGCGCAAATATGTAAACATTTTATGAAAATAAACATTTTTTACTTTATACTTACTTTTAGATAAGGTATTTATTTCAAATTCAAATTTATAAACTTGTTTTTTTTACAATAGATAAAAAAAAACATCTACAAGTAGGCATATTTAACAAAATATTAGTAATTATTAAATAATTATGTATTTAAGTTATAATAAATTCATGAATAACATTAATTTTAGTCAGTCATTTACTAACAACTCATATCCATTTGGCCTAGGATATGTTTATAATTGGATGGAGCGCTCGTGACGTAGAAACGAAGTTTAGCACTGTTCCGCGTACTCATCATTTGGACGGGTGACCGCCAGTGGCAATTTCAACTGAGCGCTCCCGTGCTTCGGAGGGCACGTTAAGCAGTTGGTCCCGGCTTTTTAAAAGTTGTTAGGCCATGGCAGAGGCTTTCGGGCGGCTTAGAAACTCTGTCACCAGAGTTGGACTGACTCATACAAACTTACTTTACTATCATAATTGTAGAAGATAGTTAAGATCTTTTTGCTGCTAAGTTTAGCCCTAACCATATACTATATTAAGTTAGTAAGTAAGTAAAAAATAGTATTTATTAAACAAAATAAAATATGTACATAATTACATTACATTAAAAAATACATATGACAAGTCCCATTTCATTCTAACAAGTTTCTGTCCATCCAAAGGTTGCCTGGAAGAAATCGCTCACAGCGATAAGGCCGCCCATTGTACTTCACTGTTAAACATTGTATATAATTATTATTTTTCTGTTTTTAATTTTCTTTTGTGGTGTACAGTAAAGAGTTTTCTATCTATCTATCTATCTATGAAACAGTTGAGCCATCTAAAGACCGTTACAAACGACCTATAGATAGCTCAACTGAAAATGTATTTATTCAATCATATCACAAGGAACGTTTTGAAACGTCTTAAAGCTAGGTGAATTTACGGCAGTTCCGCGCGCCCCAGCCTAGAAGAATCTGGCAACAAACTCGGCTGGGTTCCTAGCTTTTTTTGATGATCCCTCTTCATCATAAAGCTTCAGTGTTATAAACTATGTGTTTTGGTTTCCAGTGTCTCAATTTACCGAGCTCATCGCGATCAAATTCTGAAAATTCAAGTGCTAGCCGCCGGAACACCGACTCACAGACCCCAATACTTTGTGCCATAGCTCTACCCACACACCATGAAGGTAGGCGAAGCATTTTTTAAGAGTTTTTTTAAATATAATATCGAGGCAAACATGCTGACGGCCTGCAATGGTAAGCAGTTACCGCAGCCTATGGCCGCTTGCAATACCAGGGGTATCTCTATACATCTGACTTTCTAATTAACATCTGACTGTCGTCGTTAAATAAATATATATCTTGTTAGTATAATGTAAATCCGTTATTGGCTATCTGTTTTGTATTTAAGTTGTTATTTAGTATAAAGCTGTGAATTTTGTAATAAATAAAATAAAATAAATAAAAATGGTTTTCAGAAGCGCAGTACGAAGCTGTGTATCATCATCGAAGTACTGATGATAAGCTAGGCGAGGCGGATCCGGACCGATATCCTTACGTACACTTATCCGCTGTAAGTAAATAAAATAATAATATTTATTTATTTATTTAGAAAACTTAAGTCCAATATAATTATTATAAACTATAATTAAAATAGAAACATAAAGTAAAATTATAATTAAAAACTATTGTGAGTAGGTAGGTTGAAAATATATAAAAATAATTAATAATAATAATATTAAAATGCATGTATTGAGTATATCAGTCATCCAGTACCCATAACACAAGCTCTGCTTAGCTTGGGGCTAGATGATGCTGTGTGGATTGTCTAGCATATTAAATAGATAGATATTTGATACCTTTCGGTCCCGGCTTTTTCAAAGTTGTTATCCTTCAGCCTTCAGGCGGCCTTCAGGCCAGGCAGAGTTGGCCACTGACTCATACTTACTTACTTACTTCCAGGTTCACGAGTACACATATCCGCAAGTGGGGCCAGGCGGTATATCCTCGGAGAAGTCATCACCAAACACCAAACCACCATTACTCAAACAGGATTCAGGTAATTTTATTCTATTTATTTTATGCGGAAAAAAAACAGTGTAAACCATTTTTTTAATATAGGTACCACTAAAGTGACAACCAAGCGTACGGCCCACTTGATGGTAAGCGGTTACCGTAGCCTATCTGATGTGTATGAACATAGCGATACCTAGCTTACTTACTTGTGCTTTCTAGTATGTATATCTATCTATAAGATATTTCAAGATTTCAAGATTTCAAGATATTTATTTGCACAAATAAGTGTTACAAAAGGTCTTAAAAGTAATATGGCACTTAGAACTTATTTGCCCTTTTCAGGCATTGCAAATTATATGTAGGCTATGCTGGGCGCTAAGCTGCTTACATAAGAGTACCTAACTTATTATAATACCTAACATTCGGACGGGTTAACATTACTTACACGGAAAAAAAAAAATATATATATTTACTTAACCCAAAAATACCAATATTCTCAAAAATATTCTTTAGATGTGAGACAATATTGTCTGAAATTAAAACATTATTATAAATCAAAGAAACTGTGAATTCTTAATGTAAGAATAATTTATTCTCATAATATTTACTAAGATTAAGACATAAATGCTTGATTCAATACTTTAAGGTCTTAGTTCAAGAAATGGCCGAAGTATTCATCCAAGAAACGTATTAGTTTCTTAGGGAGAATATATTGTTTTCTTTTAAATTTTTTTTTTTCTTGATATAAATTGAATACCTTTTCATTGATCGGAGACAATATTATTCTTATTAATAAAGTTATTTATAAGGATATACTTACTTTAAGAATAATATTCTTGAAGTAAACTATGATCCAAATAATTATTCAATGAAGTAAATGTTTTTGCGTTGAAGAATACACATATACTCACTTTAAGAATAACATTCTTGAAATGTGTATATGTGTATACTTTTTAAGAATAATACTATTTTACACTAAGAATTTATGATTTTTTACATAAATTGGATAACTATTTATTAGTCGAAAACAATATTTATCTTACTGATACAGCAATTGATGAGAAAATACTTGCTTTAAGAATAATATTGTAAAAAGTGGGTGAGAATAACTCGTAGATTAGTCGAAGACAATATTATTCTTATTAATATAATAAAAACTGATAAGGAAATTCTTACTCTAAGAATAATATTCTTACAGTGGATTATGATGCATTTTATTCTTTTATCAAGCATATGTTTCTTCGTTTAAGAATGTACAGATACTCACCTTAAGCATATCATTCTTGAAATAAAAGTATGGGTATACTCTCCTTAAAAATATATATCTTTCCACTAAGAGTTTTGGATTTTTGACATACATTGTATAACTTGTTTATTGATCGAAGACAATATTATTCTAATTAATATAATAAAAACTGATAAGGAAATTCTTGCTCTAAGAATAATATTCTTACAATGGCTTATGATGCATTTAATTCTTCTATCAAGCATATGTTTCTTCGTTAAAGAATGTACGGATACTCACCTTGAGCATGTAATTCTTGAACTAAAAGTATGGGTATACTCTCCTTAAAAATATATATCTTTCCACTAAGAGTTTTGGATTTTTGACATACAATGTATAACTTGTTTATTGATCGAAGACAATATTATTCTTATTAATATAATAAAAACTGATAAGGAAGTTCTTGCTCTAAGAATAATATTCTTACAGTGGATTATGATGTTTTTTATTCTTCTATCAAGCATATGTTTCTTCGTTAAAGAATGTACAGATACTCACCTTAAGCATAATATTCTTGAAATAAAAGTATGGGTATACTCTCCTTAAAAATATATATCTTTCCACTAAGAGTTTTGGATTTTTTACATACATTGTATAACTTGTTTATTGATCGAAGACAATATTATTCTTATTAATATAAAAAAAACTGAGAAGGAAATTCTTGCTCTAAGAATAATATTCTTACAGTGGATTATGATGCATTTTATTCTTCTATCAAGCATATGTTTCTTCGTCAAAGAATGTATAGATACTCACCTCAAGCGTATCATTCTTGAAATAAAAGTATGGGTATACTCTCCTTAAAAGTATATATCTTTCCACTAAGAGTTTTGGGTTTTTGACATAATATGTATAACTTGTTTATAGGTCGAAGACAATATTATTCTTATTAATATAATAAAAGCTGATAAGGAATTTCTTATTCTAAGAATAATATTCTTACAGTGGATTATGATGCATTTTATTCTTCTATCAAGCATATGTTTCTTCGTTAAAGAACGTACAGATACTCACCTCAAGCATAACATTCTTGAAATAAAAGTATGGGTATACTCTCCTTAAAAATATATATCTTTTCACTAAGAGTTTTGGATTTTTGACATACAATGTATAACTTGTTTATTGGTCGAAGACAATATTATTCTTATTAATAAAATAAAAACTAATAAGGAAATTCTTACTCTAAGAATAATATTCTTACAGCGGATTATGATGCATTTTATTCTTCTATCAAGCATATGTTTTTTCGTTAAAGAATGTACAGATACTCACCTTAAGCATATCATTCTTGAAATAAAAGTATGGGTATACTCTCCTTAAAAATATATATCTTTCCACTAAGAGTTTTGGATTTTTGACACAATGTATAACTTGCTTATTGATCGAAGACAATATTATTCTTATTAATATAATAAAAACTGATAAGGAAATTCTTGCTCTAAGAATAATATTCTTACAGTGGATTATGATGCTTTTTATTCTTCTATCAAGCATATGTTTCTTCGTTAAAGAATGTACAGATACTCACCTTGAGCATAATATTCTTGAAATAAAAGTATGGGTATACTCTCCTTAAAAATATATATCTTTCCACTGAGAGTTTTGGATTTTTGACATAAATTGTATATTTTGTTTATTGGTCGAAAACAATATTATTCTTATTAATATAATAAAAACTGATATGGATATTCTTAGTCTAAGAATCATATTCTTACAGTGAATTATGATGCAATTGATTCTTCTTTCAAGCAAATGTTTAATGCAGTGCCCCTGCCAAGTCGAGCAAAAAATCGACAAGCAGGCATTGCATAAACATTAAACACGGTATATATCAATATCATTCAATTTAATTACCTAGTTTAAGAATTATAACTAGTCAAAGTTTTTAATTTTGACACTCACTTATTTACTGACCGATCATCAAAACTCTAAGGCACTCTTAGCAGACATAAAAGTTTTAAATTTATAACACAATATGTGTTTAGCAAGGAAGTCTATAGACTTCCTTGGTGTTTAGTGTATAAATCAAGATAAAACTAAAATATTTTAAAATTTTGGTCTAGTTTTCTAGATACACCAACTGCATAAATAACTTTGTAATCCTTTTTAAATATATAGGATTACAAAGTTTCATTTGCGAGAGAGATTTTAGATTGATTTGGCAATAGCATTAAACAATCTAATTTAATATTATAATGTATTACTTGTGAGATAGGTATATTGTGTTTGGATGAATCATCATGCGATGAATTAGATAGAATATCGGCAATCTATTTATTTAACACATAAAAGACTTTTAATAAGTAAGTACCTATTGATATACTGACTTGGTATTTACATAGATCTCATAACTTTTTACTGTAGTAGAACTGTGTTGCGAGACTTGTTTTTTTTTACAAGCTATGCTTTTGATGTTATAGAAAGTAGGTACAGATACCTACTCACTTTAAGCATAACATCCTTGAAACAAAAGTATGGGTCGGTAGGTATAGGTACCTACTCTTTATGAAAATATATTTATTTATATTATGAGTTTTGGATTTGTCAAAAATTGTATTAACTTGTTTATTGGTCAAAGACAATATTTTTCGTATAAATATAAAATTAACTGTTAAGGAAATTCATACTATAAGAATAATATTCTTAGACTGGAATAAGATGCAATTGATTCTTCTATCAAGCAAATGTTTCTTCATTAGAGAAAGCACAGATACTCACCTTAATCATACCATTCTTGTTTTTTTTATCTATACTAATATCATAAAAAGAGAGAAGATTTGTATGTTTGTATTTTTGTTTGTTACGAATAAACTCAAAAACTACTGGTTCGATTTCAAAAAATATTAGAATGCTACATTATCCTTGAGTAACATAGGCTATATTTTATTTTAGAAAATAATAGGAATCCCTAATAAAACTTCAATAATGTAACCCAAGGTGTAAAAAAAGTGCCATAAAATGTCTTTCATCGCATGCGCTGCGGAAACTATTGATGATAGAACAAAAAAATGTTCTACAATATTAAAGAACTTATTAATATCTACAAAAAAGTCAGTAATACTATATGTCTAACTATTGTAGTTATGTAACTATAACTACTTTTTTACAATTTCAATGTTGATAGAAATGCCGATCAAAATCAGACCACGTATTCCATACTTTTATATTAATCCTTATTCAAATAAATCATTTCATATTCAAAACTGTTTCAATACCTGTAGATGACTGTTTGAATTATTGAAATCAGACATTCCATTCAAAAGTTATGACAAATTATAAAAATGTCAGTCTAAACAAAATACTATGCAAGCCCGCGCGCGCGCCGAGGCCAGAGAGGGGCGTGCACGTGAACTATGAAATAGGTAGCCGCGCGGCTAAAACGTGCGGTCGGCTCCTACCTTATGAATGACTAGCGACCCGCCCCGGCATAGCACGGGTGCTTTAGTTAGTTTTTATTGCACCCGTGCTAAGCCGGGATGAGCCGCTAGTATTGTATATTTTGTTTATTGGTCGAAGACAATATTTATCTACAACAACAAACCAAACAAAACAGCCAAACCAAAGTCAAGATGCGTCACGTGATCATTGCTAATAACTGTCATGGCGGATCTTTAGTGTTCCCGTTTTCCCGAAATTGGTCATATGAGGAGATATTATTTGTCAATGAAATAATGAATCCAAAAAATATTTTTTTGACGATTACGTTTTGGGCAAAGATGTTTTCGCGTAGATACGCTACGCTACGCTAATGCGGCAGCCTATTTTACGCCGAGGCAACATCGTGTACTTGATTGATCGAGGGAAAAACAGGCGAAATTAGTAATAAGTTCTTGAATTTCTACAATTTAATGTTTTCTTTAATTTAGGTCATTATTTTGTTAACCTAAAATATATCTTATAAACATAATTTAATGTTCTCACAGATTTTATTTAGATTTTTTGATTTTTCGATTCAGATTTATCGTATTGTTTTTTGTGTTGAATTGAATTGAATGTGGCAACACTGTTTCTAGCGCTAAACTTGTGCAGAAATAAAATTCAGAAACGAGACTAATTCATTTTGTTTGGTGGTTTTAAACCTTAATTATTTATACAAGGGCTTCGAAAAGTTCGTTTAAACCAGAGCTAGGAACTCGATAATTATGCTCCTTGTAATTTTTTTTTTAAAAATTACTAATCTGCCGTGTTTTGCTATGGCCAATAACTGTAACCAAACATGCCAGTAACTAGTTCTGGGGTGCCAGTAATGAATATAAAAACTTTATAAACAATGTTAATTATTTTTCTTGTTATCAAAGTGATAAGTATTTGAACTTTTCCCGTCTCCATTAGCACCATAAAAACATCATTTGAATGACACATAAAGAAACTATAGCTATATAAATTGGCCAAGGTGCTTAATAACTGATGCTTTTACCCTTTAAATTAACAAAACTTTGTCTTGGGTTAGGACTTTTTCCAGTGACTGCCGGCACTGAAGGCAGTTCTTTCAACGTAGTGCTTAGATTCTCTGTGGTTCTTTCTTTCTGTGAAGTGCGACGACGAGAGTGGTCAGATAATTTTGTAAAAATGTAGTTTTGAACCTCAGCATTTTATCAATTAGGTAGGATTATTATCAACTTAGGTTATTAATACATAGTTACGTACAACAAAAGTAATTGGTACATAATGAACATGGATTTACTAGAATTACTAGTCAGTTGGGAGATGCCTGCAGACGTTTTAAAGAATTTAAAAGGTATGTGTGTAAATTATTTCGTGTTCCTATCATTAATCCTTTTTAAACATACTTCTTCGACAATAAACTTGCTACGTATACCATTTTCGGGGTAAATTAAAAGCAGTAGAGGTTGAAGGTGTACCTACGCAAGTACCTACCGTACCTACTTGCAAGCGAAGACCTATATTCTTGGTTCAAAAATATCATAGTCTTTACATAAGATATGATTTCTCTGTTTCAGAAAACGCTATAACACCAGATATTCTTCGAGATATTATCGAAGATGTTCTAAAAGAGCTATGCCTCGTAATAGGCTATAAAATAAAACTTCAATAGTTAGTTGGGAGATGCCTGCAGACGTTCTAGAGAATTTTAAAGGTATGTGTGTAAATTATTTCGTGTTCCTATCATTAATCCTCTTTAAACATACTTCTTTGACAATAAACTCGCTAAGTATACCATTTTCGGGGTTAATTAAATGCAGTAGAGGTTGAGGATGTACCTACGCAAGTACCTACCGTACCTACTTGCAAGCGAAGACTCATATTCTTGGTTCAAAAATATCATAGTCTTTACATAAGATATGATTTCCCTGTTTCAGAAAACGCTATAACACCAGCTATTTTTCGAGATATTATCAAAGGAGATGTTCTAAAAGAGCTATGCCCCGTAATAGGCACACGAATAAAACTTCAAAAAAAACATACAAGAGTACCTCACTTCGACGGTATGTACCTATACATTTTTTACTATTTACCATGACGGAGGCCTTCGGGTGGCCTGTTAACTCCGTAACCAGAGTTGGCCACTGACTCACACGAACTTTGTCTGGTGAGATTCAAATACATATTCATCCCAAGAATACCCAAATATACTTATTAGACTGTAAACAGCAAAAACCGAACACCAATCAGAACTGAATTATCAGTTGGAAGTGTGTGAGTAGGTACCTAGTATGTTTACTGTTGTGCGAGTACATTTAGTAGAATCGAGGCTCTGGTCTTTGCGAGCCACTCGATAGTGCATTAATGCAGGGTGTTTTTAAGAAATGTAAGATTCACCCTTTATATTTATTAAATTACGTTTTAAATTTCAGATCAATATTGATTACGATAAAAAGTTCCCTACATTTACATACACACATTTTTTTTTAAAGTGGAACGACTTTTTTAACAAAGTTGCAAATATAAAAGCTGTCTCTTGTAAAGACGAATGCATAATTAAAGAATTAGAGGAAATAAAACACGAAGATGAAGGTATGGCTATACTTTACTTTAAGAGATCCACAATAATCTATAAGCTACAATAATTGCAGTGCAGTGCCACGTAAAACATTAAACATTAAAATTTTGGGTGACACTTTGCTTTGCAAGAAATTGTATGTAATTGTGCCATTTTGTCATTTTGCTTCCCGGTATTGATTGATACTGAGCAGGATTAGCACATCTGAATGACAATATAATTTAATGTTTCAGACAAAAAGGCGATCAAACAAGTAATGCTGCTTTGCCAGTTGATACCGCCGAAGGGAAGATTAAATAGAGGAGTAAAATTTGCAACTGTTGAATGCATTGAGGGCATTGTCGTGAACGTTCAAGTAAGTTTTAAATTGTTATATAAACTTAATTTTATTAAAATTACTACTTGCACGATTTTTTTTATAAAACAAGGGTAAAATCCTGACGATGAGATGAGATGACGACCTCGGTAGCGCGTTGGGCGGGTTGAGAAGCGATAGGTTGCAGGTTTGATCCCCGCAGCGGGGCAAATGTTTGCACGGTCTACAAATATTTCTTCTAGATCTGAATGTTTCTGTGAATTATAAGTCCAACCTATGTATCTTTTTAAAAAAAAACTTATGTAGTTATTCTATCTGTTATCTGATGCCCCCTTAGTACAAGATTTGTTTAGTTTGGAGCTAGACGGCACGGAGTAAAAATGTCTGCCATTATTTATTTATTTAGTATTAAACATTATGATTTTTTTTTTCAGAATCTGGAGATATACATCAAACTATAGATAAAATTATCAAGCTAGCCAAAGTTAATAAAACTACAGTCCAGCCTTACATCGTGGCATGTGAAACAGAAACAGCTGCAGCATATTATCTGGTGATTGACACGATAAAATATAATTTCGCGTCCGCAACCAAAGCACTTGATACACTATTTAAGTGTTATCACACTCTGAATGCCTCTTATCCCAAGGCTTCTGATCACATTTATTTAGTGATTCAAAGATGTGTGTATGGTATAAAAACCAAATATGATAATGTGGTACCATATATCACAGATGTATTAGCACTTAACTGAATTTCTATTGTACAGTAAATCCATGCTTGCTGGCCAGTATGTACTAATTTTGTAGGTAAGCAGGTATTTCTTATCTTTAGTTTTAAAATGCGGTTGTTCAAAACTATATTAAGGCGTTGGAACTCTGTTCCGAAATAACATTTAAATTTTGTATGCCAATATTTTGACTGAATATTAATATTTAATTAGATAAGCCTTATTGTAACAAGAACTCTTATATAGCGATTCAAATGAAGACCTAAACCAAATTGTCAAAAATTTTATTGTCAATTTAGTATTAATTATTAATTGTCTAATTGATATCATGGTAATTTTTTTTTTAACAATTTAGTTTAGGTCTTCATTTGAATCGCTATAAGAGTTCATGGCTGGTATCGCAATAGGTTAAAATTAAGGCGTTGGAACTCGGTTCCAAAATAACCGATTCTGACAAGCTAAAAACCTGTTTTTTTATTATTTCGATTCCTTAAGCGTTTTAAAAATAAATACTAATAAAATTGATCTAATGTTTTTATCTCTTTGGTTCCCACACATAACCTGTCAAATGAGATTGTAATTTCTTATATAATTTTATTGTTGTTATTTGTTATGTTTGAAAAAGTATGAATTTAGTAGGTAATTGTATAATTTTGGGAATTCTAATTAAACTATTTTTAATTTAAGATATTGTGCGTATTATGAAACGTGTACTATTAGGTTAAATTACTTCGAGGTTGTGCATTATCAGCTTGAGAATATAATTTAATGTGTGAAGCACGTAGTGTCTTCGTCTTGCAAATTTGCTGTCATATTTGAATAGTATTAAATGCTTGATCTAAAATTAACTATTCTTAATTTAAGATATTGTGCGTTTAACTTTAAAACATGTATTAGGTTAAATTTGAAAATATAGTTTCTTGAATTTAAAACAAATGTAGGTATTTTTTTTTTGATTGAGCAATAAGTATTTCTAGTGTAGAAGTTAGACTGAAATTTAGTCTACATTTCTAGCTTAGGGGACTAGAAATGAAGCCAAAACAAAATAATCAAATGCTCAATTGAAAAAATACATACTTATTTATTGTTTTCAACTGTAACTGTAACTTAAGTTCTTAAGTTGAAAATAATAAGTAAGTATGTATTTTTTCAATTGAGCATTTGTTTATTTTGTTTTGGCTTCATTTCTAGTCCCCTAAACTAGAAATGTAGACTAGATTTCAGTCTAACTTCTACACTAGAAATACTTAAATGGTCAATCAAAAAAAAATCTACATTTGTTTTCAATTCAAGAAATTATATTTTCAATTTAACCTAATACATGTTTTATAGTAAAACGCACAATATCTTACATTAAGAATAGTTAATTTTAGATCAAGCATTTAATGCTATTCAAATAAGACAGTCATTTTTTTAGACGAAGACAATACGTGCTTCACACAAGAAAATATATTCTCAAAGCTAATTATGCACAATCTCGAAATAAGACGCACAATATCTTACATTGAGAATAATTTATTTTAGATCAAGCATTTCATGCTCTTCAAATAAAACAGCAATTTTATTAGACGAAGACATTATGTACTTCACACAAGAAATTATATTCTCAAAGCTAATAATACACAATCTCGAAATAAGACGCACAATATCTTACATTAAGAATAGTTCATTTTAGATCAAGCATTTAATGCTATTCAAATAAGACAGTAATTTTGTTAGACGAAGACACTACGTGCTTCATACAAAAAATTATATTCTCAAAGCTAATAATGCACAATCTCGAAGTAAGACACACAATATCTTACATTGATAATAATTTATATTAGATCAAGCATTTCTTGCTCTTTAAATAAAACAACAATTTTATTAGACGAAGACACTACGTGCTTCACACAAGAAATTATATTCTCAAAGCTAATAATACACAATCTAGAAGTAAGACGCACAATATCTTACATTAAGAATAGTTCATTTTAGATCAAGCATTTAATGCTATTCAAATAAGACAGTCATATTGTTAGATGAAAACACTACGTGCTTCGCACAAGAAATTATATTCTCAAAGCTAATAATGCACAATCTCGAAGTAAGACGCACAATATCTTACATTGATAATAATTTATATTACATCAAACATTTCATGATCTTCAAATAAAACAGCAATTTTATTACACGAAGACACTACGTGCTTCACACAAGAAATTATATTCTTAAAGCTAATAATGCACAATCTCAAAGCAGGTAGTTCTTTTATTTCTTCCAAGAATATAATATACTTAAAATAAAACTAAGGTTTCTTCAATGAAAACACAGTAATTCTTTGGATAAGAAATTTATTTCTCAAGTAAATTTAAACAAAACGTTATTATTCTTAGGTTGAAAATATATATTTTTTAATGAAAACTACAATTTCTTTGGACAAGAAATTTTATCATCACTTGGAAATTAAACATTACATGAAGACAAAACTATCATTCAAATGAATACACAATTATCTTATTTCAAGAATATCATATGCTTAATTGATTGAGAATGAAGATACCATGTTTCTTGTATACGGAGAATATAGATATTCTTAGGAGGAGACACAAAATATGTTTAAAGCTAGTTTTTATGATAAGAAAATATTATTCTGGAACGAAGAATAATATTCTCTAGTTAAAACAGTAAATTTGAAACAATATTATTCTAAAGTGAAGTATACTTATTGTTAGCCATATATAAATCATTATTATTCTTGACCAAGAGGATTATTCTTGCTTTAAGAATAGTTTTTTTTCTGTGTACATTCAAAGAATAACTAAAAGGTATTAAATAGGTAGTTACTTAGTATTGGGGTAATACAAATATTTCTATTTTTTTTTTTTTTTTTTTTTTGCTAAAAAATATTTTGATATTCTTCTACTTCAAAAAATCAAATCAAAAATCTTTATTTAGTAAAAAGGGTCTTAAACAACATTATTTTATAGGATAATAACAGATCTTGTGTTTCTTGTAATTAGTATTAAAGAATGCTGTGTGAAAAGACCTTTGTGCCAGTGTTGCATTGAGTTCTTCGCTCTAACTAGGTAGAGACCTGTACGTAGATGCGAGGGATCTCTGCTTCAGCTAATACTCAGGTAAATCACAAATAACATTATACCAGTAGTACTTACATAATTATAAAAAGAAAATCTACAAAACTAAATTTTAAGAGATAAACTAAGTAAGTTTTACATAAATACAAGCCTAATGAACAGTTCTCATTTAGCAGATTTTTATAGGTAGGGTACCTATTATATATAAGTTGTTTATAAGTTTTGACTGATGTGTTTGAGCGTATGTAGAATAGTTGTGTGTATGTACTGTAATGCTTATGTAAAGTTTTGGTATGATTAATGTAATGTAAAGTATGTCTTGTATGTGATGTGTTGTGTTGTGATTGAGTGTTATGTAAATAGGGTGTGGGTGTGTGTGTCTGTGCTCGAGGTGATGAAATGTGGTCGATAAGAAAAAAAAATATTTCTATGGGTAATATTTATGTTTTTCGAAGTATTCATCAATTGAATAGAAGCAGTTTTGAATTAGATAAATCATATTACCCGCCTACCTACCCGAATGTGTATTGGTTATTGTTTGTACGTAAGTCAGTAATAAACTTCGCTTGTACTAGAAAGGTCGTTTGTCTTCCATCCATCCTACCTACCTACATATACACCACTATCCTTGCATCATCATAGATATCACTTGTGTGTTACCACCGTGTGGCGTTAGATGGAAAGTATCATGTGCCTGTAATTTTACAAGCTTTACTTAGTAAATGTGTAAAAAACACCATATTTTTTTTATACAACTGAAGTGGTAACCAAGCGTACTACCCACAAGATGGTAAATGGTTACCGCAGCCTATGGACGCTTGCAATACCAGTGGTATCACTCGCGGGTTGCCACCTTGAGGCAAAGATCGAAAGCCTCATGTGCCAGTAATTTCACCGAAAACCATACCCTTTACACCGGAACACAGCAATGCGAGCATATATGGTTATTTATAATAATTAACTTGTAATTCCAGGATCGCTTAAGAAAAGTACGTACGGAGAGCAACTACCACTGCCCAAGAAACACACAGAAACTTTCCAAGCGCGAGTCAAATGTCGGTAAGTATTATTAAATAATACTTAATACAATAAATAAATAAATAATGCCCCAAGGTAAGCTGCTGTTAAACAGAGCTGTGTTATGGGTACTAGATGACTGATATATACTTAATACAATACATTACATAGATAGATATTTTTATTATACAAATATTTGCAGATAGTACAAACATTTGTTTCGGCAGGAATCGAACCCGCAACTTGTGCGTTGCAGGCGGACCTTTTTATGTAATTTTAAATTAGTTCATCATCATATTATTAGCATTATACACAGACAAATTAAATCCAAAGCTATAAACATCTATGCTTAGCTTCTCATTTACAATTATTCTACACACAATCTCTCACTTACCCACACATCCTTCTACACTCACCCTCACACCTTCTCATACTCACCCTCACAGCCTCTCACACTCACCCTTACACACTCACACCTTCTCATACTCACCCTCACAGCCTCTCACACTCACCCTTACACACTCACACCTTCTCATACGCACCCTCACAGCCTCTCACACTCACCCTTACACACTCACACCTTCTCATACTCACCCTCGCAGCCTCTCACACTCACATACTTCCACCCTAAAACACTCACTTACATTATTTACGTACTTCCTCATACACATTTCTTCTAGCACGTTACACGAAGTATAATTATCTACTTACCTTAGAATTATACCACCATTTGTACATTAACTTGTTTAAGGTAAATAGGTAAAACCGCGGATTGGGGCACTGCTGTCCTGTGAAACAGGTTTTTTTTTAAACTTTTATCAGGCACCAGTCTCTCACATACAGATTAACTAAAACTACCTAAACATGGCATGACCTCCGTCTTCAGTCTATGTACTGTTTTATTTACTGGGTACCTCTACTACTTCCATGTTGTTTTATAAATTGTAACCTGTGTTGAGAGAAAATAAATCTTTATCTTATCTTATCTTATAAAGATGAATTGTGTTGTTTTCGTTGTAGGCACTGCCACGAATGGTACTTGGAAAGTGCGAATCGACCGGGATCCTGTGAATTTGCTCCAGACTGCTTCAAATCTTGCATCGACTGTGTCTCCTGTATTAAATGCGCTCAGGTAATTAATCATAACAATAGTTTGTTAATCTCTGATAATACCTGAATATGCCTGAAATACAGCTTTACCTAGTTCAGGCATATCAAAATTTGTATTAGCTCTATATATATCTATATATCTGTTGAGTATCTGACTCTTCCTATTTCTCCTGGCTGGTGGGATGTTGATTGAAACAATGAACTCCTTGATACAGTTTTTTAACTTGAAATTACAGTGGCTTTATTATATAAAAAATGTCTTTAGCTTTTGCCGTTGCGGCTTTTACGATTTTACGAGAAGTCCATGAGTTGGCAGTATTATCTAGCTGTCAAAACGTCACACGAAACGCGGCACTTCAAATTGTCACTGTCACGCCTGTTTGCACTTTGATTATAACATTGACGATTGTCTTTGGCTATCTTGTCAAAACGACATGGGTCTTCCCATTTTAATTATTTTTCTCGTGTTATTTTAAGTTTTATTGCGTAAATTTGGTGGAAGTTTATCCAATTTAACTTGTTTACTTAGCACAAGTGTTAGTAATTGAAATGGAGGGGTAATGTTGGTTGGTAATTTAGTCAAAGACTTTCCAGGAGTATTTTTTTAAAGAAAAGTCATCGTTTCTTTCCAAATTTTGTTTGTTTACGTTGCTAAGCGACAATCAAACTAATACACTTGACACTGGCAAAATTGTGGCAAACTAGCCACAGAGGCCATAAAACAAAAGAAGAAGAAGTTATAACATTGACAGATGACACACGTGCTCATTCGGAAACTGAGCTCGAACATATCTATATTGCAGTAATATTGTTGTTTTCCAGTGCATGGTGTACCATTGTATGGCAGATTCAGAAGGTGACTACGGTATACATCCCTGCGCTTGCGGCCCACCTAACCAACACTGCGCCAAACGGTATGCTTTATTACATTTATTTATTTTATTATTTAAACCTTCATTCTACCATGAACTCTTATAGCAATTCAAATGAAGACCTAAACTAAATTGTCAAAAAAAATTATACCATGACATGACTGTCTAATTGATTTCATGGTACAATTTTTTTTGACAATTTAGTTTAGGTCTTCATTTAAATCGCTATAAAAGTTCATGATTGGGTTCCTGGACTCTTACAAACAATTCAAGACCAATATTAGCCAAATCGGTCTAGTCGTTCCTGAGTTTTAGCGAGACTAACGCACAGCAATTCATTTTTATATATAGGGTCAGTCATTATCAATGTGACAAACTCAAGGTTCCACAAAACACATAAAAAAACACTTCCCTTTTTTAAGTACTTTTTTTCTAAATCTCGAGTTAATCAGTTACGTTTTTCTGGTCAATTATGAGTAATCCTTGTTTGAAATCGAAAAGGTTCGCAGCGCGAATCAATGACCCCCGCGTCTATGAATCGCGTGTCAATAACCCATGTGTCAATGACTTGCGCTTGTCAAAATTTATAGCTACTTTGTTAATGTTATATAATTTTAAGTTATTTTATATAGTTATTTAAGTATTTTAATTATTTGACGTTAGCTTTTATGTAACTTAATTTTAAGCACGCCAATGTCTACTTATTCACCAGCTAAGGATGACTGGTATAAACTTCTGCATAGCAATAAGTCCTCCCTTTGTACAATCTTGTTTTTTTGTGCAATAAATAATTACATAAATCAATTTATTATTATGACTTGTGGTACAATAGAGGGGCTACTGTCCAGCTAGTATTATGAACATTTGCTGAGTTGAATTGTGGGACGGTGTTTCCAGTTGGGTCGGCGTTACCCTCCTCAGCATCCTGGTCCCGTGCCTGTGTGTGTACGCGCCGCTGCGGTGTGCACACGGCACCGCCGCACGCGCGCGCCTGGCCGGCGGGCACCACGCGCCCATGCGCTCCTCTAGCGCGTGTCGCGCCGCGCTGCACTAGCCCCACCTGTGCACACCGCCTGGGACTAAGGGGGCAGTTGTGCCCGTCTGCTCGGGGCCGATTTACATGCTAATTTAAGAGTGCTGGAACGAATGCAGAGGAAGCTTGTAAATTGTTACTGCCGATCGTGCGGACGATGCAACCTAGTGTAAAATTGCGCTAAAATATGTATTGGAGGGGTGTGTCCCGGTTGGTATCGAAGTGTGCGGCAAAGGGGGAGTTGTGAACGTTTGCTGTGGAAATTCACTTTTGCGTGGGCTGGTGTGTTGCTATAATAGTAGGCTAGTGTGGACGATTGCTGGTAATATTCTGAGAATTGTAGCCTAGGGCGAAATAAGGTCCTTCCGAGTAGCAGAGGCGTTGTAAAGTAAGCGCTCATAAGCTAGCGGTTAGCTAATACTGAGTGCTGGGTTCTGATTTGGCTCCAAATAATCACTGAGGAAAAGTTGCAACACCGAGAGTAAGCGGTAAAAGGGTGCTAAAGGTAGAAGGATTAAAATGGGACTATGACTTTGGAGTAAAAATGCGTTTGAAAGTGAGATTAAAGGGGTAAAAAGGTCTGCAAAATATGGAGTAAAGTGAACCAAATATACGCGGGGTTTCAAAATGGACGCTAAACTTTCGACTTACGTGGATTCGTAAAGCCAGCGGTAATAATAACACTGCCTTGTATAACCATCAATTGTATAAAAATTAAAAAACACTTGTAACAAAAAATATGAATGCAATTAATAGAACAACATTTTAGTTGTAGCTCCATGTTGAATGCGTATCCTTATAACAGTTTTGGATAACATTATTGTATGTAAAAGTATGTTAATCGTCATTGGGCTAAAGTGCATAGCAAAACGTTTGAAAACAATGTTATTAACCAGTTTTTTGAAAGTGTAAACTTAAATTAAGTATTTCCAAAGAACACTGTTTAAAATGAAAGGGATAGTGAATAATCCTTAAAGAAATGGCTAGTAACACAGTTTTTATACCCACCTGCAAAAAATAAAGGTCTGCATTTGCCCACAATCGGGGTAAATGTAATGGATCTATAAGTAAAAAAAAGATGGAAAAGTATACATTTGCCCACACTCGGGGTAAATGTAATAAGTAAAGGTGGGTAAAATGGATGTTTTCAAAAGAAAGTGAATGGTGACTGCGGTTATACTGCCAATATAATAAATATAAATAAAAATCTAGTCTTATTAAGTGTTTCATGATCATTCATTTCTAAAACCAGGATTGCGAATTAATTACCTTTACTTAAATAAAATAAGGTTCATAATTCTATACTAATAAACGAAGTTACGCTTCTATCGATACCAAAAATAATACAGTACCATAAATTCACACAAATCATCTTTATAGGGATAACAAAAATTATTTTTTTGACATCCCGCTGTCGCATTGATAGGGATAAAATCATGGGGACATTGGGAATACACGTTTTCTTTTAAACAGCTAATTACGCCAACCGTAATTTATGTAGGTACATGGTAACATGGGTAAAATAATGCTTTTTTTTGTCATATTAGAATAGAATAGAAAAGATTTTTTTTAATTTGCGCCACACAAGAAACAAACTCTCGCCAGAGAGTAGGCCATTGTTCCAACAGCGGGAACATCAGAAGGCTGTCATGATGATGATGAATAAAAATAAAATAACAATACAAATAAAAACTAAACATATTGACAGTTATACTTATTTTACAAGTTATTTATAAAACAAATGCTTTAAACTTGCATTTTATACAGTAGGATTCCACCGTAGTCACGCGAAATTATTATAGATAAATTACAAAACTAGAATAAGGCAGTAAAAATGTGTGTATGTTGTAATTTCATCAAATAAATCGGTGTTTTTAGTTTATTTCTTGAAAATGTGAGACGGGGTAAAGTGAGACTTTGACACTTGGAATAGCAATGTAAAGTGAAAAGTGATGGGAGTGTAAAGTGGGATTGACTTTATGGTATTGTCACTATTGAGTGTGTCAAAGTTGACAGTAACTGCTGCTGTCAAGTGTTTCGCATAAATGCAAGTTTTAAATAAAATCTAATTTATATTTAAGCGTATTTTAAATTCAAATACCTTGGTATTACTGAATTGTATTATTGAGGTGTTTGATGTTTGCGAAATGAAGTCATAGGATTCGCCATGGAAATTAAATAAATGTTTGTAATTGTAAAATTGTAACGTTTTGTGTTTTGTTATTGTCAAAATTTATTTCAAAGTCTTCCTTTGAGAGATGACTGTTTGGAATTTTCAACTAAAACCATTATTGTTATGAAAGATCTGATGTAAATGTTATTAAAGTTATTCATGGTAAATTTTATTAAGTAAAGTGTTAAACATATCTCATTATTGTTAATATTTTATGCTTCTAGCTTTATATCATCACAAATTGTAGACAAATTTTCTATACTACTTTATTGTTAACTGTCAAAGTTGTATTTAGTTTTTCTAATCTATGTTGACTTTACATTTTTTTATTAGTTGGCATTACGGGTACAAGTAGTTACCTATGAGACATTTCTAATTCATTTAATTTGTATTTTATTTATTTAAAATTGTAAGTAATGTGTATGGTACCTAAAAATTGTAGTAAGTATTTACTATGTAATGTCATTATAATATTTATTGATACTTATATGTATTGACGCGATATCTAGTAATTGATTTTATTTTTTAATAAGATAAATCATTTACTATATTTTTTGTAATTAACTTGTAATTATTTCAAAAGCTAATAATTCTAGTCTTATGAACCAGTATTTTTTCATCCCCATTAAATTCTAAATTTTAATTTAATTTATTAATGATGACCAAACTTTTTTGTATATTTATAAAAAATAAGATAATGAAAATGGTATAAGCAATTTGCAGACGACTATTACAAAAAATACATTATTGACAAAAATCAATAAAAATGGCGAATAAAAATAAAATTATTAAATATTTCTGCGAGAAAAGGGCTCACTTGCGGAAATTTTATTAATTTTTTTTCCATCCACTTCCCTAAAAATGAACAATAAAATAAATATAACTTAAAGTTATCGTCTTCCGCGGTAGCTTGTACCAATTTCATTATTTAATAATTGTTACTCCGTAAAAATTTTAATATTGTATGAGTACATAACATAAGTGAATGTAATCAATGTTTTTAAAATTTAAGAATGATTATGTATGTGAATTATATCAGTCATTTTTTATTTTAAAAAGTCTAATTACTAGTTTAGACTAACCATTTATTGTAGAATATTATATAAATTTAACAAAATTCACTCTCAGTGTTTTTAGTATCAATAAAAATAAGCATGAAATATCACAAAATTTATTTATTATAACAAAAATGATTATTTAAAAAAAAAGATAAATGTATTAAATTATGAATAAATAAAATAATCGTAATAAAAATAAATATTTTGTATTATTTCGACAAAAAATATAATTAATAATAAAAATAAAATAAAAGGTAGGGCTCTCTGCCGCCGCGGCAGAGTCGAGACCCTGGGTCCGTGGGGTACCGACCGGGGCTCACCACATTTTAAAAAAATATTTCCGGGCGTCTGGTCGGAGCGTGATCCAAAGGATATAAATAACACGGCCGTACGAAACTACTCTCTCGCAATAGGGTCCGCTTGGTGGATTAAGAGCCATTCACTCGCGCAAAGCGAGAGAAGGTTAGTACAGTGTCCCATTAGAATGTCATGGATGATGATTTGTCCAACTAACCAATGTTCTCGTCCGTCCGAAGGTCGAGAGAGAACATCATCGACTCGACCGACCGTAGTCACCAACGAAGAGTTCTTTTTTTTTTTCTTTGATGATATTTATTTCATTTCGTCGGGATTACATTCTGTAGTGGCGTGTCGTGTCGTGACGCGTCATTAGTATATCGTATCCATACCTACATTTACAGAACGCGTCACGACACACTGCGCAGTAATTAATGTAATTCTAACCATACAATATGTATGGATACGATTTGCGAATGACGCGTCACGCCACGACAGAATGATGTAAACGCGTCATAATACGAAATTATGATATTATTTATTTATTGTTAAATAATTATCACTTAAATAGAAAAAATAACGCGAACCTTGCGGATCGGTGAATTAAATAATTAGCACAGACATGCCTTTGGTTTTTTTAGTTCTTGGACATGTCTCACGATGTTTTCCTTGTTACGAGAGCAATGACATGCTGTTATAATGGAAATCGGATTAGGTAGTCTTTTTAAAACAAAAAGACTAATTTTAAAATGATAATATACTTTAATTTGATTGTTTTTACACGGTTTTACATGACATTTAGATTTAGAATAGTAGTTGAATTTTGATATAATTACGTCTGGTTCCGTCAAGACCCAAACCGGGACTGATTGAGACTGCTGGCTAAAAGTGCAGACATGCAGTTTTAGCCAGCTTATTAGGCATTTTTACTGACAAACGAGGGTTATAACAATGCGCACTAGAAACTTGGTGCACGACTGGAATCCACAACGATGATCGAAATGCAGAGACACTACCACTAGACCACCAGTGCTCTTACACTGATTCATTTTCATTTTTTTATTTGACGAAGTGTTATAATGACAGCCTTCTTATGTTCCCACTGTTGGGACACTGGCCTACTCTCGGACGAGAGTTATTGGCTTTTTTATCCACCACGCGGACCTAATGCGGATTGATGGATGTCACATGTCTTTCGAATTTTTAGTTCTTGGACATGCCGGTTTCCTCACGATGTTTTCCTTCACCGTATGAGAGCACTGGCATTGTGCACATAATTCGAACAGAAAAATCCTATGGTGCACGACCGGATTTGAACCCCTTAGGATCGGAAGGCGGAGACACTACGACTAGACCACCAGTGCTCTCTGTGTTTCTGTTACAAAGTGTTACAGTGAATTTATTGTAGTAGGTAGGTTCTTAATAAAAAAACAACAAGGTATTGTTACCTAGATATTTATTGTTAAATATTTACATTTTAATGAATCATTGTAATTTTCTGATATTCGTATTCATAACCATTTGTCATTTATCATTCTTGCTTGCGTCATAATTACCTCGTTTTATTAAAATAAAAAAAAAATATGATTACAGATTTTCACACCATTTTAGCAATATTAATATTAATTTGAGAATTTAATATTTGGGAGATGGCAAGTTTGTGGTGTGTGTGCTGGCGTGCGATTTACATTGGGTCAGTGACTTACTTTAAATGAAGTCAGTGCTGACTTTGAGAACTGACTTTCTCTGTTGAAGTCAGTAGGTACCTACTGACCCGACAGCGTTTACATTAGGTCAGTAGCGGGTCAGCACTGACTTTGCTCGAATTTGGACTCAGCACTGACTCAATGTAAATCATACATTATTTATGCTGAGATTGCAGAATGTTTTTGAAAAGATGTACCTACTACAATGATTGTAAAAACTACATCTTCTCAAAACCAAGGTTCTGTAAGAAGGTTACCCCTTATAAAGCCCAAATACATAAAGATACTCAACAATTTGAAATGTTTATGACGTTTCTCGACGATTTAAGATCGTCAGCTGTTATGAAGTCGCCGGTCGTTACTTTTCAAAGTCGTACGTAAGACTTAAGATTTAAATAGTTGAGTAGCGTTTAAATATTTGAGCGTAAACGATGAATGCGTTCTTAAATATTTAATTGGACGTTACAGTATTCGTAATTTAAAAATATTTTAGTACCTACCTATCGTAACACATAAAAAATGGCAAGAAACAAAATGGCGGCGAGGCACGGTAATGGCCGATCGCTGTGTGACCACGCAATATTTTCAAACGCGTGCGCTAAAGTTATGTTGACTGGTTCATACTCTTCTAGTATCGGAGTTATGTCTGTGTAGTCTGATGTAGAAGGTCTTGAGTGACCCGCTGAAATTAAAAAAAATCAAGTCATACAAATCTGTCAATTTTAGGTCATCATACAGACTCCTGATGTTCCCACAGCTGGAATATGGCCTCTCGAAAAGCGATTGGGTATTAATCCACCACGCGGACCCAATGCGGATAGGTGGATGGCAAATGTCTTTGGATTTTTTAGTTCTTGTACCTACATGCCGGTTTCCTCACGATATTTTTCTTCACTGGCATTACATAAATTCTTCGAATAGATAGAATTTCATGGGTAAGGCCCCAGCGCTTAAAGTGTGATTTACATTAGGTCAGCAGCGAGTCAGCACTGACTTTGCTACTAAATGGCTTTGGAGCCAGACGACTTCAATAATCTCGCGTCAGTTCTCAAAGTCAGACTTCATTTAGAATAGAATAGAATAGAATAGAATAGAAAAATATTTATTTAACGCCACACAATTAACATAAAAATAAAAATAACAATAAAAATTAAAACTTAACTATTGTGACGAAAAAAAGGCAGCCACTCAGCATGTGCTGCAGACATAATGTGTCTGCAGCGCTGGTTTTCAGTGTAGCCTACGAGTAGTAGTAGCAGCAATTAGCTGCGACACGAGTCTTTCACTCACTATCTAACAATTTATTTAGGTACATTTTATAAAGATTTGATTTGAAGTCAGTCACTGACCCAATGTTAATTGCACTTCGCACAAGACACTAAAGCACATCTGTGACCAAAGTCACCAGGTTTTGTACCTATCTTTGTCTTGTCACCGATTAAAAAAAAAAACTGCAATAACATACTTCCAGGTTCTGTAGCAAAATGTAAAATAGACGAAGGTTTGCTCCATCCAAATCTGTAAAAAAATATTACACATTTTTAATAAAACTTCTCTTATCTTGCATTTGAGGAAGAATTTTAAATGGGTACCAACTGGTTAGTAGGTATAAAAACTTTTACCTATTTCTAGAAGTTACGATGGCTTCATAGACTGTACTAGGCGTTAGTCCTCTTACTGTGTAAATTGCACTATGGATCGGCCCTGAAAATAAACATTAAAATTACAGTTTTTTTCAAAAAAGTTATTATTTTCAATGAATTTTGCAACTTCAAGTATGTAGGTACAGGAATGGAACCGCTACAAGTTTTTGGTTTACACGAATCAGACCATTTGATGCCAAATAGGTGCTGCACGGTTAGACTTCTTATGTGTTACAAAGACTGGCGATATCGGATGAATTACCCCAAACGACAATACCATACCGAATCATTGAGCAGAGGTAGGCATGATAAACCATTAGGGCAGTTTGTTTAGATGTAATTTTTTTTACCATAATGCAAATAAAAACCTATTTATAAGTGAGAGTGATTGGGTCTTAATCCATCACGCAGACCCATTGCGGATTGGTGGATGGCACTGTCTTTCAAATTTTAAATCTTAGATATGCCGGTTTCCTCACGATGTTTTCCTTCACCATATTAGAGCAAACAATTACAAGGTAAGTCCTAGCTGGTAGATATAAGTTCTTACCGTCACTGGAGTCTCCAGGCACCACGATCTTGCTCCACATGTTGGTTGGGGCCTCAGTGGTGAAGGCATCTGGCTCGCTAGTCACCAGCCTCCCGTAATACGGACGCAGCCAAAGATTATACTCTAGACAAATACATATACAGTACATCACATAGTATCATCATGACAGCCTTCTAATGTTCCCACTGTTGGGACACTGGCCTACTCTCAGGCGAGAGTGATTCGGTCTTAATCCACCACGCGGACCCAATGCGGATTGGTGGATGGCACATGTCTGTCGAATTTTTAGTTCTTGGACATGCCGGTTTCCTCACGATGTTTTCCTTCACCGTATGAGAGCACTGGCATTGCGCACATAAATTTTTCGAACAGAAAAATCCATAGGTGCACGACCGGGTTTGAACCCACGACCTTAGGATTGGAAGGCGGGGTCACTACCACTAGACCACCGGTGCTCTTATGCATACCGGTGCATCACATGGTAAATAAATAAATAATGCTGGACAATCCCCAAAGCATCATCTAGCCGCAAGCTAAGCAGAGCTTGTGTTATGGGTATTTACGAGTAATATACTAGATGACTGATTTAGTTATGAAAGTCAAGTTTAGAAAATGCAATCGACACCATTATCTTCCAAAATCATACAAAGCGTCAAAAACGTCATCACTTAAGATTAGCTAGAGACGTGGTGATTCAGTATTCAAGCATCAATTTTACAATCGAACAAACCATCTTTCTTGACCGTTGTTAGAAGGGGTAGTTTAAATTAACAAATAATTATCTTACCAATAATAGTTGAGTAGGAATCCACTTCCCATAACAGTGTGAAACTTGTGGACGTAGCCTTGTTTAGGGTCTGTTCCACTTTGAATGATGCCACGTTAGGAACACCTTAAGAAAAAAAACGCAATGCTAATGGTGCATCATGTTACTGCGCAACATCCTGCGTAAAAAGTTATTTTATTGTTAATTTTATTTTTATTTTATGTCAGCAAGTGACAAGACGACCAAGGCACTTGGTGTTAAGCACCACGCCTAACCATAACAGATGCAGTGACACGAGCTTAGTGCTCATCACCCCGAGACGTTGATATGTCTCTTTCACCCAGTAATTTCACTTGCTACAGTCCCCTCAAACCTAAACACAGTGCAGTGCACACTGCTGCTTGGAGGTAGAATATCTGGCACTGCGGTGGTACCCACCAAGACGGACTCTTGCTGAAGAGTCCTACCACCAGGTAAATGGCTATGATATTATGTTGCTGTATAAAGTTAACTTTGGTGTGGATGCACCTTATGGGTTTATTTTTACTGCATTACTAAATACTGTGTTTATGTAATTTACCCGTTAGTTTAAAGGAAACATCAGCCATGCCCAGCTTGTTTTCCGCCCTGAAGGTGTAATTCCCCAGGTCGCCCTTCCGCACAGAGCGGAATATCAACTGATGCAGGTCTTCGTTCTCTATTATCACTACCCTAAACAAAAAAATATGAATAACAAATGATTGGTCATAACTATAGGCTTGAAAACAAGTAATTTCCATAACATATTTCCTAGTTTCGAATTCGACACGTAGTGAATATTCTTCTATAGATAAAGATAAAAGGAATAGAATATGATAGAAAACTCTTTATGAGAAGCTAGGAACCCAGCCGAGTTTGTTGCCAGATTCTTCTAGGCTGGGGCGCGTGGAACTGCCGTAAATTCACCTAGCTTTAAGACGTTTCAAAATGATCCTTGTGATATTATTGAAATAAATCATTTTTGACTTGACTTACTTTGACTTGACTTATTGTACATACACCGTAACACAAAACAAAAAAAAACAAAAATAAGAACACAATTTAAATACTAAGCGAAGTACAATGGGCGGTCTTATCGCTGTGAGCAATTTCTTACAGACAACCTTTCAAAAAGGCTCGTAAGTTTTCTTTTTCCTTTACTTTTTCTATGCTAGGAAACACTGATCGAATCCGAATTAAGGAAATCCTTAGAAGAACCAGGGTCACCGACATAGCTATTAGAATAAATAATGCTGGACAATTCACACAGCATCATCTAGCCCCAAGCTAAGCAGAGCTTGTGCTGTAGGTACTGGATATAGGTACTTATGCTCGATAACTGCTAGGTGCTGCGGAATTAGATTTTCGAATAGTGACAGCGGTCGTAGCAAATCGGTGGATGATGAAGGCTCAAAATCGATCGTCATGGCGCTCTTTGGGAGAGGTTTGTCCAGCAGACTATCGGCTGATATGATGATGATGAATGTAGTCACCTGTCATCACTCTTCATAGGCCTGCCCTCCTTGTACCAGGAGGCCCGAGCGGGCGGCGCCGCGAACTGCACCCGGGCGGCCAGCGCCGCGCGCAGCCCTATCGCCGTGTGCACAAAACTCCTCTCCACGGACACCTCCGGGGCGTCTGAGGAGATAAACTATATCAGCTAATAACAAACAAGAAAAAAAAAATATTCACACAGAGTAGAAGTAGATAGGTACAAAAACAAGGTAAAAATAAATAGAAAATATAAAATATACAGTATGTATATTTTATACATATTATTTATGTCCGGGGAAGGACTACCACCATACCTATTTCTGCCGCCAAGCAGTAATGCTCGCATTGCTGTGTTCCGGTGTGAAGGGTATGGTTTCCGGTGAAATTACTGGCACATGAGGCTTTCGATCTTAGCCTCAAGGTGGCAACCCGCGAGTGATACCTCTGGTATTGCAAGCGTCCATAGGCTGCGGTAACCGCTTACCATCTTGTGGGCCGTACGCTTGGTTGCCACTTCAGTTGTATAAAAAAAAAAATTGTATACTATATTACATTATGGTACTAGTGTGTAACGTCCTCGGCTATCTTAAGACCCTCGCCTACGGCTCGGGTCTCAATGGCGCCTCAGCGGTTATCAGCAATACACACGTGTATCATACGACGTTTTTCAACACACTTGTGAATAAAATAACAAAAAAAAATCATAATAAAATAACAAAAAAAAAATCTATAACTAACTAGTAAGTAATAGCAATGAAAAAGTCATAGTTTGATTATGGGTGTCATTCTATTCCTGATTGCGATGACCAAAGCAAGTGTGTTGAAAAAACTATTTTGCATAAGCATATTCTTGCGCATAAGCTGCATCGCACTTGTGTAGGAAACGATGCAATACTGGTATTCTGTCAGGGCCTCTAGTGAGTGACATCACGGGTAACGTGGAACTGCCGCAACTCAGTCTTGGTAGATACCACCACAGTGCCAGATATTCTACCTCCAAGCAGTAGTTGCACTGTGTTTAGGTTTGAAGGGCACTGTATCAAGTGAAATTACTGGGCGAAAGACTTAACAACAATGTCTCGGGGTGATGAGCAGTGCAGTGCCACGCTGAACTTATAAACTTTAGACTTTAGGTGGCATTGCAACATTGCGTGGCACATAACACCAGGCAAAAGAATTGACCGTTATGCCACTTGCTGACATAAAAAACACTGAATACTGACCATGAACAATGACGGTGATGTGTGCCGTCACTGGGTCCCCCACTCCGTTCTTGGCGATGCACTCGTAGACGCCGCCTAGCGAGCGGTGCTCGGCACGGAAGCGCATCCTCGACCGGTGTTCTAGCAGTGCCATGGGTACTCCCTGGAATAACTCATAATATAATATAATCGGAGCGCGAAGTTAAGCACTGTTCCGCGTAGTCATCATTTGGATGGGTGACCACCAGTGGCAATTTCAATTGATCGCTCCCGTGCTTCGGAGGGCACGTTGAGCAGTCGGTCCCAGGTTTTTCAAAGTTGTTATGGCCATGACAGATGCTTTCGAGCGGCCTAGAAAATCTCTCACCAGAGTTGGCCACTGACTCACACGAATTTACTTTTTTACTCTTAATATTGGCATTGGGTCCGCGTGGTGGATTAAGACCCAATCACTCTCGCCTGAGAGTAGGCCAGTGTCCCAGCAGTGGGAACATTAGAAGGCTGTCATGATGATGATGACTCTTAATATAACCGCGATCACTCTCGCTTGAGAGTAGGTTTGTGCTAGACGTATTCTGTGACAGTGCCTCAGAAAAGGGAACATTGGAAGGCAAGTATGAAGATTCACATGTATTCTAAATGCGAAAATTTAGATGTTCTGATGTTTGTTTGGATGGATGTTTGTTCCTATATATCTCGACAAGCACTGAATCGATTTGACTAAAATTTAAAATATAAATAGATAAAAACTGGGAATAGGACATAAGCTACTATTTATCCCGGGAAAAAGTACAGTTCCCGAGTTCCAAGCAAACAAAGTCACGGGCAGCAGCTATATATAAATAATAATACTATAAAATGCTTTCATTACTGACTGTCAGATCACACACAGTTTAAAAAAAAAGCGACTCACATTCTTCCGCCAGTTGATGATAGGCTGCGGGGTTCCCGTAGCCTCGCAGCCGATGTCGATGTAATCTCCCTTCTTCACCTCCAGAGATCCTTCTTCGGGAACTGTGCTTACTTCTGGGGGATCTGCAAAGAAACGAATACCAAAGTAAGGTTTTAGGTTAAGGTTTAGTCACAGATATTAGTACTACGACAGAATGGCCACTCCCTACCTCCCACCGGTGTTTTTACCCCACCCCATCGCAAGTTTGCCGGCACATTTCAATGAAAGGAATGTTTTTTTTTTATACAACTGAAGTGGCAACCAAGCGTACGGCCCACAAGATGGTAAGCGGTTACCGCAGCCTATGGACGCTTGCAATACCAGAGGTATCACTCGCGGGTTTCCACCTTGAGTCTAAGATCGAAAATTTAAATAATAAACTAAAAAGCAAGGACCTCCTTACCTAGTCGTAGGACTCTTCAGCAAAAGTCCGTCTTGGTGGGTACCACCGCAGTGCCAGATATTCTACCTCCAAGCAGTAGTGTGCAAGCTGCACTGTGTTTAGCTTTGAAGGGCACTCTAGCAAGTGAAATTACAGGGCGAAGAAGGGCTAACTGACTAAGTATATTCAATTATGATCTTACAACTTACATTGGACTTCGATGGCGTGTGTCTGCCGTATGGGACCCCAAGGCTCTGGGCGGAGAATCTGAAAGAGTTTTTTTTATACCTCTAAAGTGGCAAACAAGCGTACGGCCCACTTGATGGTCAGCGGTTACCGTAGCCTATGTACGCATGCAACATCAAAGTATATTTGCGTGTTACCACCCTGAGACGTTAGATGTAAAGTCTCATGTGCCTGTAATTTCACCGGAAACCGTACCCTTCGAACCGGAACACAGCAATGCAAGCATTACTGCTTGGCGGCAGAAATAGGTTTTTTTTTTGATGTCTACAAGTGACAAGACAATCAAGGCGCCCGCCTGATGTTAAGCACCACGCCTGACTATTACAGTATGGTGGTAGTCCTTCCCCGGACGAGCTCTATCACTCTACTACTCTTAAAGAATTCTACTACTCTTAAATAAAAATGACAGTGAGAGATTAAAAAATCTCCTTGATTCTGCAGTAGATCTTGTAGACTTGTAGCTCTGCAGTTAACCTTGTAAGCTTGTTCTGGTCCTGTTTTAGATTTTTTTGGGTTGTGGTTCTGCAGAGGAATTTTTAGCCACTTTTTTTTACTGCTTGGCGGCAGAAATAGGTATGGTGGTAGTCCTTCCCCGGACGAGCTCTATCACAAAGAACTACTCTTATCTATGTTTATCTTTTAAAATATATTCCTATTAATAATTCAATCAGAGATGGCTAACACTGGGTCATAGGATCGAAAAAGAAAGCGTACCCTTTTAGCGGACATTATTCAAACTTTGTATTATCAGCTAACGGAAAAAGGTAGTTAGCGGCAGACCCAACTAATTAGTCATCGGACGGACCGACAGTCAGACCACCCAGTATTACTATTACTAATTGATCTTATGCAAGCACCTTTCTTTGTAGATACTAGTTTAGTTTACGAGACCGCCCGTTTGGCTTCAAAATAGTTTACGGTATTACCTTGTTTTATTCCGAATAAACAATTTTGAATTTTTGAAAAAAAAAAAAGTTTATCAAATCACAAGGATCACTTTAAACACTTCGTTCGCGTACTTTTATAGTAAGTAAGTAAGTAAAAATGTATGTAGTTACTTAAAAAGTTTTTCTTTTGCATAAATTCGGAAACAATGTACTCGTATACTGCCATGGCATTTAGATTTAGATTTAGATTTATTTATTCAGAAATGATAGAAGTTTACAGTATTACTACCAAAACACTTACTATCTTAAATAAAAACTTAAGAATAATTTTAAATAACTAATTAAAGTGCATAGATTGTCAGCAAAAAGGTCGACTTGTTGGAACTCGTGTACAAATGCGTTTATGAGAGAGATCGCCCGGAGTGTTGGTGTGTTGTTCGCGTGGCAAGTCCGCATAGCGGGAGCTGTGAACAACCGGTGCCGTCGACGCCCACACCGCACATAGTTATTAGGTACATAAAGACTCATGCTACCTAATAACTCTGAATTATTTACTTTATATTTTTTATGCAATATTTGAACATTAATCTTAAATATTTATTATCATAAAATTATTTAAAATGTCAGCTTAGAAAAATATAAACTATACCTACTTAATCAAAAGTCAAAAAGTCAAAGTATTTTTATTACTTGAAATACATGTCACGTTGAACTTAGAAGTAAATTATTTAAATTGTGTACCTACCAAAAATTAAAGTAGCTTTTGCGTATAAGTGGCGTATTGATAGATATGCGTTATAAGATACTATTAATAGAAGACCTAAAACATGTGCAATAAAAGATTTGTTTTTGTATAATTATGTATTTGATACAAAGCGGGTAGATACATAGATAGATACAGTTTCTTGGTTGGTACCCTCTTTGTGCGTACTATTGGTACCTACGTGTACCTACTAATTTTGTATTAATATGTTTTAGATTGGTTAGCAATGAATAGCAAATGTAAATTATCTGTCAGCATTAAGCCCATCTTTTGTACTCTCTAATTGATCTAATGATTATTAGATCAATCATCATCTTTTTATTAAAACCTTTGCGTCCCTGTTAAAAGAGTTATAAGTGAAACGAGCGGCCTCTATTAATATAATTTTATTTATGATGATATTTAATTTCTTTAAAAGTTTTTTATTAGTTAGTATCTACAAATATTTTGCAGGGACTTGAAGTAACCTTTCGCATTATAAAAAAACGAACACTAATAATATAATTCATCTAAAAAGGGAAGTTATTCACAAATTTAATTACCTGCCTCTATAGTTCTCACAGCGGATCTCGGCCGTCGTGAAATTAGCCGTTTCGATGCGCAATGGAGCTTTTTCAAACTAAATTGTCTTTGCGCATCACAAACAGCTAACTTCACGGAAGCCTAGATCCGCTGTGCGAACTATACCTACCTGTATTTTCATTGTTCCTTAAAAAATATTTTTTCTTCGGTCTGTTCTTTGTACTTGTGTGTGTCAAATAAAAGCATTTCATTTCATTTATATTTCATTTCATTTTTCATTTCAACTCCACCGCAAGGACATGTGGCCAGCAACCAGCGAGACCTGACTTGTCTAATAAAAAGTATTGCAAAACAATGGCGGCAGCTAATTGTAGCAATTACAAGCCGGCATCACTCTTCGATCTAACTCTTGTAGCTATTTTAGCTTTTTATCTAAAAGATAGTGATGTGACGTGCTTAGGTACCTCTACCTACTATCGATATGACGCAATACCAAGATTCAAGAATTTATTTGCCTAAATAAGGCAAAAACATTATTATGTTAATTAATTAACAATTAAACGACTATAGTATAATTATGAATAAGACCCGTTGCATAGTGTTATATAAACCACTTTTCTCTTCGTATAGGACTTTTGTGTCTTGTTTGCCAGTGTCAAGTGATTTTAATTGATTTAATTGTCGCTTAGCAACGTAAACAAACAAAATGTATTATAATATGTTTTTAATTGTAATTTTTAGTCAGGCATGTCACGTCACTTAAAGGTACATGCTTCGGAGGGCACATTAAACAGTCCGTCCCGGCTTTTTCAAAGTTGTTAAGCCAAGACAGAGGCCTTCGGGTGGTCTAGAAACGGGCGGCTCTGTCACCAGAGTTGGCCACTGACTCATACGAACTTACTTACTTACTTAGGGTAGGTGAGCTTTCTATGAACGGAAAAACTTACGATTATCGATAAAACTTTCATCTGGAACTTACCAACAGGATCCAACACTATTCGAATATAACACACCCATGTAGTCCAATCATACAATTAGTCAATTTAAAACGAATTCTTTTGTGTGGCCTCGTTTCTGTAGTTTACAATAGCCAAGTTATAGATCATTTTGTCTAAAAAGTTATATTTTTCAGTAATTAACCCGCGCGAAACCGCGCGGGTTAATTACTTGCGTTATTTTTTTCGCAAGTTTTCATTTAACCTTCCCTGGACTCTTACTTTTAAAACCAAAATTAGCCAAATCGGCTCAGATGTTTTCGAGTTTTAGCACCACACAGAAATTCATTTTTATATAGATTTGATTAGATGAAACAGAAATAGGTAATAAGTACATAGTTTTCTCACCTCACATGTATACTGCGCAGTGTCCGAAGCCTGCAGAGAGTTGAGCTGGAGGCTGTAGTTGCTGTGCATCCTCACCCTGGGCGGCAGGAGCGTGTGCTCATCAGCACTGTCTCCGAGCAGCGAGGAGTCTTTGAACCATTTCACTCTGATCTTCATTTCTGGAAAATACAAACATTTCAATTATGAAATATATAAAGTTTAAGTTTAGTAGGGTAGATAATGCTATAGAGTTCTTTGTGATAGAGCTCGTCCGGGAAAGAACTACCACCATACTCGAGATTTAAGACGATATAAAAAAATAAAATAAAGTTATGGTACTTTTAAAAAAAAAAAAAAAAAAACCTATTTCTCCCGCATAGCAGTAATGCTCGCATTGCTGTGTTCCGGTTCGAAGGGTATGGTTTCCGGTGAAATTACAGGCACATGAGACTTTCCACCTAACGTCTCAAGGTAACACGGAAGTGATATCTTTGATGTTGCATGCGTACATAGGCTACGCTAATGACAATTGACAACAATTGGTGCGGTGGGCGAGTGGTAGCGTGCCGTGCGGGTTCGATTGCTGTGGGGCAAATGTTTGCGGACAAAATGTTTGAAATCTAAACTGTGGCCGCCGTTGTACAACTGACCGACTATGTCAGCTATGCCAGAGAGCTTTTATACCTCTAACAAAGCTTATAATAATAAAATAATAAACTCATTGAACAAAAAACACAAAAGACGAGACATTTTTGTGTAGAGCACGAACTGTACACGGATTATTTAGCAGTTGTAATTGTAATTTATTTATTTATCCATAGACATAGTGCCATGTACATAGATAAGTCATACAATACAGATAATAATTAGTTAATTATTTCAGCAAAAGCATCGTCACATTGTATAGATTTTATAAATGAACATCATTATAGTTACTTAAATCAAATAAAATTAAAAAAAAATCATTTTTAACTAAACTGAACATAATAATATACCTAGGTACAAAACATAAACAAATTAAAAATAATAATAATTACACACACACACACAACCCTAAACAAGAAATCATTGAGTATAATTAAACATGTTCTTATCAGCAAAAGCTTCATCAATTTTATAATATAACTATTTATCTTATTAATAATCGATTTTTTTTATAAATATACATAAAAAAAAAAATTATAGGTACCTACATATTTTTTTTTAATTGTGGAACCTATCCCTTAAGTTTGTCAGGTTGATAATGAATGACCCTGTATACTTAGGTATAGAATACTTTTTGCCATCAGCAAGCCCAAAGTCCTAAAACTGTTACAAAATAGTTTTTCTTGTCGGTCACATTTATCTTGATGTTAGCTGGTAGATAATGTTTAGGTAGGTAAAATAACTATTCTTGAATCAATTTTTTTCTTGAAGTATGGTATTAGGTTTTACCATTTCTTTTAAATGCCTCACCCACTTCGTCGTTGACTGACATGCAAACACAGATTTGACACATAAATTAATTAAAAACAAAATAAAATAATAAAATTATTTACCAACAAAAAAATTAAGGGTAATAGTCGCAGATTTAAAGAATTCTAAAATTATGATTCTTTTTGTAAGTAAGTCACACACTGAGCTTTTTCCAAAATCCCCTTTAAAGGGGATTTTCAAAGGGGATTTTGACACTAACCCCCTATAAACTAACTACACTATAACATGTTTTACTTTTTTTACTTTTCTGTCGTTGGATCGGTTTAAATTTTTTGTTTAATGTTTTTTAAGATGGAAGAAGCCGTTTAAAGATCTGTAAAAACTATTTGTTAATCTGCAACGGTTCAAAGTCAATACAAACTTTTCAAAGAGCTGTGACTACAGGAAGAAGGTATCATTGTGTATCATTGAGTATCATTGTATATCAATTGGGTACACTCTGACCCTCTGTAACAAAGTGACAGTCCAAAGAAATGTAAATAAATATCGTGAGGAAACCGGCATGTCCAAGAACTAAGTTCGTGTCTGTGGCCAACTCTGATGACGGTTAATAGGTTATCGTTAGGCCGCCCGAAGGCCTCCATCATTTGATGACATTTCAGATTGTTGACATTTTTTAAAATATTTTAGTAACTAGGGCAAGAGAATGCGCGAATAGAGTTGGGATTCCGAACGGTTTTTGAAAATAAACTTTGATTAATTTTAAATAATACATAATTGAGGTTTAATTATTGTATCGAAATACAGAAATAATAAATCTTAATTTATAATTAAATAGGTGTAATAATATAAAAAAAAACTATTTTAATAGTTTTATTTTAAGTTTTTCATGTAAAAATAAAAACTTTTGTAAATAGGTATTCAGTATTCAGTATTCAGTAGGTTTATTCACAAAGACATGGTACATTTTACATTAGGTGGAAAATATAAATTATAGAGCTGCATATCTCGCCCGAGTACAGGCACGTGAACATCATAATTATTAAGTACACATTATATTGAAGTTATTAATTCATTTTAAAAAATTGAACACATAAATGTGCTGTGTGCTGTTTATACTTATTGTAAATAAGTAAAAACCATATTATAATCTATGAGTAGGTACAAAGTTTAGAGAGGAATATTAGGTGCCACTGTCACAATCTACCTATACACTTATTAATCGTAACATAACGCCTAAATTCAAAATAATGATTAGTTAGTTAAAAAATACATGGTTTATAATCAAATATGATTGAGAAATCAGGTACCATAATCATTTCACTCTAAATTTAAATAATAACAGTAATTTTATTCATATTTGGCTTACGGATGGCGTGGGTGAAATGAATTTTCTCCCACTCTCTCATTTTGAAATACAACTTTTATAATGTAAGTAAGTACGAGGTACTTAACAAAAAGTTTGATAAAGCGATCAAAGATAAAATTAGAAAAACTACCAAAAAGTTTTTAAGATTAAATCTAAGAAATATGGCGCATTTTATTTAAAAAACAACTTACGATGCGCACCTTATAGACAAATAAAGAACTTTGTAACAAAATAAATTAACAACTTATAATAAATAAATAAAAAAAGTCATGTTATAGAAAAAGTATATGGGTGAATTTCAACAAGAGATTTTTATGTGTCATTTCGGTGGATTTTTTTTATTTCAATGCTATCTACATATTTTTAATGACAAATAAAACTTTAGCCTATTTTATAACATTGTGCGTGAGTGGACATCAAATATCATCAAAAGTTACATATATATTTAAGGATGAATTTTTAAGAGTCCACTGAAATGAAAAGTGTCTACCGAAATGATAAAAATTACCACCGAAATGATATACTGTGCACCGGAATGAAATAAATCCACCGAAATGATACAGCTAAGAACAACCGTGCTGGGCAGCCAGGGTTCCGTACTTTCTTAGTTTTGATTTCCACAAATTTAAGATAAACACTGAGACGGGACAGTACACAACTATTTTAATATCATCATTAATATACAGATATTACAGTTAGTATTACATATATCATTCTTTGAGGTTAATTTATTATGATATGAATGAATTGTTTCTTTACTTTTATAACCTTTCGTAATTTTTCTGGTTTTTGTTGTGCTAAAATGTTCGAAAACTTTATCATAATTGCTGGTATGTAAATAAATATTTTTGTTTGTTTATGAACTAATACATTTTCAAAAGAGTGAACGAAGCGTGATTAGAAAGCTTAAAATTTCTGATTAATATGATGGCTGCATTTGTAAGTTATGCCATTAATAGTAAATACATAATGTCTACCTTCAAATCCCGCTTGAGGCAAAATAATTTTTGGGATATTATAATCTTTAGTATTCCCTTAGTGTGATGGTTAACACTATAAAAACAAAAATAACCAATTGAATAAGCAATGCGATACCTCTCGTCAATGAACTAAAAATTAACTTTAGTCATTGAACAGGCTTGGATAACTGCAACGTTTCCCCTGTAGGTGGAGCTATCGGCGCTTCGAGCCGAAGACATCCCAATGATTATTTCGTCCAAGCGAGATATGTCTCGATAGCTCAATTGGTAGAGCGCCCGCGTATCAAGCGGTGGTTGCGGGTTCAAATCCCGCTTGAGGCAAAATAATTTTTGGGATATTATAATCTTTAGTATTCCCTTAGTGTGATGGTTAACACTATAAAAACAAAAATAACCAATTGAATAAGCAATGCGATACCTCTCGTCAATGAACTAAAAATTAACTTTAGTCATTGAACAGGCTTGGATAACTGCAACGTTTCCCCTGTAGGTGGAGCTATCGGCGCTTCGAGCCGAAGACATCCCAATGATTATTTCGTCCAAGCGAGATATGTCTCGATAGCTCAATTGGTAGAGCGCCCGCGTATCAAGCGGTGGTTGCGGGTTCAAATCCCGCTTGAGGCAAAATAATTTTTGGGATATTATAATCAATAGTCTCTTTTGTTTTTTTAATCCATGTCTAGATATAGTGTCATTTTTTCCAGGACACAGTGTTGAATTTTCATCGTCTTCTAAAAATTTCACAACCCTCCCGAGAGTTCGATTTTTTTCCTTATCAGGTTTTATGACTTTTACTGCTGGTTTTTCTCCTTTTTGGGTACTTTTCTTCAAAATCATATAATTGCTTTGTAGTCTGTTACACCTTTTTTTGAACATTTCTTTTTCCTTAGAGACCTGTAATAATTTGTTTTGTAATTCTGTTATTAACTTAGTTTTAGTTCTTTGATATTTTCGAAATTTGTCTTTAAGTCCTCGCTTGAATTCTACAGATGTAATTGACGAGTCTGAAACAGGGCTGTTGGGGCATAATGTTGACTCGATACTACTTAGATTTGGTGGACATGTTATTTGTTGTACGCCACTTGGTTGTACACAATGAGTGCCAGTTACTACATTGTCATCAATATGATGTTGAATATTGGAACCGATTGTACTATCGCTATTCATCGGCAAGCAGCGCCGACACGAAGCTGGATTGCCTTGACGAGAAGTGCTTGGACCAGGATTGCTATAGTCAATATCTACAAAATTTTGATACGTTGATAGCGGGGTTTGTCGTGGACTGCTTGTGTATACCCGATGAAAGCTTCTTGCTTCTGTAGTACTAGAACGTTTAATTTGGATGTTCGTACTAATACTATTGCTATTCAATCGTAAGCTGCGCCGTAAAGAAGGCAAGAAGGAACTGTGACAGGAAGTGCTTAGTCCAGGACTATTATTATCACTTTGATTTGGTAAAGATTTATCGGACTCATCTTCAACGAGATCCCCAATTATCTCATCCAGAGGGTTAGCACGAGCCGCTACAGGAGCTGGAGCTGCTCTATTTTTTTTTCTTTCGTAATAAGCAGCAGCACTTATTTTGTTTTTTCTTCTTAGGATTTTTAATTTTTTAGGGGTCATTTCATGCCTTGAAACAATTAATCCCGCTGCTTTTCTTCTGGCATACCTTTCTCTGTCTTTTCTCAAAACTCTTCGCGTGAAACTTCATTGCTCTTAATTCTCTCTTTTCTTCTTCTTTCATACAACCTCCTTTTTTCCAACCTTTCTTCTCTAGTCTGTTGCTTAGGCCGCGGCATCCTAAAATCAACATACACGCTTTTCAATTTTCTTCTTTCTCATATCCACAGACATACACACTGTACTAAGTTTCTATAAAATACTATACCTTCAGACACACCACGCGCACACACACTAGCTGGACTCTTTCGCTTGCATCGACTCAGACACACACTCTCACAGGCAATTTCTCATCACATATCTCTCATCTTTTAAAATTTAGAAATTTTGTTTTACTCATAATAAATGATAAAAACATAAGGGTAAGTGACCTATAGTGAAGGTAAACCATCGAAATAATTATTTTGTTGAAAATAAAATTAGTAGGTATAATAATCTACTCTGTGGTGACTCACACACTCATCACATTATCGTTGAGCCGAAAAAATGTGTATCTAAAGTATATACATGTACTAAAACTACATAGACGTATATATTATATATCTTAAACAGAAATATTACACAGCAAATACTTCCGAATAATCTTATCTACACTCTAGGTAAAAGTCAATTACATAACCATGACTTTGTATTTGACACAAGGATCTCTAAAACTTTATGGTTTTATCATTTCGGAGATACATTTCATTCCGGTGGACTGTAATTAGTATAACAGTCCACCGAATCCACTGAAATGATAACACTGAGATGATAAATGAGAGGTTATTTCTACATTTAACTCCGAAATAAAATTATTAAAAAAATATGAACACTACTCAAACAAAACAGCACTTACGGCAAATTTAATACACAATTTTGAAACAAATTAAACTAATCTAACACGAGTTATAACAGCCACCGAAATGAAATTATTTTTGTCCTCATATCACTGAAATGATAAACTTACTTTTTTGGCGGGAAACCGCAAGACGTTGGGACCGGTGCGTTCGCGCCGAGAGCTTGAGCCGGACTGATCCGAAGTGAGGAAAGGTGAGGGGGGCGTAACAACGCAATGTTGACATGGCTATTCTACTAAAACTTACTATCCTCTGAAATGATAACTTTTTTCCAGACAAAAGTTAACTGCCTGTCAAATCCATGAGAAAGAAGATAAACAAACAAAAATAGTTTTATTTGATCGAATGTATTATAATTTAATGATTACAAAATCGATTTAAATCCATATTACGAATGTATTTGCAGGGGAAGGTATTTTATGAGCGGAATTGGGTTCAGGACAGGCCACTGTGATGATAGAATAACACTTTGTAATTTTTTTTTTCGTATATTAATGGGTAGAAATCAATTATTTTTTTTGTCAAGGTAGAGAAGTACTTACGCTGTTGAGAAAAAATATATAAAATTAAAAATTAGCACATTGCACTACCGTTCTCAGGTTTGCCGTGTATTTTTTTTGCTTGGGCAATTCACCCATATGGTATTTATGTGTCCCGAAAGTTATGCCCAAATTACAGAAGAGGCTACTCTTGAACGCGATCGGTATTGGACATGTATTGGAATATGACATTTCGTACTTTTGACAGCAAACCAAGCGCCAAATTCAACCTTGTTTTCAAGCGTAGTAAGTACAATTTGAATTGGATTGAGAAATTGGGATTGGATCGGAATTGTCATTGGATTCAAGAGTAAGCCACCAGATTATGTACCCCAAATTAGTTTAAGAGTAGTAGGGTTCTTGTGATAGAGCTCATCCGGGGAAGGACTACCACCATACTTATTTCTGCTGCCAAGCAGTAATGCTCGCATTGCTGTGTTCCGGTTCGAAGGGTATGGTTTCCGGTGAAATTACAGGCACATGAGACTTTCCATCTTACGTCTCAAGGTGGTAACACGCAAGTGATATCTATGATGTTGCATGCGTACATAGGCTACGGTAACCGCTGACCATCAAGTGGGCCGTACGCTTGGTTGCCACTCTAGTGATATAAAAAAAAATACAAATGCAGTCAATATGTCTGTATTAAAAATATTCAAATGAGACCATGTCGATCAATCTCTCCAGTCAGACGTCAGACAGATAAACGTTGTACCTTCTATAGAAGATATTATGTACCTATAGATATAAAATGTATACAAACCTTTTAAAGTTTCATTTGCATCAGAATTGATGCATTCGTGATCAAAACTATTAAAGAAACGCCTTCAAGTTTCGGTCATAAGTTCCATTTCAATTTGTGTAATAAAGTCAAAGGTTAATTAAAACATAACATTTTTATAACCTTAAAATCTAACATGGTCAGATATTTTATGGCATTATGTTAACATGTTCATTAATTAAATGACATCTTAGAAATTTTATGGAAGATATGATTTCCTTTAGGTTTCTAATAGTAGGAATCTACTTAATAATGTTATGATTTCGATGTCAAAATGCTATTAAGTTACAGTAATCAAAAGATTTCCGGTATTTTGTCCAATGAAAGAGATTTTAATGTCTGGTAATACATAGCTTCTGTTTTTTACTAGTAGAAATTTCGTGACTTAGCTCGTGTAATAGAGTGTTTTGAAGGTGATGTTTGATGAATTTCGGCATAGCGTTTATTATTGACCGAGCGAGCGAAGCGAGCGAATCGTCTCAGTTTCGAGATTGGCCAAAGATGCTTTTGGTTGTCATTTTGTCCGGTCAGTTTGTGTTCTCGCCTACAGGTCGCATTTTTCAACCAATCTGGTTGAAACTGGTATACAGGTTCTATGACGTTATAGAAGTTGATTGTCGTCGGAGATTTATGATAGGGGACTTTCTCTAAAAAGGTGTTTTTTTTTTTTTTTTTTTTTTTTTTTTTGGACGATCCACACAGCATCATCTAGCCCCAAGGTAAGCTGCTGTTAAACAGAGCTGTATTATGGGTACTAGATGACTGATATATATTTAATACAATACAATACATAGATAGATATTTTTTTATTATATATAGAAAATACCCAGAACACCCGGAACAAATATTTGTAGATCGTACAAACATTTGTTCCGAGGCGGGAATCGAACCCGCAACCTCTGCGTCGCAGGCGGACCTGCACCCGCTGCGCCACATCGGTCGTCATTTTGACTCTTTTATGACTTAATCCCTTTGATCATTCAAAGAGATTACAATAAATTCATAGATTAAATGTAGATATTGCCTATGGATCTCGGTCATCGTGAATTTAGATGTGAAAGGGAGCTTTTTCGAACTAAATTGTCTTAGCGCATCAAACGGCTAACTTCACGACAGCCGACATCCGTTAGTAGGCCGCTTTAACTAGATGTTTGTACCTGATTCATCCACGTAGCACGGAAGTAGAACTGTGTCGTTCTCATAAGACTTCACCACAACCGGAACACTTAGAAATGGCTTCTCACACTTCAACGTGTTTTGTAGCAGGATTATTGACAGGATGTGAAGTAAAGTTTTCATTTTGTCTTTTGTTTTTTTTTATCCTGGCTGTTACTGCTATTCCTGAATTTTAATTTCTGAAAAAAAAAAAAATATTATTCGTTACATAGAATGTATAAACCTAAAGATTATAATATCCCAAAAATTATTTTGCCTCAAGCGGGATTTGAACCCGCAACCACCGCTTGATACGCGGGCGCTCTACCAATTGAGCTATCGAGACATATCTCGCTTGGACGAAATAATCATTGGGATGTCTTCGGCTCGAAGCGCCGATAGCTCCACCTACAGGGGAAACGTTACAGTTATCCAAGCCTGTTCAATGACTAAAGTTAATTTAGTTCATTGACGAGAGGTATCGCATTGCTTATTCAATTGGTTATTTTTGTTTTTATAGTGTTAACCATCACACTAAGGGAAAACTAAAGATTATAATATCCCAAAAATTATTTTGCCTCAAGCGGGATTTGAACCCGCAACCACTGCCGAAGACATCCCAATGATTATTTCGTCCAAGCGAGATATGTCTCGATAGCTCAATTGGTAGAGCGCCCGCGTATCAAGCGGTGGTTGCGGGTTCAAATCCCGCTTGAGGCAAAATAATTTTTGGGATATTATAATCTTTAGTTTTCCCTTAGTGTGATGGTTAACACTATAAAAACAAAAATAACCAAATGTATAAACCTGTTTACCTGGTGGTAGGACTCTTCAGCAAGAATCCGTCTTGGTGGGTACCACCGCAGTGTCAGATGTTCTACCTCCAAGCAGCAGTGTGCAAGCATTACCTACTGTGTTAAGGTTTGAAGCGCACTGTAGCTAGTGAAATTACTGGGCGAAATAGCATTAACAACAATGTCTCGGGGTGATAAGCGCAGTGCAGTGCCACGCAACCACTAAAAAACTTTAAGCTTTGGGTGGCACTGCATCTGTAATAGTCAGGCATGGTGCTTAACATGGTGGGCGCCTTGATTGTCATGTCACTTGCTGACATAAAAAAAAAGTCTCGTTTCAACGTATGCCCTTCTTTGTTATGTAAGTATAGTTCTCTCGGCGGATCTAGGCTTCCGTGAAGTTAGCCGTTTGTGATGCGCAAAGACACTTTAGTTTGAAAAAGCTCCATTGCGCATCGAAACGGCTAATTTCACGACGGCCGAGATCCGTTGTGAGAACTATACCTACGCTTAGATCTTTTTATTACGGAACAGATTTTAATGCAGTTTTTATCAAGATAGAGTGATCCAAGAGGAAGGTTTATAAACGTGCGAACCGTGGTCGCTAGTTGATAATAAATACATTTAATATTTATTATATAACTACATTTATGTAAGTTATTTATTTAGTATAATAACGAGATTGGAAAATATTAATTGTTTTTTTTTTAACATTGCTATCACAATTTAATTTGTGTTTTTTTTCTAATTGATAAGTTTTTTCCAACGCATACGTAGGGTTTACATTTTAAGCTGAACTCGGCCGGTGCCTGGAGCCTAATCTTGAAAGCGACAAACGACATATCGTAGCAAATATCGTAGAACAACTTATAGGTGACAACTAAGTTCTTACTCTTCAACGCAATCACTATTCAATTTCTATTCAATTCTAATTTTTGTCGAATTTTTGTACTCTTGGAAACAAGGTTGAATTTGGCGTAGGTTGTCATGAAATGTCATATTCCAATACTTGTCTAATACCGATCGCGTTAAGAGTAAGACTGCGTTTCCACCAGATATGTGCGAGGATGTGTAGCGAGGAAAGTGTTCTTGAACCAATAGAATCACTTCATTATAGCTGTCAGAGCGAGGCTAGGTAAATTAGGTGTTTCTATTGGTTCCTAACAAACATATCGCTACACATCCTCGCACATATCTGGTGGAAACGCAGCCTTAAGGCCCCAGTTGCGGACATAAGCTGAAACACGACAACTGTCACGATATCACAGAGATATTAGTACTACGATATATCGCTTTATGCGCTAGTGTAGACTCTTTGTTCCGCGGTGCGGTCAGTTAACGAGGATTTATGGTCTACTGCCCGCGACCGATTCGGGACTTTGTTTTAATTTTAAATAAAACAACAGAACCAACACAAATGTTAACACCTTTTACCCAACAACCTTTCAGACCCACGGCACAACTATTTTGCTGAATTGGTTGTGCCGTGGCCCGTGGGTACTTTTAGTTCCCTTCTGCATAATACTAGTTGTTAGTATTATTCTAGGGGAATTATTGTATTCAGACAGGTTATTCAATAATCTAAATATCACTGTTATCAAACCTCTTTGTTAAAGTATAACTACTATTATATTAAGATAAACTTTTCAAAATTCCAACTGATATTATACCCTATTTAATAAAATATAATTTTTCCATTAGGTTTTACTTAACTAAAAAAATAAAAAGTTTCTATAATCACAAAAAGCGTAAGAATGAGGAATCAAGTTTCTTTTACTATACCTATGTAGGTACTTTATAATAACATAATATTGGTGTTTAGTTATTTAAGTTGTTTAATATTTAGTTTTTTATACTGTTTGTTTACTGAACTGAACTGAACTAAAATATTAAAAAAAAATATATATACTGAACAAAATAAAATAAAATAAATAAATTTAATATAGACCTAAGTAGCTAGTACTCTTAGTTCAGCCCAAAAACAGCTGAGTAGGAAACCAAATTAAAAAAAACCTAAACCATTATTTACAAGTAGGTACTGTAATTAATAAGAGTTACCTAGTAAATAGTAGGTACTTACAGATTGAACACCATTTATTTTTTTAGACTGTAATTATCGTATAGGTAGGAATCTAAACTTTTTCATGTGGTATTATTATTATTATTCTAACACTAATAAAATAATTTCAAACCAAATCAATTATTAATTTCCTTATAAAAGGTAAACAGAACTAAAACACTGCGTGAAACGGGACGCGCGGCCACTTGGCGGGAAATCGAGACCGAACTGTCATTGTTGGCGCATGCGTACAAGGAATGGGATGATTGCTTAGATTGGTGACACACTGAGTATCACTTGAGTTTCTACTCAACAGGATAAAAGAAAATGTCCGCCCAATTTAATTAAGTACCATACATTGGGGTCAGTCACGGATCTTGGCCATCGTAAAGTTAGCCATTTGTAATGCGCAAAGACAATTTAGTTCGAAAAAGCTTCATTGAGCATCAAAAAAAAAGAAAAATCATGTGTCATCAATCCACATCTTATAGTAGGTACCTACTGCCGATGGATCGCCGATCGTGAAGCTTGGTAGCAAAGACAATTTAGTTAGAAAAAGGCTAACTTCACGACGGCCAAGATATTCAATACTATACTCGAGAGTAAGAGTGATCTTATGCTTACCAAGCTTGGTGTGCTTCAAACTTTTCAATAACCCGTCAATTCATTGTATCACATGCTACACCTTTCAAGACGGAATATGAAGATTAGTCATTCATTACTAACTGTCGTGGAAATGGACAAATACTTTTGATATAAAAATGAATGTTTATTATTTATCTATAAATAATTATACAAACTGTTATTAGATTTATAAAGTTTTCTTTTTGTCATTTCACTACGGAACCAGTAAAAAATAAGTTAAAAGTTACGTAAAAAATAAGTTTCTTTCTTCTGAAAGTGTCGACTTTGCACATAATAGTTACAAATACCTTTCGGTACGATACTACGGAGAGGTTTAGGTTTGATTCCCGTGACTGGCTAAAATCCACAAAGTACCTACTAACTGCATGCGTATTTTTTTCACTTTTATACACACACATAGGTACACCAATGCGCGCATTACTGCTTGGCGGCAAAAAAAAATTTTTAATGTCAGCAAGTGACAGGACAATCAAGGCGCCCACCTAATGTTATGCACTGCGCTTATCACCCCGAGACATTGTTGTTAAGTCTCTTTCGCCCAGTAATTTCACTTGCTACAGTGTCCTTAAACCTAAACACAGTGCATCTTGCACACTACTGCTTGGAGGTAGAATATCTGAGACTGCGGTGGTACCCACCAAGACGGACTCTTGCTGATGAGTCCTACCACCAAGTAAAAGATCTAAAATCTAAATCTAAAAAAATCTGGTACCTAATACATTCCCGTAGCTCTATCACAAAGAACTATATGGAAGAGTTTATTTAGAGAAAATGTCCATAATTTCTAATCAGCTATTTCAATTCGTTCGGCAACGTTTCAAAAATTCTAAATACTTAATCTGATTTTATTTTTATTACAACACAATTTAAATAGGTGCCTTATTCACAAACGACACTGAATTAAAGACAGCTCACCAAAATACTTAAGTTGGATTCGACCAAACTCGAATAAGCAATACTCTAGGTCTTCTTCAAGAGTAAACTGTTATTTTACTTGTATAATTTGACATTACTTATTCCCTAGAATAGTATTCCAAGTTCAGTCGAATCCAATCTTAGTTACATTGTGTCACGTTGTCATCACCTAATTAAGGTTATTAATTGAAGTAAGTTAGAAATAGTAGTTTTAAAAAAATAAATAATAACTTTATTCAGGACAATTTGCATGGTAATTTTTCATACTTAACATACATAATTATAAAAAATTTAGTCCTACAAATAGCTGTCTTATTGCAAATAGCGATTTCTTCCAGAACCCTTAATAACCTTATAGTCAGCTGTTCTAAGCAATTGTGAAAATTACCCGTTTCTATGCGCAATTGAGCTTTTTCGAACTGAATTTGTCTTTGCGCATCACAAACGGCCAACTTCATGTTTGCCTACATCCGTTGATGAAACAAGCTTGTTTAGAATGATCTTGTGAGTTTTTCTACTCGAAAAATGCACACACTGCAGTCTCAAATGGTAAGGAAAAACATCTAGTAAACCGTTGTCCTAGAACTAAAAATACGTAAGACTAATCACTCTCGCTTTAGAGTAGGCCAGTGTCCCGGCAATGGGAACATTAGAAACGAAAATTGAACAATTTAACAGAAGTAGCCTATTAACAGTATTTTTCAAACGCGGTATTTCAATAAGTTTTGTGAAAGACGCACCAAAACTCTACAACAAAAACGAGCTACTTAAATCACGTTATAAATAATGATGTATTAGGCGCTTTGTTTGTGAATACGGGGATCTGCTCTGTATTGCCGCTAACGAGTGTGCCTTGTTTACGGTGTTATGATATAAATTAAGTAAAACTGGTTTGAGGATGTGCCTGCCACCATGGATTTGAAATTAAGTTATTGTATGCGCGGTTGAAGATGGAGGGACGAAATTGACTCTTACCTGAAGGACTGGTCCACAGTAGCCCAAAACCGTAATGATTGGAGAGAAGGCAAGCAGTAAATGCTCGCATTGCTGTGTTCCGGTGTGAAGGGTATGGTTTCCGGTGAAATTACTGGCACATGAGGCTTTCGATCTTAGCCTCAAGGTGGCAACCCGCGAGTGAGACTTCTTGTATTGCAAGCGTTCATAGGCTGCGGTAACCGCTTACCATCTTGTGGGCAGCAGAATATCGCACGCTCAACTAGAATGTCTTGCTATACTTATATGTGACGACAATCTATTTTGTAACAACTACAAGATTGTTCTAGTTAACACATTTAATTTTAACTCATTTAGTTTCTTAACACATTTAATTTTAACTCATTTAGTTTCTTAACACATTTAATTTTAACTCAGCGTTCTGGTTGTATTGTAGAAAATTATTTTTTTCCGTGCAGTATAAGTTTTTTTTTTTTAATGTCAGCAAGTCACAGGACAATCGAAGCGCCCACCTGATGACTATTTATAACAGATGCAGTGCCACCCAAAGCTTAAAGTTTTTAAGTGTTTGCGTGGCACTGCACTGCGTTTATCACCCCGAGACATTGTTGTTAAGTCTCTTTCGCCCAGTAAATTCACTTGCTACAGTTTAATCGCTGACTGTACAAAGCAAAAATAGGTATGGTGGTAGTCCTTCCCCGGACGAGCTCTATCACAGAGAACTCTACTATTTCATGTAGTTTTGTAAGTCCAAAGTCGATATCGTCTGGAAGTGGTAACAATAAACGGTAATTTTGTAATCTAACAACAATACAACAAATTGTCGGTAAGGATGATGAATTGGTCACTTGATGCCCTCCCTCAAATAGACTCGTGTAATGACCTTTGTGGCGTAGCGAGTGGTTGGATAGTCTGATGTTAGAGGTCCGGGTTCTGGACATTACTGTTTTTTATGGCTTTTAGAATTTTGACAAATCAATCCATAAATTTTCATTGGATCAAAAGCCAGATAGCTTATAATAAATCTCATGTCAGCCTGAAGACTTATTAGAATTAGAATTACTGAATTGAAATTAAGAATTTACTTATGCCTACACTATAATTTAGATCTAAGTATTTTCTAAAGTAGTTAGTAATTTATGACTAGGTAGGTACTACTACTATGTATTTTAAAAACACTAGAAAATAATTAGTATTAAGTAAAGTATGTAAATAAATATGAATAAATTATTAATAAATTATTAATTTATTAATATTTATTTTATCATCATTAATATAAATAATGTCAGAATTATTTTATTTTCTTTAACTAATAGTATTCTGTACTGTGAAGGTATTAGGAAGTTTCAAGTGAGTAATTCTATGGATTTTAATATATCTGAAGCGACATCTAGCGACGACTAGTCATACTGTGTTACAAGATTAGCGCCATCTCTTGAGAGTATTGTGCGTTAATTCGGTTACAATTACAAAAGTCAATTTTCATTTTCCCAAATAGTTCCTGAGTCAATAGATAGAGTCTCTTTCACAATGATAAAAACGGTCGATTGATTCTATTGATTGATTGACTGTGAAAGTTTCACAATGTTATACTGGTTTGTCATGTGGTAAGTTTAAAAAAAATAGTTTATTGCTAAAAACTTTTAAATATTATGAACTAAGTAAATGATAAACCCATAACAGCATAACAAATAAACGTGCTAAGTAATAAAGTTATTCCTTGGAATAAACTAAGAATAATCAAAATGTCTACCTACCTAATAATAAAGCAAGTACCTATACAATTAACTTTTTTTGAGGACAGGCAAGATAAGGAAGTCGCTAGACGAACTGAAAACGCCTGGAAAAGTTATTGGTCGATGAAAGAGCTTTTTAAAGGAGAAATCCCACTGTCACTCAAGCGAAAACTCATGGACGTCTGTATTCTTCCTATTCTCACCTACGGTGCCCTAACATGGTCACTAACTAACATCCAGAAGTCCACAAACTCAAGGTGTGCCAGAGAGCGATGGAGCGAAGTATCCTTGGGGTTAAATAAATTGACCGAATCAGGAACTCTTTTAGAAGTTCTATTGGGTGTCTCGGGAAGACATCAAACACAGTTCTTCTGTTATGAAAGTAGTTTTATTTCACAATACGAAGAGGTGGAATCACATAGGATTTAACCCTCATAGAAAGTTCTTCTATCAATCGGTGTGCGATGATAGGTAGGTACAATTAACTTTGTAGAGTAGCACTTGTACAAGGATCTTCTTCTTCTTCTTTTGTTTTATGGCCTCTGCGGCTAGTTTGCCACAATTTTGCCAGTGTCAAGTGTATTAGTTTGATTGTCGCATAGCAACGTAAACAAACGAAATTTGGAAAGAAACGATGACTTTTCTTTCAAAATTCTCCTGGAAAGTCTTTGACTAAATTATAGTATCTATCGGATCTAGGCTTCCGTGAAGTTAGCCGTTTGTGATGCGCAAAGACAATTTAGTTTGAAAAGCGCAATGGAGCGCATCGAAACGGCTAATTTCACTACGGCCGAAATCCGTTGTGAGACCTATACCAACCAACATTACCACTCCATTTCAATTACTAACACTTGTGCTAAGTAAACAAGTTAAATTGGATAAACTGCCACCAAATTTACGCAATAAAACTTAAAAGAACACGAGAAAAATAATTAAAATGGGAAGACCCATATCGTTTTGACAAGATAGCCAAAGACAATCTGTCTACAAGGATCTTAAATGAACACCAGAAAAACTAGTAATATATAATAATCAAGAATGGAAAAATAATTCGAGATTCCAAGCGCGGGGAAACAATCTAGTAGCTGTCGTTTTGACTTCTGTCAAATCCTAACGCGCGCAAGTTTCGTTCAGAAACCGCCACTCTGTTATTCGCTCCAAAACGCAAGTCACTGATGTAGCTCAAAAAGCTGCAAAGCTTAAGTGGGACTGGGCAGGGCACGTCTGCCGCATGCCGGATGAACGGTGGGCCAAGACTGCCACCGAGTGGAGCCCTGAGACAGTGAGGCGGCGCCGGTGTCGCGGTAGAACACGCAAGAAATGGCGAGACGAACTCAACACCTTCAGTGATCAGTGGAAGGTATTGGCGTTAGACCGCAAAGTCTGGAAAACTCAAAGGGAGGCCTTTGCCCAGCAGTGGGGCAGTGCAGGCTGACAACAACAACAACAACAAGTATAACTTAAAACGGTATAACGATGACATTATTGCTGTTCTTAGGGTGTTTTTTTTTATACAACTGAAGTGCCGAATTTCATTTCATTTTATTTCAAGTGGCTACCAAGCGTACGGCCCACAAGATGGTAAGCGGTTACCGCAGCCTATGGACGCTTGCAATACCAGAGGTATCACTCGCGGGTTGCCACCTTGAGGCTAAGATCGAAAGCCTCATGTGCCAGTAATTTCACTAGAAACCATACCCTTCGCACCGGAACACAACAATGCGAGCATTACTGCTTGGCGGCAGAAATAGGTATGGTGGTAGTCCTTCCCCGGACGAGCTCTATCACATAGAACTCTACTACTCTTAAAGCGAAGTTAAGGTGTAGCGTACTTTTAATAATTGGTAAATATTAGGTACCTACCATAGGTACCTAGGATACCTACTAACCTACCATAAAAGTAGGGCACACAGTTCCCAAAACGCCTGACCCCAGTTACAATTTATAGCTCTCTAAATAAGACCTAGGTCTTTTTATAGCTAGCCTTTGATGTCTAGGAAAGCTGCGCCGGGGCGCCTACTGATGTCATTTTTCGGTTAGTGAATTTACAAACTGTTAGGGTGACCATTTATTACTATTTATTATTTGAAGGATTATTTGAAGGAGCACTGGTGGTCTAGTGGTAGTAACCGCGCCTTCCGATCCTAAGGTCGTGTGTTCAAACCCGGTCGTGCACCAATAGATTTTTCTGTTCGAAAAATTTATGTGCGCAATACCAGTGCTCTCATACGGTGAAGGAAAACATCGTGAGGAAACCGGCATGTCCAAGAACTAAAAATTCCAAAGACATGTGCCATCTACTAATCCGCATTGGGTCCGCGTGGTGGATTAAGATACAATCACTCTCGCCCGACAGTAGGCCAATGTCCCAGCAGTGGGAACATTAGAAGGCTGTCATGATGATTATTTGAAGACCTCAGTTGTGAGGTGGGAGAGTGCCCGGTTGAGAAGAAGAAGCGAAGCGCGGGAGAAATTTGCATGATATGCAAATATTTGTTCTGGGTATTTTCTATGTATAATAAAAATATACAAAACATAGATGTATTGTTTTTAGTATATCAGACATCTAGAACCCATAACACAAGCTCTGCTTAGCTTGGGGCTAGATGATGTGTGGATTGTCCAGCATTATTTAGAAACGCATGGTCACCGGCTAATAAGTAGTTGCTATTAGATATATGAGTCATAATCTCTTTATTTCAATCACGCTTTACGTTTGGTGTGTTGTCCCGTATTAAAACGTGGTCACACTACTAATTAGGTAACTATCCACTTACATAAGGCCGTGTATCTACTTATGCTTAGTGGAAAGAGGATGTAAAATATTGATTGCTACGTTAAATAGGTTTTTCTTTATTTACATACAAAAGACTTTAACGCGCTCTCCTATAACTAATTACCTACTTACTTAAGAATTAAGATTGCCTATGGTTTAGTATATACACCTACTACTTACAAGTTACCTCTATGAATCATAGACTATGATAGCCAGAGTAGTGATTATGTAATACGATTGCAATCGATTTCAGTTGGTTTCAATAAAAAAACAGACGTATTTTGCATGAAATTGACAGCTTATTAACAGTTTGCTGATAAAAATCAGATTGCAACCGAGCTGCGTAATCACCCTTAAGATAACTGAGACAATAACATAGAATAATAAATTAGGTATTAAAAAAAAGAGGTTGAATATTTTCAATGGTAGAGCCTTTTGAGGAAATAGCGCAGACGCAATTTTTTTCGATTTCAAAGTCTTGTGCTGTGGCTCCATTTTTTTTTGTTAAACTACTAAAGTGGTAAGCAAGCGTACGGCCCACTTAATGGTCAGCGGTTACCGTAGTCTATGTACGCATGCAACATAGATAGCACTCGCGTGTTACCACCCTGAGACGTTAGATTGTAAGTCTCATGTGCCTGTAATTTCACCGGAAACCATACCCTTCGAACCGGAACACAGCAATGCGAGCATTACTGCTTGGCGGCAGAAATGGGTATGGTGGTAGTCCTTCCCCGGACGAGCTCTATCACAAAGAACTCTACTACTATTATCATATATAATTTATCTAAATGTCTTGTTTTTGGTTAAATGGTTTATACATAAATGGCTCATACATATGAGTTTATGGTTTGAGAGTAGAGTAGGGTTTGCAAAAAAGCTTTGAGCCAGGTTTTATCGGATAAACTACGGATAAAAAGTAAAATGAAAAAATGAAATGAAATACATTTATTTGATACACACAAACACAGAATGATTGAAACACAATACTCATACAAATAATAAACTTAATCTTAGGTACATAGACATAGACATAGATACTGATACTAGATAAGTAAAATAAGCAACTAACATAATTATAATACACATATTATTAAATATACTAAGCACCTAAGAAACAAAAAAAACGCTCTGTGATGTGTGGTCAAAATGGCCTAGTCTCAGCTTGATGCTACCTTGTACAAGACAGGGCAACGCTGGTTTTCAGACTAAGCCAAAATAACAAAAGTTTGACCTCACATCACGACAAGGCAAGTATAGGTACATAGGGTGGGGTGCTCTCCAGGTTACCTTCTCGTGTGCCTATGGTTGCTTGTCCCTTTCGGACCTGAGTTGTGTCCGCTGCCACACGGACTCACGTAGCTCACCGGGGGGAACGGATTTACCATAGGACGGTGCGCCCTGTTAAGTCCGACAACAACTTCCGTACCCTCATACGTGATCTTGTTGTCGGATAACTAAAAACCTGGAACCGGGATGGAGCTTCTCCACGTGTGCTTCTGATCAGCAGAACGCGCAGTGGATGAAGCTGGGACGTGCTGGTGTGCATTACCCAGTTGCTAGGTGGCAAAGGACTTCTCGCTTCCTTTGCCAGCTTCCGACTGCAGGGGCTCATGGGGTCGGGTCGACTTCCGTGAGACCGAGTAATCTTGAGGGCTAATGGCGGTCGGATTGCAACCTAACATGTAATCTGATTGCTATTTTGGACCTCGAGAGGGGCGGTGACACTCTGCGAGGAAGTGTTTCCGTGTGCGCCCAGCAGGCGAGGAGAGATATCTCCCTTGCCAGCGTTCGGCCGCTTGGTATGCGCTGGGTCGAAAGGCTTTAGTGCGATTAAGCGGCGGAGTAGATAGGGGCTTCTCCGCACATTCCCTTCGGGGTTTGTTGTGGTCGAAGCGGGGACGTGTCGGGTCTATGTATCCAACACTTAGTTTTGCTTTGTTGAAAGACCTAGCGGAATTGAGTGTTCTTGGGGTCCGAGGGGGCGATCCGATTTGATCTTCCCGGTTAAGTCTGATCGCCATCTCGGCACCCAAGATGGACGGCGCATCTTGCGAGTAGATGTCGCCGAATACGCTCGGCTGGATGGGAGATTTAATCTCCCGGCCAACGTCCGGCCGCTTGGTATGCGCTGGGTCGAAAGGCTTTTGTGCGACTAAGCGGCGGAAGAGATGGGGGCTTCTTCACACACTCCCGACCATCAGGGGGTGTTGTTGTTGAAGCGGGGACGTGTCGGGTCAATGAATCTAACACTTAGTTTTGCTTTGTTGAAAGACCTAGCGGAATTGAGTGTTCTTGGGGTCCGAGGGAGCGATCCGATTTGTGTCAATCATTTCTGATCGCCATCTCGGCACCCAAGATGGACGGCGAACCTTTTGATCAGGTGTCGCCGAATTCACCCGACTATCACTGAGGAGATGAGATCTTCTAACCAGTGGTCCGGCCCCTCGGTATGCGCTGGGTCGAAAGACTTTTGTGCGACCGAGTGGTGCCTTGGGTTTGTGAGCGGCCGGAGTGAGGGCTCCCGGTCACTCGTGTACATACAAACCCAGGGAGGGCGGCAGTAACATAGTTGCGTGTTCCTGCCGTCGCATCCGAGGATGTGCCGGAGTGGCTTGCCACTCCCAGGATGGGCTGCGGCCGCAGCAAGTTTGTGAGAGGGGAACCCCAGAGATCCTAGGAGTTCGGGGATCCCTTTGACCCAAACGAGGCTGGCAACCGAGGAGGTTTAGTGAGTCGTCCGTCGTTTTTTAGTCGGACAACCTCACACACCCCTGTTCGCACCCTCATGCGAAAGGATGTCTGTTTGCAGATTACTCCTCGTTAATAAAAAAAAAAAAAAAAAAAAAAAAAGGTACATAGGGTACATTAAATTATTGTTTATTAAAAATATACGGTATGAAAAGCATTAAATAAGTAGGTAAGCACATATTTTTTATATACATAAAATACAAATAAATAGGATTGCTACACAAATATATATATAATTAAATGTAAATAAAATGTACTAAACTAAACGACCGATGTGGCGCAGCGGGCGAAAGACCGCCAGAGACGCAGAAGGTTGCGGGTTCGATCCGCCTCGGAACAAATGTTTGTACGATCTGCAAATATTTGTTCCGGGTGTTCTGGGTATTTTCTATGTAGGTATAATAAAAATATCTATCTATGTATGACATCTAGTAGTACCCATAACATTAGCTCTGCTTAGCTGGGATATGTTATGGGTACTACTAGATGTCATATATGCTGTGTGGATTGTCCAGCGTTATTTATTTATTTTGAGAGCGTTGAATGTTTACTTATGGTTCTCATAGCGGATCTCGGCCGTCGTGAAGTTAGCCGTTTCGATGCGCAATGGAGCTTTTTCAAACTAAATTGTCTTTGATCATCACAAACGGCTAACTTCACGGAAGCCTAGATCCGCTGTGCGAACTATACTCACGTAGTACTAGTACTAGTGTAGGTACTAGTGTTTACTGCCGTTGTACGAGTACCTAAGCAGGTAATAAGATAAATGTACTTTTAAATTGCGATGACTCAACCTGCTATTTTGTGAATGGTCTGTTAGGTATCTATTTAACTATATTATTAGTAGGTACAGGAACATTTAAATGCTAAATAATCGCGTACCGTAACTATTTAGTTTGGTATTGGTTTTCTTGGTACTAAAATTTTGTAACTAAATAATATTAAGAGTGGTAGAGTTCTTTGTGATTGAGCTCGTCCGGGGAAGGACTACCACCGTACCTATTTCTGCCGCCAAGCAGTAATGCTCGCATTGCTGTGTTCCGGTGTAAAGGGTATGGTTTCCGGTGAAATTACTGGCACATGAGGCTTTCGATCTTAGCCTCAAGGTGGCAACCCGCGAGTGATACCTCTGGTATTGCAAGCGTCCATAGGCTGCGGTAACCGCTTACCATCTTGTGGGCCGTACGCTTGGTTGCCACTTCAGTTGTATAAAAAAAATATCTTGTACTTACTTATCTAGGAAAAAGACTGTCAAAAAAAGCATCTTTTATAACATAGAATTTACATGATATATTTTTATAAGATTCTAGGTAATAGGGTAGAATACATTGAATCTATAATTATCTGTAACACCTCTGTACCTACATGTAATTCAGCAATAAATATACTTTGACTTTGACTAGGACTTTACAATCTAATAATTACGTAATGTAAGGTTGACTGTTGATTCGTGATAAAAAAGTGTATTTTGGGCCTATACGGCATACAAAGTGGGACGAAAGCAGATTTTTTTAAGCCGTGCAAAACTTTTGGGGGCGAATACGACATTAATGTGTGAGAAAAAATGAAAAGAATATTTCCAGCTTTCTTTTTTATAGAAATAAAGAAAAAAATCAAGAAAATACCATATATTAGAACTAATAGCTTTGATCACAGAGGGTTTCCCGTCAACTTATCAAAAACTTTTAGCTTAGCGTCAATATTGTAACCAATTTTAACAACCTCAGTGGTTCTCTTAATATTTTCAATTCCCGCGCTTTTCATCACATCTTTTATTGTCGGGCCCCAAAAATGGTGTCCTTCGTGTGCTCTCTTGAAATTCACCGCCAAATTCCCCCGCAGTGATGTCTTGTAGACTACTTCGATTTCCAAAAATCCGGTGTTTACCGATAAAACTGCCGAAACCGCCTGACCAGGCTTTAGTTCCGTTTCAACGGCGCTAGTGCTGCCAATCGTTATAGATTCCGACTTTTCTTCACTCCGACCCCAAGTAGTGGTGTACGAAAAACCACTAGTACCGGATAATTTAGTAAAATAAACATTGATAGCGTACTCTATTTCTTGAGATATTTCTAGTTCCTTGGTCTTGGTCCATGATGTAGATAGCGTATTTTCGACAGTATGACTGATACCTGTATTGACTTTAATGGTGTTGTTTGAGTTGTTTTCAAAATCTTGAGTTAAGACGACCAAGGGTTGTTTACTTGCGCTTTTAACCCTGTAAGATTCGAAGCTCGTGATCTTAGTTACCTGTTCCCATTTCTGTGTTTTGTAAAGATCACCCCATGGCGTTGGACTTTTATAATACACGTTCTTCGGTTTCTTACCGTAATGAGTCGTCACTGCTTGATTGAGATTATCACTATCAGAAAAGAACAAATCGATGTCACTCTCTGAAGCAAGTTTAGTGTTTGTTCCTGTACTCGAAAGCAATGGGTTGTTTGATTCAACTACTATATCAATACTTATTTTTGATTCAATTAATCGTATTGTTACAAACAGGAGTAATAACAATTTCATTTTAGATCACTTTAAATGTAACACGAGAAGACAAACGTTCGTTTCTGTAATCTGCAGATGAATGAATTTATTTGACGTTAATCAACATGACCCCTTTATCGAAATTGTAAAACACAAATGCCTACAAAAACTTTGAATGAACATTTTGTAGGTAACTACAAAAAAGCACCTGTCATCAAAGATTAGAAAGAAGCAAAATACTAGGATATGTGAGGTATTTTTTCAGAACTTACCTTGGGGAATATACAGGGTCATTCATTATCAACCTACCAAACATAAGGGATAGGTTCCACACATAAAAATATATTTATATATGTATTTATAACTATAATTATTTTTTTATGTATATTTTGTCTTAAAAATCCCAAGTAAACAAAAAAAAACGATTACGTTTGTCTGCTCAATTATTATTTATCAATGTTGCAAATCGAGATAAGCGGCGTAATAATGTCGTAATAATGTAGCACCCCGTAGCGGGTCATTGACACGCGCAGGTCAAGGACGCGCGGCTATTGACCCGCGGTTCATTGACGTGCGGGTCACTGATATGTGCCGAGCGCTGCCTTTTCGATTTCTAACGAGGATAACTAATTATTAAGCAGAATTACGTATTACCTTATTAAATTAAAAAAAAATGTTCAGAAAAAAGTTCATGTATTTTTTTTAATGTGTGGAACCTATCCCTAAAGTTTGGCAGGTTGATAATGAATGACTAAATAATGAATATAATGAATGTTGATAATGACTGAATATTTTGTAAAATAAAAATATGAATATGCCACGACCTTAGTTTTAAGATTATTAGGTCAAGAACCATCTAACTCTTACAGCAAGCAAACAAGACGTTTCTACGAATAATAACATAGTTTATACCGATAACAATTATTAAACTAGCGACTCGCCGTAGCTTCACACGGGTGATTAAACTATACGTACATTATAACCTTTCTCTTTCATCACTCAATCTATTGATAATCCGTAGTTTAAAATATCTTAGCGTAGGTGGGTCAAAATCACCAAGGTGGCAAATTCCAAATTCTGTTTTATGATGAGTTTACCTAGCAGCTATTGCTTTGATGATTAGCTTAAAGGAGTTGTTTCTCAATGTATGGAGCCGGGCCTAGGTCCTTTGTAGGGGTCTAGATATTTAGATATTCAATAAAGAAACCATTTTAAGCTGTTTATTTAATTTATTTTAGCTTCTTTCACAATCTTATGTAAGTTTATCTTAGTGAAGGAGTGCAACACAATGCAAAACAACATAGCGGGTTATTAGGTACTGTCAAAGTCAAGATGCGTCACGATAATTGGCTAATAGCTGTCATGGCGGACCTCCAGTGTTCCCGTTTTAGGAAACTCAACACAACAAACATTTTTCATATAGAACTTTGTTTGTCTACATAAAAATAAAATTGTATTATAATGTTAGTTTTATATTTTTTTCCAATTTCTCTATGGTGTTACCAAGACCTAGGCCACTATGAAATTGGTTCTTTTCACTAAACTTATGTTTTAACAATATTTACGTTGGCAGAGCATAGAATTTATTTCTACTCTTGTTATTTTAGTTTTAGTAGTACATTATAGACACAGACGGCAAATAGCGATGATTTTGTTTTAAACATTGCAAAGAAGAAAATCGATACTCTACTTTCTGTCAAACTTACGAATCGCAATTTTTGCACAGATTTACGTTATTTTTGGACAGATTTAAACTTTGCTTTAGTAATTAAAACTATTATAATTCGTAGTGAATTTCAGAACATTTCTAGATTACTTTTTTATTATGTTTACCAAGGCTTCCGTGGTTAGTTGGTAGCAAAAATGAATTCCATGAAATATATTCTCAATAACAATAATGCATACTAAAATTCTGTAGCACACAAAGTAATAAGATTGATTTATTACAAAGGAAACCTGAACCAATTAATATTCATGTCGCGACTTAAGCACTGCCAAAATATTCCTAGAAAGTTGCAATCATAAATGAGTACAGTGGTCATTTATGAATACTGATACCGAAAATCTGAGGTATGGAAAAAAGAATACGTAAACTAAAAACTTTGTCAAAAATGAACCAATAGCAGGAATTATAATAATACCAAGTACGTGTTAGTCTACTTATAGCCAAGAAAACAATTCTGCTATTGATACCCAGGCCAAAGGTTATAAAAACTTATACAGCCCACTCCTCAGATAGGTAGGTACCTCAAACTAAGATATCTTTTAGTCGTGCTCGATCGTGCGTGTTTTACAATAATGAAATTATGTCTCATAATGTTTTTAACAATAAAAACAATCGAATCGAAAATTGTTATCGATATTTTTGCGGACAGTAAACATCCATCGATAAGTTTTTCCGGTACCGGTGTCCAAGAAGCCACACCGCGTGATATGAGACGTCACTTTTTCATTGACGATGTCAGTATAAAAGAATACATCAGCGCTTTCTTTAATAGTACGGAACCAAGGAAAGTATTATATTCATCGATTTCACAAATTCAAGCAAAGCGTAAACGCAGAGAGAGTCCAAATAGTCTGACTTCAGGAGTGCACGGACGTTTCAATTGGGATCCAGTCGTGCTAGTGTCATCTGTCAAATCGGCACGAACTAAAAACATCCACGAAGGTCCATCTATATTTCTATATCGAAGATTCAAAAACCCTACAAATCACACCAAAAACGTGAATGCTGGTATCGAAATGCCCGTGGCTATCACTTTGAAAACATCATGGTTTACAACACCACTTGAAGAAAAACTGGAGTTTAATCACGATTTCGTGTACGATATCAACGTGAATTTCAATGAAAGTTCTGGTACGAAAGGTATTACTCATACTAGCACACTTGGTAAACCAAGTTTAGTGCATGAACTTGTTAAAATAGGCCAAAGCAACTACGATGTGGAATTGAAGCCGGGACAAACGGTGATTGCGAAGTTTTCTGCTAGGGTTTGTAACCTATCAATGAAGGCTGTGATTCTGACATCTGTCACTGGGAATTTAGCGGTTAATTTTAAAGAGACTGTCAATGGCCGTCATTGGCTGGGACCGAAGATCGAAGAGGTTTTGAAAAACGTGAACATCTCCTCTGTATCTCTTATACATGAGAATTTAGTTGTAAGGTTAGATTATTATTACGATGCTAAGGTAGAATTGTTTGATAAGAAAACTGGATTGCCGTTACCACTATAAGTTTACTTATATTTTTTTTAAAGACATGTGGGACATGAATGGCTGATATAATAATAATATATAATAATAGACTGTAGGATATATTTTTTAATTTTTATGTAACTATCTCTTTTTATTAAAACAAAAAATCATCTGTAGGTGACATTTTTTAATGTTTTAGTAGAGTCTCTACTAAAACATTCAAAAATGTCATACAGTTAGTATAAATAATATTTTTATTTAAAACCTAGTCCCTAAAATATTGATTGAATAGAATTGTTACAAATTACATCCTGAATACTTAGGTACCGCTTTTCATTCATACAGACAATACAAGGCGATATCCTTAATGAGTCTTTGTATACTGCGGTGTTTAGATACCACCGTACCCAGAATCACCAAGTCTGTTAAGAACAGGTATGATGACAGTATCCAAGAATCACTAAAATTACGCCTTAACCTTATGAACAAGTTCTGTGGTTTAGGTAAACATATATCATTATTATTCAAATTCTTGAGGACATGTTTTTTTTTTTTTTTTTATACAACTGAATTGGCAACCAAGCGTACGGCCCACAAGATGGTAAGCAGTTACCGCAGCCTATGGACGCTTGCAATACCAGAGGTATCACTCGCGGGTTGCCAACTTGAGGCTAAGATCGAAAGCCTCATGTGCCAGTAATTTCACCGGAAACCATACCCTTCACACCGGAACACAGCAATGCGTGCATTACTGCTTGGCGGCAGAAATAGGTATGGTGGTAGTCCTTCCCCGGACGAGCTCTATCACAGATATAGATTAAGTCACTTCAATTCACTTTGTTTATTGCGTCTGTGGCTTGTTTGACACAATTCTGTCATTATCAGTCATGCTAGTTTCCCTAAAATAAAACAGATATGGATTGTCTTGGCTATTTTGTCAAAACGACATGGGTCCTCCCATTTTAATTATTTTTCTCGTGTTATTTTAAGTTTTATTGCGTAGATTTGGTGGCAGTTTATCCAATTTAACTTGTTTACTTAGCACAAGTGTAAGTAATTGAAATTGTTAGTTGGTAATTTAGTCAAAGACTTTCCAAGAGAGATTTGAAAGAAAAGTCACCATTTCTTTCCAAATTTCGTTTGTTTACGTTGATAAGCGACAATCAAAATAATGCACTTGACATTGGCAGAATTGTGGCAAATAAGCCACAGATATGAGGCGTTTCTTCAGTCATCTTACCATACAACTCGGGTCTTCCCATTTCTCGTGTTATTTTTAGTTTTGCTAGGTTCATTCGTATTGACAACGAGATAAATAGGATAAACTATAAGTAGTTATCCAATAACTCGTTGTCATAGCACATAAGTTGGTTATTGAAACGGAGGAGTAATGAGAATAAGTTGGTTTGTTTTTTTTAAAGAAACGCCACTCTTCCTTTGAAATTAAGTATTTTTTATTTATTTATTTATTAAATCCACAAAGCTGAATACAACTATTAGTGCTTAAAAGTATCTAAATATTACTAAATAATCTAGTTACATAATCAATCATGTGACATGTTTAGTGTTGCATGGTTACAATTACAATTACCCTAAAAACTGGAAAACAGAAAAATTAAAAACTATTGCTAATGTATCTAGTCAAGTAACAAGATTTTGTACACACTGTTCTGTTCTGAAGAGAAAGGTTAGTCAGAATGCGTTCAAAATAATACAAAGAGAAGCATTTTAATGAGTTGTTATATTTAATTAGCCACACGGGTATGGCCGTAGTGTCATTCAATTGTCAATGTTAATTAGAGCATAGGTACCTACCCCGTATCTTGTGTAATGATGACACTAACACGAGGCCAGAAAAAATCGGATAAGTTTGGAGATGGCCAGTAAACATCGGTAATCAACATCAGTAACAAAAGTTATAGAGGCGATCAATTAAATTAGGAAAGACTAGATAAGTAAAGATATGACCAAGAAGGCGTAGATAAGTTGAGATATCGCTAGTAAAGACCGGATAAAGGAGTTGTTTCACGTAGTATGGAGCCGGGCCCTGGTCTTTGGTAGGGGTCTAGATAATTAGATAATCATTGACGAAACCATTTATCACTCTTTATTTATTTTATTTTGGATTTTTTCATAATCTACAGTTGGTTTATCTTTATGAAGGAGTGCAACACAATGCAAAAAAATATGGCAGGTTTAACGAACAACTGGTTTATTAGGTGCTGTCAAAGTCAAGATGCATCACGATCATTGGCTTATAGCTGTCATGGCGGACCTCTATCGTTCCCATATTAGGAAACTCAACACTATAAACATTTTTCCTTTAGAACTTTGTTTGTCTACTTAAAAATAAAGTTATTGGTTACTGTTAGTCTTATATTTTTCTATGGTGTTACAAAGACCTAGGCCACTATGAAATTGGTCCTTTAAACATGGGTAGTAAAGACCGGATAAGAATTGAATAGCAAATGCTGAGGGTTCAAACCCCAGCAGAATATACCTTTTTTGCACTCAATTATTTTTGTACCACATCCAAACGGTACTGTCTCATTGCTCGAAGTCAAACGCTAATTGCAAAGGTCATGGCAGATAACATTACCACTATTAAAAGGGAAATAGGTCTCGTTTTCAACGCTCAGCCAATTGGGTGATAATGAAAAAATATAGTAGGAAATGCCATTTTTTTCCTGGTAATACTATCAGACAGAATAGTACCTAGAGTTCTTTGTGATAGAGCTCGTCAGGAGAAGTACTACATGTCTATTTTTCTCGCCAAGCAGTTTCGGTGCGAAGGGTATGGTTACCGGTGAAATTGCTGGCACAGTGAGACTTTTGATTCACGTCCCAGGGTGGCAACAAGTACCCAATACAATACCTCTGGACTCTGGTATTGCAAGCGTCCATAGGCTACGGTTACAGCTTTTAAATAATAATAAAATCAATATTAGGTTATAGAAATGAATAAATTAACCAATCCCTTGTAGACATTGAAATTCACTGAATTGTTTGTTTTGTCTAGTAAATAATTCTTGCCTAGTAAATAACACGTGTTTCATCCCTCCTCCGTGTTGATTTTACGATGCAACTAACAATGCAGTCAGTCTATTAATAATTGTTATTCTCATTGTGGTCATTCAGTTTAATTCATGATGACATAAAACTGTATCATGCGAGCTAAAATACCTAAATTAATAATGACTAGCAGCTTTTCCCGGCTTCGCATGGGTAGACATAAGAAGCTAAAATATAGCCTATGTCACCCAGGGATAATGTAGCATTCTAACGGTAAAATATTTTTTTTTTGAGTTTATTCGTAACAAATAAAAATACATTATCTTCTCTATTTATAATATTAGTTAGGGGATGATCGTTGCTCACGTCCGTAGGAAATGCCACTAAAACCCTACACGTATCCCCTGGGTGGCGCTAAACGAGCAACAACACTGGCTGCTGTACCTGTTTACTAAACCTCACAGCAACTCAATCGTTCAGAAACAATATAAAAAATTGAGAAATTAATCATCGAATATGTCACAAGGCGCACAAATACGCTCTCCCAAGAGCCAACAGACCAGAGACATCGGTCCTATGATCCGAGTCTGTCAATTAAATGTAGAAGGCATAAGTTTAGCTAAGTGTGAAGTAATATATAAGATACTTATAGAGCATGACATCGACATACTTCTCCTGCAAGAGACACATGCCAAGGACGAACAAGATCTGCTAAAGCGAGGTATTATCCCCGGCTATAGTGTTGCTCATGCCGTTAACCACGCACAGTATGGTATAGCCACTTACACTAAGAATAGTATAAACGGTGTCGTCATTGAAAAATGCCTCGCTGGGCCAGACATCTACGCTTCAACTGTTAAAATCAAGGATTTCACTGCTGTCAATGTGTATAAGCCACCATCACGCCCATGGTCCATAAATATCCCTGCCCATCCGCATCCCTGTTTATACGCAGGTGATTTCAATAGCCATCATACAACATGGCGTTACAACACCAACGATGAAAATGGAATTCAGCTAGCACAGTGGGCAGAAAATAACAACCTGCACCTAGTCTTTAATGCTAAAGACAGGGGTTCATTTAGATCTGCTCGCTGGAATAAGGATTACAACCCCGACCTGGCATTTGTAACATGCAACACTGATGGAGTGCCTTTGCACACATCACGCAAAATCCTACTAGACTTCCCAAATAGCCAACACCGACCTGTTCTTATGGAGATTGGTATTAGTGTCCCTCTATCAAACTCAATGCCACTACCACGATGGAATTTTCAGAAAGCCAACTGGCCAAGCTTTAGAGCAGATATGGACGCTGCAATAAGATGGATACCTCCGCGAGCTGAAAACTACGAACGGTTTACAAAGCTCATCTTTGCAACAGCAAAAAAGAACATTCCCAGAGGCTATCGAAAGTCTTACATCCCATGCTGGTCGAAGGAAAGTGAAAAACTATATGAAGAGTATAAACGGACGGGAAACCATGAAATTGGTGAGGATCTTCTTAAGTCACTTAACGACAGCCGCCGTAAAAAATGGGTAGAAACTGTTGAATCTATGGACTTCAAAACCTCAAGCAGGAAGGCTTGGAAAGTGCTTAACAAGCTCTCTGGTAAACCTAGCCCAAAATCAAACTCTACATCGCTGCAACTAACCAACTCAATCGCTAACAAAATTGTAGAAGTTTCCCGAGAGAAAGGCCTAAAAGCAGAAACTAAGGCAATTAAAAGGCACGCTAAACAACTTAAAGCTGCGCTGCCGACAGACGTAGAACTGTCTAGAGAATTCTCCCAAGAAGAAACAGATTGTGCCCTAAGACATCTACCACCTGGCAAGGCGGCTGGTTTTGACGGTGTGTACAACGAGTTTATGAAGAACTTCGGCCGAAAGTGCAGAGAATGGCTAGCGCGTTTCTATTCGGATATCTTAAAACGCAACAAACTTCCGCACAACTTTAACCGGTCGAAGGTCATAGCGATACTTAAGCCTGAAAAACCTGCCGACGATCCGAAAAGTTACCGACCCATTGCACTTCTAAGCTGCGTTTATAAACTCCTGGAAAGATTGGTCTACAACCGTATCAACCACCTTGTTAACGAAAAAATCCCGGTAGAACAGGCTGGATTCCGTAGTGGTCGAAACTGTACAGACCAGGTCCTCTCTCTCGCAACTCACATAGAAACAGGATTTCAAAGAAACCTAAAGACTGTTGCAGTCCTAATAGACCTCTCGGCAGCTTATGACACCGTGTGGAGGCATGGCTTGAGTTACAAACTGATGAGTGCTGTGCCCTGCCGAAGCGTTGTAGGTTTAATTAACAACATGTTAAGCAACCGAGAATTTGTCGTTCACTTGGGGGATAAGAAAAGTAGCGTCCGAAAGCTCAACAATGGACTGCCACAAGGGTCTGTCTTGGCTCCACTTTTGTTCAACTTGTACACGCACGACATACCAGAAACCCAGAGTCGTAAATTCATGTACGCGGATGACATTGCTATTACTAGCCAACACACTAACTTCGAACCATCTGAAGACATTTTGAATAGTGATCTGGACCTCCTTCATAACTACTTCAACAAATGGCGCCTGGTACCCAATGCAGCTAAAACGGAGGTAACAACTTTTCATTTATACAACAAAAAGGCAAAATACGAACCTAACATCCAGTTCGGGGGTATAGATCTGAAGTATAATCCCTCGCCAAAGTATCTGGGAATGACACTTGATCGCAGTCTTACCTACGGTCCACACATCGAAAAGCTAGGGAAAAAGCTTCAAACTCGAAACAACATCCTGCACAGACTGTCAGGCACTACGTGGGGAGCGAGTGCCGATGTACTTCGCACTACAAGCCTAAGCCTTGTCTACTCCACAGCGGAGTATTGTGCGCCCGTGTGGCTCAACAGTACGCACACACAGCGAGTAGACGTGCAGCTGAACCATGCCATGCGGTGCATATCGGGGACCATCAAAAGCACACCAGTACAATGGCTACCTACTTTAAGCAATATAGCTCCTCCTCACCTGAGAAGGCAGCAAGCACTAGTTCCTGAAGCGCAAAAGATCCTGGCAAACCCTGATCTTCCAATTCATAAAGAGTTTACTAACCCCCCTTATCACAGGCTGAAGTCTCGGAACCCGTCCTATCACACAGCTCGAAGCCTTATAGATACAGATTTTAATGTAACTGAAAAGTGGATACAGGACTGGAAAACCAAACCACCAAATGGAATGATGGAAAACATCACCGATCCCACCGCAAAACCAACTGGCTTTTTGCTTCCGAGAAGAACATGGCTCAACAGGCTAAGAACTGGTTGCGGTCGCAGTCGAGCCTTTATGCACAGATGTGGCTGGAGGGAGTCGCCAGCGTGTGAATGTGGAGCACCCATACAGGACGTCGCACACATTATAACAGACTGCCCACTTACTAAATATGATGGCAGCCCAGCAGACTTGTTTGCCCTTGAAGATGACGCTATCCAATGGATAAAGAATTTGAAGATAATATTGTAATATTGAACGATTGCATGCAACGCCATACGAATAAATAATAAATAATATTAGTATGGATTAGCTGCTGACCGCGACTTCGTTTACGTGGAAATCGGGAACCGTATTTTTTCCGGGATGAAAAGTAGTTATTTAAACTATCTATAACTATTAATGATCTAAGGAAAACGATTAGCTAACAGAAAAATAATATTGCTATCACATTTTTGCAAGGCGTTCCAGAGTTTCGAAAAAGGTTCAAATATAAAATAAAACATAAGTACGATGACTTTTTAGATCAATCAACACTAATTTAACATTTACCACAAAGAACTATCTACTTATCTACATATTAAAATTTTCAATTTCATAAAACATTATAAAGCGCTTTTTATATATACAGGGTGGTCCAAACTTAGACGTCAATAGGCAATAATCATTTACTTGGATCAAGTTGCTAGTTTTGGGAATCTTTAGCTTAGTATCTTTGAAGGCCGATTTGAGCAAATATATTTATTTAATTCAGCCTATTTTATTTACCTCTCAAACACAAATTTGTCACTTTTGATTAAAACTTTTGTTACTTGTAGTGATGCTAAAAACTTGATTATTTTATACATGATTGAACAACTCATTGATATTAGTTTACAAAAAAAAAATATCACGGGAAACAACGCCCAAACATTCTAAAAAAACAAAAACAATTATAAGTCGAAAAATACAACAAATTGGGGAACATGAGGTACTTTCGAATACTCCTGTATTGAGAAATACATTTTTTTGTTATTAATAATAATATATCATTTATTTAAGGCATCAAATAATTAAAACATTACAAAAATAATTAACTTAAACTAACATACATAAAAAATATAAAAATAAATGTATAAATAAATGTATTGTCACGTGTTTTCTACGATGTGAGGCATGAGCAGTGTCTCGTTTCAGGCGTCCGACGTTCAGGTTTATTGACGTCTATGTTTGCACCACCATGATAGTGACTTAGATTTTTGGAATGGATAGAACGTAGAATATGTTTTGGGTAATACGGGTAAAAATAATATTGGGTAGAAAATTTGTGGGTAAGCAAACGCTAAGCACTCTATTTTCGAAGTCGACTCAAGTCCTATGGACTATATTCAGGTTATTTCGACCTTATGACCTAAGTAAAGTGATGTATGCAAACCACAATCTGTGGTTTTCTTCTAAGAACACTACATGACCTAACTGAGTGAGAAAAGCCAACTCTGATAGTGTCTTTAGATATTTACATAATAGCGACCCGCCCCGGCTTTGCTTGGGTGCTTAAATTACGTGTAAACCTTCCTCTTTAAAGTAAGTAAAGTAAATAGAATATTTATTCAATAATAGCACAAGGTTCATTTTGAAACGTCTTAAAGTTACGTGAATATACGGCAGTTCCACGCGCCCCAGCCTAGAAGAATCTGGCAACGCACTCAGCTGGGTTCCTAGCTTTTTTTTGATAATTCCTCTTCAGCATACCATCACTCCACCATCCACTGCTGGTCTACTATCGCCAAGACCGAGGTTGGTGGTGGTGAGTTCATTATTCTCGTCTATGATGAGATCAAGAAGGTCCTGTAAATCTAATGTAAGAGTTGTTACCATAATTTCGATTGTGATTCGCCAGTTTAATTTTTAAATTAAAAATAAATTACTAGGTTCATTTTTCGCATCTTCTAATAATACATGATTTCAGATATTATCAGATAGCCACTCCAATCTGATAATATCATAAGAGTAGTAGAGTTCTCTGTGATAGAGCTCGTCCGGGGAAGGGCTACCAACAGACCTATTTCTGCCGCCAAGCAGTAATGCTCGCATTGCTGTGTTCCGGTTCGAATGGTATGGTTTCCGGTGAAATTACAGGCACATGAGACTTTCCATCTAACGTAACGGGTGGTAACACGCAAGTGATATCTCTGATGTTGCAAGCGTACATAGGCTACGGTAACCGCTGACCATCAAGTGGGCCATACGCATGGTTGGCACTTTAGTGGTATAAAAAAAAAATCCTCCATAAATATTAGTTTAGATAAACTAAACATTTTTCCTGTTCTGTGGACTAAAATGACTAAACCAGCATTTCTTTTTTCTCTTGTATCATATCTATCTATAGATATAGATCTATTGATACAAACCGCATTACAATTGGTTGCGTAGTTTAAAAACCCATGCAAAGCCGGGGCGGGTCGAATATTATAAATTATGCATTTATGACATAGTTCGATATGTCATGCTTGCATTAGTATTGAGTCATTAGGTTCGTAAATGATGGTGAGGTATAGATGACCTCACATGCAGTACTTATTAACGATGGCAAACTTCTAATGTTTCCACAGCTGGGAGACTGGCCTACTCTCGAAAGAGAGTGGTTATCCACCACGCGGATCCAATGAGGGAAACTGATGGCACATAATGTTCACCACACCTATTTATGCCGACAAGCAAGTAATGCTCGCACTGCTATGTACCGTTTCGCAGGGTATGGTTTCCAGTGAAATTACAGGCACATGAGACTTTCCATCTAACGTCTAAAGGTGGGAACACGCAAGTGATATCTCTGATGTTGCAAGCGTACATAGGCGACGGTAACCGCTTACCATCAAGTGGGCCGTACGCTTGGTTACCACTTTAGTGGTATAAAAAAAATGTTTTTCATCGTGCGCTTATAATTTTTTGAGTGGTAAAATCGAATGGTGCACGACCGGCTTCGAACCTACGATTTCAGGATCGGAAAGGGTGCTCCCTACCACTAGAAATCATTGCTCCACTGGTGCTAAAAAGTTAAAAATCCCAATAAATAGTGTAAATAAAAAAAAATAATATAAGTTTTTGTCATCATCATTATGACAGCCTTCTAATTTTCTAACTGCTGAAATACTGGCCTACTCTTGAGCGAGAGTGATGTGTCTTATTAAATTTTACTCCACCACGCGGACCCAATGCGAGTTGGTGGATGTAAATGGCACATGTCTTTCGCATTTTTGGTTCTTAGACATGTCGGTTTCCTTACGATGTTTTCCTTCATCATCATAATCATCATAACAGCCGGGAGACGTCCACTGCTGGACATAGGCCTCCCCCAAAGAGCGAGATGACGACCGATTTTGAGCCTTCACCATCCACCAACTGCGACCGCTTTAATGTCATCGGTCCATCGAGTGGGGGGCCGTACACATTTCGTTTTCCAGTTCGTGGTCGCCACTCGAGAACCTTTATTCCCCAGCGGTTATCGGTTCTACGAGCTATATGGCATGCCCACTGCCACTTCAACTTAATAATATTAATAATAATAACAATTAATAAAAATAAATTAATAATAATTCTAAGAGCTATGTTTTCCTTCACCGTAAACTAATAACTCCAAGTTTACATAATTTTTTTAACAGTAAGCATTATTGTTTAAAACTTTTACAACCAGCTATTATAAAATGCAACTTGGAATGCAATTCTGTTTCTAAATCGGCTTCCACGCAGTTCATAATAAACTTAATTTTTTGCGTTATAAGGCTGAATTCAGGATGGCATGGTATGTGAAGCTTTAAAGCTTAGCGTGCGTGTGTGTGCGTGCATGTGATAGTGTAGTGAAATGAGGTGTAGTGTTACGAATACTGAGAGGTATTTATCGATAAACGTTTTTCTTACTATTAAATAATAGTAAGTTGTTAGTGTTCAGTCTAATTGAAAAAATTGAAAAAAATTGAAAAATTTTAAAAATCTTTATTGACAGAGACACATACACAATGCATAATCTTATGGTCCTCACACTAGGCTGAGCCTGCATCGTGAGGGCTAAAAATATATATTTAACATAGCGGTTTATGCCTCGGGTGGAAAAACATACCAAAACTAAGTTAAAAAGTAAAATTATTTAAACAAAAAACTACCACGTCAAAATCATATATAAATATCTTAATAATTATTATTATCACCTCTCTATCTATTATTATAACTATTTAAATAAATTAAAATGCATTAATGCAATTTACATTTTTATTTTTAACTTTTTTACACTCACTTTACAAACAGTATTTGAACTAAAAACTTGTAATAAATAATACATAATATCAATAAAGTTTCTGTAAACTTATACAAAACACAAATAGGCAACGCTTCTGTAACACCTAATAATAGTGTTGCAGATGTCTATAGGCGAAAATGACCGCTTCCATCAGGCACGGTTCGTCTGCTTGTTTGTCACCTTATGACATAAAAAAAAAGATTAAAATTCCCAAATTTTTAATCATTCACACTAATAAACGTAAAAAATATCGTCGAAAATCTATCGATAACTTTCCCAGCCTTAACGACACGCACACTACAACGCACTGCTGTAACAACAGATTGTACTTGTGTTCGACGCTTTGGCGTTGGCGTCAGAAACGGAAAATAAAAGTTTCAAATCCAGTCTCTATTCCGAAGCGCGGCAGATCAGTCGTGTCGAACCGGTATGTGTCCCGAGCCTTATTTAAAAAGAAAACTAGAATGCGTTTCGTTTTTACAAGCGGTTCTTGTGAATGAAAGTGATTTTCGTGAAATATTTTTTTGTGCTAGTGTTGTGAATTTTACTGTGCATTTTGTGGGTTTGTTGGAAAATATAGGTTGTTGATTTAATTTTAAATGTTGTTTTGCATTTGAGATATTACTGAAATAGCTGGGGAGCGTAGAGTTATTTCGGTCTAGCTGCTGGGTAGCTTTCTCTTTTTTTACTGAAAAACAAATGTAACGATTGCAAACATAAGTTTATGCCGCGGAAAAAAAAAAGAAAAACATACCGGCCGGTATAATTTACAGTATTAGCTTTGACGCAGCAACATTTGATCATAGTTCCCTAGCGTTCTACCAACTTGATAGATTTTGTTTTTAACTGAAAAAAATGTTAATTAAGTTAAAACAAATCTGAAAAATGATAAAAATATTATTGGACGTTACGAGTGAGTATGTTAGTAAATATTAGATACAATCTATGTTTAAAAAAATGCTTGCGGCATTAATTTAGTAAACAGGTTTTGCTAAAAATTGAGATAACCTCGCGGTTGATTTTTTCACCTTGAGGTTGTTTTTTTTATTAAAGTTATTTAATAAATTTATTTATTCTGTTGTTTAGTTCACATCAGAATCCTAGAGCTCTTGTTATATTCTTAGAACGTACGGATCGTGGGCGTCAAATCGTGATCACAGCGGTCATTGTCCCGATTTCCTTGATAAAAAGGCTCTGTGGTAAGAAATAGGTTGTTTACTTGATATCGAGTCTCACGCGGTGTGACATAATGTTTCTTTATGCCTGAAGAGAGCATTTCACAGACCTTGACGAAAAATATATGCTGAACGACTTATGAAACTTCGAAGTTTACGTTCATAAAATGAGACCTTTTTACAAAATGTGACTTCATACAACTTATTAACAGCACCTAAGAAACCCCCGTCATGAAGACAATAATCGTTTCTGAATATCTTACGAATATTATTATTATGCAAGGATACACTAACTGCCAGGATTTTTACTTGGTGGTAGGCTACACCGCAGTTCTAGATATTTTGCATCCAAGCATTTTTACTATTAGTGTTTAGAGGGCACTAGGCAAGTCAGAATAAGTCGATGAGAATGAGACTTGGAGTGACAAGTACAGTACAGTGCTACGCAAAACTTTTAGACTGACGCTGGAACTGATCAGTTGTGGCGCTTAACATACAAAGTACATTGGTATTAAACATCAGGCATCAGGTAATCGACTTGACCGTCTAGTCACTACTGACATACTAAACCATGTAGAAGCATAAAATTGTATTATGCAATGATTTCATCCCAAGATTTGGGATTGGGAGTAACTAAGCCCGGAAAAATAAAGCAGTAAAAACTTGGTTCCAATATTATGATACCTGGTAGGATAAGGTAGGATTATGAAGCAATATTATTTATATCTACTTGAGTGTTCTTATACTCAAGTACTTGGCAATTGCATTCTTCAGATATTAACATTTACATTTGGTGTGCAAGAGTTCAATGCATATATGTCATTTTGAGACTTCTTAGGTTCTAATTTTCTACGCTCCAAGCAATTTGACATTTTGATAGTCGAATTAGGTTTTTTTTCATAGGTCTTCTTAGCCTCTTGGCCCAGGTTCTTGAGTCATTCGTGCGAGAGGAACCCAGACGGTTTTGTTGCCAGTTCTTTTACGGCATGGGTGCGTTGGAACTGGCGTATAATTCCCTGGTTTGCAAGACGTTTCAAAGTGATCCTTGTGATTTTATTGCATAATTCGTTTGACTTTGACTTGAGAATATAGAGTCAGGATTATTTATTTGAGTCCAATATGAAATAGTGTTTATGTTTATTGTAGTTATTAACATCGTTCGCACCTACACTGTTTGTTTATCATTGATAACAATTGTCAAGATCGCTCCAATCATTTTATCATTGCGTCATGTTTGATAAAAAGTGAGTTTTCCATATTATAATGTTTGTGATACAAAATTATGCAACATGTACTACATATTTTGTACACTGAATACCTCATTAGAAAGTTGGCATGGGCAAGCCATAGCTCGCAGAACTAATAACCACTGGGAAATAAAACTTCTCAGGGTTCACGAACTGGAAAACAAAGTTTAGCACGAACCTCGATGAACCAATGACATTGTAGTGGTCGTAGGAGGTCAGTGAATGGTAAAAACTCAAGATCTGTCGCACTGAAAAGTCCTATATCTAGATTAGGACGTGTATTGGCTGATATGATAAGAAGGATAGTGTGAAAGTGGGACATTGTTTAAACAGCAGTCTATCAACTGGCTGGCTTTGTTGTTCTTTAAACTTCACCTTATCATATATGTACATAATTATATTACATTACAAAATATACAAAATACATATGAAACAGTTGAGCCATCTAAAGACCGTTACAAACGACCTATAGATAGCTCAACTGATCCAAATCACTAGCAGTAGGAAGCGTTCCCAACATGCTATATTATATATTATGTTAATCATATATTATGTAGTAGACTGCAAGCTGCAGCGGTAACTAGCGACGGGAAGGTATTAATAAGATATCTATTAGACATAGCCAGAAACCAATAGTGTCATGGTCTCATGTCGTCTGATGCTGCTTCCTGCAGCTTGCTACCAGAATTATACCTTAGTTAGCATAAAACGACCTCGGTGATGGGTTTGATCTCCGTTGCGAGATATGAAAAATGTTGCATGATCTGCAAATATTTGTTTCTGGTCTGGGTATTTGTAAGTATATGGTATGTATTTACATAACTATAATATACTATATACTCTGTCACCAGAGTTGGCCACTGACTCATACGAACGAACGAACGAATATATTATTTTATAGTAATTTATCAGGTATCTCCTTCAAGCTTTGCTTAAGGGATTTATGGCGCCGTGTAAAAATGTTTGCGAATATTTACTTATTTAAGTAAGTATAGTATAATGAACAGTACTTAGCCAGTCAACTTGCTCGATTAGGGAAACAATTAGTGTACTCAATTAGCGACGGAACGGATGTTTAGAGATGTTAAGAGTAGTAGAGTTCTTTGTAATAGAGCTCGTCCGGGGAAGGACTACCACCATACCTATTTCTGCCGCAAAGCAGTAATGCTCGCATTGCTGTGTTCCGGTGTGAAGGGTATGGTTTCCGGTGAAATTACTGGCACATGAGGCTTTCGATCTTAGCCTCAAGGTGGCAACCCGCGAGTGATACCTCTGGTATTGCAAGCGTCCATAGGCTGCGGTAACCGCTTACCATCTTGTGGCTCGTACGCTTGGTTGCCACTTCACTTGTATAAAAAAAAAAAAAATGTTTTGGAAATGGGTGTTTTGGGAAACGGGTAGCACATTCTGGAAAGGCTCAAAAAGGTTTCTCAAACTTCTTCTTTAGTCGCGATGTCGTCGACCCATCTTTTCGTGCGCTTCTCAGACTGCCGACCTATGTACACTCACAAGTCACATTCGCCATCTTGCGAACGCTAACTAATCTAAAACCAGTTTTAAATTAAGCAAGTAACAATAAAAATACGAGAGATTAATAATGAAGAATACAATGTGTTTTTATAAAACTGGTTAGAAATAAAAAGAATAATATTAGTCTAGACATAAAATAAAAATGAAAAGGAAAGGCTATATTATAATAAAAGTTTTAAATAATAAAAAAGTCGGTATTTGAGTTAACCGTTGAGTCAGTCAGTAGGTTCTCCTTTACTTGTATTGAAAATATAGCTACTATAATATAATAATATATTATTATTTATTTTAAACCATACATTGCAAGATCTAACACGTGCTTGGGGCTAATAGATTTTTTTTTATATATTTTTTTATTCATAAGTAAATGTAAATAAAAGATAAATCGTAATTGAAATTTTAATATCAGCAAAAAACCGGTAACTCTGTGAAAAATACCAACTCTAATTAATTAACCTTATCAAAAAATAACATCGTTAAAAATGCGAAACGCTATTCTTCCGATAACAATGCAAATATTATGCTAAAAGTGCAAATGAATGATTGTATAACTGGTTTGCAATAATTATCTACGACCTTGGCATTAGTTATATAACTCGACATTTTTCTAGTGTAAGCACTACTACAGTATTATTTTTATCGATAACGCGTGGAATGATGGCACCATTCGCGCATCACTACTTATAGATTTTATATATATACAATTTTATTTATTATTAGGTACCAACATTATCATTAAATTCATGACATACTTACCTATGTATTTTTATATATTTATAGTATTATTACATTAATATACAAGTATAGGTATTTGAAATAGGTCTAGCGTAATAAGTATTTTTGATATGTAAGTATGTGTTTTGCGATATTTTAGAATTGTTTTTTTTTAATATATATAGAACATCGCTAAAAACCCTTGTTAATTACCATTTAATCCTATCCATCCATAGGTTGTCTGGTAGAGATCGCTATTTAGCGATAAGGCCGCCCATTGTAATACCTGTTAGTAATTAAGATTGTTCTTGTCAAAGAAGTTGTTTCACGCAGTATGGAGCCGGGCCTTGGTCTTTTGTAGGGGTCTAGATAATTAGATAATCATTAAAGAAACCATTTATTACTGTTTATTTATTTTATTTTGGCTTCTTTCATAATCTAAAGTAAGTTTATCTTTGTGAAGGAGTGCAACACAATGCAAAACAACATGGCGGGTTTAACGAACAACTGTGTTATTAGGTACTGTCAAAGTCAAGATGCGTCACGATCATTGGCTAATAGCTGTCATGGCGGACCTCTAGTGTTACCGTTTTAGGAAACTCAACACAACAAACATTTTTCCTTTAGAACTTTGTTTGTCTACTTAGAAATATATTTGTTTGTTACTGTTAGTCTTATATTTTTTTCCAATTTTTCTATAGTGTTACAAAGACCTAGGCCACTATGAAATTGGTTCTTTGTTATAATGTGGTGTTCAATAAAGTATTATCTATCTTCTATCTTATCTATCTATCTACTTTTTTAATATGAATACCTAATGCATAACCCTCGGCCTTTCTCCATGTTGCAATACCCTAATAACAGGGTTCATGTGTGATACTTATTCTGTAATAACTACATAATGTACCATATGACAGCAATAAATGTATTGATTGATTGATTGATAGATTACGCACACATATGTAATAGGTATCCTACTAGGTATGTAGTATACTCTGTGGTTTTTTATGTGTTATTGTTACCTTTATGTAAATATTTAGTAAATAAAAAAATATATAAGTGATCTTACACAGTAGAATATGAAAATATGGCAATAGAAAAATTATTATCGTCAAAACAGCCTTTTGATGTAACTAGGTCTTTATTACCACGCTGCCTCAATGCGGATTGGTGGATATCATCTTGGATTTGACCTTGTTTTTTTTTTACAACTGAAGTGGCAACCAAGCGTACGGCCCACAAGATGGTAAGCGGTTACCGCAGCCTATGGACGCTTGCAATACCAGAGGTATCCCTCGCGGGTTGCCACCTTGAGGCTAAGATCGAAAGCCTCATGTGCCAGTAATTTTACCGGAAACCATACCCTTCACACCGGAACACAGCAATGCGAGCATTACTGCTTGGCGGCAGAAATAGGTATGGTGGTAGGCCTTCCCCGGACGAGCTCTATCACAAAAAAACTCTGCTACTCTTGTAAACTTATTATCACTTTTTTTATTACCAAAGTGGTAACTACATACGGCCCATATGGTAAGCGGTTAGTGTAGCTTATGGACGCTTGCTTTTGCCGTTACCCAGTCACTATCATTTTACTTATAATATATGCGACCCAGTTGTAAAGCCGGTTCCAGACGCATAAATATACAACATCATTGCCTTACTGACTTACTGACATTCAAAAAAACTAGAGCCCTTACTATAAACCTCTGTTAACTAATGTGTCTATATCTATCATCGTCTTTACTCATTGACATAAGAATAATAAAAGACAATACTTAGCAAGCCGCTGAAATGGCAGTTTTTTATGAATAAGGGCAAAAGAGTTTACTATTAAAATACACAAATATACATTTACATTGTGTCCTAAAGCGTTCGTGACGTAGCTGGCTAGAAAGTTAGACACTGTTCCGCGGAAGCACCATTTGGGTGGGTGGCCGGCATCGGCTATTTCAACAGTTGAAAGTGCTTTGGAGGGCACATTAAGTTGGTTCCGGCTTTTTAGAGTTGTTTATTAATGAAATAAATATAGCCCCAAGCTAGATGACTGACACCATACATAGATAGATATTTTTTATTATACATAGAAAATACCCAGATCACCCAGAACAAATGTTGGCAGATCGTAAAAACATTTGTCCCAGGGCGGGAATCGAACTCGCAACCTCAGAGTTATCCACTGACTCATACGAACTTAAAATAAATAAATGAGCCTTTTATTCTAAACTATTTCTGCCGCAAAGCAGTAATGCTCGCATTGCTGTGTTCCGGTGTGAAGGGTATAGTTTCCGGTGAAATTACTGGCACATGAGGCTTTCGATCTTAGCCTCAAGGTGGCAACCCGCAAGTGATACCTCTGGTATTACAAGCGTCCATAGGCTGCGGTAACCGCTTACCATCTTGTGGGCCGTACGCTTGGTTGCCACTTCAGTTGTATAAAAAAAAAAAACTTTGGGTTCACATGTTTTTGGTAATGTTGTGGGTTCAGGTTCCACTATAGAATGTCCCTCAGTTCAGTGTGCCTCTTGGCATAGGACTCCTCTAACGCTTTCCATTGGGTTCCATCTTGAGCTACCCTTCTCCAGTGTTGTCAAGCTGTGAGTTTAGGTCGTCTTCCCATCTCATTTGTTGACGCCCTCTATTGCGCTTGCCATCTCTGGGGTACCAATCAGTGACCCTTTTACACCATATGTCCTGAGGGTCTTGGATCATGTGACCTGTCCATCTCCACTTCTGTTGGTCTATTCGGGTAATTTGCGCAGTGCAGTGCCACGAAAACACTTGAAAACTTTAAGCTTTGGGTGTCACTGCATCTGTAACAGTCAGGCGTGGTGCTTAACATCAGGTGGGCGCCTTCATTGTCTTATCACTTGCTGACATAAAATAAATAAATAAATAATTATATCTACTACTTTAGTTTTTTCTCTTATTAAACTATTTCTCACGAACATACTAACTTACTTATCGGATAATTTTACATTGTCTGGCCCAAGCTTAAGTCCTCCGAATTCGGTTCCTTGAATACAAACGATTAAAATTCCTACCGAATTGGGACGAGCCGTACTACCTTGTCGAAACAAAGTGAACAAGTTTTTGTTAGCAAACAATTATACTTAAACAGTTAATTGTTTATTGTAAGTTAAACGGGAATTTATACCACATTATTGGCACAGTAGGTCAATGACTGGTTACGGAGCGAGTGACTGGTTCGATTCCCGCTGCGACAAATATTTGCATGATTTTATGCAAATATGTTCCGGAATATTTATTTGGGAGTCTCTTTGTATTTTTATAATTCTATGAATAAATAAAGAAATAATGCAGGACAATCAAATATTTGCTGATCGTAAAACATTAGTCCCAAGGCGGGAATCGAACCCACCGCGCCATCATCAGCTGCCATAGAGTATTATTAGTTTTTTTATTTTATACTAGCAGTCCGTTTCAGCTTCACACGGGTACAATAAAACCGCACCCGTGCGAAGCCGGGGCGGGTCGCTAGAAATAAATATAGCCTATGTTACTCAGGGATAATGTAGCTTTCTAACGGTGAAAGAATTTTTGAAATCGGAACAGTAGTTTTTGAGTTTATTTATAATAAACAAAAATATATAAATACATATTTTCTCTCTTTATAATATTATTAGTATAGACAACTGAAGTGGCAAGTGGCAACCAAGCGTACTGCCCACATGATGGTAAGCGGTTACCACACACATACAGCCTATGAACGCTTGCAATACCAGAGGTATCACTCGCGGGTTGCCACTTTGAGGCTAAGATAGAAAGCCTCATGTGCCTATAATCTCTCCGGAAACCATACCCTTCAAACCGGAACACATCAATGCGAGCATTACTGCTTGGCGGCAGAAATAGGTATGGTATTCTGATTTGTATAATGTAAAGTATATTATTACTATTGAATGCTATGGAATATTTTTTATCGGTAAATAAAACATGATATTGACAGTGAACAGACAACATGTGCTGCATTTATCTTTTAATACCTACCTACAAATGTTCAATGTACATTATTTATTGCCACATTTTTGCTTTAATATGTATCTAAATTAATTTTATAGTGTTAGCAGATCTTGATGTCTTGGGAACCAATATTTGATAGAACTAACCTATTTCTGCCGCCAAGCATCTGGTGAGAAGGGTATGGTATCCGGAGAGATTATAGGCACATGAGGCTTTCTATCTTAGCCTCAAGGTGGCAACCCGCGAGTGATATCTATGATGTTGCGTACATAGGCTACGGTAACCGCTGACCGTCAAGTGGGCCGTACGCTTATGGTTGCCACTTTAGTGGTGCATTTTTTTTTGTCGCATTGTTCCTGAGAGAAAAGTTCTTGACAAGACAGACAGACAGACAGACATAATGATCATAAGGTTCCGTTCTTTCTCTTGAGGAAAGACAATATCGTGATGAAAATTTAATGTAACTCTACTTGGCATCCATAACAATAGCAAGGGTCATGCCAAAAAAGCGATAGGAACCCAGCCGGTGTTGTTGCCAGTTCTTTTACGGCATGGGCGCGTTGGAACTGGTGTAAATTTTCCTAGCTTGTAAGACGTTTCAAAGTGATCCTTGTGATTCTACTGATATAAATAATTTTTGATTTTGATTTTGATTTTGAATGAGCACTGTAGCTTAATTACTAATATCTGTTTTGTTGCTCAATTTACTAAATCTTACATAGTATCCATTCCTACTATAAATTAGAAAGTTTGGCTAATTGTATGTTTGTGGTTCAATCACGCTGTAACTGAATCGTTTTAGATGAAACTTGAAACAGTAGGTACCACCGTTCTAAACCTGGACTTCCATAAAAGCTACTTTTCATCTAAGTACCACGCGAGCAAAGCCGCGGACAGAAGCTTGTAACAGATAAACAAAATTACCGTACAAAAACAGCACCTTTCAACCCCAAAGATAAATAATAAAAATACCAGCTGATGAGACAACGTGGGATAATAGAACCCTAACCTTGAAATTTGAAAGCCATTTAGCGAAAAGGGTTCCGCACAATGATTTTAGAAACATGAGAATATAAAAAAAGATTCATTATCATTACTATTATAATGAAAAGGTGTGAAACTTAAGAAGACCTTGGTTAAAAGGGTGAATAACAATGCAAATGAAATAAATCTTTCCTAGTTCGTAAAATGGTAACTGGATTAGGTTAATTTCTATGTCAATAGAAATTAACCTAATTAACCATTACCATAGGAGTAGTAGAGTTCTCTGTGATAGAGCTCGTCCGGGGAAGGACTACCACCATACCTATTTCTGCCGCCAAGCAGTAATGCTCGCATTGCTGTGTTCCGGTGTGAAGGGTATGGTTTCCGGTGAAATTACTGGCGCTCTATCCGTCTTCAGGATCAGAGCACGAACTTTATCCAATTTCGAAAAGGGGGTGAGACAGAGAGACGTTGTTTCTCCGAAACTGTTCACCTCTGCATTGGAAGATGTTTGTAAGCTTCTGCACTGGAACGGGTATGACATCAACATCACTCATCTTTGATTAGCCGATGATATAGGTCGTCCGTCATCATGGCGGACTCGCTGGAAGACCTATGCTCAGAGACCTTAATGCCGTATCTTAACAGGTGGGTCTCAAAATAAACATAGGCATAACAATTATCATGTCAAATGCTCATGTCGCTGTCGTGTACCACTGTTGTTGACCACTATGTTTATGTGGGTCAGGTGATTCCATTAGGTACGAGACGGTCCAACTTCGATGAAGAAGTCAGCCGTGTCGGTCGAATTTAACCCGGATGGACAGCGTTCGGGTAGTTACGGCATATTTTCTCATCACAGCTTCAAGATAGAAGTCTATAAGGTACTGATACGTAGTCGCTAACTATTGGTCTTAGTCAGAAGCTCAAAGTCGCTCAACGAGCTATGCTAGGAGTTTCACGACGCAATCGAATCCGTTACGAGGATATCCGTAGAAGAACCAGAATGCACAAAGGACAGTATAAAGGTTCTCGAATGGCGACCACGAACTGAAAAACGTAGTGTAGGACACCCGCCTTTGCCCGAACTCGCCTTTGTTGATTCTATCACAAAGAATAGAATCAACGAAAGCGAAACAGTTTGAAAAGTGATTGTTAATTTTGCATTGATCTTCGATATTCACATTTTTAAAAGAACCGAAAGAACCGAAAACCCGGTTCTTTGATTTTGTGAACCGGTTCTTTTTGTAGCCCCCAAGAACCGGGAATTCCCGGTTCTTTTGGAACCGGGAAAAACCGGTTCCGATGCTCTATGCTTAACATCAGGTGGGCGATTGTCTTGTCACTTGATGGCATAAAAAAAAACCTATGACCTATTCCCGGTAATGTTTTAAATTTCAGCGAAATCAGTCCAGTGTCGAGTTATAAAATAACAAACATTCACCAAAACTAACAAACAAACATACTGTCACATTATATAAGGAACAACCAATCTGACAATCTTCTAATTTAACACCCGAATAGAAAAATCCACAAAAATCGCTGTATTTAAATGCAAAAATCGGAAGTATTTACAAAAAAAGTGCCTCTATGTTTGTCCCATTATTATCTTATCGCGTTGACGCAAAACACTATCTTATCTAGTAGTTGACCATTCGGATTGTAGATCTACAGTTATGGATTAGTAGGGTTTAGGAACGGAGAAAGATTAGATTGAAATTCTAGGTTAAATAAAACTCAGATGACATGAATTTTTGTGTACATGCCGGCTTCACACGGGCGGACATAAAATAATCTATGTCACTCAGGGATAATGTAGCTTCTAATGGTGAAAGAATTTTTGAAATCGGACCAGTAGCTTAGGAGTTAATTCGGGCTATTCTCAGTAGTTATACCGAGTAGTCTTACCAGTAGAACTACTGGGATATTTCTTCCCAGCAGAATTACCAGTAAGACCACTCGGAAACTTTGTACTCTGTTGATTTATCAGTAAAACAAAACTCCCAATAGTCCTACTCTTATGTAGGCTTCGCGCGGGTGTAAAAAAACCGCACCCGTGCAAAGTCAGGGCAAGTCGCTAGTTATAAATATAGCCTATGTTAATAATAATAATAATAATAATAATAATGCTGGACAATCCACACAGCATCATCTAGCCCCAAAGTAAGCTGCTGTTAAACAGAGCTGTATTATGGGTACTAGATGACTGATATATATTTAATACAATACAATACATAGATAGATATTTTTTTACTATATATAGAAAATACCCAGAACACCCGGAACAAATATTTGTAGATCGTACAAACATTTGTTCCGAGGCGGGAATCGAACCCGCAACCTCTGCGTCGCAGGCGGACCTGCGCCCGCTGCGCCACATCGGTCGTCATCGGTGTTACTCAGGGATAATGTAGCATTTTAATGGTGAAAGAATTTTTGAAATCGGACCAGTCGTTTTTGAGTTTTTTCGTAACAAACAAAATAACAAACATATAAAAAATAGAAAAATACAAAGCTTCCTCTTTATAATATTAGTAAAGATTACGTACCTTAAGTACGTAAGTAGTACCTTAGGTACTTAAGGTAGATAGGATAGATGACCTAGTTTATATATGAATCTGAATAACATATTTGAACAAAAATGGAAATCTATCTTCTTTACAATATGTTATAGATACAAGTATATTGCGTGAAAACAGAAAATCGTTTTCGGCAGCGCGGTGGGCGTTTTTTTTTATATTTTATTATACAACTGAAGTGGCAACCAAGCGTACGGCCCACAAGATGGTAAGCGGTTACCGCAGCCTATGGATGCTTGCAATACCAGAGGTAACACTCGCGGGTTGCCACCTTGAGGCTAAGATCGAAAGCCTGCGTCCGGTTCAGAAGGGGGAGGTTGCGGGCTCGATCTCCACTGCAGGATAAGGCTGCGTTTCTACCAGAGATGTGCGAGGATCCTTAGGTAAATGAAGTGATTCTATTGGTTCCTAACAAGGAAGGTCACTCTGACAGCTTCAATAAAGTGATTCTATTGGTTATTTTATTTTTATTTTATGAAAATAAGACACCTAACATTCAAAACATAAACTCTTAAGGTATTAAGCCTAGAGATCCCGTAATCATAGAGTAATTTGGTTCCTAACAAACACATCCCTCGCTACACATTCTCTCTGATAGCAGCCTAAATGTTTGCACGATCTGTAAATATTTGTACCGGTTCTCGGTGTTTCTACGTTAGTACCATTTTCATTCACAATTTATTAGATAATTATAATAAATCATTCATTAACAGACCGTATTGTTATCTATAAGAAAGTTGCTTTGCTCTACTGATCTTAGCCCTTTCATATTTCATAATGTCTTGTGCAAGACTTATATCATTTTAATTGAATTTGTACAAACAAACAGTTTCTTTGTAAAGCGTGACCCGTTTTTCCTATAGATAAATATTGGCGGACATTTTTACACAGCGCCCTAAACCAAAGTATGTACTATGGGAACCAGATAACATATAGCTAATTCCCGTATTTACCTAAAATAAAAAAATAAACTTCACCGAAATATTCGGATTCGGTGAAGGAAAACATCGCGAGGAAACCGGCATGTCCATGAACTAAAAATTCGAAAGACATGTGCCATCCACCAATCTGCAGTGGTTCCGCGTGGTGGACTAAGACCCAATCACTCTCGCCCGAGAGTAGGCCAGTATCCCAGCAGTGGGAACATTAGAAGGCTGTCATGATGACTAAAGGGAATTAATCCCAATCGGTAAATAATTTAGATATGCAATAATATTGATATGCCTTAGAAATTGGTGCCAAAAGCCATGACGTCAATGCCAAATTGCCATTAGTCAAACTAAAATGGGTCAGTAGAATTCCACGATGGTCAAATAGGCGAGTAAACAGACGAAGCAAGCGAGCAAACATACACACTCGATCGCGTTCACTTTCTAGGGGAATTGCGTGTTTGGAAATTGGGGTGGTTGTATTATCCACCTATCATATCTACACTAGAATAGACGATTTTTAGGGTTCCGTACCTCAAGAGGGAAGAACTGTACCTAACGGATCACTTTGTTATCCGTATGTCAGTCCGTCCGTCTGTCAAGAGCCTTTTTGAAATAAAAGTATTTCTACATTTTCTATATTATTAGAGGATCCAGAATTAAAGTAAAAAACGTATCGTCCAGCTGTCAATTTGTCTAAGATATTTTACAGCGCCTCTGTTTACCCCCAGTGGGGGCGAAATCTGGGGGTTTTCGGGAATAACCCGTAACGACCGATGTGGCGCGGCGGGCGAAGCTCCGCCTGCGACGCAGGAGGTTGGGTTCGATTCCAGCCATGAAACATATGCTATACGATTGCAAATATTTGTTCCAGGTGTTCTGGGTATTTTCTAGTATTATATGTATAAAACTATCGTGGACTATATATATATATACATATATCATTCATTTACGTACCTACCGGTATATCGGTGAAGAGGTACCGACACTGTTTCGAATCAATTTCGAGAGTCTTCATCAGGGTTGAGTGACACGGCGAGCGTCCTCCTCTGCGTCGCGATATTCACGTATACGATAGTACGTGAAAACACCAGTTCTAAAATGAATATTCTATGTATGTATAAAATGAACTACATCAAATTGACAACTACCCCCCGATTGTGTAAAACGGTTGCAACTGATCGATTGGTTTCGATCAAAAACTGACGTATTTTGTATGAATGTTTTTTTTTTTTATACAACTGAAGTGGCAACCAAGCGTACGGCCCACAAGATGGTAAGCGGTTACCGCAGCCTATGGACGCTTGCAATACCAGAGTTATCACTCGCGGGTTGCCACCTTGAGGCTAAGATCGAAAACCCCGTGTGCCAGTAATTTCACCGGAAACCATACCCTTCACACCGGAACACAGCAATGCGAGCATTACTGCTTGGCGGCCGAAATAGGTAGTCCTTCCCCGGACGAGCTCTATCACAGAGAACTCTACTACTCTTAATGTGACAGCTTATTGACAGTTCGCTGATTGAAATCGGATTGAAACCGAGTTACGCCATCGGGGGACTGGACGATACGTTAACATTTACGTTAGACAAACGAGCTTTTCGTGATTTGCCCTCAATAGTGTTCTATTGGTACTCTTTAGGGGATGCATATTATCTATCTATGGGCATCTATTGACATAAAAATTATTAGAAATCTGACTAAAGTTTTCAATGCCATCCATTTCAACACAATTGCGTTACCTATGGCATTGGTCTCGAGTCATTGATCTTAACAATTGGATTGTCCTTGCTTTGTTGTTACAAATACCTAGATTAGTTACTTTGAGAGGATCCTAATAAAATAAATAATGCTGGATAATCCACACAGCATCATCTATCCCCAAGCTAAGCAGAGCTTGTGTTATGGGTACTAGATGACTGATATACTTAACAAAATACAAATATAGATATTTTTTATTATAGGTACATAGAAAATACCCAGAACACCAGGAACAAATATTTGCAGATCGTACAAACATTGGTTCCAAGGCTGGAATCGAACCCAAGCAACCTCCTGCGTCGCATCACATCGGTCGTCGAATGTATGGTGCCAAAAAACCCAAATCTGTTGCAATGACAGCAAAGTTATTTTTCACTTTCAGTATAGTGAAAGTGTCAAATACCTGGTGGTAAGATTCTACCTCCAAGCAGCAGTGTGCAAGCTGCACTGTTTTAGGTTTGAAGGGCACTGTAGCAAGTGAAATTACTGGGCGAAAGAGACCTAAAAACTATGTCTCGGGGTGATAAGCGCATTGCAGTGCCACGCAAACACTTGAAACGCTTTGGGTGGCACTGCATCTGTAATAGTCAGGCGTGGTGCATAACATCAGGTGGACGCCTTGATTGTCTTGTCACTTGCTGACATAAAAAAACAAACAACTGTAATTTCTATCATTGTGTTAGTAGCTTTGGCCTCTGTGTCCCAGCTGTGGGAATATCAGAAGACTATAGACTCTAGTCTTAGATACCGGTTTGTAAGAGCACCTTATTACGATAAGATGTTAACAACTTGGATAAAACCAGTAAGCGGTGATTGCAACATTTATCTCATCAATATCTTTGATGTTTGGTTCAAATCAAAAGATATTTCTGGCACGGGATTTGAAAACACTTGTTTGATTATTGGTAATGTGAAAAGTTTCGCAATATTAGAGAGTTTTCCACCATTTGTACATAAACTTGTCTAAGGTAAATAGGTAAACCCGCGGATTGGGGCACTGTGTCCTGTGGAACAGGTTTTTTTTTAAACTTTTTTCAGGCACCAGTCTCTCACAAAACAGGTTAACTAAAACTACCTAAACATATGACCACCGTCTTCAGCCTATGTACTGTTTTATTTACTAGGTACCTCTATTACTTCCATGTTGATTTTAAAATTGTAACCTGTGTTGAGAGAAATAAATATTTATCTTAATTAGTTTTTTTTGAAATGAAATGAAATGAAATGATTTATTTTGCTAGAAGTACGGTTACATAAGGTCTTATTGTTTACGTAAGTATAAGTGTCACACACTTCACCGTTTAACTCGGCATGCAAAAATACAAATTTTAAAGAACACAACGAGAATTTAGAATGATTAATTAGTAGTATGTCAAGTTATATAATAATAAAAATGTCAAGTTTTAAAAATTAAATTATTATTTTTCACTATAGTTTAAAAAATCGTTTACACTATTAAAATATTTTTCAGTCAAGAACACTTTTTTCAGTTTTGTTTAGAAATTGTTTATTTTTAGTAAATCATGTTTAGTGGGCTCGTCAACTTTTGACTAAAACCATTCTTTCGGTCAAGAGTAGGCCAAAGTAATTAGATGAGATATCATAGCGATATCAAATATAATTAAATTTACATAAGATATTAATACAATTCAATAAATATTATATTATATACTTAGTTTATTCTGAATACATTAAAGTAAAAAAAAACCATATAATTCAAGGTCAATGTTAAAACAATTTATTGCATATTATAAATTTATTTGTAAACGTACGTTTCCGTGGTTCTACATGTTGGACTACGGGTATACTTGCTGCCCCGTTGTTTAACCGGTTGGACCACAGATAATTTTACTTACCCGTACTACAAACTGTTGGACATAGCTGTTGGACTACGGGTCGGTAGTGAAAAATTTGACAGCTGTCATAATACTTTCAGTTTCCGGTCACATCTCTATTCTCTCTGACAGACAGGTTTTTAAATTTTTTAAATAAGACCCAATTGCTCTCGCTTATGAGTATCTTGTCGTAGTAGTACAGTGTTTCAGTAGAAATATAAAAGGCTGTGATAACACATTCAGTTTCCGGCCACACGCACTCTTTGCCGGCCACGTGCACTTTAAGCCCGTAATAGAAAATACTGTCATTTTAGCTGCTTGCATTCTTTCATTGTCATTCTTAAAAACTTTTTTTTTAAATTTATTGAATAAAAAAAAAGGCTTGGTCGCTTTAAAAATTAAAAAGATTTAAAACTCTGTCACCCGAGTTGGCCACTGACTCATACGAACTGACTTAAGTACTTATTGAACTTCTTCTATCAATGACAGATACAATGATTGATTTGAAAGACACATTAGCTAACAGGTATAAGCATGGCTCTTGTTTTGTTACTAGTAACATCTTTAGACAGTTCTACTTTTAACTTATTACAGTTTATATTATGTTCCCAAGCAAATAGAAAAGGTTATCAGCCACGCTGTTTTGTTATCTTGTACTAGATTAATATAACGTACTGTTTCACAATAATATTACGTAAATTTCTTTATAAATACATTGCGAGCGGAGTAATAACAATTTATATTTTATTTTATTTTATTTTATTTATTTTAGGTACAAAATTAGCTAACAAACCAAAACATTAATTAAGAATAGGTATACAGTTAGTAGTATAAGTAGTGTAAATTCGTTAACCTTACTATTGTACACGACATTCGTAAGAAAAACATTGATAAGTAAAACATCAAGAAAAAAATATTAAAAAAAAACAAATTACATAGGATTGTTCATCTTCGATATAACCTTAGCTTTGAAGTTAATAAGATTTTGGTGAAAGATTGTAACAAGTAGGTAATTTGAAATATAGTAGGTTACATTGTTGGTACATACAACAACTGAATGGTGGTCAAATTTGGGTGTAAACATAAGCTTGAGTTACAATTCTAAAGGCTATTACAATGCAACTACATACTATTACAATGCAGGTTAATCTTTACATTTGTACATAAAAATATTTTTACAAAATTTTACCTAGTAGATTAAACATAAAATATATTTTTATTAACAAAATAAATATGTAAATAATTAACTCGCTTATCTTTGGTAACTTACGAATCTAAAATTATAAGTTTGGTTATGACCAAATATTGTGAAAACGATTTTATCTTGTTAATTGGAATCGAGTAGTTACCGAAAGCACAGAATATCCAAAAGGTGCTTTGGATAGAATGTTAATTTATAATCTGTCCTCAACTTTAATGTTTTACCATCAGTTTGTGAGACTCGCGGCAGATGAGACTTGTATGTACTGAGAGGTTTAAATTGTCTTGTAATCTACAGTAGATTAGTTTATTACTACAGACAGTCCTCTATGAATTAAAAAATAACGTAATTTTAATTGATTAATTTCAGAGTCGGACGCAGTAAGATGTTTAATTGTTTTAGAATTTTAGGAGAATTACTACAAACTAAATAGTCAGTCAATTTAAGTACTATTGAAAACTAGTGAAAACCAAATGTCATCATAATTTTAATTTGTTACAGTGCCCTTCAAACCTAAATACTGTAGTGCTTGCAGACTTTGCTCGGCAGAGTTCCTACGGTGGTAGCTACCAAGATAAACTCTTGCTAAAGAGACCTATTAGTTAAAATAATTTATTACACGACACCTCATGGTTGCTTCTCCTTAAAGTTAAATATTCCAGATTTTTTAAACCATTTCTCCCAAGTACAAACGCCTTGTTACATCAAAGGGTTCGAAGGAAGAGATGCATCAATAGATTAGTTTATTTTTAAATCCTAAGCACGCGCTTCCTGGGTGCTTCATTAATACAAGACGTACGAGTGTTTTGATAAAGACGTTATTTGACTTGTAATCTAGTTTAAATGTTTAGATAGTTGGGGTCCAGGCCAAAGACATGTTAGTTATCACGTTTTTCTATAAAATGATTTTAAAATACAATTCAGATATCATAATCACATCTACAGACATCTTAATCACATCAATCTTATTTTATTTGAATTCTTAAGAAGCCCCGAAAATCTTAATCTTAAGTTTCAATGTACAATGCAGTGGCATAGAAAAATTTTTTAATCACGTTTTTTACATATTTATTTATTTCTGACTGTTTTAAAAAGACACAATTATAAACATTGATTAACTGTATAGTTCAGCTCTCCTTCATGAGCACGGAGAATCGTTAATAATCGTTAATAATTATGACACTGCACAATACTTATTTATTTATTTATTTATTTAGTGTACTTAAATAATATGATCAAAAATTTTGAACTCTGGAAAATACAATTAGTATAAACTGTGTCGCAGTTTCCAGCGCCCAACCTTAGAACTAGAGAGAAGAATACATTCACCAAGCAATTTGCAAAAATGATTTTAACCACCACTTCAGTTCTTGAACTTTTTACTAAATAATACATTTAGCACAGTTGCATAACTATAATATACATACATACATATATATATATATAATCCATATTATACATTTGAACACCTCTAAGTTATGAGTGAGTAAATACTTAAGTAATACATTTAATTATATTATGATATGTATACTGTATATTACACTTACCTACCTACTTATGATTTTAGTTTTTTACTGATTATGTTTTAGTATTTGTCTGTTTTTTAGAGTAGGTGAGTACCTACTACTTTAGTTTTGGTATGTTTTTCCACCCGAGGCATAAACCGCTATGAAAAATATATATTTTTGGCCCTCACGATGCAGGCTCAGCCTAGTGTGAGGACCATAAGATAATGCATTGTGTATGTGTCTCTGTCAATAAAGATTTTTTCATTTTCATTTTCATTTTCATATCTATCAAATACGAACACCTCGCCCCTATTATTGATCATAAACAAAACAGATAGGCAGTGGGTCAGACAAAGTGGCCGGCAACTGGTGCAAGAGTCACGTACCGATATAAGAATTATGATAAAGCACGGTTCAATTCTGTAATTGCTTGCAAAATTGTATCAGTGCAAAAGATTATAATATCCCAAAAATTATTTTGCCTCAAGCGGGATTTGAACCCGCAACCACCGCTTGATACGCGGGCGCTCTACCAATTGAGCTATCGAGACATATCTCGCTTGGACGAAATAATCATTGGGATGTCTTCGGCTCGAAGCGCCGAAGACATCCAAATAATCTCCAAACTTATGATAAGTTTTTTTTTTTTTTTTTTTATACAACTGAAGTGGCAACCAAGCGTACGGCCCACAAGATGGTAAGCGGTTACCGCAGCCTATGGACACTTGCAATACCAGAGGTATCACTTGCGGGTTGCCACCTTGAGGCTAAGATCTAAAGCCTCATGTGCCAGTAATTTCACCGGAAACCATACCCTTCACACCGGAACACAGCAATGCGAGCATTACTGCTTTGCGGCAGAAATAGGTATAGTGGTAGTCCTTCCCCGGACGAGCTCTATCACAGAGAACTCTACTACTCTTTCTACAGTTTGGAGATTATTTAGCCATCTTGAATGAATGAATGAATGAATGATTTATTCGCGTATAAAATTAAGTTCTTATAAGTATCAGTCCACAAATTCAACTATATTAATAGTGTGCGATTTTTTTTACACAGCAATTATTAAAACTACCCACTTGATTTAAAAAAAATAAGATAAGGTAAAATAATATTAAGAAATAAAAAATTGTGATTCTACGCATAATTATGATTAAACGGATCTCGGCCGTCGTGAAATTAGCCGTTTCGATGCGCAATGGAGCTTTTTCAAACTAAATTGTCTTTACGCATCACAAACGGCTAACTTCACGGAAGCCTAGATCCGCTGTGCGAACTATACACCATAGTAAAAAAACCACAATAGGTAGGTGAACATAGAAAGTAGATAGAATGTGGGGCCCAAAGGTCCCTGTCGTGTACCCTCGTGTACTATCGTGAACCAAAATACGCAAGATTCAAATCGGCATTGCTTGATGAGAAAGGACTCCAGTTAGACACCTAAGTAGATTAAATAAAGTAATAGTTAGTACCAAGTTTATGTTATAATGTGCGGACCCAATAAAGTGTAATAAATAAATAAATAAATAAATAAATAAATAATGCTGGACAATCCACACAGCATCATCTAGCCCCAAGATAAGCTACTGTTAAACAGAGCTGTGTTATGGTACTAGATGACTGATATATACTTAATACAATACAATACATAGATAGATATTTTTTTTATTATATATAGAAAATACCCAGAACACCCGAAACAAATATTTGTAGATCGTACAAACATTTGACCCGAGGCGGGAATCGAACCCGCAACCTCCGCGTCGCAGGCGGACCTGCGCCCGCTGCGCCACATCGGTCGTCGTTCTTTCTTTCATTCTTTCTTACAAGCTTTGTTTAGTTTGGGGCTAAATGGCGCTGTGTAAAAATGTTCACCAATTATATTGTTGCTTGGCGGCAGAAATTGGCATGGTGTTAGTACTTTAAAAGTAAAGAGTAGTAAAGTTCTCTGTGAGCCCGTCCGGGGAAGGACTACCACCATACCTATTTCTGCCGCCAAGCAGTAATGCTCGCATTGCTGTGTTCCGGTTCGAAGGGTATGGTTTCCGGTGAGATTACAGGCACATGAGACTTACCATCTAACGTCTCAGGGTGGTAACACGCAAGTGATATCTATGATGTTGCATGCTTACATAGGCTACGGTAACCGCTGACCATCAAGTGGGCCGTACGCTTGGTTACCACTTTAGTAGTATAAAATTATCACAAAGAACTCTACTATCTAGATTATTTCATTTATTTTGTACACAACAAAGTATTATCCTATCTTCGTGGCTCTTTACTAATTATTGCGTTTAGTTATATAGGACTGGACACCCTTTATAACTTAAGGGCATCCTTTACTGCCATTACGTTTCATGGACAGTCGTAAAACAATGCAATAAAATACTGGAGTTTTATTATCTGTGTATTATTATCAAGGCATTAATGTTTTACTGCAAAAAGTTTCTTCTTCTTTAATGTCAGCAGTGAAAAGACCGCAAGACAGTGAAGTTACTCGAATAATGTTAAGCGTCACGCCTGACCATAACTAACATAATACATGATGTTATACTATTTCAGGTTTCATCTTAATCCAACAACCTAGAAACACAAAATGCACGGTATTTTACGAAACGCAAAAGCACTCTAGTTTAAAAATTTAACAAAAATTTGTTACATTAAATTGTTCCTATTTTTTACTCTCACTTTTTCCATCCATGGTTGCCTGGAAGAAATCGCTCTTAGTGATAAGGCCACCCTTTGTACTTTATCAATGTTTTTATATTAGTTAATAAGTATTTTTTTTGTGTACAATAAAGTGTTCATTCATTCGTTCATTCTAGTTTTCTAAAAAAAATATTTTACGCAATTTTTTAAGTGCAATATTTGTTTTTTTTTTTCAGATTGTCCAATAAAGTGCCTGCTAAAAGTGCCTTAGTGATAGTGTTAGTTGAATAGTATTTACTAGTGCGGTGTTCTGGTATTTTAGTGCTAAATACAAGTAACATTATGGAGTTGCGGTGCTTAGCTGTCATCTTCGGGCTGTGTGTCTTAGCTGTCTCGCAGTGTTCAGGTATGTACTTTAAATAAATAAAAAAATAATAAATAATGCAACAGATAAATAATAAATAATAAGAGAGCACCGGTGGTCTAGTGGTAGTGACCCCCCTTTCGATGTTTCCGAAGGAAAACATCGTGAGGAAACCGGCATGTTTAAGAACTAATAATTCGAAAGACATGTGCCATCCACCAATCCGCATTGGGTCCTACCACCATACTTATTTCTGCCGCCAAGCAGTAATGCTCGCATTGCTGTGTTCCGGTGTGAAGGGTATGGTTTCCGGTGAAATTTCTGGCACATGAGGCTTTCGATCTTAGCCTCAAGGTGGCAACCCGCGAGTGATACCTCTGGTATATCAAGCGTCCATAGGCTGCGGTAACCGCTTACCATCTTGAGGGCCGTACGCTTGGTTGCCGACTCAGTTGTATTAAAAAAAAAGTTCGTACGAGTCAGTGGCCAGGTCTTAGGCCCCCGAAGGCCTCCGTCATCATTAATAACGTCCATTCAGTCTACATCAAACCACTTTACCTATCTATAAAAACACTTCAATATGCTTGCAAGTGTGTACTTTAAAAAACGTTGTATGTATGTAAATATTGCTATGAAATTGCATAAAGGTGTGGTCAGACTGGCAGCGATTGGTGTGTTCGAATGAAGGGTGAACAACTTGTGAGGTTTTTCACCTTAACCAGTAGTCGACCAGTGGTCGACTTTTGGAGTAGGTATTGTAGGTTTTTTTTTTACATAAAATACACAAAATAATTCAGCCGCAAAAAATTTAAATATACAGGGTGGTCCAAACATAAACGTCAATAAGAAAAAATAAGTTCCCCAGATTCAGGGGTATCAATAAATACCCCATCACTAACCCGTTCCTTTTAATGTGTGTCTTAAGAAGAAAATAATTCCGCACATTGAACGCAGCGGGATAAAAAGCATTACTGCTTGGCGGCAGAAATAGATTGTCAGTTCTTCCTCGGACCAGCTCTATTACAAAAAACTCTACTACTCATCTGTAGAGTACCTGGAATACCCGGGATCCCTACCCTAGAAGCCAGTCGATTCTGTTTGTCTGTCACAAGAATTGTCACGTATAGCTATGCAAATAAGCTGTTTTCAGATAGGAACTTATTTACTTTCCCACGACTACAGTATTAGATGGTATTAGATTAGAAAGTCGGTCTTTTTAATTTGGCAAGCGTATTTTTATTTGCTTGGCAATTTTAGCAGATCTTGTATTCTTTTTTATTTTTTACTAGCTGTTGCCTCAACTTCATTCGCGGGGAACACAGAAATAGTAAATTTTTCTAACATAAAAAATACCCTTTACTTAACTTTGTCCCTTTTTGTACAAAAAAAAAATATTTGCACTCTTAAAACCAAGAAAAACACTTTTAATTACAGCTCTGAAAGAAAGCTATTTTCCCGCCATTATTATGTATACGACAAGGTTGCGTGTCCAACGAACGTAAAACCCGTAAAACCCACCTGTTTGAATCAAGATTGTGGAGTTAGTAAACATCTGGTGAAATGGAGCTGGTATTATTTATTATGGTTGCAATATTGTTGTAGATGTAGATCGTGTATCAAAAGGTTGCAATTGTATTTATGTAATAAAAGTCATAACACAACACCCGGAAACCATTTGTAGTCTTCGATTCGGACCGGTTTTGATATTGTCTCGTCATAATTTGTAGTACCAACACAGATAAACTCAATAATAAAAATATGGTTCAAATTAGCAGCTTTTTAGCCGACGAAAACGGAGGTTTTCAACTCGACATGTAGATATTACTCGTATTGTATAGGCAAATGTAAAACAAATTGAATATTGTAGTCAAGACTCGAAATAAAATGTAAGTAGGTTAGGTACTTAAATATTACCTATGCAGGTTTTTTTAAGCCGACATACTGTTTTGAGGAAAAATATGGGTTTTTACTTTTTTTTTTTTTTTTTTTTCAGTTAAATTCACAAAATCTTATCAAACTTGGTACTCAAGCAAAGATTGGTCGAATGTGATTCGATCAATCTTTGGCATTATTATTGAGATATTGAGAATTTCCTCTGAGTTCCTAAGTCGATGAACAGAGCCAATGATTTCATTCCCCTTAAAAACACATTAGCTAACAGAAGTTTGAAGTACGTTTATGAATAAGGCCCGAAAAGTGTAAGCAAAAACTATTTATTTACGAATTCTATTATCTATAATAATAATGCCTTCTCCATAAAACTATACATTTCTTCGTCTGAACAACAAAATGCAGTAATGATACTCGGATTAATTAAACGGGGTTGTTGACCTGAGGGTGTGCTGCCGAATTTGTTCCAAGAAGTGTTTAGTCAGAATTGGCTTAGCTTTAATTAAGGATGCATAACATAGATTTCAATTTATTAAGTCTAGGTTTCCTAGAGGATGGTGTGGTGGTGACCCACCAGATCGTGGGTTCAAACTCGGTCGTTAATTGGATTTAAAAATGCACAATGCTAGTAAGCGCATTTTTCAAAAAGTGAAGAAAACATCGCGAGGAAACTGGCAAATCTGGCAAAAGAACCAAAAATGGATGGAATCAATGAAATGAAATTATGCCAGTTTCCAAATTTTTCTTCATTATTGCACATTTGTGCACATTGGTAACTCTTCAGCAAGTTCGTCTTGGTTGTTACCACCGCAGTAAGATCCTCTGCCTCCAAGCAGTAGTGTGCAAGATGCACTGTGTTTACAATAGTTTTTTTGGTACATTCTAAAACCCGTCCCTGGCAGTATTCCCATCTGTTACCTAGTTTTGTCCCCTTAAGGCGACAGATCAATCTGCCACCCTGTCAGTGATGAATGAGGCACTACAGCATCTGTACTCTACACATCTAATGTGCGTAAAGGGTAACCATCTTACCACTAGATGCTGTACATCATCTTCAATAGATAGCAGGCGGCCTAGAAAGTCTGTCACCAGAGTTGGCCACTGACTCATACTACCTTACTTATAGTAAAGGCCTAGTTTTTTATGGTACATTTGAACCTCTCATTGACAAAGTTACCTAATTGAATAACTTTGTCAATGAGATGTCTTCTATTGGTTACTAAATAACTTGGTCAAACCGGTTACTAAGTATGCCTACTAAACCAGTCAGTTAAGGTTATATTTAGCAAGAATTTGGTCTTATGATTTCTTTTACGTCAGCATTGATGAGACGACTCGTTTGCCTGATGTTAAGCGCCACGCCTAACCATACACTGCCACCGATAAATTTAAGTTTTAAGTTCTGCTCTCTAGAACTAAAGTCCAGAACGACAGGTTAAGATAATGAGACGGAAAGAAGGTTATCAACATATCATTTTGCAGTTTGTCAATGACATTGCCGTCATTCATTCATGCATTTGCTTACATAACCGCGGAAAGAACGTGATAAGTCAATGACTTTTGCTTATCAACATCATTATTATATCAGCAGATAGACTCCACTGCTGGACATAGGGCTTTCCTAAAGAGCTTTTTTACACTTTTGAATAAAGCTTGCTCTGAGTTCGTAATAAGTATTAGAAAATAATTTATTACCCAAGCACACTGTTTTTTCAATAAACTCACAAGAATAACTTTGAAATGTCTGCAAGCTAGGTGAATTTACGTAATGTTATAAAAAACAATTTTTTAAAAAAATGTTATTGAATTGAATAAATGAAAAGTAAATTTACGCCAGTTCCACGCGCCCCAGCCTGAGAATCTGAAAATTCCTCATAAAAATCTGGCAACAAACTCCGCTGGGTTCATAGCTTTTTTTTCTATGATCCATAATTATCATAAAGCTCCATGTGCCAAACTAATCATTAACCTCTTGTCTGTTCATATCCACGAACAAGGACAGTGAATAAAAAGTTTTATCTGTTTCCTATACTTTTCCAACCGTGGTTGTCTTTTTGGAAATATATTTTTATTCTTAGACAAACCTTCTCTTAGCTAATGTCTGATGTGACTTTCAAATCTATTATCGTATTTGTTCATTGACAAAGTTGGAGCGCTCGTGACGTAGCTGGCTAAGTTGTTCATAACAGATCAACGAAGTTAAGCACAGTTTCGCGGGGTCATCATTTAAGATTTTCATTAGTTATAGAGTATCACAGTGTGGTCGAAATACCATAATAAGCGAATGCGCTGGGCAGAAGTTAAAAGTCAAAAAAGTAAAATCACAAGGATCACTTTGAAACGTCTTTAAAACCTGGCACAAGTCCCATTAGTCGTATAGGACTGTGACGTCATAGAACTGTTAAATTTTTTTTGTCCCAGTAGTTCTAGTAGATCTGTTGATACGAAAACTGTCCTATTTGTTCCATATGTGAAACTAACTAATAACTGCGGTGGTACCCACTAAACCGGACTTTTACCTAGTGTCAACATATTTTAGATTTTTACTAATAAAACTATCGAGAACTATATCATTCATTTTAATAACGGGTGTTTTTACGTACAGGTATATCGGTGAAGAGGTACCGACACTGTTTCGACTCAATTTCAAGAAAGTGTCGGTGCCTCTTCACTGATATACCGGCACGTGAAAACGCCAGTTTTTAAAATGAATATTTTCGAATATTTTCTCAGTGCCGATAAATTTACAGCACCTTATTATAGCAAACAATGAATAAGGCTGCTAATCTATTTCGCCCTAATTTCCGTCCCGGAAGACGATTAAAGAGAGTGTTATCAGTAATTTCGTAAACTTTGATAAATAAGCCCCTACTAGTTATATCAAGATGCGCCATTTTTAGTTCGAGTTACAGGTGAGAAGATGAGTAAATGTTACCACAGTACGCTAATTTCTACACTCTCAGATATCCCAAAGAAAATACGTTGCCAGATTCTGCGAAATATAAAATCTGATCACACTTAGAATTATCATTACATAGTATAAAATGAAGTCGCCGCCGATAGATCTTTTAATCTACGCAACGGATTTTAATGCAGCTTTTAGCAATAGATTCAAGATAGAGTGATTCAAGAGGAAGGTTTATCCGTAGTATAAGCACCCGTGCAAATCCAGGACAGGTCGCTAGTTATAAATGCGATAGCTTGTACTTGCGTGTGTGTCATAGTTTTTTCATTCTTTCCGCTTAAACAGCTGGACGGGTTTGGATAGTAACTACTTGAAATATAAATAATTCGTGTCTTAGAATAAAACATTAAATATTTTTTATCCCAGAAAAAAATAAGTTCTTGTGTTCAGACATAAAACTGCATAACTGTGGGTGAAACAGCGAAGCACAGCTAGTTTGAAAAAAATTGTTTTTCTTATGTTTGTTGTGTAACATGTAAACTCAATAGAAATGAATGTCAATGTCATCTGTCAGACAGCTAGATAAATGGAATGTCACTTGTATTTTTTCGTTCCTTCTTCTGCTTGCTTCTCACGCCACGCTACGCTATTTCTGTACATCTCAATAAACTCCCGCTAAAACTGAAATCCTGCTGCTTTTTCTTCAATATCCTTCAATGTTTGATAATACCAAAATTTATGGCAATCAAGCAACTGCATAGGCAAATAATCTCAGGAGTAAGTTACTTTCGAGTTTTGCTCGAACGTATTTCACTGCAGTACATCAACGTCTTCAAACCCATAGTAATAATATTGCATCACTATTCACTACTTAAGTTTTTATACTTAATATTACATCAGTAAGTTAAGTATTGCTTAATAAGGTACTAGAAGACGATAACGTTCATTAAGAGCTACAGTGGACGCGTGGCCGGCTGTGACGAGGAATGCGGGTTCGAGACTTGCTGCGGGACAAAATGTTTGTTTTTACTGGTTAAGGTATTATAGTTTCTGATGGCTATGGGTGGTACTATGTTCGGCAGTGTCTGTGATAGATTGGGTCACTATTTTAATTTTTTGTATATTAAGTTTGAGTTCAACCAAACTGGAATAAGCACTATTTTTCGAATAAATAAATCAAATAAAATAAATAAATAATGCTGGACAATCCACACAGCATCATCTAGCCATCTCCCAAGGTAAGCTGCTGAACAGAGCTGTATTATGGGTACTAGATGACTGATATATACTTAATACAATACAATACATAGATAGATATTTTTATTATAAATAGAAATTACCCAGAACACCCGGATCAAATATTTGTAGATCGTACAAACATTTGACTCGAGGCGGGAATCGAACCCGCAACCTCCGCGTCGCAGGCGGACCTGCGCTCGCTGCGCCACATCGGTCGTCAAATCGTAGTTATTTGAAAGTAAACTGACAAATTACTTATATTTGACATTTCATAGTCCACAGAATGATTACTCCAAGTTTGGTCGAATCCAACCGTTTACTATTTTAATAATCTGTGGCGTTATTTGTTTTTCATGAAAAATATTTCTTTTTTTCGTGTTCCATAAATTTTATTTGAAAGATCAAAAGTTTATCTGCAATATCTTCTTAAGTTTAGTTTAGTATTATTTCATTTTTGTACTTACTAAATTTTTAGGTCCAATAAAAAAATTTTTTTTTTTTTTATTTGGAACCGAATAATGGTGATGACGTCACAGGGAATCTGGTAGCTTTGTTCCACCAAGGGTACCAAGACCTCCATTGCTCTTTTTGACCTAATAACCGCTACATAAATTCATTCGCCATTCCCGCCCAACGGCAGATTTACGATAACTATGGGTACTATTCCTTAGGGCGCGGCTTAATTACTTAGACGGTGGCCGACACGGCTTTAAGGCGGAGTTTTTCATAAGCGGAACGATAAGCGATAGCGGGAACAAGAAGGATTAATATAGGTGCTGTAATGCTGTAGTTACTTAGACAGTGGACGACACGGCTTTAGGGCGGGGTTTTTCATAAGCGGAGCAATAAGCGATAGCGGGATCAAGTAGGATTGAAGTAGGAGTGCCGTAGTTACTTAAATCGCGGTCGAAACTGATTTGGGGCAGGGTTTTGCATAAGCGGAGCGATAAGCGACAATGAGAACAAGTGGGATTGAAGTAGAAGGAGCTAAGAGTTACTTAGGCCGTGGCCGACACGGTTTTTGGACAGGGTTTTGCATCGTTCGTTCGTTCGCATGAGTCAGTGGCCAACTCTGGTGACAGAGTTTCTAGGCCGCCCGAAGGCCTCTGTCATGGCCTAACAACTTTGAAAAGCCGGGACCGACTGCTTAACGTGCCCTCCGAAGCACGGGAGCGCTTAGTTGAAATTGCCACTGGCGGTCACCCATCCAAATGATGACCCCGCGGAACAGTGCTTGATCTGTTAAGAACGACTTAGGCAGCTACGTCACGAGCACTTCATAAGCGAGCATAAGCGGAGCGATAAGCGACAGCGGGATCAAGTAGAATAGAAGTAAAGCAAGTGGAATAAAAATAATTCTGGTATCTCAGTCTGGAATAAACAGCTAAGAATCCAGCCGAGTTTGTTGCCAGACTCGTCTGGGCTGGGGCGCGTGGAACTCACTTAACTTTAAGACACTTTCAAAGTCGTGATCCCTGTGATTTATTTAAAAAAAAAATAAGTACTACTTTGAATTTGAATTTTAAAAATATTTTATGTAATTCTGCTATTACTAAGCACATAATTACGAAATAACAGCGAGAATAGACCAGACTTAGAGCACAGAGTACTTAAAGTCAATTTTGTTTGAGTCAGTTTTGTTTGCGTTAGATATGCGACTTATGTAATCATTTACCGCTCCGCTTATGCGAGCGCAGAGCCTTAATGACTTGCCCACAGATTAATCGCATGATGTTAATAAGTGTGGGACTTTTTTGTTAGTGACAGGGTCATTATGTGACGTCACTTCCTTTTGAGGAACCGACGAGGACGAAAATAGTCTCAAAGTTTGTCTCATTGTGTGTCTCAAAGCGACTCAAAGCTTGTCTCAAAGCGACTCAAAGCTTGTCTCAAAGTCTGTCCCACAGTGTGTCTCAACTCAAAGTGTGTATCAAAGTTTCTCGAAATGTGTATCAGTATCTCAAAGTGTGTCTCAAAGTGTCTCAAAGTGTCTCAAAGTGTGTCTCAAAGATAGTCTCAAAGTTTGTTTTAAAGTGTCTCAAAGTGTCTCTTAAAGTTTGTCTCAAAGTGTCTCAAAGTTTGTCTCGAAGTATGTCAAAGTTACGCAACGGGCTATGGAAAGATCTGCTAGGAGTTTTAATAATTGATGTAGGATACAAATTCAGGAAATCTTTATCCAAACTTTTGTCATTCCGTGGTAATTGAACCCGCAACCTCTCGCTTCTCAACCGTGCACTCGGCCACCACACCACCGACGTCCACAAGTAAAATATTATTTATGTTCAAAAGCTCTGTAGCTTTATAAAACATGCAAACCGACACCACATCCACACTTAAATCATTTCGCCCTTAACACCGTTTACTGTTCTAATACCAACCCTATTGCCTTAACATAGAAGTCAATTTCCACTGCAGTCGGCAACTCGCTAATTTAGCAGAAACGATTTGCACCCTTCTTTTTTTTAATAAGCTTAATTTAAACGGACGCATTTACACCGTGTTGATATTGGAGTCGAGTTTTATGACATTTTCGCAGCTGTGTTTATGGTGCTTTGACACGGTGCAGTTGATATGCGCGGGCATCAGGCGTACCATTTACATCCAAATACTCAAACGCTATTTAAGCATTTAAGATCGTGTTAACTAAAAAAAAACTGTTAAAGAGGTCGTTAGTTCTCAAAATAGTATAAGGAAACGACAAATACGTATCACTTAAGAGTTGATTAGTTAGCTTTTCAGTATTTGGGATTAGAAGGGTCATTAACACTAGATACCAGTGCTTTCAGGACAAGACGGGAAAGTGGTAATTCCCGATTCGATTCCGGTATTTACCGGGAACATGCCCTAGTATAACCGCACCAATCACCATGACATCTTCTAATGTTCCCACTGTTGGGACACTGGCCTACTCTCGGGCGAGAGTAATTGGGTCTTAATCCACCACGCGGACCCAATGCGGATTGGTGGATGTCACAGTTATCTATCGAATTTATAGTTCTAGGACATGCCGGTTTCCTCACGATGTTTTCCTTTACCGTATGAGAGGCATTGCGCACATAAATCTTTCGGGACAAGATTCATGGTGTGAGTTGACGAATAACTCACTACACCACCGGTGCTCTTAACCGCACCAATGCCCTACATTTACAACTGAAAGGGGAAGTATATTTAGACATGCGTCATCGTACAAGAGGCAGCCATTGTTTGAACCAGCTTTCTGGCTTAACTTGGGAATTTGTGAGCATAATTGATTAACTCGTGTCTTAGAACACCCCCGACACTCTCAATAAAATGTATGAAGCAAACGCGTCGCAATCACCACACGCATGGTGTACGTAAACGGTGCCGTTGTGTGTGTCATGGTTGGCCCCAATTATAGCAAGAGCGAGATAGCACACTTTTGCTCGCGCTTTCACGCGCGCGCTGTGGTCCTACACAAAAATCAAATAAACGCGTGCGTTAGAATCCTTAGCTTCAGTACCGGCGAAAGGTGCCGGCAAACTCGCGACCGGGGTGGGGTAAGTACAACCGGTGGGAGAGGGAGTGGCCTTTCTGTACGTAGTACTCACAGACATGGATCTAGCCCATGTCTGTGACTAATATCTGTTCTGTGGTCTTGGGGTTTAAGCCGCGTTTGCATTGGGAGTTCTTACACGCGAAATATTTGTTATAGAGGGACTCTTAGAGCTACGGTGGTAGGACTCTTCAGCAAGAGTCCGTCTTGGTGGGTACCACCGCAGTGCCAGAGCGTGTGTGCAAGCTACACTAAAGAATTTAGAGAACTAGCTATCGTTATCGTACATTCGTTCTAGTTATCGTATATTCGTACTAGTTATCGTATATTGTTTGCGTAGATTTTTTTTTTTATACTACTAAAGTGGTAACCAAGCGTACAGCCCACTTGATGGTCAGCGGTTACTATGTACGCATGCAACATCATAGATATCATTTGCGTGTTACCACCCTGAAAACGTTAGATGGAAAGTCTCATGTGCCTGTAATTTCACCGGAAACCATACCCTTCGAACCGGAACACAGCAATGCGAGTATTACTGCTTGGCGGCAGAAATAGGTATGGTGGTAGTCCTTCCCCGGACGAGCTCTATCCCAATGAACTCTACTACTCTAGATTTCGAGAACCGTACTTGTTTTTGGGTTAAAAAGTAGCCTATGTCTTATTCCTAGTCTTTATCTATTTATGTTTTAAATTTCAGCCAAATCGGTTAAGTGGTTGTCGAGTTTTAGAGGAACAAACACCCAAACATCTGAACTTTCGCATTTATAATATTATTAGTGTAATAATAGTACATTATGGTACTAGTGTGTAACATTGGTGATTACCGTTGAGGCGCCATTGTGACCCGAGCCGTGGGCGAGGGGCTTAAGATAGCCGAGGACGGTAATCATCAATACACACGTGTATCATACGATGTTTTTCAACACACTTGTGAATAAAATAACAAAAAAAATCTATAACTCACTAGTGAGTTATAGCAATGAAAAAGTCATAGTTTGATTATGGGTGTCATTCTGTGCCTAATTGCGATGAACATAGAGCCACTTTATAAGCAAGTGTGTCGGAAATAACAAAAAAAAAATCTATTACTCACTAGTGAGCTAAAGCAATGAAAAAGTCATAGTTTGATTATGGGTGTCATTCTGTGCCTAATTGCGATGACCATAGAGCCACTTTATAAGCAAGTGTGTTGAAAAGAATATAATTACTTAAGACGTCTTCCTGCAAGTTTTACAAATTTTCTCAACCAACGAAAAAATCTCACATCCTACCTCAACTGTCAATAAAGTATTTTTTCAACGTCATAACTAAAAAACTACATAAAAACTCATTATTCAGAAACGCCCTAACCGTATGTAGCAGTCTAAACAAAATTACCGTCAAAATGATTAATACCAAGGATAAATTATTACGAGTCTTTTTTTAGTGTCGTTGTCGGCACGATAAAATGCCGTATTTTTGGAAATCAGTTGCATGGTTTTGTTTGGTCTATAGACAAACACTAAAGAAACAAACCTTATTTCCTTATATAATACTAACATTTACATTGGTTAGGTACCCAGGAATATTTTTGCCTTCTGCAGAAAAAGTGTTTGGTGGTGGTGCTGGGTGGGTTCTAGCGCTGGTTTTCAGCTCTAAAACCTACATAAATGACTTTACAGGTGACCATGATTGTCGTATACTTGCCTAGTTAGGTATAAGTATGTAATTATGTTCATTCTATATTTTGTATGTGGGTAATAAAAATCAGTCTTGGACTCAGCTTTTATTTACGACAATGATGATGAGACTTATAACAATTTAAACATTCCACACGCGATGCAACGAAAGACCGCTGATTTTTAGCCAAAACCTACATAAATTACTCTAAAATAACATAGTTATGAACATACCACACACGATACAACGTGGGGTGGCAAACTCCGTGAAGAATCCATTATTACGGCTCACGCTTTGGAGAAAGTCAATTGCTATTAAGTCGAGCTAGTCTTATACAGGGTCTTTGATTTTTAGTGCGCAATATTCAAGGAATATGTTCCACACACAAAAAAAAATACACGTACTTTTTTTTAAAATATCATTTTGTCTGAAAAATCTCGAATAAATCGATTACGTATTTTTGATCAATTTTTATTTATCATTGTTGGAAATTGCGTAATAATTAAATATTCAAGCACGCGCGCCCCGTAGCGGTTGTAGCTTGGTCATTGACACGCGCAGGTCATTGACGCGTGGGTTTTTAACACGCGGTTAATTGACGAGCGGGTCATTGACATGCGCCCCGCGCTCCCCTTTTGATTTCCAACAAGTATTATTAGTAATTGACAAGAAAACGTAATCGATTTATTCGAGATTTTTCAGACAAAATGTAAAAAAAAAAACTTGTTTTTTTTTTATATGTGTGTGGAACATATTTCTTGAATATTGCCCACTAATAATCAAAGACCCTATAATGTATTATAAGCTTTGTTATAGAGTAGCGTCAATCTATAACACAGCTCTGTTTAACAGCAGCTTACCTTGGGGCTAGATAATGCTGTGTGGATTGTCCAGCATTTTTTATTTATTTATTTATCTATTATGGTCAGGCGAGGCGAGGCAGGCTCTATCATTTCGCTGACAAAAAGGGTAGCTTCACTGTGTGTGAAAACGGGTCAAAAATGAACAAACCCTAAGACATTTATTCATACAAGTCACGCAATCTTTAAGTTACAGGTATGAACAATGGGTATCTACCCCAACCCTTTATAAATCACTGCTACCGAAGTTAAAGGGCTACCCTATTTTAACGCCTGTCTTAATTATTGGTAATGATATAGTTATTTTCCGGCCGGATTGTTTTTGATCGGGTTTTTTTGTATTATTATATGGGTGGTCAGAGGTTTTTGTTTTGTCAAAGAGAGCTTGTGGTTATGGTATAGATTTAATCCTGTTTTAATTTTACACCAATGTTGGTTTCATTTTGTAATTTAAACTTATTGGTATTAGTGGCTTGTGATAATAACTCCAATCTTAACAAAGCTTTATCACAAAGGCTCTACCTGCTATTTTTTTAATTGAAGTATGGCTTAGTTATGAAGTTAAGCACTGTTCCGCGTAGTCACCATTTAGATGAGTGACCACCAGTGGCAATTTCAACTGAGCGCTCCCGTGCTTCTGAGGGCACGGCTTTTTACGAGTTGCTAGGTCATGACAGAGGCCTTCGGGCGGTTTAAAAACTTTAGTCACCAGAGTTGACCACTGGCTCATACCAAACTATTTACTTAAAAATGATCCTTGTAAAATAATAAATAAATAAAAACTTTATAACGTATACTCGGCGGATCTAGACACTCGTGAAGTTGCAGTTTCTACTAATATCTGTTCTGTGGTTTCGATGCGCAATGCAGCTTTTTCGAAAGTCAAAATCAAGTCAAAAGAGCTTTAATCAATAAAATCATGAGGATCATTTTTAAACGTCTTACAAGCTAGGTGGTTACGCCAGTTCCAACGCGCCCATGTCGTAAAAGAACTGGCAGCAACACCGGCTGACATGAACCTTGCTTTTGTTTTGGATGCCGAATAGAGTTAAAGCACATTCGTCCCAAGTCTTTTATCATCTAACTCACATACAGGGTCATTCATTATCAACCTGACAAACTTAAGGGATAGGTTCCACACAAAAAAAATATATATATGTACCTATATATATATATTTTTTTTTATATATATATATTGTCTTTAAAATCCCAATTAAACAAAAAAAAAAAATACGTTTTTCCGCTCAATTATTATTTATCATTGTTGGGAATCGAGTTAAGCGAAGTAACAATGAAATATTCGAGTGTGCACGCCCCGTAGCGGGTCAAGTACGCGCGGGTTATTGACCCGCGGTTCATTGACGCGCGGGTCACTGACACGTGCCGAGCGCTGCCTTTTCGATTTCTAACAAGGATAACTAATTATTAAGCAGAATTTCGTAATTTTTTTTTTAAATATAAAAAAAAAGTTTTGAAAAAAAAAGTACAAGTATTTTTTTATGTGTAGAACCTACCCCTTAAAGTTGTCAGGTTGATAATTAATGACCTTATATATCTAACTAAATAAACGAACAAACCGTACTAATTTTTGTTTTTGCGCGGATCGCACTTTTTTGTGCGATCTGTCACCTTGAAGATAAAGCGTAATGGGGACAACGGGAATTTTTTTTGGCTTCCTACTGTCCCCATTAATGAGGTCAAACTCATGGGAACATCAGGAATATACACTTAAAGGGACAAAACTAGGTGACAGATGGGAATAATCCATCACAAACGGCTATCTTCACGACTGCCTAGATCCACCAATACTAACCAAATAGCATCTCACAATAGCAAATTCACAACTGCCATTTCCAACCCCTATCTAAACATCTTCACAAGGGTGGTTTCCTAATTGGCTAGGGTAGATATCTTTATTTTTATTGGTATCGATTGTGAACAATTCTATTGAGTTGAAACATTGTATTGATTAGATAGGGAAGCTTTTGCCTTTTTCTGTAGAGGGTGCAAAAGAGGGGTTGCTTAGAGTTCTTTGTGATAGAGCTTGTTCAAGCACTACCAATATCTGCTGCCAAGCAGTGCTTGCATTGCTGCGTTCCGTTCGATGGGTATGGTTACAGAAATTACAGGTGCCTGTAATTTCACCGGTACCCAAAGACCAACGTTTTTAGCCAAAGTTTTTAAGTGTTTCCGTGGCACTGCACTGCGCTTATTACCCCGATACATTGTTGTTAAGTCTCTTTCGCCCAGTAATTTCACTTGCTACAGTGCCCTTCAAACCTAAACACAGTAATGCTTGCACACTACAGCTTGGAGGTAGAATATCTGACAATGCGGTGGTACCCACCAAGACGGTCACTTGGACGGTTGCTTGTCGCTGATTGGTCAAAATCCCATAAATAATTAGCCCCCTTCAACCCGCATGATGCTAGATAAAAATGGGTTACTAAATTAGTATGAATGACTATTGTTGTCCTTTACATAATTAGTACGTGTGAAAGAGATGAACGGTGGCGTGAGAAACATTCCTAAATTAAGTTTTATTACCTAATTTTGTTTGTATTTAAGTTTTCACGCCTGGTTTTGTTTTAAAATGGTACTATGGGGTGTTTTTTTACAACATCATCATGACAGCCTTCTAATGTTCCCACTGCTGGGACACTGGCCTACTCTCAGGCGAGAGTGATTGGGTCTTAATCCACCACGCGGACCCAATGCGGATTGGTGGATGGCACATGTCTTTCGAATTTTTAGTTCTTGGACATGCCGGTTTCCTCACGATGTTTTCCTTCACCGTATGAGAGCACTGGCATTGCGCACATAAATTTTTCAAACAGAAAAATCCATCGGTGCACGACCGGGTTTGAACCCACGACCTTAGGATCGGAAGGCGGGGTCACTACCACTAGACCACCGGTTTTACAACATATTAGTACTTATTCTAGTTACAAGGTATTTCGAGACAGTTTATTTAATGGATAGGTAATAAACTACTTCTTCTGTTCCAAAAACTTGTTTAAATAGACCAAATACTGAGATTTACTCTTCCGAACCGCGTGACCGTCATAACTTTATAAGTGCCACGGCGAAGCGCATTTCAATTTCAACTTTAATTCAATGATGTTACGTTTCAAATAAAAAGTGCAAGAGTCGTAGAGCTAATCTATTGTTAGGTACACTCTTAATCTAAAGGTAAGTAATATACAGAGAGTCATATAAATGTAAACATTATTATCTGTTGTCGAAAAGATTTCTGAGAAATGTCCTAAGAATTTAATCTCACCGGATGCTGTGACGATAAACGTATTAACAATTTTTTTTCCACTAAGAACACTTAGTGTTCACCATTAGACCACCAGTCTGGTGACCAGACTAGTGTGTCACCATTAGACCAGAGTCTGGTCTAATGGTGACTCCGCCTTCCGGTCAGTGCAGATTGTAATTCGCATAAAATAAATAAATAAATAATGCTGGACAATCCACACAGCATCATCTAGCCCCAAGGTAAGCTGCTCTTAAACAGAGCTGTGTTATGGGTACTAGATGACTGATATATACTTAATACAATACAATACATAGATAGATATTTTTTGTTATATATAGAAAATACCCAGAACACTCGGAACAAATATTTGTAGATCGTACAAACATCTGAGACGAGGCGGGAATTGAACCCGCAACCTCCGCCTCGCAGGCGGACCTGCGCCCGCTGCGCCACTTCGGTCGTCAATACACTAAAACCCAGAACCAATACACTTCAAAAGGTTTGGTATAAGACCCTCGATCAACTACTTACGAGTATTCCCTTGTGTCAATATTTCACCGCGTCATGTCCCCCATGGCTAAAAGCCATTTACTTACCATTTCTTCATGGGAAATACCTAATTTCGCGATTTGAGGGTCACAATAATAACTTACCATGAGTTAGCGGATATACGGACCGTTCGTGACGTAGCTCAGTTGTTCATAACAGATCAACGAAGTTAAGCACTGTTCCGCGTAGTCATCATTTGGATGGGTGACCGCCAGTGGCATTTTCAACTGAGTGCTCTTGTGCTTCGGAGGGCAGTAGTCCCGGATTTTTCAAAGCTATTAGGCCATGACAGAGGCCTTCGGGCGGCTTAGATTTTCTGTCACCAGAGTTGGCCACTGACTCATACGAACTTAATAACGGATGTACTACTTTAGTTAGTGCCGACCCGACGGATCTCGACCATCGTGAAGAAAGCCTTTTGTGATTCGCAAGGACAATTTTAGTTCCAAAAAGCTCCATCGGCCGATGCGCATGGAAACAGACCTAACTTCACGATGAAGCAGTACTAAAGTACTATGAACTTTATTCACAGATCAGATATTACTATTACAGAATGGACACTCCCACGAGTTTTACTATCTCATCCCGATCGCGAGTTCGAGGGCACTTTCGGGGGCGCTAAATTTGAAAAAATAATTTAAATTGTTTTTTTTTTCGTAAATTTATAAAAGTGTATCCAATAAAGTCGAGTGGCGACCACGAACTGGAAAACAAAGTGTAGGACGGCCCCCCACTCGATGGACCGATGACATTAAAGCGGTCGCAGGAAGTCGGTGGATGGTGAAGGCCCAAAATCGGTAGTTATGGCGCTCTTTGGGGGAGGCCTATGTCCAGCAGTGGACGTCTATCGGCTGATATGATGATGATGATGATCCAATAAAACTCGTTCTTATCACAAGCAAAGACATTCCCCCTAATTCATTTAAACACTTCAGCGGTTTGCTAAGTACTGTATATATGTGTGTAATGCTTACTAACATTAAGTTCGCCTATTTACTAGTTCTATAAGTAAAATAAAGAATTTCATTCATTCATTCATTCTATCCTTGTCGTTCCTAGGGTCTATTGAACATTGTATTTGAAAGACATTTGACAGCTAATAGAGGTGCAAAGTACGTATAAGAAAGGCTCATTGTTTTCTCTGAAAGCAAAGTACAATAAACTTCCAATAATATTTTCAAAAACACAATCAAAAATTCATGTTACAGCGAAACTGTTGATAACGGCACACTCTGAAAACACTTCAAAATACATATTAAATACATAACTTTCTCACGATTTTTCAAATCGAGTTTGAATAGTAACGTAACATGTTACATGTAGGTAGGTACTGCAGTAGTAAAGGGCAATTTCCACCAATCAGTGTAATTGGTGATAGTGTTGTGAGTAATGGGTTTGTGTGCCCACATGTTGGACGGTGGTAATAGTTTGTGGTGCAAATCTAAAGCTCGTTCTAAATGGCAGAAAATTGGCTTGCATCAAAATATGTAATTGTGATTCTTAGTTTGCTTATAAGTTATTGAAGCTTTATGATGAAGAGGGATCATCAAAAAAAAGCTAGGAACCCCGCCGAGTTTGTTGCCAGATTCTTCTAGGCTGGGGCGCGCGGAACTGCCGTAAATTCACCTAGCTTTAAGACATTTCAAAATGATCCTTGTGATATTATTGTTTAAATATATTTATTACTTTACTTTACTTACTTTACTTATAACGATTATAAGGTTATCGAAGCAAATACCTACGTCCAAAATTAGGATTAGCTGCTAATCGCAATTTGTTTTAAATAGTTTATAACAACAGATTCATAAATTCACCTACCTATAGGACTTTCAAAATGATCCTTGTGATATGATTGAATAAATCTATTTTTTACTTTTACTTACTTACTTTAGATTCTATTGTGAATTTATAAATGTATTAAGTACATGAAAACACCAATTTTTTAAATAAATGAAAAATAGTTCAAAGTTTGTTTCAAAAACACAGATTCCAGTTCCAACAATGTTTAATTTCGTAGTCTACAAAAAAATAAATAATAATAAATCACTGCTGTATTGTACTTATTGTAACCTGCATAATGTATTAACAATTTTGTTTTTATTGTTTCAGGTAAAATGATCATGAAAAGGAAATTAACAGCTGAGTTTCATTAGTACCTATACAATATTCGTTTAGGGTTTAGCTTTTAAGCCAATTTTTTATTTATTTAAACTATGTTCCTTTAATATCTACGTCTCAAGGTGACAAGCGCAGTGCAGTGCCACTCATAATTTTAAAACTCCTTTTTTTATGCAGTTGCAGCTGTTTTGGTCAGGCGTGGCGCTTAACATCAGACAAATGACTTGACCCTCTCGTCATTCACTGAAATAAAAAAACCTAATTAAATTGACTGCAACAGAATTACATAATATAATAGTTACTCAGGTAAAATTGGTCAAAACCATAAAACTCCTTCATCGCAACCTATTATTTTATAACATCAATTCGCTCCCGTGGGTGCATTTAGATAATAACTCAAACTCTACCAAAACTGTTCAGTCAACTTTCAACTCAATATCTATAATAATAAGACGCAAAACTGTACGATGCGACTAATCTATTATTTTGGCACACCCTGAAATTACCAAATTAAGTTACTTAGCTCGGAAATTCACGTTCTTATTTCAAGAACGGTAGAGTTCAGATTGGATTTGCTTATTAGGTTGTTAGGGTATTTTTAGGATATTACCAATTCAAGCCACGTGTCAAAATGAGGGTAGAACTGAAATTAAGTTGTCTCTCTTGGCTTATAAATATTTGTAAATCCATCAGTAATTGACGTTTCTGCGGGTATTTATGTTTGTATGTCACTGAGACTTTCCTACCCTTATTCTAAGGGTAAGAATATTACCGTCTCTCGCAAGTCACATGAAAGTTTAGCTGTAGAGTACTCTTCTAGAGTTTTCTCAATTTCGTAAAAATTAATAGATTTATGACCAGTCTCACTTGAGACTACACTAGTGTCCAAATTAAAAAAACCCTTTCAACAATAATGTAAAAAAAATATTTTTATTTAAGTATTCATTGTCGTTAGGCAAGTACATTAAAGGGTTTTCTCCTTTTACTACAGTAAGTAAGTTCGTATAGGTTACTGGCTAACTCTGGTGACAAAGTTTCTAGGCTGCCCAAAGTCCTCTGTCATGGCCTAACAACTTTAAATAAGCCGGGACTGTGCCTTAATAACTACAGTAAATCTTGTAAACCTTCAGTATTCAGTACCATTTATTGCATCATAATTATAGGGTAAATAATATATCAGATCCGTAAGATTGGTGACATAACAGACCTTGATTTTAAATAATAATTAGAGCAGCCAACATATAATTGTTGACGACCGATGTGGCGCAGCGGGCGCAGGTGCGCCTGCGACGCGGAGGTTGTGGGTTCGATTCCCGCCTCGAGTCAAATTTCTCGAATTTGTATGTTCTACAAATATATGTTCCGGGTGTTCTGGGTATTTTCTATATATAATAAAAAATATTTATCTATGTATTGTATTGTATTAAGTATATATCAGTCATCTAGTACCCATAATACAGCTCTGTTTAACAGCAGCTTACCTTGGGGCTAGATGATGTTGTGTGGATTGTCAAAAAAAAAAAAATACTATGTAGGTACCCTGTAAAGTGTGTTGCACTTATAAAATTGTTTTAAGTTTTTTGTTACTCTACATTTACATTCGTATTTTTGCGTAATGAAACCCCCAAGAATCAGGTGTTAGTCATAGAGCAAAAAAACTTTCTCATAGGCCCATGATAACCAAATTAGCGCCAACGATACGTTACGTTAATAAAACGTAATGGTTGCATGTTGCGATATTTTTCATTCGTGTTTTAATAGTTAGCAAGATGGATCAAATATTGCAAGGTTATGTGGCTAAGGTGCTATGCTCAAGCACGTTCGATAAAACAATTTCAATAGAAGACTGATGACTTAAATTCAGCGTGAGATCATGGGCGACAATCTGTTTATTACTTTTTGGTGGCAAACAGACTTAGATCAAAAATACGTTTAATTTTAGCAGTGACCATGTCCTTCAAACCATTACTAGTATCTGTTCTGTGCCATAACACACAAGGGTCACTGCTTGGCGGCATATTATGTAAACCCAAGACGAGCTACCACAAATAACTCTCATACATGGAAGTCTAAAAGAGCCCCGACAGTGCTCCGACCGCTTTAAAATAGGTTCACGTTGAAAGGAGTGAGCTCACACCATTCGCATCAGTCGACTGGCAGACGCGGACCTGTGCGCATAGGACGAATTTGTGAAAAACAGGCGTAAAATGCCTTACTTACCTTGGATAACATTACTGAGTGAGTGCGTGCAATCGAATTTTTGCCACGTTTGTTAAGATTCAGGCCCTTCTAAACTTAGACTTCCTTGCGCTCATGCTACTCATAGGCTGACCGCACACCACACAATATTCGCTTCAATAGTGTGGTCCAAACATTATTATTATTATTTTTTTATTGCATCGCGTCGCGCTAGAGCTCGAGCATCTAAAAAGTTGCCCGAGCGACAAACGTTACATGCACAATGAGTTGTGTCTTGCGACGGCATAAATATACCGATTAGGCATAAAATATGATAATGATGCGATGATACCTGATTGAGAATCGAGACTGCTTGTAAATAATTTTTGCTCTGTAATTAATATAGATTTTTACCAATTAAAGTTTTACGTGAAGTGCTGATTACAGCATAATCAGATTAATTAATCAGTGGTTAATAAAAATGTCTGGTTTTAAAACATGACTGCAGCTAATTGAAAAACAAATGGTCCTTAAACGAGTCTTATTAGTTCCGCGTTCTAGACCGAATCACATAATTATCTAGACTTCAGATAAACAAGCTAATTAAAGCTCTATTTCTTAGCTTCAAGGTGTCTATTTAGCTAGCGATTGTAAACAGACTGTCAACATGCATTCAGTGTATGAAAATAACGAGTAGCTATCGTTTTAAATAGTTATTATTGCGAGCTAGCTTGCAGACTTGATTGACTTGTTGACAGATAATTATTATTTCATCATACTTTTTTTGCTTGGTGGCATCGCTAATTTTGAAATTGTTTTATTTTTGTTATTTTGTTTGGTAGTGCACTTGTCATAATTTATTGGAGATAAAAAAAATACGTAAAATGCAGATGCATTTCAGATTCAGACAAGACAGGTCGCCATGGCGCTCTTTCATTGGGAGAGGCTTATTTCGAGCAGTGGACGTCTATCAGGTTAATATATTATGATTATGATGATGATGATCGTTTTTTTTTTAAATGTTTATGTGTAGGTATAGTTCGTACAGCGGATCTAGGCTTCTGTGAAGTTAGCCGTTTGTGATGTGCGAAGACAATTTAGTTTGAAAAAGCTCCATTGCGCATCGAAACGGCTAATTTCACGACGGCCGAGATCCATGGTGAGAACTATACCTGCTCACTTAATATTTTTTATTAAAAGACTAGTAGACTCGGCGCGGTTTCACTCGCGTTATCTTTTTTGCAAATTTTTACACCCTGTACTTATGCTTATTTCCTCACCGTTTAAACCTTCCCTGAACTTCTACAAACATTTCTAGACCAAAAATAGCCAAATCGGTCAGAGTCAAACTTTTATAATACCTACCTATGTTAGTAAGTACTATTTTTTTAATTTGTAAAACGGCTAGTGTATTGAGGGTGTAGGTAGGTATAGTTCGCACAACGGATCTAGGCTTCCGTGAAGTCAGCCGTTTGTGATGCGCAAAGACAATTTAGTTTGAAAAAGCTCCATTGCGCATCGAAACGGCTAACTTCAAGACGGCCGAGATCCGCTGTGAGAACTATACTTATCGGAAACATTATAATAAAATTAGAGGTAGGTAGGGTAGCCGTCTCAATAAAATAACATAATTTAAGCGGCCACAAAAATGTATGTTACTGCATTTTATGTTTTTACCTCCCAATAAATTACGCACTCAACAAAAAAACAACAAACAATTAAAAACAATTTCAAACAATGAATGATACTTGACATGACATGAATGAGCTTTCATCAGCTTTTATCCAAATACATTCAAATTCGGAATTCGAGTGTCGTCGGCCATATTTCAATTTAGTACGAAAGCCCGCGCTTTTTTGTTCGAATATCAAAAGATTTATGACCGACTTCCGACGTTTCGTTACACTGCGTTTGGTTTTAGTTGACGTTTTTGTTGGAATAAGTACTCACATTGAAATTATCAACACGTAGATGTTTATGGTAGTTTTAACTAATTACTTACAGCTTCATTTAAAAGTTAGTATAATAATAGGTTGAACTGTAGAATAACAGAAACAGTCTAAGTTGTTCATATTCCTTTAAAATAATCAGTTTTTGCTAACAAAATATGACTCAAAAAGATTACACGAAATGACTTATTAACTTGACTGAGATTCAGTCTGTGCCTACTTATTTTTAAAATACAATATTTTTTAAAGTTTGTAGTACCTAACATAGGTTCTTATTTTTTAATTTTTTTCTATAGTTACCACATTAAACTAAGGGAAAGTCAAGTCAAGCCATATAGCCGATTCGAAAACAAGCGTGATAGACTCAATGGCTCAACTGGTAGAGCGCTCGCGCATCAAGCAGAATAAGGTTGTGGGTTCTAATTCCCAATGATGATAAATTATGGCTGGCACTACATCAGTATAAAATGTTATCTTAATATGCATGAAATAACTATGTAAATTAATACATAATGCGCTACTTTGCATCTGAATCGATGAGTTCAGCTCAATAGAGCGGAACATCGATTGTTGGAATCGATTCATCTGTATCATTATTCGAACCGAATTGGGTCAAAGTTATTTTTTTTGTATTGTATGGTAAACGCATGATTTTTATATCATTATTTTGTTGGCGTTTTGTTAGTGTAATCATTCATCTGCCAATCTTTAGTTTTCATTCACATTATCTTTTTTTTAACTAAATGACTTCCATCACATTTCTTGTACCTACACTATTTATGAAACCCACTCATGGTCACCTCACAGTTCTAAAATACAGTACTATACTGTCACTTTAGAATTCAATGAAAAGAAATAAAAATAATTAATTTGAATTTAAAATATTAAGTCATTTATATATAATAAAACAAGACCCAAAGAGATAGGCACAGGCATTTGAATGACTAACTACCTGCATAGTGAGAATTACTTAATAGTTACTATAATTGTCGATGTAACTGTCATTCACCATCTAATTATCATTCTAAACATTGCCAATAACGCTACCTATCTGTTCATGGGAATCAATACATTAAAACAATCACGGAAAGTTTATTGCGGTGGAATACTTATAGCTTTATGTAGGTATAGCCAAAATTTTTGATAATTTTATAGTGCAATACAATAAAGATATAAAAATTGATGACCGATGTGGCGCAGCGGGCGCAGCTCAGTCTGCGACGCGGAGCAAATGTTTGTACGATCTAAAAATATTTGTTACGGGTGTTCTGGATATTTTCTTTATATAATAAAACATATCTATCTATGTATTGTATTGTATTAAGTATATATCAGTCATCTAGTGCCCATAATACAGCTCTGTTTAACAGCAGCTTACCTTGGGGCTAGATGATGCTGTGTGGATTGTCCAGCATTATTTATTATTTATTTATTATTAAAAAGATAGAAGATATTTATTTTCAAAATTGTAGGTAATTTCTATGTAACATACCCTACAAGCTATCTTGTCAAAACGACATAGGTCCTCCCATTTTATTTATTTTTCTCGTGTTATTTTAAGTTTTATTGCGTAAATATGGTGGCAGTTTATACAATTTAACTTGTTTACTTAGCACAAGTGTAAGTAATTGAAATTTCCAAATTTCGTTTATTTTTGTTGCTAAGCGACCATCAAACTAATACACTTGACACTGGCAAAATTGTGGCAAATAAGCCGCAGAGTCCATAAACGAAGAAGAAGAAAAGAATAGATACACAAACACTACACTCAGTATTTTGAATAAAATTACAAGTCATAGTGGTAGAAATTTATTGTGATAAGTTTAAAATTCAAATTGATATCGCCAATTTTTACTACCTAAACCATACATTTCTGGAATATTATGTTAATGTTCGCATAAAGTCGATACTTCTGAACACAATGGAACAGTTTTTTAAAATTAGTCATCATATCTATTTGTATTTTACAAGTTGCCTACGCATTCTCTTAGATGACTTGAATTTAAAATAGCTAAATTAACGTAAATAAATCTAAATGGTATTTTTGTAGCTGTTTTATGAATAAAACATGACGAGCTCGGCATGCTGTTAGTAAGTAACCGTTATAGATTGTCATGTTAAAGTTAACAATGCAAAAAATTGAGCGAAATCTCACGTAACTACGCGATATCATTAAGTACTCGTATATATTTTATTAATAATTATTATTAAATATAATTTGACGGACATTTTCCACAGCGTCATCTGAAACTTACAGTCGAATTGTTAAATAAACATAAAATCGGTTAAAATTTTAAGCAATGACATTATACAACCTATACCTACATAGATGTAATAATCAAATAATTTTTAAAACTATCATGGCTAAATAACATAACTTTCACTAAAAACCGGACGATCCACTTGTGAGTTTTTAGCGAAAATTTAAGTTCAAATCACTCTAATTCCGAAGAAGCTTTTATTTTTGTTAGAATATCTACAAAACCTAAACCACAATCGTGAACGAAAGTGTTCATTCAAATAAATAATAAAAAAGATTTTCTTGTATCGATACTAAGCCTTTCAAAAAGTATTTAATGCTTATAATTACCGCTGAGAGCATTTCATTTGAAGCGTGGAACAACTGTCCAAATACGCTTGTCCTACTTTCCACTTTCACCGCTACCGAAATAGGCGCGAACTTTTGACGTTTTGCGGTGGCCATGATTGTTTTTAACTGTCATCTGTCAGTGTCAATAATAGCTACACTAGAAACAGTACTACCAGAAAATTCTACGTTTTTAATGTTAGAACAACCACTTACATCTAGCAACAAATCCTTGATATTGTCGTAAATACGATAGTAGTAGTTCTTTGTGATAGAGCTCGTCTGGGGTAAAACTACCACCATATCTATTGTTGCCGCCAAGCAGTAATGCTCGCATTGCTGTGTTCCGACACCCGTTTCAAGGGTATAGTTTCCGGTGAAATTACAGGCACATGAGACTTTAAATCTACTTCTAAGGCAATGCGCAAGTGATATCTCTGATGTTGTAAGTGTACATAGGCTACGGTAACCGCTTACCATCAAGTGGGCCGTAAGCTTGGTTGCCAGTTCAATTATACTCATCGGGTGAGTGAGCCGTAAGATTAGCGATAGACGTGGCCTCTTTATTGGTATAAAAAACTGTACTTATCTCTCAAAGTTCAGAAGCGTTGTCACCATAGTTTTGGCGGTAAACAGTTGCTGTTGCCATGGCAACGGGCCGCGTCAAACCGGCGCCCCCACCCTACTGTAATATAAGGGGATGGACAGGGTAGTTTGCTTTGGGTTTATGTTATTTTGGAGAAAAATCTTATATTCTTCAAGATTTGACGAACTCGGTGGTGGGCGAGCTGAGTTTGTGGGTTCGATTCCCGCTGGACATGTGCTTGTATTAGTGGATGGGATGGCACGTGTCTTTAAATTTTTCAGTTTTTGGATATGCCGGTTTCCTCACGATATTACAACATTCCACACATAATATATTTTTTTCAAAATTCATCCTATATACCTGTTTCAAACCCCGTGGTCTACCTTGTTAGTTCCCCTAGGGGTACCACGGGCACATTTATTCGCCCGTGGTACACCTAGGTGGACTAAAGGTGGACCATGGGCATTTTAGTTTTGGTCCTTATGAATGGATGGATGTTACTCAATCACAACAGAACGGCTGAACGGATTTGAATGAATTTTGACACAGATGTACTATTCCAGCGCTACTTTTTATCCCGGAAAAATTGACTTAACCGATTGTGATGATTTTTAAGTTCTCGAATAAATAACACATCTATAGGCTACTTTTTGTGGGTAACTATCATTTTGATCTCACGAATTTTATTCCTACTTATTTCTTTTACCCAATAATTAACAGGAACTACCATTTTTTGTCCCAATTCCAGTTAAGGTGTGAGTAAGTAGCAAAAGTTGGCATTTGATACCGTAAATGACTGGCATAATGCCGAATAAATAGACTTTTCCAGTAGGATATCATAAAAACTACAAGGCCTATTACATTACACGATTAGTCGGCACGATGAGCCGTGACGACAGATCGGACGTTCTGTTTACACTACACGATAGCCTCCATAAATCGCTTTTCTAAAGGCTCGATTACATTTCACGACGAACTGCCTAACAGCGATTACACCTTGCGATTTAGGCCTGCTTCAAATCGAAATGTAATCGAGCTTTAAAAAACCGCGGGTGGAACTGAAAGCCAAAGCTACTATAACAATCTCTAATATCACTATATTCACACTAACTGTTTTAATAGTAGTAGAGTTCTCTGTGATAGAGCTCGCCCGGGGAAGGACTACCACCATACTTATTTCTGCCGCCAAGCAGTAATGCTCGCATTGATGTGTTCCGGTGTGAAGGGTATGGTTTCCGGTGAAATTACTGGCACATGAGGCTTTCGATCTTAGCCTCAAGGTGGCAACCCGCGAGTGATACCTCTGGTATTGCAAGCGTAACCGTAAACCGCTTACCATCTTGTGGGCCGTACGCTTGGTTGCCACTTCTAAAATAAAACTAAATCACTATAATCTTGCCACCACACCACGGTTCTTACTTATGATATGATGACACCACACGTTAGGTAACAATGGTGAGTCAATGGGGCCCTTAGAATAGCGTGGGTTTGTCCAAGGACCTTTGTTGTACTGGCTGTTACCCGCGACTCCGGTCGCGTGGAACTTGGGACCCGTACTTTTTATATTCGATCATTATCTTCGAGAATATAAACGAGCTACGGTAACGGCCTATGTTACTTGCATCATCATAGATATCACTTGTTGTTACCACCCTGAGACTAGATAAACGCCAGTGATTTCTATCTACTTTTTTATGTCAACAATGAAGAGGCTGTTAAATTGTTGGTCTGATTGTAAGCGTCACTCCTGACAGCTGCAGTGTCACTCAATAAATTGTATTTTAAAGTTCTGCTCGTCACTGCGCTCGTCACTTGCTACAGAACCCCGTGCAGTGCACACTACTGCTTGGAGGTAAAATATCTGACTCTTGCTGAAGAGTCCACCAAGTACGAGTATAGTTCGCACAGCGGATCTAGGCTTCCGTGAAGTTAGCCGTTTGTGATGCGCAAAGACAATTTAGTTTGAAAAAGCTCTATTGCGCATCGAAACGGCTAATTTCACTACGGCCGAGATCCGTTGTGAGACCTATACATCACATAATATCCTAGATTCATCCAAGTCCGTTTAGCCGTGTGCGGCGATGGCTTCTGAGCTTCAATGACGTCAAACAGTATGACACAAACATCTGCTTTTAAATGATTATAATCATTTCTTCATTAGAATGATGAATTAGAAGGGGAATTTATATTTTGTGGGGGAGTACCTATACAGGGTGTATGTTTTTATTAATTAGATTATACAGGGGCTGACTGATCGACCAATGATAAAAAATATTAGGGCTTGTTAGTAATATAACTGTACTAGCGACCCGCCTCGGCTTTGCATGGTTGCTTAAGCTACGTGTAAACCTTTCTCTTGAATCACTCTATCTATTGATGAAAACCGCTCTGATTGGTGTTCAAGCTTTTATGGCGGATTGCTGTATATTGTTTTATTTTATTAAAAATATTATCAATCTCGCATATAATGTAAAAAAAAATTTGATTTTTATAGGCGAAGACGTAATTTTAGTGTTTTTTTTTTTTTTTTTTATACAACTGAAGTGGCAACCAAGCGTACGGCCCACAAGATGGTAAGCGGTTACCGCAGCCTATGGACGCTTGCAATACCAGAGGTATCACTCGCGGGTTGCCACCTTGAGGCTAAGATCGAAAGCCTCATGAGCCAGTAATTTCACCGGAAACCATACCCTTCACACCGGAACACAGCAATGCGATCATTACTGCTTGGCGGCAGAAATAAGTATGGTGGTAGTCCTTCCCCGGGCGAGCTCTATCACAGAGAACTCTATTACTCTTAGTGATTCTTGGTTACTGTCATCATGCCTATTCTGCCAGTGTTTCAACTGAATAAAGCACTTTTTAATTTTGACTTGTTCTTTGGCTCTCTTGTCAAAACGACATGGGTCCTCCCATTTTAATTATTTTTCTTGTGTTATTTTAAGTTTTATTGCGTAAAGGTGGCAGTTTATCCAATTTAACTTGTTTACTTAGCACAAGTGTAAGTAATTGAAATGGAGGGGTAATGTTACTTGGTAATTTAGTCAAAGACTTTCCAAGGGAATTTAGAAAGAAAAGTCATCATTTCATTTCAAATTTCGTTTGTTTACGTTGCTAAGCGACAATCAAACTAATACACTTGACACTGGCAGAATTGCGGCAAATAAGCCACAGAGTTCATAAAAGAAGAAGAAGAAGAATTTTGACTTTTTTTGACATATTGACAAAGGGTACAAACGGGCGGGAAGCTACTTTGTCTATATGTAAAAATGACTTTATTAATGTAGAGAACAATTGATAATAATACTTAGTAGAACGGATGCTAACGGATCTAACGGAATATTTTGATGAAGACATTTAAATAATTGAGAGCACTGGTAATCTAGTGGTAATAATTCCGCCTTCCGATCTTAAAGTCGCGGGTTCGAGCCCGGTCATGCATGGAACTGGTGTAAATTTTCCTAGCTTGTGAGACTTTTCAAAGTGATCCTTGTTCGTTCGTTCGTTCGTATGAGTCAGTGGCCAACTCTGGTGACAGAGTTTCTAGGCCGCCCGAAGGCCTCTGTCATGGCCTAACAACTTCGAAAAAGCCGGGAGCGACTGCTTAACGTGCCCTTCGAAGCACGGGAGCGCTCAGTTGAAATTGCCACTGGCGGTCACCCATCCAAATGATGACCCCGCGCAACAGTGCTTAACTTCTTTGATCTGTTAAGAACAACTTAGCCAGCTACGTCACGAGCGCTTATCCTTGTGATTCTATTGAAATAAATAATTTTTGATTTTGATTTTTGATCAAAAACCAGTGCTGTCAAACTGGTATCCTAAGAATATGGGAGTTTTTAGTTTATGTGGGGTGGCGACGGCGTGTCCCAGAACTAAAAATACATCCACGTTTCCACGTAGTTCAAAGGTCCAATTACTCACGCTCGAGAGTAGGCCAGTGTCCCAACAGTGGGAACATAAGAGGCAGACTACAATGATTACTTAAATCATGTATCTTTTAAGTTGAAAAAATAAAAAAAAGGCAAAAGCTATATTATTTTTTGTTTTTTTATAACATATTTTCTACAAAGTCAACACCATATTGTTATAATAATAAATTACTTATATCAATTCATAGAAATAATTTTATATAGGAAACCCAATACTTCCTAATATCGATTTCATTCTTTTGACTATTGATTCGCGAGCAGCTGTCACTGTGCTTTTCCACAGCGCTCATAACCCGCGCATTATTTAGTGCGTGTTTTTCATTGACCGATTGATTGCTTCAGTTTTTAAAAGAGATCCTCAGCAGTATCACTGTGGCCACCGTGTATCATAGCAAGTAGCCAGAATGCAAGCCACCTCTACTCTAGGCGCTAAGCAAGCCGTCTGTCTGTGCAGACGTAGCTTTTTAGTTGTCATGATCAGAGAACTATATTTAAGTTAGAATGAGAGAGTGTATGTACTCTCTTTTCGGCACGTGAGGTACTAAGTAAGGGCTGAGTAACCTCTTTACTCGCCGCGAAACTCAGTTCGCTCCCAACCAGGGGCGGTGTGGTGGTGTGGCAGTGTCCAAAATCGGTTTGCCGCGTGCCTAACGATGCTTTTAAATTATTCATTTTCGCGTTTATGTTTCTCATCACTAAAATACATTTGTGTGTAATATACAAATACGCAAAATGTTACACGCTCGGCATTTATACAAATCGACGAACACTTTCATTCTACTTAAATATACATTTGACGACCGATGTGGCGCAGCGGGCGCAGGTCCGCCTGCGACGCAGAGGTTGCGGGTTCGATTCCCGCCTCGGGACAAATGTTTGTACGATCTACAAATATTTGTTCCGGGTATTCTGGGTATTTTCTATATATAATAAAAAATATCTATCTATGTATTATATTGTATTAAATATATATCAGTCATCTAGTACCTATAATACAGCTCTGTTTAACAGCAGCTTACCTTGGGCTAGATGATGCTGTGTGGATTGTCCAGCATTATTTATTTATTTATTTAAATATAGTTCTGTGGTCATGAGTATAGCGCGAGTTACATGCGCAGTGGAAACGCAGGCTAACGGTGCTGCGGTCGTTGTGTGAATTCGGTAATAAGGTCGAGTGTCTAGCTGTCATGTTGACAGTTGAGGTTGTTTGACGTGTTCATTTCGATGTTGATTAGGTATTAATTGATGTAAGTTATTTAGATTTGATGACTGTCAGTGTTTGTGTCAAATTACAAGGTTTTTATGTTCTGTTCAGAATGTAAATGTGTTAGTATTTTTTTAATATCTTTTAACATTTTTTATAATGTGTTATATGAATATCATTGAAGTCGTGTGGCGTTATGTACAGGCGTATTAAGTATTATTATCTACTTATTCAGTTTGTTCTAGTGAGTAAATACTTGTGGGTGTATTTTTGCATAGTGTAAAAAGTCAGCCATTTGAGCGTCAAAAAGTAAAACAAACCTATTCACAAATATTCGATTTCATAATATACGCTGCCCGCGACTTCGTTTGCGTAATATTCGTATAAATAAACCTTCCTCTTGAATTACTCTGTCTATAAAAACCGCATTTAAAACTGATGCGGAATTATCTTTTAATTCCGTACTAAGCATTTTTTTTTAAGTCAGCAAGTGACGAGACAATCAAGGCCTGATGCACCACGCTTGACTATAACAGATGCAGTGCCACCCAAAGCTTAAAGTTTTTAAATGTTTTCGTGGCACTGCACTGCGCTTATCACCCCAGACATTGTTGTTAAGTCTCTTTCGCCCAGTAATTTCACTTGCTACAGTGCCCTTAAAACCTAAACACAGTGCAGCTTGCACACTATTGCTTGGAGGTAGAATATCTGACACTGCGGTGGTACCCACCAAGACTGACTCTTGCTGAAGAGTCCTACCACCAGGTAAAATGTAGATACATAGATCAGATACAAAGAGACAGACGGCGGGAAGCAACTGTTTTTATATGTAAATAAGTGTGATAAATAAAGGGACATACACACATCAACATTGTCTAGGGATATTCAACATTTTGTTGATTTTTACAAAAACTGAATATAATATCTTTAGAAAACTAGGTATGGCAAGAATCTTTATTTTGTGTTGTTTATTAATAATAATAAAAGCCTATTAATAATAAAAAATATTTAAAAAATTAATTAAAAGAAATTATTTTCAGTTTTTGTAAAAATCAACAAAATGTTGAATATCCCTAGACAATGTTGATGTGTGTATATATATAATAAAATATAATAAAAGTTATTGTTTTACGATTAAAGCTAAAACGTGTCGGTTTTACAATGCCACCTGCAGAGGTGCATTTTTGGGCACACCGTAAAATCTTGAGTTTTTTGTGAGGAACAATCAAAATTCCTTTGTTTCCCGCATTCTTAAGTTTGTTGTCGGTGTCAACCCCTTGTCTAAAATGATTTAAAACGTCATTATACATTGCGAATGACGCTGACCAATTTCAAAATGATCCTTGCTCGTTCGTTCGTTCGTATGAATCAGTGGCTAACTCTGGTGACAGAGTTTCTAGGCCTCCCGAAGGCCTCTGTCATGGCCTAACAACTTTGAAAAAGCCGGGACCGACTGCTTAACGTGCCCTCCGAAGCACGGGAGCGCTCAGTTGAAATTGCCACTGGCGGTCACATATCCAAATGATGACCCCGCGGAACAGTGCTTAACTTCGTTGATCTGTTAAGAACAACTTAGCCAGCAGATATGATTGAATAATACACATCTTCTTTATGAATTATCTACCAGTAGGTACTTATAATAACAAAAATTGCCACCAGGTTAATGACGTAGATATATTTAAGTACTCACATAACAATTTATAAAATCATTCTAATTTTTTATAGCGTTTTGTTAATTTTTAATAAAATATGTTTGCAGCATGATCTAAATTTTATTTGAGAGAATAATAATAGTTTATAATTACTAATGTAATTTTAATTGATAAAAGTAAATAATGAAAAGAATGTTCTTATTTTATTAATACCTAGTGCATTTGGTGTGAACATTATTATAATTGGATGTTCTATATTGTCACCGAAATTTCCACTGAATGTTAATTGATAAAAAACTAATAGTTTTTGGTTCGTAATCGTCATAGAATGTATTAATGGTCATATCACGATGCATTCGAAAACTTCCTAGTGTGGTAGCTGTTTCATATCATTAAATAAAAACTACAAGACAAAACCATAATTCTCAGGTTTAGTAGACATTTTAGCGAGACCATTTCACAAAGTATTTCCAGATAAAACCAAAATAACTCTATAAGTGTTACTTAGATCCTGCCACGCAACTTTTTTATTTATCAACAGAGAAATAAAGTCGAAATTCACAAGCGAGTGTCGGAATAAACAGCAATTCTTTATTTGTTTCGTCAGCTGACTATTTCTTTTTAAAAGTTCGATAAAATCGGAAACAAAAGTTTGCCCATTCCGTGTAATCTCCTAACTTTTCGAACAAAAGAAACCGCAGTTTTTATGTGACTGTTCTTTTTTTGAATTCTCGAGACGATACCTGAACAAAGGTACTCAATAATATTTATCTGCTGTCATTTTAACTGCGATCTTATTGGAAAGCTGGTAAAGTTGATATTTGCCTGACTCTGATGCTTGGACTGCAGCATAACGTTGCCAGGTATAATAATTCAGTAGAATTTGGCGCCATTTTAAATTATAATTTTATAATAATAAAAGGGTTTGAGGGAAGCAAAGGCACCGACACAATAACTTTAATATATACTTTCATTTAAAAATAAATAGCTAAGATGGTTCGGAAATCATAATTTTCTTGGTTTGTCCATCATCATCATGACAGTCTTCTAATGTTCCCACTGCTGAGACACTGGCCTACTCTCGGGCGAGAGTGATTGGGTCTTAATTCAGCACGCGGACCCAATGCGGATTGGTGGATGGTACATGTCTTTCGAATTTTTAATTTTTAGACATGCCGGTTTCCTCACGATGTTTTCCTTCACCGTATGAGAGCACTGGCATTGCGTACATAAATTTTTCGAACAGAAAAAATTGGGAACGGGTTTGAACCCACGACCTTAGGATCGGCAGGCGGGTTCACTACTACTGGACAACCAGTGCTTTTAAAATTAAAGATAATTGGAAAAAAATCCTACATTGCATTAAAATTTTTTATAAGTTTAAAATTCAGTAAAAAAAGTAGACTAAAGTGCCTAATGCCTGTTCTTTCAAACTTTGAAGAGTACAGCATGTCCAGCAATAACAATCCGAAAGACATTGGGTCAGAGCGTGGTGGATGACTCAATCACTCTTGTTCGCGAGTAGGTATGCCTATATTAACAATGGGAGCAGACTTGGACTAAGTTTGATAAATATATGTAGGTATATATGTAATTTAGGGTTTTCAAAGTTGGTTAGGCCATGACAGAGGCCTTCGGGCGGCTTAAAAACTCTGTCACTATAGCAAAGACATTAATATGTTCGAAGGTGTTAGTTGACTACCGACTAATACGAACTTACTTACTTGCTTACTTTTTTTTTTTTTTTTTAATTTATTTGGGTAAACAAACAGTAACACAATAGAGATTTATAGAGTATACTTAGGATACAGATAATTTAACATTTGTGTAATTGTGCACCAACACCGTTTACCACGACTTAAAAAACTTATTTAAACTTAGGTACTAGCAATAGAGAGGGTAGTAGTATAATATTTTATTTTCTATACTTAATTTGGAAATAGCAAGAAGTGGTTAGAGAGTGAGTCTCTCTCACTTATCTCTTGTATTATCTGTGGTGAGTCCTTGGCTCTGGAACTTTCCATAACACAAAGAGCCTGGTTCTAAAGGTGGGTTCAATTGAAGTCTGTACAATATGCTCAATGAATTTTAAGCGCGCGCTTACAGTAGTGTATCCATGGCTTTAGGTGTATTATGGGATTTAGACATTACTAGCTTCACTACTTACTAGATTGTTGCCCGCAACTCCGTTCGCGTAGAACTCGGGAACCCTTCTTTTTTTTGGGATAAAAACGCCTATGTTCTATTCCCGGTCATTATCTATCTATGTTTTAAATTTCAGCCAGATCGGTTCAGTGTTCGAGTGAAATGAAAGAACTATCCAAACAAACTTTAAAACTTTTCGCATTTATAATATTAGTGTGATTAGTGTAATTATAGTGTGATATCGCGCTTAAGAGTAGGCCAGTGTATAGTTCGCACAGCGGATCTAGGCTTCCGTGAAGTTAGCCGTTTGTGATGCGCAAAGACAATTTAGTTTGAAAAAGCTCCATTGCGCATCGAAACGGCTAAATTCACGACGGCCGAGATCCGTTGTGAGAACTGTACCAACAGTAAAAATATTAAAAGGTAATGATGATGAATATTATATACTTGTAAATAAACAGCCCTTAGGATAATAAGACGGAGAATAATTCTATTGGAGCGCTCGTGACGTAGCCGGCTAAGTTGTCATCAACGAAATTAAGCACTGTTCCGCGTAGTCACCATTTGGATGGGTGACCGCCGCCAGTAGCATTTCAACTGAGCGCTCCCGTGCTTCGGAGAGCACGCTTTTTCAAAGTAAATAAGCCATGACAGAGGCCTATGGGCGGCCTAAAAACTTTGTCACCAGAGTTGGCCACTGACTCATACGAACTTACTTACTAAATTCTATTCTATTGAAGTGCAGAGGCTTTGTTCAAAAGTACTGCACTGCGAAACTCTTCTTTGAAGATTAATGATATTATATTTTCCTGGCACGTTCACAATTCTGCCTGCAGTCTATAAAACTCTCCAGTGTTCTAGTTATCACGTAAATACTATCAAAAGGAAGATTAAATTTGAACTATAACATTTTTAGAACTAACTTTATAGTTTTTAAGAATATAAAAGCTCAAATTATATGAAATTAAGTATACTAAAATTTATAATTTATACTTAATTGGTTGTCTTTGGGATAGGCCTATGTCCAGCTGTGGACGTCTAATAGCTTATATGTCAAAATAAAAAAATGAAACAAAAAAATAATTTACTATGTTTTATTTAGTTAGTAGTCTATGATTTGAATAACGTGCAAGCATAAATATAACCTACAAGTACACCTACAAACTCAAAATTTATAAAAACGTTCTATATTCAAACATTACAAGTTTTTAATTTACTTAAGGCAACCTCCTTAGTAAAAAAAAGTTTAATGAAAGTTCTATTTTCAAATTGATCGAGTATTTAATAATAATGGTCGCCCTACACAGGCACGCTTTTAGAAGATTTATTCATTTTCGGAACACCCGCCTGAGGCAGGTGATGGACACACGAGCCTATTTTGTTATTTATTTACCAAAAACAAGCCTTATTTCGTAAAATAGAGAGACTATTCTTTCAAATCAGATTATCATGAATGGTCTTAGGTGGTCATGGTCAGTACATTATTGTTACTACAAAATGTTGCAAACAAAATGTTTCCCAGAAGTACATTTATGTATTACGTGTAAAATTATTGTGAGTAAAACTCAGATTATTCAGTGTCTTTATGATTTAACTATTGTTTTTTTTTACGAAATATTACCCTCATCAAAGCTACCTACTTTCTTACTCTTACTCATCGGAGAACGGTTGCGGAATCACTTTACTGAGTTACTTGCTTAAATTATTTTAAACTTTGTTCAGGTGAATCAAGCTATAGAACCAGAAGTAGCGCTTACTAATATTAATTATCTAAATAACATTAAGTATAATCATTTCAATCAAATTTGTTTATATGTTCGAAGTAAATAACAGAAAAATGTAACTGTAAGAGGTCTGTAATGTTTAAAACAAACCTATAGTTTTAAGGTTGGATTCGCCCAAACTTGGAATAACTATTATGCTGGGGAATAAGTTTTTTTTTTATACAACTGAAGTGGCAACCAAGCGTACGGCCCACAAGATGGGAAGCGGTTACCGCAGCCTATGGACGCTTGATATACCAGAGGTATCACTCGCGGGTTGTCACCTTGAGGCTAAGATCGAAAGCCTCATGTGCCAGTAATTTCACCGGAAACCATACCCTTCACACCGGAACACAGCAATGCGAGCATTACTGCTTGGCGGCAAAAATAGGTATGGTGGTAGTCCTTCCCCAGACGAGCTCTATCACAGAGAACTCTACTACTCTTAAAAAGTAGAGAATAAAACTACGATTTATTCAGAGACAAGTGCTTATTTGAGTTTGGTCGAATAAAACCTTTGTCGTATTAATAGCCTTTTCTTATTATCACACTACCTTATTACACTAATCACACTAATATTAATGAAAATGCGAAAGTTCAGATGTTTGGATGTTTGTTCCTCTATAACTCGACAACCACTTAACCGATTTTGCTGAAATTTAAAATGTAAATAGATAATGACCGAGAATAGAACATAGGCTAATTTTTATCCCGGAAAAAAGTACGGTTCCCGAGTTCCACGCGAACGAAGCGCAGGCGACAGCTTGTTTTCAATGAAATACCGAGTCAAACTTTTAATAATATCTATCCCAAAATACTATTATTACGAGACCACCTAGCAAGTACAGTCACGTCGAAAAGTGCTAAGTCAAGATCCCTCTGATCCTATTACACTACGGGAATCGTGAGCTTTGTTATGTAAATATCATATTTGAATTTCAAAGCCAGCACTGCTAAATGGCCGTCGTTTATAAGAATAACTTAAACCCTGGAATATGTAGAGTACTTTTTTGTGCTTTTACCCACCTAAGTACTAACTTCAAATGTCAATGCTCTGTACGAGTTTAATAATATGAAGTGCAAAAATATCGTGGATTTTTCAGCAAGAGTCAATAATGCTAGTACAATTCTGCTCCAACTCTACTCGGTATATAACAATAATAGTAATAATAGTAAGTCATGCCTACAAAAGCGATAAGAGACCAGCCGGTGTTGTTGGTGCGTGTACTGGCGTAAATTCACCTAGCTTAATTGACGTTTCAAAGTAATCTGAATGATCTTGTCATTAAAAAATCATCATCTTCATAGCAAAAATTTGACGTTACTTCAATTATTGTACCACTTTTTTTTCGATGACCAATGTGGCGCGGTGGGCGAAGGTACGCCTGCGACGCAGGAGCTTGCGGGTTCGATTCCCGCCTTGGAACAAATGTTTGTACGATCTGCAAATATTTGTTCGGGGTGTTCTCGGTATTTTCGTGTATAACAAAAAATGCCTATTTGTATTGTATTTAATTAAGTATATCAGTCATCTAGTACCCATAACACAAGCTCTGCTTAGCTTGGGGCTAGATGATGCTGTGTGGATTGTCCAGCATTATTTATTTATTACTTGTGTATTCCACTGTACTAACATAACTTTAAATATGGTGTTTAAGCTCACAGCTAGCTATTGTTTTTAATATTATAATAATGACGTGTTACGAAAGAGTTATGACAGAGATTGAATGACACTAGAATTTAACGTGGCTTCATTTGTTTTAAGAGTAGTAGAGTCCGGGGAAGGACTACCACCATACCTATTTCTGCCGCCAAGCAGTAATGCTCGCATTGCTGTGTTCCGTTGTGAAGGGTATGGTTTCCCGTGAAATTACTGGCACATGAGGCTTTCGATCTAAGCCTCAAGGTGGCAACCCGCGAGTGATACCTCTGGTATTGCAAGCGTCCATAGGCTGCGGTAACCGCTTACCATCTTGTGGGCCGTACGCTTGGTTGCCACTACAGTTGTATAAAAAAAATCTAATCCACCACCCGGACCTAATGCGGATTGGTGGATTTGCAAATTATAGTAGTAGACCGTCCAAAACTTTATAACGATAATTTTAATTAGGTCATTATGACGTCACTATTGCTTTTGTCAGACAGACAGACTTGTTTGTCCGTTTGTATATACATTGTAATATTTAAATGATGCGTGTCACGTAAGAGTTATGGCTCTAAAGGCTTATCTACATTATGAACGTTACGTTAAAATGCCGTGTAGCTTTATTCCGAGATTACGAACACGAAGCTTTTAAGTCGTTTTATGTGGCTTAAGCGACAGTTTTGAGATCTGTCATGGCAAGAGTCATCAAGATAAAAAAATATGTAACGCCTATTATGTATCTACTATTTAAAAAAAAACATTAGTTCTGAATACACTATAATAGTTTTTTTTGAGGTGATTCTTTAAAAAAAATCATACAAGTTTAGGAAAAGAAATATATTTTATATTTAATTAGGCAACTAGATAAGATGCGTGATGCGCAGGTCACTAACACGTGCCGAGCGCTGCCTTTTCGATTTCTAACAAGGATAACTAATTATGAAGCAGAATTACGTAATTTTTTTTTTTTGTTTTATAAAAAAAAAAAAGTTTAGAAAAAAAAAAAGTACAAGAATTTTTTTTTTTATGTGTGGAACCTACCCCTTAAGTTTGTCAGGTTGATAATGAATGACCTTATACATATACAGATATTTTTCTAGCTCTGTAAATAAAAAAACTTGTATATATAGAAAATTTGGTTTTATAACGATCATCTCCAGAAATTATTTATATACTTAATGCAGTCTTTTTTATTCATATTGTAAGCACAAATACTGATAGTTTCTTTCATTTTTACTAAATCGTCCGTTATTTTATAAAAATAATAATGCTGGACAATCCACACAGCATCATCTAGCCCCAAGGTAAGCTGCTGTTAAACAGAGCTGTATTATGAGTACTAGATGACTGATATATTCTTAATACAATACAATACATAGATAGATAGTTTTTTTATTATATATATAGAGAATACCCAGAATACCCGGAACAAATAATTGAGATCGTACAAACATTTGACCCGAGGCGGGAATCGAATCCGCAACCTCCGCGTCGCAGGCGGACCTGCGCCCGCTGCGCCACATCGGTTATCCGATTTTGTCAAGCTTTTGTGTACAATTTTGTCCAAATTGTACGCAAAAGCTCGACAAAATAACGGACGTCAAAAAAGTTAGCAACATGACATCCGTCAATTTCTATATCAGCTACCTAGCGTTCTTAGAAATGAACACCTTTGTTTATCAGGTATACAAAGAGTAGCATCGCTTCGCAATTTTGTATTATCTAAATATATTAGTTACTAGTAACTGGTAGTTCTGCGAAGGAAGAAGCAAAAACAAACTTAAGAAGTGAGCAATACTGCCGTGCTAAGGGGTTAGCCGTAAGTGCATGTCTACTAGACACTAGTTTCGGGAAAACGGCGTTTAAAGTTTTCGAAATGTGTTTGTCGATTACGTCTACAGAAGTAACTTTTTTTACATCTGAAAAAATTGCATTGATGTTTACAACTGTAATTCTAAAAAAACTCAAAAAATAAATTGCAGTTACAGCGCTAAGCCTTGAAAATAGGCTTTAAAGGCTTTATTTTGAAAAACTGTCAAAGAGAAAGTTATAGATTGACACCGGCGATTACGAATATGATACTAACTCAATTTTGGAAAAAATGCTGCTTAGGCTGACCACGGCAGAATAGTTCTGAAAATTGAAATCAAAACTTTTAAAAGTGAGCATAAATGGCTCACTTTTAAAATTTACTGCATTTTGAGAAGCTATTCTGCTCATCACGCCAAAGATCCCAGTTGGATCTTTACCAAATTATTATGAGACCAATTTAAAGTTACTTTTACGTTAAGTTAGTTACTTATTCAAATAAATAAAAAGCGGAGATTTCGGCATATTCAGTAGCTTTCTTTACGCCTCTTTTTGTAGAAGTATCTCTCTAATAAAAAATCTCCGACGACAAAAAAGTCTTTAAAGTATTTGTCTATAAGACTTGTGTAGATATATGTACCAAGTTTAAACATCGGTTGTAAATACGACCAGAAACCTGAAACCAACAAACTGTTAAACGAAAAAAAAATATTTCAGACCCTGCCCTATAATATCTGCCCCCCGATTGCGTAAAACGGTTGCAATCAATTTCACTTGGTTTCAATCAAAAAGTGACGTATTTTGTATGAATCTAAATAAATAAATAAATAAATAATGCTGGACAATCCACACAGCATCATCTAGCTAGCCCAAGGTAAGACAGAGCTGTATTATGGGTACTAGATGACTGATATATATTTATTACAATACAATACATAGATAGATATTTTTTATTATACATAGAAAACACCCAGAACACCCAGAACAAATATTTGCAGATCCTACAAACATTTGTCCCAAGGCGGGAATCGAACCCGCAACCTCCGCGTCGCAGGCGGACCTTCGCCCACCGCGCCACATTGGTCGTCAAATCTGACAGCTTATTGACAGTTCACTGATTGAAATCGGATTGAAACCGAGTTACGCAATCGGGGGGCTGTTCTGTGCCTGCCCCTTGATCAAAAACTGTTAGCGACCAATCTCCATTGATCTCCATCTCAAACTGTCTTGTTAAACAGTTTGACTATAATAGCTATACTGTCTTATTAGACAGTTTGAGATGGAGATCAATGGAGATATGTAATCAACCCGCTCTGGAGCAGAGACGCTCGCTTAGCTTGCTAGCTCAATAAAAATGTGGAGTGACTGCCCGACTGACAAACAAAGCACAACTGAAACGATAAATAATGTTTAATGGCTCAACTGTTACATTATTAAGCATTTAATTATGTTTAACTAGGATAATTGATCATTTAAATAACAACAATAAAACATTAGCAGAAACTAACATAATGTCGGTCTTTAGATGGCTCAACTGTTTCATATGTACTTTGTATATTTTATAATGTAATGTAATTATTTATATATTTTAATTGTTACTAACATAGTGGATTATTATGGTCTGAAATATTTATTATTGTAATAAATTACGAGTCGTTCGTCAACTCACACCATGAATCTTGTCCCAACTGGTGTGAGTTGACGAATCGTAAAGTAAATAACATAAGTTATACCTAGATGCGCTATTCAAAATACATAATAAAACAGTTGAGCCATCTAAAGACAAACAATCTTTAGATAGGTAAACTTATCCACCCATTAAATGTATATGTCTGAATTGGTCTTAATTTATGGGTCGTTCATTCAAATTTCATGTTGCGATATTGTTCTTGTTTTTTAATAAAATTATAATTATTTTCTAAATGAAATTGTATTTTTTTGATAACCTCTTATTTTTTTCTTATTATTTTCAGTATAGGACCCTTTAAAAATTAAAACTGCTTTTAAAACTATTTCTACCTCCTTGGTTTCATGTATCTGATGTTGCATCCTTGATAAATTTCTTAGAACTCGGGTCAATGATACAGATAACGAAGGACCCTAACTAATTTATCTGTTTATAATGCCTTGTTTCACACTTAATAATAGCATCATTATAATAACTAATTATAAGACAAATATTATGAATGAACAATGTTTTTGAGTCTGTTGCTTAGAATTACTATAAAATGTTATTTTTTTAAAGTTTTCTCTTTGCTAGTAAAACTATAGTTAATTAGTTCATTCTTAAAAAAATCAAGAATAAATTAATATATAAAAATTAAAAATGTTTACATAAAGAGCAATTTATAACGCTAACCTATCGATATTTGACGTATCTAACTAATTATTTTTAATGTATTGTTTCAGGTAAATAAAACAAAATTATTCGAAGCCATCATTTTGAAACATTCATTGATGGATTTCTACGAAATAACTAAGAGTATTTATTCGGTGGTAATAATTTAATTTACGTGGTAAGTTATTTTATATCTTATTATAGTTCGCACAGCGGATCTAGGCTTCCGTGAAATTAGCCGTTTGTGATGCGCAAAGACAATTTAGTTTGAAAAAGCTCCATTGCGCATCGAAACGGCTAATTTCAAGACGGCCGAGATCCGTTGTGAGAACTATACTAAATTAGACAGCCATAGATGCAGATTTGTTGCCATAATGAAAAAGAACAAGGAACAAAATAGAACTTAAAACTAAATAAAAGTAGTGAAAACTAGGTAACTAACATTAAAGTAGATTATAACTCAATTTTATTTTTCATTTAAGTAGTAGGTATGTTTTTACTGTGTAAATCTGTCACTGTTCAAAAATAGCACTAAGATAGTTTGTAAGCTTCACTAACACGATTGGACTACAAGTTGTCTGAATAAATAACTATATTATTATAATATTATTTATTTGTTTAATTTCTCAATCGACGACTCGACGACGGAGCAACACGTCTGCCGGAGAACAAGTCGATGGTCCTGATGTTGTCCCGTGGAGGGTAACTATGGAGGTGTGGTAACTATGTGACCTCATTAGTTAAAAGGTTAAGCGGAATAGTACTAGAGATTTTTCGTCTGTTTTTTATCTTGTAATGGATTTCCGCATAGTAACGCCTGAATCTATCAATTATATTAAAACTAAACATATACTTAATTATGCACAGATTTGTTGCAATACTAATGAAAAAGAAAATTAACTTAAAATCTAATTATACTAAAATACTAATTTTAAAATACTAATACTAGACTATAATTTATTTATTTATTATTTATAATACATACGAATAAATAAAGACCGTCATTTTAACATCCATCTGTCTGTACCACCCAGTCCCGAAATCATTTAAAAGGGGAAAGTTGGGATCTTTGTATTTGTGTATCACGCCTAAACGGCTGAACGGATATCTATGAAATTTGGCACAGGCATAGATTATAGTCAGAAATAGCACATAGGCTACTTTTTATCCCGGAAAAATCGGTTCCTGCGGGATAAATAATCGCGGGGCGCATAGTAATCACATACTTCAAAATAAATACACTAGCAGTCCGTCCCAGCTTCGCGCAGGTGCAAGGAAACCTCACCCGTGCGAAGCCAGTGACGGTCGCTAGTAATAAATATAGCATAAGTTACCCAGAGATAATGTAGTATTCTAATAGGGTTTTTTTTTTTTAATCGGACCAGTTGTTTTTGAGTTTATTCGTAACAAACAAACATACAAAAATAAAAAATACAATCTTCTTATTATTATATTATAATTATATTATTATATAGTATAGACTAGCCGATCTGTCCCAACTTCGCACGGGGCGCAATGAAAACTTAAGCGCCCGTGCTACACTGCAATGCGTTGAAACTAATAGGTAGTTAGCTGATTAGGCAATACAACAGGTTTTATGTTCGTGTGTGTGAAAGTGATTTAACTCTTTGGTTGGTATACCTACTGTACACTGGCCTCTATGGTCTTAACCTCGGTAATCGGAAAGTGAAAACTTCTTCGTGTTGATGGAAATCCGTCTTTGTTTTCTAGAAAACCTTATGTCATTTTCTCCTGCCGTTTTATTTATTTATTTTTACACTCGCGTTGTTTCGCGTTTTTCTAAATTTTCTTACCTTCCCTGCAGGCTTCCTGAGGGCGATTCTCGTGCTTAGATAAATAGTTATATGTGGTATATATCGTCAAAACTGTCAAAATTTATATACATTTTTGACAGTTCTAACGATATTATCACAGTGACCATTTATTGACGAGAATCGCTCTCTATGGCGATTCTCGTGCCATAGATAAATGTTTACATGTGATATATATCGTCAAAACTGTCAATGGACTTCTACGAATATTTAAATATCAGTCAAATTAACTAACTGACCCGGCGCGGTTTCACTCGCGTTATTTTTATCGCAATCTCTCCATAATTTCTCACCGTTTAAACCTTTTCTAGCTTTTCTCTAGACTCCTACGAATATTTCAAGACCAAAATAAGCTAAATCGGTCTAGCCGTTGTCAAGTTCAATTCAATTCAATTCAATTCGATTCGTTTATTTCTCATTAGGCACAATTACAATGCACTTAGAAATGACAAATCAGTAATTTTGTAAACGATAAATTTAAATTTAAAACTTAACAGCTACATGAATATTATCTAATTACCTATGCCCCTAATAAACATAAAAAAATTATTAAAATAAGAAATTAAACTAAACACAATAATCATAATAACTATGTAGATATCTATTTACATTAAGTATCATTGGTCACTCACTGCTTACAATATTATTCAGCGAAGTTTCAGCGAGGCTAACGCACAGCAATTTATTTTTATATTAAAATATTTTTTATTTGCTTTCCTTCATCTACTGTCTTGTGTGCAAACTGTGCCAAGTCGAATATTAAAGAAAGATATTTATTTGCTTGTGACACTAAATAAATATCTATCTTGAATGTATTCCATATTTTATGTGAAGTAATTTTATTTGTAATATTTGTTAAGAGTAGTGGAGTTCTTTGAACACATCCGGGGAAGTACTACCACCATAGCTATTTCTGTCGCAAAGCAGTAATGCTCGCATTGCTGTGTTCCGGTGTGAAGGGTATGGTTTCCGGTGAAATCAGGCACGCTTTCGATCTATGCCTTAAGGTGGCAACCTACGAGTGATACCTCTGTTATTTAGGGGTAATATTAAGGTTGTTATCTGGACATTTACCGGCGGCCTTAAAGACCATGTATTCCGTTGTCTTCAGATTATATTTGAGGCCATGCTCAATTGCGTACCTCTCACAAACTCTCAGTAGCTCTCTCATACCTCTTACCGTCGGGCTCAGCAAGCGTCCATAGGCTGCGGTAACCGCTTACCATCTCGTGGTGGCCACTTCAGTTGTATAAAAGAAAATTGCGTCACAAGAAAATAAACTTTTTAACTATGTGGGTGCATACTACGTGAGAGAAGTCGCGGATGGCAGCTAGTATGTGGTGGTAACACGTCGCGTCATCTCTCAAAGCGCGTTCAAAAGTCGTCCTGTGCAGGCTCTAAGTGCTTCGTAGTTTTTACTGCATATTACAAGTTTATACGTCCTCTCAACAATAAGACGAAGTGTGTAGGACGAGGTTGAGGTAGACGAATAGGATCAACATCATCTCGATATCAACTCGCCTAAACAACAGAGGGTCTATCAAGAGTTACTGACTTATTATTAGTCAAGACTTCGTTGAATTAAAGCTGAAATTGGAATGTGCTTCGCCGCTGCACTTTTGTCGCGCAGTCCGGAACAATAAAAACAGTATTTTGTTTGTTTTAAAACACTAGACCTTTGACTATATACTTGCACTAGACCATCAATCGTAAAAATTGATTTAGAGAACCGAAGAAAATAGATCCTAATATTAATTTTTATTACCTACTTATCAACGTAAAAATCATCTTGAAGATATTATGGTAATGGGGTAGTTGGTAAAGTTTCTAAGATCCAAATCAAAACATCAAAATAAATTTATTTTGGAATCTTGTTCTTGAATGCCATATTTCTCGATATATTTATGTGGTGAATGCGTTATAATAATCTAATAACAATTCATAAATAATTTAATTTTATGTTAATTTCTTTTTAAAAACTATAATTCGTAATAATCCCACCTTACCTCACCACTCTTACACTGAGTCGTTTCCGTTATGTCAACACCTAACTGAATAAGCCTTTAATTGTTTGAGTCGAGGCGACGTTGAGCTGTTGCTGCGGCGATTATTCTGCGTCAAGGCGTACTTATAGCTCTCAACAATAGATTTACTTATGCATCCTCTCAAGGGCACCGATGGCTACTAAACACCATGGTTTATGGTCCAGCCGTGCGTGGGAGAGACTGGTCTTAGAGTACTTATAAGTACAATAAGTGTAGGTTGAACTTAAACGTGTAAACGTGTAAGTGTCTTCGTTTTAGGTATGTACTTTTTGATTGCTAGTTAACGCAACTAATGGTTATAATTCATTATTTGGATTTATTACGACGACCGATGTGGCGCAGCGGGCGCAGGTCCGCCTGCGACGCGGAGGTTGCGGGTTCGATTCCCGCCTCGGATCAAATGCTTGTACGATCTACAAATATTTGTTCCGGGTGTTCTGGGTATTTTCTATATATAATAAAAAATATCTATCTATGTATTGTATTGTATTAAGTATATATCAGTCATCTAGTACCATAACACAGCTCTGTTTAAACAGTAGCTTATCTTGGGGCTAGATGATGCTGTGTGGATTGTCCAGCATTATTTATTTATTTATTAAGTGACTATTTTCCCACCGTTGAAACCTTCCCTGGACTTCTACAAACATTTTAAGACCAAAATTAGTCAAATATGTCCAACCGTTCTTGAGTTATAACGAGACTAACGCACAGCTTCATTTTATATACAAGATTACTTCCTTAGGTGGGATTTGACCTTACTCGAATAGGCTCTATTCTCCGAATAAATCCTAGTTATATGCGAGTAAACAGGAGGGCGATTCTCGTACCATAGATAAATGGTCACAATGTGATATAATTATATATATATTTTTTTTTTTTATACAACTGAAGTGGCAACCAAGCGTACGGCCCACAAGATGGTAAGCGGTTACCGCAGCCTATGGACGCTTGCAATACCAGAGGTATCACTCGCGGGTTGCCACCTTGAGGCTAAGATCGAAAGCCTCATGTGCCAGTAATTTCACCGGAAACCATACCCTTCACACCGGAACACAGCAATGCGAGCATTACTGCTTGGCGGCAGAAATAGGTATGGTGGTAGTCCTTCCCCGGACGAGCTCTATCACAGAGAACTCTACTACTCTTAGAATATCGTCTAAACTGTCACAAATGTATAGAAATTTTGACAGTTTTGAATATCACAGTAAACATTTATCTATGCTCGAGAATCGCCCTCCTGACAGTTTACTTGTATTTGAAATTTCTTATTCCGTGGAATAGTTGTTCCAGAAGTTGCTCGAATCCAACCATAATCAAATAGTAAAAGCTGCAGTTAGTTGACAAGGTATGTTTGTTTGTTCGTTAATCACAATGTAAAGACTCAGCAGGCGAGACGAGACTGACTGACGGACAAGCATTTTTTGGCCAATCACGTGTTGAATCGTTTTCCGAATAAATTGAAACTTCCAATTAGCATTTATCTCCTACTTTTAATTATAATCCATAAATTTTGAGATACATATATAGTATCATATTATATCATACACTAAAAAAACTCCTGCGCTAATTCGTAAAGTAAGTAAAGTTTATTTATTTCGTTGCTTCAAACATGAGGTTGAACAATAAATGCAAACTTAATAATACTAAGATTATAAATACAAGAGTACATACTTATGTAACAAAACAATGAACAAATTAAACATTATAATAAAGGTACCTGCCACAGACAGCCCACTCTGCAGAGGGTGTCTAGCCGAAGAAGAATCAGCTGCCCACGTAGTCCTGGAATGCGTGGGAGTAGCCACTCAACGCACACAAATCCTTGGAACACCAAGGTCACTCCTCGAAGCCTGCGAAGACCCCAGGAAACTTCTGTGCTTCTGGGAGGAGTTAGGCTGGCTTCGCGCATAGCCAGCTCCCCACGCACAACGGACCAAATGCACGCCCAAATGCGGAAAAGGGAGTCCACATAAATAAATAATAATAAAGGTACCTACAAATTTGCAAGTGCGCTAGCTCCCACCCTAGGCGAACCTGTGTTGAGGGTAGCTAGCCTCTTTCGAACATTGTGTCCGCTCAATGCAATACCTCGAAGTATGACGCACGTACGTCGTGTATAATGTAAACTAAAAAGCATTGCTCGCTTCGCTCTCTCAGTAAACTAAAAACAACCCTAGACTTTTATTCGAGAATCCAAGCAGGAGCCTTATTCGCTTTGCCCAAACGCGGGCTCGTTACGATATCTGCGTGGAATCGTCGACGAGCCACGTTTTAGGGCTTATCTGACTGTTTTTCAAAGTCAACCTATCGATAGCGAAACTATCGCTATTGAAACAACACATACGGAAAACCATTTTACAATTTCACACCATGTCGCGTATAGAACACGTTACTAAGTTACACGTTTATTGGTAAGGAATCTCTTAGGTCATGGCGAATAAAGGTCATAGCACATTTGCACGACTCTGCTCCAACACCGCTCTTACCCAACACCGCCCTTAACTAAAACGACAGGTAGCAGACTCCCAGCTGTCCTCGCATCGACCGCTCTCGCTTTTCGCAATGGACAGTTCGCGAGTTCCATTGAAGCAACTCGTATTTTCTCAACTAGCAGAAAGCGCGCGGACACCGCGTTGACCGTTCGTCTACGTGTGGTCAGCGAGGCGTCAACTACCGAGCAGTCTGATGGCGGGAAGCTTGCTGTCACCGAGCTGTCTGCTAATTTAAGTTGTCAATATAAACTATATCGCAAGGCCACGACTTAAAGCCCATATTTTAATGATATTTTATTAGTCGGGTGCAAGGAAGTCTAAGTTCCCTGGTCAGGTGATAGCAGAGTCGTGTAAATGTGCTATGACCATAGGCCCCCTGGTGGTATTATTACCAATAAAATACTGATAAGTGAACATATAACAGACAAGCTACATTCAATTGCTCAATTCTGTTCGTAGCACAGTATCTATTTCATTGAAAAAAATCCTCAAAAAACAGTAAAATAACAAATAAAATATTATGATCTTGTGTGGGCAGAAAGGTAGAGTTTTATGGTCAACGTGTATCACAAAATGTAAAAAAACAAATTATTTATGTCACAAAACAATAGTTTACAACATGGTCTAGTGTTGCACTATATACCTCCTCGTGACGTAGCTGGCTAAGTTGTTCCTAACAGATCAACGAAGTTAAGCACTGTTCCGCGTACTCACCATTTGGATGGGTGGCCGCCAGTGGCAATTTCAACTGAGCGCTCCAGTGCTTCGGAGGGCACGTTAAGCAGTCGGTCCCGGCTTTTTCAAAGTGGTTAGGCCATGACAGAGGCCTTCGGGCGGCCTAGAAACTGTCACCAGAGTTGGCCACTGACTCATACGAACTTACATACTTACTACCTCCTTTTCACAGCGCCATCTAGCCGCAAACTAAGCAAAGCTGAAGATAGTTTTTTTTTTATACTACTAAAGTGGTAACCAAGCGCACGGCCCACTGGACGATGAGCGGTTACCGTAGCCTATGTACGCATGCAACATCTTAGATATCACTTGCGTGTTACCACCCTGAGACGTTAGATAGCAAGTCTCATGTGCCTGTAATTTCACCGGAAACCATACCCTTCGAACCGGAACACAGCAAAGCGAGCATTGCTGCTTGGCGGCAGAAATAGGTATGGTGGTAGTCCTTACCTGGACGAGCTCTATCACAAAGAACTCTACTAATCTTTGTCTAGATTAGAATACAAACAGCCTGGCCCGAAAAAATGTTTGCAGATCATACATTGGCCCCGCAGTGGGTTCAAACTCGCAACTGTTACTGTTTTTTTTTACTACAAAAGTAAGCGGTTACCGTAGCCTATGTACGCATGAAACATCATAGATATCAATTGCGTGTTACCACATTGAGACGTTATGGAAACCATCCTCGAACCGGAACACAGCAATGCGAGCATTACTGCTTGGCGGCAGAAATAGGTATGGTGGTTGTCCTTCCCCGGACGAGCCTTATCAAAAAACTCTACTACTCTTAACTAGATATAAAGAACACGGGATTCGAACCCACGAACGATGTTCCGTTCCTGTTTTTTTTCATATCTTCCTAATCACCTGCTGACATTGATTCATGGCGAGATTGAGATGGGTACTGTCTTATTTTAATTAGATGCTTCGTTAACATTCCATCATTAATCAATATATTGATTTTAAATCATATGCGTGCATGGTTTTATGTGATTACTTGGTACATTTTAAATACCTAGTAAAGAGTAGTAGAGTTCTATGTGATAGAGCTCGTCCGGGGAAGAAATACCACCATACATAATAGGCATACTCTTGGTTACTGTCATCATGACAGCAATCACTAAGTAAGTTCGTATGAGTCAGTGGCCAACTCTGGTGACAGAGTTTTTAGGCCGCCCGAAAGCCTCTGCCATGGCCTAAATCACCAAGAATCACTAACCTTATGAAAAAGGATTCAAGTAATATAAAAACTATATTATTAGTCCTTTTAAATCAAGACAGACATTTCCTAAATAGGATTACCAATATTTTAATTTTGTCTGCATCACTAAAGAAAACAAACATAAGGCTATAAAGTCCTTAGAAAGAGACAACACTATCCTTGTGTGAAAGAGAAGCAAGAACCACTTCAAAGGGTTATTAGCGGCGTTTGAAGGGCCGACAAGATGCTATCTTAAAGCTGGATCACATTATTAATCACATATCAGCACGACGTAAAAGTTACGGAGTTTATACGCCTCTGTCATCGTCATTTAGAAAGCCGGGACCGACTGCTTAACGTGCCCTCCGAAGCACGGAAGTACTCAGTTGAAATTGCCACTAGCAGTCACTCATCCAAATGGTGACTACGCGGAACAGTGCTTAACTTTATTTTTCTGTTATGAACAACTTAGCCAGCTTCGTCACGAGCGCTTCATAGTTACTAATGATGTTATGGTGATTCCATATTTTCCTTCACCGTTTACTCCCGTTTACACCGTTTGTCGATTGACTCATTGACATTGAATATTGACATTGACATTAAACATTGACATTTTACGCACTTTTTCTTATAGAAAAATTGTGGACGCTTGGGTGTAAGCCAGAATCCCAGCAGTGGGAACATTAGAAGGCTGTCATGGTGATGATGAAGCAGAAATAAACATGCGCCTCGTGGAACACCGGAACCGATGCTCGTCGTGCTTATGCGTGTTTCTAGATGTGGTCTTACTATTCAGAGGAAGCGTGCGGGATTTTTTTATACATTTTTTAAGATGATTGTACTGAATGGACCTTATGCCTTACTAGTGAGTGGCACGCCCTGCGACTTTGTCTACGTTCTTACACACACATCTTCTCGTTGCGTTCTTTATGAGTTGAATTTCGGAAATCCCGGACCGGACCCAATGCGGATTGGTGGATGGCACATGTCGTTCAAACTCTTAGTTTTGGACATGCCTTTCCTCACTGGATGGCACGTCGGTGTCTTTAAAATTTTTAGTTCTTGGACATGCCGGTTTCCTCGCGATGTTTTCCTTCACCGTATGAGAGCACTGGCAACCTCCTTTTTTTCTAATAGAAACATCTATAGCGCACGACCACGACTGGGTTCGACCCCATGACCTTAGGATCGGTAGCCGGGATCACTACTACTTGACCACCAGTGCTCCAAACAATAAGGTGTCGAAATCCAACTGGTACATTTTACCGAAAATCATTGAAATAAACAAAAACCACGTGGTAACAAATATTGTAATTAGTACATTTGAATGCGTAAGTAGGTAACCATTTTGAAATGTGGGGTCAGTTTATAGGGTGACCATTTCCTGTAGAGCGATATTCGTGTTATTTTCGTTTTGGCAATGGGCAAGCTATGACTCGTAGAACTTGAAACATAGTCTTCGACCGCTGTCGCTGTGGCGCAGGTCCGCCTGTGACGCGGATTCCCGCCGCGGGTCAAATGTTTTTACGATCTACAAATATTTGTTCCGGGTGTTCTGGGTATTTTCTATGCATAATAAAAAATATCTAGGTATCTATGTATTGTATTGTATTGTTTAACAGTCATCTAGTATACAGCTCTGCTTACCTTGGGGCTAAATGATGCTGTGTAGATTGTTCATATTCATCATTGCACCGTGTAGGATCTGTATTGCGCAATATTCTTTAGTCTGGGCGTCGCCTTGACGAGGATCGGACCATGCTCGTGGATATATTTTTGCCTTTTCATGTACCACACTTTCAACCAGCGACATATTCTCTTTTTATTTTTAACCACAAGTAGCAACACTATAGCTGCAGCCAAATCTTGGTCTGACATCTTGTTCGCGGAACAGTTCTGTTTGCTCCTGCTCACGCGAATATATTATAATTTATGAGTCGTCAATGATTGTAGTAAATGATTCAATATATTGCGCAATAAAATTATTGTGCAAATGTAGGTGTAGGGCCCGCCTTACTAATAGGACTACTCTTGAATGAAATGGTATAAAAATTAAGCATATTTTAAAATCTGTTTTGCACTTTTTAACATAGCTAGTAGGGATTCAAAACACTTTTAAATCTAAATATTTTATTATTATTATATATATATTTTTTATACTACTGAAGTGGCAACCAAGCGTACGGCCCACAAGATGGTAAGCGGTTACCGCAGCCTATGGACGCTTGCAATACCAGAGGTCTCACTCGCGGGTGGCCACCTTGAGGCTAAGATCGAAAGCCTCATGTGCCAGTAATTTCACCGGAAACCATACCCTTCGAACCGGAACACAGCAATGCGTTACTGCTTTGCGGCAGAAATAGGTATGGTGGTAGTCCTTTCCCGTACGAGCTCTATCACAGAGAACTCTACTACTCCTAAAAGTTTCTTTTTAAGTAATATTTATATCTATATATATCTTTTAAAGTAATATCTATCACAGATTTTTAACTAAATGCATCAGACAAATTTTATGTAATATTAATTTCACTGTATTTATATATTTTAAATATAAATTATAATTTTGTTAATGGCACGTTAACATGCGCTCTTCGTGGTCGAACTTTTAGCGCAAAGATAGGATATATTAGCCATATGCGGGCTAAACACCCAAGCCCATAAATATAGTCAAAAAAAGCCAAGTCCCTGTAGCCGAAACCGGTTAGGATGATTATATTATAAGTTTTAACTATTTTTAAGTAAATCCTCAATAAGTTTGTACTTGTTTTGCACAAATTTTAAGAGTGGGCCCTCAATCCTGACGCACTTTTATGAACTTTGAATGAATATGAACTTATATATTTTTATGTTTATGTTACATTTATACATATAATTGTATTTAAATAAGTTAGAATTGTTGTTATATGGCGGAAATGCATTCACACTACATTACCCATGTGTCCCCTTGTAATTTCTCTTTCACAACTGTCACAGCGAAGCAAATAGACATATGAATGATTTTGAAAACTGTTCATAAAGTGCGTCAGGATTGAGGGCCCACTGTTGTGCAAAACAAGTACAAACTTATTGAGGATTTACTTAAAAATAGTTAAAACTTAAAGCAAAAATCTATAAGAAGTTATGACTAAAAGTTTTTTGTGATGTATGCATGGAATTTATAAGTACTACGTACGTTGTATACTTAAAAAAATATTAAAAAAAAAATACTTATATTATTGCATGTATGCCTTTTATGAAAGAAACTTGCCATAAACTCATTAACAAAAATTCACATTTCAGCGGTTTGCTAAGTATTGTTTTGTCACTTATATCAATGAACAAAGACGATAGCAATAGAAATACACGTTAGCTAACAGAAGTTTAAGGTACGTTTATGAATATATCCCGAAGCGGGTATCGAATCCGCAGCCTCTCGCTATTCTATTTATAAAATACGAGCTGACCCGCGCGGCTTTACTCGCGTTTTTACAGTTTTTATGCCATCCCACAGGCACAGTTTATTTTTCCGGGATAAAAGTAGCTTTTGTGTTATTCCAGGACTTAAGCTATCTAGTTTTAGTTTATTAATTTGATTATATTCGTGTACCCGTAGTCATAAGTTAGCCTTTTTTTACGCCTGAAGTACAGGTTTTCCTAGTTCAGGCATAGTATGATTTTTACTCTTAGTTAGTTATTAATCCCTTTATATTGTAAACCTTAGTACTAAGACTATGAATAAAGTTTATTTAATTATATGTTTATTTATTTATATATCTCAAATTTCATGATCATTGGTTAAGTCGTCACGGAAATATGTGGTAACAAACACACACACGAGAGTTACACCTGCAACTCAGACTCTTAAGCGACTGACGTATTGCAAAAAAAAGCACACAACACACATGCACCTCCCTTTCCATACTTACATACACTTACATAGGTACTCATCACTTTCTCAAACACTCCTTTACGCTGTGGACTTCCCTCTGTGATAACCAGACCTTTAAGAGACTGGTCCAGTCCACATGCACACCCGCAAACAGTCTTTCGCATTTATAATATTACTAGCAGTCCAGCTTCGGACGGGTGCAATTAAACTGCACTTTAAAAATGCGCTTTAAAAATGCGCGCTACACAAGTGCACATATTATTTTATAACCAATGCTATAATAGGTAGTAACTATGTTTAGCTGTAAGTATATTAAGATTTACAAAGTTTAACCTAACATAAATAATAATTTTATTAAAAAACTTATATAGGCGCTGCAGCCTGCAAAGTTATAATTTATATTAACTGTTGTGTTATATTAAACTGTGTTTAGATTATATTAATTGTATTTTTTATGACAAATAAAGAACTTTTAAAAACAAACAAAAACAAATTAAACTGCACCCGCGCGAAGCCGGGGTGGGTCGCTAGTAATAAATATAGCCTATGTTACTCAGGGATAATGTAGTATTCTGATGGTAAAAGAATCTTTGAAATCGGCCAGTAGTTTTTGAGTTTATTCGTAACAAACAGAAATACAAAAATACAAATCTTCTCTTTTTATAATATTATTATAAGTATAGATTAGGACACGCACTGTGAGTTAAATTGGGATATGCAATAGTAATACCTTCTTTAATCTACCTACTTTATGTTTGTTAGGTACTCAATACCCGCATTGTAATTTACAATAGTGTCATCGAAAGAGTTAAATTTACTACTTTGCATAAAGATACGGGTCAGAATTTACATTATTTTACTAATTGATTCACAGAAATTGAACCAGGTGGTCGGCCTTTTATGATTAAGGTTTCGACCAAAATTGGAATAACTATTCTGAGGATTAAGAAATCTATACTAATATTACAAAGACAGAAGATCGTCAGTTTACTAGAGAATAACTACAATTTATTCGGAGAATAGTGCCTATTCGAAGGGCACTGTAGCAAGTGAAATTACTGGGCGAAAGAGACCTAGTAGCTAGTGTACGTCTTGAGATAATAAGAGCAGTGCAGTCCCACGCTGAACTTAAAACTTCTTAACATCAACAAACTACTTGACCATCTCGCCATATTATTATGATAATAAAAAAATGTAGCGGAATCTTCACATTACACTAACACATTTTCGGCAGTCGTCTTTTTACACCCTGTATAGATAAGTACATTTTGGGACTTGTACAAATGCAATGCAGTAATGTGACCACAATTTGCTATTAAATCCGGACAAATGCATTCCGCAGGTCATACAGTTTACTATTCTGTGGTCGAGGGGTCACACAATTATATAATCTGTGTAGGTAATAGAGCGGTCAAACTGCCTTTTTCCGTTGTTGATTATAAAATAACATTTTTCGTATAAAATTTTGATTTAAGTAATAGTTAAACAGTTTTTTTTGTTTACATTTATAACTACTTAGAAAAACAAATCCAATAAGTAACATGAGTATACTTATTAGAAAAATATTATAATAATACTAATTTTTTTAATTTTAGCTAGGCTCTAGTTAGCTTTTCGTGTCAAAGTAAAAAAGCTAAAATGCTATCTCTAGGCCATTTTAAAACAGATTAAACTATTTTAACCTGTTTTATAGTAAAAATGGTGATATCTCTAGATATTAAAATATTTTAGTTAAAATCTGTTCTACAACTTATTTACGCATATTCATCATTCATTATCAACCTGACAAACTTAAGGGATAGGTTCCACACATATTTTTTTTCTAAATATTTTTTATATAATTTACGTAATTCTGCTTAATAATTAGTTATCCTTGTTAGAAATCAAAAAGGCAGCGCTCGGCACGTGTCAGTGACCCGCGCGTCAATGAACCGCTGGTCATAACCCGCGCGTCCTTGACCTGCGCGTGTCAATGACCCGCTACTGGGCGCGCACACTCGAATATTTCATTATTACGCCGCTTAACTCGATTCCCAACAAAGATAAATAATAATTGAGCAGAAAAACGTAATCAATTTTTTTGTTTACATGGGGTTTTTAAGACAAATAATACATAAAAAAAAATATATAAGGTACATATATTTTTTTTTTATGTGTGGAACCTATCCCTTAAGTTTGTCAGGTTGATAATGAATGACCCTGTATACCGTTTAGTGGAAGTTATATAGGCTAATTCCACAGATTCTCATTTGATATTGCAAGCTACTTGTGTTAATGGCAGACCCCATCCGCAATCATTTTACCATTAACCTACTGTTATGTTGTGCGGACGTTTCTTTATAAACATCTATATTTTATCTACTTTGTTTATTTTACTAGCCTAGGCATTTTGTTTTAGGCTAGCGTGTTTTTAAGGCATTATTCATATAACTCTACAAAGTAAATAAAGGAAGTTTGTATGAGTCAGTTTGTATGAGCGCTCGTGACGTAGCTGGCTAAGTTGTTCTTAACAGATCAACGAAGTTAAGCACTGTTCCGCGGGGTCATCATTTGGATGGGTGACCGCCAGTGGCAATTTCTACTGAGCGCTCCCGTGCTTCGGAGGGCACGTTAAGCAGTCGGTCCCGGCTTTTTCAAAGTTGTTAGGCCATGACAGAGGCCTTCGGGCGGCTTGAAACTTTGTCACCAGAGTTGGCCACTGACTCATACGAACGAACAACGAACGAACGAGTGGCCAATTCTGGTCATGAAGTTCATAGACCGTCCAAGATCTCTATCATGACATAGGTAACAACTTTGAAAACCGGGATTTATTAGAAAAACACGTGGACACGAACTATATTTTTTTACAAGCAAATATATTATACTAGCAACTTGCTCCGACTTTGCACGGAGGGTCAAACTATATGTCTTGTACCTTCCTGTTGAATCACTATTATTACTAATTAAAACCGCATTAAAATCTGTTGTGTAGTTTAAAAGATCTAAAGCGTATACACAGAGGGGCAGACGGCGAGAAGCGATTTGTTTGAAATATATTTGAGTAAAGATTACTCAAATTTATTTATACCATGTAAAACTTACTCATTTGGTCCAAATCCTTAGAAAATAAGCTTTTGAGTATCCTAATTTTTCTCAGTTTTGAACATTCTGTCATTAATTGCGAATAGTTTTGCGTCTGGTTATAAGGAAGCTTGCGTTTAAAAGCAATATATCGTGACAGATTCCAAAGTTCTGTGAATGCTCTGAACTTTGTTGTCACCAACATAAGTTGAACTAAGATATTTTCCACGATTGTCGTTGGTCAGTCAGTCAGTCAGAATTATGTATAGTTCGCACAGCGGATCTAGGCTTCCGTGAAGTTAGCCGTTTGTGATGCGCAAAGACAATTTAGTTTGAAAAAGCTCCATTGCGCATCGAAACGGCTAAATTCACGACGGCCGAGATCCGCCGTGAGAACTATAGTGACAGTTAAGTTTTTTAAGTTTATATTTCTACAGGCGTCGGTAGCTGTATAACCATAGCTTTATATGCGAATATATTTTTAGTAGGCTAATGAACTCCTGACCTGAATTCTTTCGGAGGAAATCTGGATCTATTAGATATATTAACAGGCAGAGAGTTCTGACGTTTGTTTGTTTAGTCTCACGCTAAAGTTTCGTGCTCTAGTGAAGTATTAGTGTATTGTAAAAATATATTTTTATTGATAAATAAATAATAATTTTTACATATTTACTCAGCGTCATTTGCTCTAAACCAAGTGAAGCTTGTACTATGAAAACCAAAAGTGTAATTCTGTAAACAAAGATTGCAATTGCAGCAGGCGAAAGAAAGAAAGGGTTTAATTGACAACACAGAAATACAGAACTGACTTATAACAAGGCTAAAACAACAAAGATAAATTAAAAACATACAAAACCACTGCTTTTCATTTGTTTTTGGGTGTTGTCGAACTAGGTCGACCTAGGTGCAGTGGGAGCGTGCTTGGTTGAGAAACGAGAGGTTGCGGGTTCAATCCCCATTACGGAACAAATGTTTGAATAGAATAGAATAGAATAGAAAAATATTTATTTAACGCCACACAATTAACATAAAAATAAAAATAACAATAAGAATTAAAACTTAACTATTGTGACGAAAAAAAGGCAGCCACTCAGCATGTGCTGCAGACATAATGTGTCTGTAGCGCTGGTTTTCAGTGTAGCCTACGAGTAGTAGTAGCAGCAATTAGCTGCGACACGAGTCTCTCACTATCTAACAATTTACTCATGATCTGCAAGTTTTCAGGGTCTGTATTTACTTAAAAATTATACATTATTTACATTATTTTATTATTGTATATCGTGTTAGTTATCTGGTTCCGATAGACCAAGCTTAGCTTAGTTTTTATGGAGATATTAATCTAGATCTAGATTGTGTTTATCGTATCAGTAAGCTGGTTCCCATTGTACTAATTTTGATTAGTTTGTTTGGGGCTAGATGGTGTTGTGTTAAAATGTCCGTTTCTATTTATTATTTGCTAGCAGTCCGTCTCAGCTTCACGCGGGTGCAATGAAAACGATCCCGTGAGAAGGCAGGGCGGGTCGCTAGTAATAAATATATCTTATATTACTCAGGAATAATGTAGCATTCTAATGGTGATATAATTTTTGAAATCGGACCAGTATTTTTTGAGTTTATTCGTAACAAACAAAAATACAATCTCAAAAATCTTTCCTCTTTATAATTATAGTATTACTTATAGATAGTATAGATTTAAGCTCCAACTACTTGGCATCCATAACAATAGCAAGGGTCATGCCAAAAAAGCGATAGGAACCCAGCCGGTGTTGTTGCCAGTTCTTTTACGGCATGGGCGTGTTGGAACTGGTGTAAATTTTCCTAGCTTGTAAGACGTTTCAATGTGATCCTTGTGATTCTACTGAAATAAATAATTTTTGATTTTGATTTTTAAGGAGTGGAATTTTGTTTTTATTTTTTTTGTGTCTTCTTATATGTCACAACACTTTAGTATTGCCATATTAGATAATTAGATAATTCTTTCTCAAGACCCTTTGTCATTAAAACAATCAGCTTGCTCAATCATTAGTAATTGATAAATGCCAGTAATTCCCTATTCCCCCTATGGGTACAGTTTGGAGATGTGACCCCATAACAGGGTCAGATGTTCAGTGGGGCAGAACGCCATGTGTGATGATGACTATCACCGAAATGGTGGACCTTTTATGGGCATGCGTGAATAGTTTTGGAGACAATGTTTTAATGTAAAGCTAGGAACCCAGTCGAGTTTGTTGCCAGTTTCTTCTAGGCTAAGACGCGTGGAACTGGCGTAAATTCACCTAGCTTTTATGACGTTTCAAAATGATCCTTTCAATATGATTGAATATATATATTTTTATACCTATTTCTATACCTATTTCTGCCGCCAAGTAGTAATGCTCGCATTGCTGTGTTCCGGTTCGAAGGGTATGGTTTCCGGTGAAATTACAGGCACATGAGACTTACCATCTAAGGTCTTAGAGTAGTAACACGCAAGTGATATCTATGATGTTGCATGCGTACATAGGCTACGGTAACCGCTGACCATCAAGTGGGCCGTACGCTTGGTTACCACTTTAGTAGTATAAAAAAAAAAAAACTTTTTTCCCCAGCGGTTATCAGTTCTGCGGGCTATTATGGCTTGCCCATTGCCATTACAACTTGATAATAGATTCTGAGAGCTATAAGAGGTATAGAACCTAGAAAAACCTAGTTTCATTTCATCCATTATTTAGAAAGTATAATTTAATTTAATTTTCGTTTTCATTCTCATTCGTTTTATTGATAATTTTTTTTTTTGTTTCAGGTAAGAATATCCTCAAGAACCGATCAAATCATGGTCACACGAGTTATTAACACCATCCGTCACGGTCTGCGATCCCTTTAGGTGTGGTCACAATTGTCGTTAATAATTCTTTGGAAGAAAGCTGTAGGTATGTATATTATTGCACTAGCTGTTGCCCTCGACTTCGTTCGTGTGGAACTCGGGTACCGTATTTTAATAAATATAGCCCAATGAAGCCTAATAATATAGATAAAAAGTAGTATAATTATGTCCAATTATGAAGTCTCAATCTTCAGCCATTTTTTTTTTATGCCAGCAAGTTACAAGACAATCAAGACGCCCGCCTGATGTTAAGCACCACGCCTGACTATAACAGATGCAGTGCCCAAAACTTAAAGTGTTTAAGTGTTTGCGTGGCACTGCGCTTATCACCCCGAGACATTTCAGTTATTGCAAGCAGATACCTCTGGTATTGCGAGCGTCCATAGGCTGCGGTAACCGCTTAACATCTTGTGGGCCGTACGCTTGGTTGCCGCTCTAGTTGTATAAAATATATATATATATTAGTATACTTACTACCTAAACATAACATAATTAACAGATGGCAAAGTTTCAACCCGTTTTAATACCCATTAGCCATTACGTTTGTGAAAAGTTAGTGTTATTTTATTTGGTGCTTACTTTAACAAGTCGTAAATATTTCAGTATTCTGCCACAGAATATATAATTAGTATCCAAAAATAGAGCTCTTTTAGCGATTAGCTCAGCCTAGGAATAAGTGTAGGTAAGTATTTATTTATTTAGAGCTATCAACAATAGGCATGATGACAGTAACCAATAATAATTTAAATCACGTCTCCACTTTATGAAAAAGGATTCAAGGAATTCAAAAACCATATTTGTTTTTACATTAGATGCGAGATTGATAATATTTTTAATAAAATAAAACTACAAAATACAGCAATCCGCCATGAAAGGTTGAACACCGATCAGGAGCATCTAGGTTCTCTGATTGGTGGTATCAAAAATATTGCAGAATATTGAACCTTATTGCTAAAATTTTATATTGAAAACTGACTCAATGACGTCACCGCTGTCACTCCGCGACTCAGCGCGTTTTAGCGTTATTTTTAAAATTCAAATTTCAATCGCATTTTTTTACTACTAAACCATTAATTTCTGGAATAATAGGTTATTTTTTGCATAAAGTCGATACTTCTGAATACAATAGGACAGTGTTTCAAAATCAGTCATCATGCCTAATGTGTTGGTAGCTCCAAATAAATAAATACCCAAGGACTCGGGTAACAGTCGTGACCGAAGTTGAAGCCAGAAAAATAACGTAGAGTTCGATTCTTACCCGCTCTTCCGATACCATAGACGGTAGAGTCGTAGAGCAGATGACCAAATTGATTGAATAAATAAATAAATATAAGTAATTAATTTAGGTAGGCATGCATCAAAGATTTAATGTTAACTTTATAAATAATTGCGAAGCGCTCAGTTTAAATTGCCACTGGTGGTCACCCATCTAAATGGTGACTACGCGGACAGTGCTGTTATGAACAACTTAGCCAGCTACGTCACGAGTCACGAGCGCTCTTCAGCAAGTCTGTCTTGGTGGCCACCGCAGTGCCAGATATTCTGCCTTCTGACATACACAATGCGAGCATTACTGCTTGGCGGCAGAATTAGGTATGATGGTAGTACTTCAGACGAGCTCTATCACAAAGAGCTCTACCACAAGGAGCTCTATATTCAGGTCCCGAAAAAGTAATTAACTGATCATCTGTAAAGTTAAAGCGTTAGTTAACGGAAAGCGCAGAAAGGCGACCTAATTACTGAAAGTTTATCGTTTGTTGCTTGTTTCCATAAACACGGCGTACGTCATTTTGATATGACACGTTTTTTATATCGAATTGAAAAAAACAATTGAATTGAAAAAACCGACGGCGACGTGATGCTATCATAACGCAGCTTCGATAATTATCGAATGATATGATAAAGTTGCGTGAGTAAAGTCTTATTATGACTTTATTAACGTTTCATGACTTTAGTCTACGCCACTCAGCTACGCTCCGCTCTCCTTTGGTGAACGATCTCTTTAATCATGCTTTTTCTTTAAAAAACTAGCAAGGAAAAAAAAATGTCTCAAGATTCCTTTTCGTTGGTCGTTTTTTCTTTTTCCTAATAAATTATAGAGTTATTAATAAACCAGCTAGGATATTAATTTACTCAGTTGCGATCCGATTTCAATCAGCAACCATGTTTTGAAACCTAGTGAAAGTACATTGCAACCGAATGATTTAACCCCTCGCTTCTTAGCTCGGCGTATTATGATAGCTGTGGCTCGGCCGGTTGCGTTTCAATCAGTATCGGTTCATCAGTCAAAAAAACCGTGTGTCAGTGGAAACAGCGTTTGAAACACAAATACAAACAGAAAAAATAGTGGGTTACTGTCAAAATCCCCTCTGAAGATCCCATTTGAAGGGGATTTTAGGAATTTTAGTGTCAAAATCCTTTTTGAAGCGTCAAGATCAGTCTAAAGGGTTGTCTAGTAAGTAAGTACTTATAATGAAATAGTTGCGTCAAAAAAACCGTGTGTCAGTGGAAACAGCGTTTGAAACACAAACGTGCATTTGCGCAACGTATCGCGTTACAAATGTGAATGACGCGGCCGCTGCAAACGTTTTTGGATTAAACTGACTATCATTCATTTTATTAGCTCATGGTATTGGAATGTTTAATTATATATTAACTAACTTCTTGCTGCGGCTTTGCTTGCGTGGTATAAATAAGAAACAACAGCACACCCAACAGTCATATAATATAGTCCCACTCTAGGACTCTTTAGACTTAGAGTTTAATTTTGTTTGTTTATTTAATTTTCCATAAACTAATTTCATTTTTTTTTTCCACAGTTTTGCAGTATCCCACTCCCACAGTAATTTTTGTTCCGGGGTAAACAGTAGCCTATACTATTCCAGGATGTAATCTACCAATTTGTACCAGACTTCAATTGGAATCGGTTTTTAGGCGTGATACAATCATAAACATTATAATATCCCAAAAAATACGCGGGGGCTCGTCGACTACAGTCAGCGTTTCGAGCCGAAGACATCCTAATGATAATAACAAATAATAAAATAAATAAATAATGCTAGACAATCCACACAGCATCATCTAGCCCCAAGGTAAGTTGCTGTTAAACAGAGCTGTATGGGTACTAGATGACTGATGTAAACAATACAATACATAAATCGATATTTTATATTATTTATAGAAAATACCTAGAATACCCGGAACAAATATTTGTAGATCGTATAAACATTTGACCTGAGGCGGGAATCGAACCCGCAACCTCTGCGTTGCAGGCGGACCTGCGCCCGCTGCGCTACATCGGTCGTCAAATGATATTTCGTCCAAGCGAGATATGTCTTGATAGCTCTATTGGTAGAGGACCCGCGTATCAAGCTGTGGTTGCGGTTAGTATTCCCTTAGTGTGATGGTTAACACTATAAAAACAAAAATAACCAAGTGATACAATCATGTATTGTATAGTACATACAAATATCCAAATTTTTGGCTTTTTAATAACAAGATAATACCTGTTTGTGTCACACCAATAGCCAAATTTTCAAGGCAGTATACATCTTCCCGTAAAATATCGATAAATTTAAAACTACGTCATTATTGGATCTTTGGCTTTGATCTTCAAGGTTACCTAATCGTAAACATTTCGTCTCACAGCTCGGTAAACAAAACACTTATAAAACAAAATGTTTAAAAAAGAATTACGTAAGGGTATCGATATCGATGACATCGCTGTTTAGTGGCGCTACACTTAGTGACGATGTCAATGTCACTGTCAAAAAGAAATGGTGATTTCTACGCAATATTTTTTTATTGAGTGACTGAAACTTTTAACAATTATTTCGAACCATAACATCACACTAATAAAAATATCAGGAATTCTGGTTATTATACTGAGGACGTCTGCTATTCAATCACGTCGTAACAGCTGATCCAATTTCGATGAAATTTGGCATATAGACAGATAATAACCTGAAATAATTAGGATAGATTTTTTTAAATACCACGCGAGCGAAACAGTAGGAAGCAGTTAGTGAACTAATTATCTTGCCAATGCAGTACCTATAATTGTAGTGTACCTATGACCAGATGGTATTTAAAGTCAAACTGCACAAATTCTATTTACAACATACATTTAGCTACATAAAACTAAACGAGAGTACTGGCATTTTGCCACAGACAAAATATCTCTTACATCATGGTACTGAGAAAAGCAGTTACAAAACGCACGCTACCGTAAAATGGCAATAAATATTGGCGTTTCGTTATTCCTACTGACCCAGTGGAAATAATCGTAGAAAAAATAGTGGGTTACTGTCAAAATCCCCTCTGAAGATCCCATTTGAAGGGGATTTTGGGAATTTTAGTGTCAAAATCCTCCTTGAAGCGTCAAGATCAGTCTAAAGGGTTGTCTAGTAAGTAAGTAGGTACTTCTAATGAAATAGTTACGTTAATAAAAAATAACTATAAGCCATACCATATATTTGCCACTGACTTTTTTTTATTCCAGCAATTGGCAAGACGGTCAATTTGTTTAGGTTAAAACTGTGTTTAGTTAATAAATTTATAACTAGGTGGCGCGACTAAATTGGTACCATTTCTAGATCGCGCTATGGTTGCGTTTTGACTTTCGCCGTATGTAATTTGGAAAGAATTAATAAATTAGCTCAATTAGTTCAACGAGTGTTTAGTTTTACTGAACGCTCCCCCCTCTCCTCAGGACTACCTACCTATATGATAGTACGATTATATACACAATTCGTTATCCTACACTTACACCATATGTGTTAAATAAACATTATAATTTATAACCATTTACAACTGTAAAACGTAACTACGTTTTACCATACAAAGAAACCAGTTCGCAATAACAGCGAGTGAAATAATGTGAATAGTTTTAAAATCAACAGTTTAAGTAACAATGGAACGTTTTGTAGGCAAATTACGCGGTAAAATAATATAAAAATGTGTTAAATGCAACGACAGACTGACACGCACTGTATGTGTAATATAGTGAGGGTAGAGTAGTATTGCGTTGCTAAAAAATATTTAAAAAAAAATACTAGAGGTTGCGGGTAAAATTTTTTTATAGTGAATTTCTGCTTGATCTGCAAATATTTGTTCAGGTATGTTTTCAGGTTTAATACAATAAAAAAACGAAAAATACTTAATATAATTGTGTATTTTATTTATATTTTTTTCTATCAGTTGGCTATTTTTCATTTTAGTCCGCTCCGTGCATAGGTTGCCTGGCAGAGATCGCTTTCAGCGATAAGGCCGCCAATTGTATTACCTCTTAATTTAAGTTTTTTGCTTTGTATTATTTCTGTGTGGTGATCAATAAAGCGTTATCTATCTATCTATTTTTGTTTCTATAAGGTCATTCATTATCAACCTGACAAACTTAAGGGGTAGGTTCCACACATAAAAAAAATTTCTTGTACTTTTTTTTTTAAACGTTTTTTTTTAATATTAAAAAAAAATTAATTACTTAATTCTGCTTAATAATTAGTAGCTGTTATAAATCGAAAAGGCAGCGCTCTGCACGTGTCAGTGACCCGCGGGTCAATGAACCGCGGGTCAATAACCCGCGCGTCCTTGACCTACGCGTGTCCTTGACCCGCTACGGGGCGCGCACACTCGAATATTTCATTATTAAGTCGCTTAACTCGATTCCCAACAATGATAAATAATAATTGAGCGGAAAAACGTAATCGATTTTTTTTTGTTTACTTGGGATTTTTAAGACAAAATATACTAAAAAAAAAAAAATTATAGCTACATATATTTTTTTTTTATGTGTGGAACCTATCCCTTAAGTTTGTCAGGTTGATAATGAATGATCCTGTATAGTGTTAACCATCACACTAACCTTTATTATCTGGTTTCCATAACACAAGCTTTGATTAGTTTATGGCTAGATGGTGCTGTGTTAAAGATGATGTATGTTTCCAGTGTTATTGAGTAGGGGCCTGCAATTTCCAGTTCGGGGTTACAGCCAAAGTGGTAAAAAAAAGTGTAAAAAAAAATACCTGCCTCTGTTTATCCCTACTCTATATGTCAGCGGCCATACAAACATGTTGGAATGCGCGTATTCAATCATCCTTCACACTTGTGTCGACACTCATGTTTACCAGCCGAGATGTCTGGCTTGGCCTTAGCAAATACTAGTCAAAAATGTCCTTGCTTATTTAAGTCATATTCGTACCGTTTGGTCGATGTAGATCGACTTATAACTAACGATGCTAAATTAAGTTCCGATCTGACCCACATACAGTTGATAAATATTAAATAATTCTATAAAGGTACATTCCTAGTTGCTCCATTAAATACTTATAATGTGATTCCAGAGAGCAATGTGTAGCTAGCTGTAGAAATATAGATTTCTTTGTTGACAAGGCAATTCTTGCATGCAAGATTTGCCTTGTCAATTTAATTTCAGAACATTTTTGTTTTTGTTGTGTAAATGGGCCATAAATTTAATGGGCCTTTATATTGGATAAACTGCCACCGAATTTACACAACAAAACTTAAATTAATAAAAGAAAAATCAAACATTTATACTCAAAAACAATTAAAAAAAATTGTCAAATTAAAATTATGTCTAAAATGAGATAACCATGATGGTGAGGATAGGTTGCTGTCATTACTCTCTTGACATCTGGTCTATGTCAGTGTCACACACAACCATGTCCTAGGTCTTATAAGGGCACTTGATTTCTGCTAATCCCTAATAAGGCGGCTAGTGATGTGTCACTATCGATGATTTGAAATGAATGGCGACCTATTTACCTAGTTGAGTGACGTAATGATTTATGATTACGTGGAACTGTTGTTTTTGCGGGGATCAAGCTTTTTATGGTAATAAAACTTTATGTTACATAATTCTTAAATAAGGTTAAACAACGTTCAACAGCTTCTACATTTAAATAGGAGACGTTCAAGTTTTTTATAGCAGCATTTATCATATGGTCATGTCGTTTGCTTGATGTTAAGCACCAAGCCTGGCTATAATAGGTGCAGTGGTACCAAGGCAGCTATTATTTTATTTATTATGAATCACCAACGACAGATACAAGACATACGTATTGTGAAATTTATTAGAAGATTAATAAGAAATGGTAAAAGTTTTTTTTCCATTATCTTAAAAAAATGATTTATATTTTATACTCATTTCCATGACAGACCATATTGGAAAACAAATTCTTGGATAGGTACCTTATAGTACCGTATAGCTCATCGATACAGTCTTATCGATATCTAAATGAAATTCCATCGACACTTTCCCATCCCTATAAAATGCACATCCCGGTACAAATCAAAACGGAATGCCGTCTGTTTATTGCTTTTCCTGTTACAAGTGAATTCGGAGTATTTTTAATTATTAATTGGTCAATGAAAGCTGTTTTTCCTTTTGAAGTCCGCACTTGTATTTTTCACGGCCTTATTTGAAACATTTCTAATCAAGCTTCAAAGTACCTAATAGCTTTTATTCAATTAAAGTAATCGATAGATAGATGAAAAATAATAAAAATACTGGCCAAATCACACAGCGCCATTGCGCAGCGGTGTTTTGCCTAACATGTAAATGAATAAATAATTAATTATCATATAAAATAACGTGCTTCGGAGGGCACGTTAAGGCCGGTTTTTTTCAAAGTTGTTAGGCCATGACAGAGGCTTAAAAACTCTGTCACTAGATTGGCCACTGACTCATACAAACTTACGAACCGATTAGAGAATACCATTTTTTTGTCATAGTTAAACGACTCCAAATTATTTCAGGATGCTTACCTTTGACTATATACAATGCTTACATAATATCTTCATCCAAAAAAGTCCAAAAGAGAGATGGATAGACGAGATAAAAGAAACAGCTGGCGAGGAATGGATGAAAAAGGCAGAAAAAAGAGTTAACTGGAGCAAAATGGAGGAGGACTCGTTGGGAGGTCCTTATTTCTTAACTTAAAAATTCAAAAATCGACATATTTTATATATTTTTTTTTTGCATGAATCATCTTATTAAGTTTATTTAACAAATGAATTGTTAATTAAGTTATCAAGGAAATAAATGAGGCTTTATTATTATTATATATATCTTCAATGTCGTACAAATTATGATAGAACTTTACTCATAGGTATATAAACTTAGATGCTCACTTTTTTAGCAGGGTTCGTTAAAACTTTTGAAATGTTTTCCGTCACCATTCCATCAATACCTTGAATTGATCAATCACACAACCTGTGCTTCCCATCTGTTCGGCACGTGCTGCGCGTGCGCCGATATAAATGTACCGTCCTAAGTGCTACGGACAGAGGCTCTTTATGATCACTTGGTCTATAAGTAAGTATAGCGTTTGTAGTTTTATAAATTGGTGAATTACTATAAATAAATAATATTAATAAATAATGCTGGACAACCCACACAGCATCATCTAGCCCCAAGCTAAGCAGAGCTTGTGTTAGGGGTCCTAGATGACTGATATACTACAATACATAGAATAGATAATACCTAGTACAAAAGTAAGTTCGTATGAGTCAGTGGCCAACTCTGGCAGAGTTTCTAGGCCGCCCGAAGGCCTCTGTCATGGCCTAATAACTTAGAAAAAGCCGGGACCGACTGCTTAACGTGCCCTCCGAAACACGGATGATACTGCTAGCGGATCTCGACGATCGTAAATGCGCAAAGACAATTTGGTTCGAAAAAGTTCCATTGCGCATCGAAATGGCTAACTTCACGATGACCAAGATTCGCCATTTGTACCTGCTCACCTGAGAGCATTGGTGGTATAGTTGTAGTGACCCTGCTTTCTGATCCTAATGTTGTGGGTTCGAAACCGGTCGTGCACCAATGGATTTTCCATTCTAAATATGTAAATGCGCAAAGAGTAAATGCTCTTACGCGGTGAAGGAAAATGGCGAGAAGAAACCGGCATGTCCAAGAACTAAAAGTTCAAATGTCATGTTCAATTCACCAATCTGCATTGGGTCCGCGTGGTGAATTATGATCTTATTACTCTCGCTCTAGAGTAGGACAGTCTTCCAAACAGTATAAACAGTGTATTTTACGTTACGTAAACGACTGACAAACTGAACGGCTGACCAATCAAAGTAGGTAGGGACTGTACCTAAGTAGCAGACTTATATAACTTTGAGGGTGCCTATAATAGTATTTTGTAATTAATTTTTATTTTACAGGTTGTAAAAAAAACCGCTGTTGCCTGATGATAAAGGTTGTAAAACCTGTAAACAATCTTTTCCCGGAAGCCAATAATAAATCTATTTCATTCAACACTAATAAAACATGAAATCCATGACTCAACGCATAAAAGCTTTTGTAACAGTTTATTCGCTTACAAAGATGAGATTTCGCGTTTCCATTGTCTCACGAAAAATCGTGTTACGGCTAATTCACAAGTAATCCGTCATTCATTAAAAAAACGACGACGATTCATTAGAAAAACGACGAAAATAAAAGTTTTTGCCGTAGTGCCATTTTTCACAATTATTATTCGTGTGAACACGGCAATTTAAAAACAATTGTTGCCGTCAAAAAAAAAACACAAATCGTGAAAAATTAGGTACAATACGGCAAAAAACACGAATCACTCTCTTGTTAATGAGCTTTTAACCTGTCTTCCAATCCAGAGATAGTGTAATAATCAGACCTTATGAAGCGATAAATGTAAGTTGCTTAGTTTGGGGCTTAATGGCCGGGTGTTAAAATGCCCGCCAATATTTATTTATTTACGCTAAAAAGTAAGTAAGTAAGCTAAAGATAAATATATTGACGTAAAGAAAAAACGACAACCATTATTCACTACAGATACCGTTTTTTTTATGTCCGCTAATAAATTATGTCATATACCTAATAATTAAACCTAAACACAGGCAACACCTAGTGCAGGATGAAAAACAGACGAAAAATCTCTAGTACTAATCTGCTTAACCTTTTAACTAATAAGGTCACACAGTTACCACAGTTAACCGCAAAGTCACTTTGGCTCCAGCGCTCGACGGAGCAACACGTTTGCCGGAGAACAAGTCGATGGTCCTGATGATGTCCCGTGGAGGGATGAAACACGTGTCGATATTTTTCTTTTGAGGTTAACTGTGGTAACTGTGTGACCTCATTAGTTAAAAGGTTAAGCGGAATAGTACTAGAGATTTTTCGTCTGTTTTTTATCTTGTAATGGATTTCCGCAAAGTAACGCCTGAATCTATCAATTACAGAAATGCACACTATTTTGAGGCAGAATATCTGGCACTGTGGTGCTACTCACCGAGATACCACTGTGTTCGCCAGTACAATGGAAACAAACCGTATATAAACAGATCAACCTCCCAAAATAAATGGCACAGATATGAAAAAGTAAAGTAGGCTACATTTGCAGTTGTGTAGTTTTTTATTGCGCAAGACGCATTAGAAGACAGGTGGTCTATCATGCATTCAACATCAGTTTTAAGAGTAGTAGAGTTCTTTGTGATAGCTCGTCTGGGAAAGAACCATACCTATTTCTGCCGCCAAGCAAATGCTCGCATTGCTGTATTCCGGTGTGAAGGGTATGGTTTCCGAAATTACTGGCACATGATGCTTTCGATCTTAGCCTCAAGGTGGCAACCCGCGAGTGATACCTCTGGTATTGCAAGCGTCCATAGGCTGCGGTAACCGCTTACCATCTTGTGGCCGTACGCTTGGTTGCCACTTCGGATGTATAAAAAAAAAGGACTACCACCATACCTATTTCTACTGCCAAGCAGAGCAGTAGGTCACATTGCTGTATTCGGGCATAGAGTCTGCACCCGGTTTAAAGGGTGTGGTATTTCGTCAGATACCATAACTACTATTGAAAATCCCCTTTAGACTGAGCTTGACGCTCAAAGGGGATTTTGACACTAACATTCCCAAAATCCCCTTCAAAAGGGATCTACAAAGGGGATTTTACAAACTAACCCACCACTGGTAATGTACATTACGTATTGACATATACCTATTTATAAACCTACCTAGTTACCAGAACCGATCGAAAAACACATCGAAAGACATCAAAGTCTATGGTATTTATAGAGCATTTCCCGCCATAGATGTAAAATTTAGATAGATAGGTAGATAGGCTATTTGGATGCGCGCCAACGCGGACGCATTGGTTTTGTTAACTAGTTGTCAAGTTAATTTAGAAGGAAAGTATATACTTTTATCTTTGACGAACATGGTCGATATACATAGTACATACATACTGCAAAAACATACATCATTTAAAGCAAAAGAAAATAACATTTGAAACACTAAAAAAACTACTATATAGACACATTATGTCTGCAGCACATGCTGAGTGGCTGCCTTTTTTTCGTCACAATAGTTAAGTTTTAATTTTTTTGTTATTTTTATTTTTATGTTAATTGTGTGGCGTTAAATAAATATTTTTCTATTCTATTCTATTCTATAAACAAAGTAGGCATCATAGTATAGTTCGCACAGCGGATCTTGGCTTCCGTGAAGTTAGCCGTTTGTGATGCGCAAAGACAATTTAGTTTGAAAAAGCTCCATTGCGCATCGAAACGGCTAATTTCACTACGGCCGAGATCCGTTGTGAGACCTATACTTATTATGCACGATTGTAGCCATACAGATAATAAAAAATCTCTCCGCCATAAAAAGGCCCGCCCAAATTCAGCATTTAAAAGTTAAGTAAGTAAGTAAAAAAGTTTATTTCGAGACAGATTTTTAAAATGTTGCTTGTTGTTTAAAATACAATACAATAGATAGATATTTTTTATTATATATAAAAAATACCCAGAACACCCGGAACAAATATTTGTAGATCGTACAAACATTTGTCCCGAGGCGGGATTCGAACCCGCAACCTCTGCGCCACATCGGTCGTGATGATAGGAATACTATTTTTATCGGAAAATCCCGTGACGTAGCTGGCTAAGTTGTTTGGTATCTTCACCATCTGGATGCGTGACCAGTGCGGCAATTTCAAAACAGAGCTTCAGTGTTTCGGAGGTCACGTAAAACAGTCTGTCGCGGCTTTTTCAAAGTTATCATGCCATGACGGAGGCCTTCTAGCGTCCTATTCCGGCACCAGAGTTGGCCACTGACTCATACAAACTTTAATTTTATCAAAAAATTCCGAACGGTAATTATGTACCTAAATAAACTTTAATATTGATTACCCTGTACTAAAACTACAAAGTTCATTCACAAACGTTTATAGAGCACGTATTTGAAACGTTTTAAGCGTTTTATATGGTATTGTTGGGCTACGAAATACGCTGATAGAACAATCAAGAGCAACTACTGCTACTTGGACATCTTTTCATCTTTTAATATGTAGTTTAACCAAAAAAAAACAAAACGAAACGAAAGAAAAAACCAAGATAAAATGTGTAATGTAATGTGTAATGTGGCTTTCTTTAGCATCGTCTTTGTTTTTCCAAAAACAATGTAGATATACTTAACAAGCCGCTAAATTGAAAATGACAGTTTGTAAATGAATAATAGCGTTAATATATTCAATCACGCGTTTTGTGGCCACTACTTACCATACACATTTTAACCTAAAAACCCAATTTGTTGCAAATACATTGCTCTATTTGTAACCATTGAAATTAGGTTTCAGTAACCAATTTACATAGACCTGTCTAAGTTTACATACACACATACATATAACAATAAACCCATGAACACATCAGTCTGTCTATGCCCATAACATACCCAGACGGTCCACCATGAAAAATAATTCAGATGTTTCAGATCAAAGTTGAATCGAAGCTGTTGCTAAATCGATGGTTTGACTTGACTTGATAGATAGGGTACTGTCATAATGTTAATTTCTCAGAACTTATTTCTCTGGAGCCCATGTTTTAAATTACACAAACAGCCCTCTAAACACGAATATGGTGCTAATATCTGCAGCACTCCCCCACAATAACATACCGTAGGACATAATACTGTGAAAGTAGCATCATATAAACATATTAGCTGTATCGATGTCGGTAAAAAGACGGATATTTTTAACTGCGTATGCTGCTGAACTAAGTCTCTTCGACATTGTTTATGTTCATTGTTTATTAATCTACACTTGGTAGGCGGATTGGTAATTGCAGTATCGCCAAATACTTATGCCAAATACCATAGGTAAATGTTATTTTGACCAAGGACTTTAGTTAGTTTGCAAATAATCCCATAGAAACTAACACTTCTGACATCTATCACTTACGTCACCTAGGAGTGTCATGGCTGCTCGTACACTATTGGATGAGCTAATGTTAATGCTTTTCATTCCACGTGGAGGAAATCAAGCAAGTATAAAAGGTGATCGCGGACTTGAACACGACGAATACGAACGTACATCTAGTGGCATAGCGACAATGTCAAAGTTCAGTTCGAGGTCATCATTGGATGTGTGAACGCCATGGTATTTTCATCTGATCGCATAAGAGTTTCAGAGGACATGATGTTGGTTTTGACTAAGACCTGTTGGAGCTGATTGGGTGGTTTATAATATCTGACTTCGCCAGAGTTGCGACTAAGTCAAACCTACTAAGGTTTTTAGATGTATTTAAACAACTCTGTAACAACGTATATACCTATGTTAAATAACTAAATAAAATAAAAATAACTAACTTACGAACTAACTTATTTAATTTCCGGGAAAAACTACAATGGTGTGCGACGTCTTATAAAATTTACATAACAATTGACAGTTCTAAAAGACAAGTAAACTAAAATAAAAAATAAAAAATATGACGAACTAGCGTACAAAACCGCGCGAGTCATTTGCGTTTTTTTTTCTTTAATTTGACACAAATATTTAAATGCAAAAATTTGCCAAATCGGTCTAGTTTTCGAGAACTAACGAACATAATTTTCACTTAAAACGGGATATTTACCATGATTTGTGAGTTTTATTGATTCCCGATATTTCGGCGCAGTTACATGCACCATGATCACGGGAGAACTGATAAAACTCACAAATCATGGTAAATATCCCGTTTTAAGTGAAAATTATGTTAATAACCATGATAGTTTTAAAAAACTATAACTAACGAACAGTCCGTTTGCTCAGTGCGTTCGGAGTGTACAAGTACGCGACTATCATTATTATTAAATACACAAAGCAATGCCACGGTCACTCACTATGTCATGCACGTCGCACCCATGCTAGGAACATATCCCATTACGTGTACCTACTTTGAATACTAATTTAAAAAAATACTTTGTCAATGGACGTACAAAACAACCACTGAAAATGACCCATAATTGTTTACGAAGTTGGTTTAGAGATAGGTCTTTTTAAATGGTTGAATTGGTTGTGAGCTTGAACTAAAGCTTGAAATATTATTTATAGGTTTAGTTTTGAATAACGAAATCTTATGGATTTATTTTTCTTGACGCGCTTTTATATGTACCTATACATTTTTGTAATTTAATTAAGATTAAGTAAGTAAGTATCTATTATAGTACAAAATCTGATGATTGTTATGAAACTTTTTTTTTATTCTGGCCACACATTATATTCCAAATTTAAAACAAAAACGACCCGTTAGTGATGTGACACGTGAAGATAGAAAACCAACTCCCTAAATCGATTTGTACAAAACGCATCTGTGAAATCAATTAAAATAATTGTTTCGAACAAAAATACATGGCTTCCTCGTTCTGACGATTGACAGACCGAATTTGGTGTTTCCCGCATTTATTTGGAAATGCTACTTTACTTTACTATTTCCAAATCTTGTTGATATTCAAAACTAGCCCCTGCTCCACTACAATAAAGTCTATTCTAATTTTAATTTGTGTATGCAGTGTTGTGGTTGTATGAATGTGATGGTTTTGTTAGTGCTGTACCTACTAAAAATAGCACTGAATGAATCGAAACAAAATATCGGTGTTTCGGTTTCGTTTTCTATTAACCTTATCTTTTTATAGTTTACCGAGTTTCCGGTAGAGTTGGTAAGGTGGATGCCTATTTATTTGAAAGCATTTTAAAAAGATAGGTATCATCGAGTATAAATATCTTAAGTATAGACATTTCAACATTTTTATGCTTAGATAAAAACGTAAAATTCAAATTTTATTGTTTATTTTGTTAGAGTTTTAATAAAATTATGACTGTAATTCCTAGGCATAGTAAACCTTCCCGATATTTATTTACTTAAATCCTTGAAGTTCTAATCGAATTATTTAAATTTTTATGATATTTGTCTAATATTTATTAGAATATAACTTTAACGACTTTGCTGGAAATCAAATTGATCTGAACAATCATAGCTATTAAGTAGTTATCGACCATCCATCCCAGCCCTATGGGTTAATAACCCTAACTAAAACAATATAGGCGCGGGAATTGGTTCATTGTAGCCAACCTAACAAATTGTTTATGTAAGTACTTACCTTCTTTATTTGAAATTCAAAATTATGAGCGTGTCGAAGGCATAGAGTAGAACAAATTTTAAAGGACAAACTTTGTATATAAGTACTAATAATTGGTCGCTTAGCGAAAAAACCCTTTACTATAATTAGGTATTCCGTTAATAATAAAACTAATAATATCACAAAAAAAAACCACAATGTTTGTGGTTTTTTTTCAGCAACCACAAGGCAAGTGCTTAAAAAATATATTATGTCATTAATTATGTAGGCTTACTTTAATATTAATACCCTAGGTTGTCGTTAATAAACACAGCTAGTCTTAGTGGTACTATACCCCGCCTTTCGATCCTACGGTCGTGGGATCGCAATCAGTGGAAAAGGCATTAATATATATTTCTTAGAGTTTTATTGAAAAAAGTTTGCATGGAAAACCGGCATGTCCAAGAAGTAAAAATTTGCAAAACATTTTTTTCGAATTCGAATATTCGAATAATAAAATTATTAGAATAACGTTCACGTGAACAACTCATTCACTCTCGCATGTAGCGCTTGTGACGTAGCTGGCTAAATTGTTCTTAACAGATCAACGAAGTTAAGCACTGTTCCTCAGCGGAGTCATCATTTGGATGTGTGACCGCCAGTGGCAATGTCAACTGAGCGCTCCCGTGCTTCGGAGGGCACGTTAAGCAATCGGTCCCGGCTTTTTCAAAGTTGTTAGGCCATGACAGAGGCCTTCAGGCGGCCTAGAGTTGGCTACTGACTCATACGAACTTACTTACTCTCGCATGAGAGTAGGCAGACCAAACAGTAGGAACATCAGAAGATTGTACATGCTGATGACGTAAGTAGCTCAAGAATAAAGCATTACTTGAAAGTGTTAATTAGACAAAGTAATTGGTAGCTCTTATCGTAAAGCTAACCAACCGTTAAGGCGCACTCTTCGCTATATCTCAAATGGTTCCGTACACTTAAAACACTTTAAAATTAATTAGTGTTTTATTAGACTTACTATTGTAGGTACTTATTTTAGATATCATTTAAATGAGCTTTATTTAAAAACCTGTGAACATGCCGTTATAATTATTTAAAAAAATACAGTTTTTTACAAAAATTCTAGGTTTATTTCATAAATTTTGTTGTCCAATACAAAATGCGATATCATTGCTAACCTTGTATTGCGAGGCGGTATAGCCTAGACCTAAACCTAAAAGAGTAGAAATCGGTCTTAGTTAATGTAGACAGGTTATAATAGAATATAATCTCAAAAAAATAAAATATGGGTTAAAATTGGATGCCAGTAAGTGTAGATAAATTAGTGTAAACTGGTTTTAATAAATGATGAAGGTGACAAAAAACGCTTTCTAAAATAGGTCACACCCGGCCATTGTTCAACAAAAGGCATTTAACGCTAAATTAATTACTATTAGAGTCAGTTAGCACAATAATACGCCCTTTGAAAGACGGTAAGTAAGTAAGTAAAAACGACGGTACAGCGATTAGATTCAGTTCGTAAGAATCAGAGGCCAACTTTTGTGACGGAGTTAATAGGCCTTCGTCACGGCCTAACTAACGAACGAACGGCCTAACTTTTAAAAGTTGCTACCGATTGCTTGACGTGCCCTTCCAAGCACGGAAGCTAAATTGCCAATGGCGATCAATACAAATAATGACCCACACAGAAAAACACCCAGACCCGAAACAAATATTTGCACATCCTGCAAACATTAGTCCCACAGCGGGGATCGAACCTGCAACCTCTCGCTTTTCAACCGGGCACTTGCATCGAGATAAAACGCGGCATAAGATAAATCAGTACTTAATTGTTTAATTTATTAGAAAATTATTCATAAATAGTCACAAAAGACAATACAGGTGGTCACTTCCGTTTTTAAAAGTCGAACAAATAATAGTGATGGGAAACACGAAAATCTTTTTATCGATAACGCCCAACCTGTCAAAGGCAAATTCAAATGAATTCGAATCGATAAATCGTCATCAATAACTGTCGCATCTGTTTATTCGATTGCGACGATTAAATTTCATCCCTTTGTTAGTGATGGGGTCAAAAACCTCGATCAATTGGTGCATTTAAGAATGATTTTTGTATGCGGGTTTTTATTAGTCTTCAAATAAGTCGATCTGTGTTGTTTGAACTGATTTTGTGGAATTTGTTTTTTTTATAGGTTTTTTATGAGGTGTAAATGATACCAGATGAAACTGGGCTAATCTGACCGAAGCCTTCTCAGTAGGTTAGTAGGTTTGTACTTGTTACAATTTAAGTTACGGCACAGAACAGATATTAGTACGCTAAGTTAGCAGCCATGAAGTAAAAAATCTTATTATTAGGTAATAAGGTATTTTTCAACTTCGACTATTGTAAAATTTGTTTTATTTTTGTATTAACGTTTTAAATAATTTCATTAAAAGCAAAAATAAATAAATGTGCATGATGTGGTCACCTCTAATTGAGAGAGCACCTGACCTGAGTACCTCTGTAATTTAAAAAATTGTATGCCTGTGTATCTTTCGTTGGTGATCCATAATAATATAATAATAAATAAATAAAAAAAAATCAGAAAAGCTTTTTTTAATAAATTAACCGCACGCATAGCTTAATAAATAATGTTCTAAATGCAAAGTTCAAAATGAGAATTCGTATCAGCGAGCTTCGTACGCAACGCGCGCCAACAAGAGGTCATTGCTCCCAATATGGCTTGAAAATAGAACTAAAGAATGCCCGCCATTTCGATAACCTCGAAAAATTATTACGAAACCAAAATTGTAAGCAAGTAGATACTTAATTAGTTTTTCACACTTTCTAATTTGGGGTTTTTTGATCGTGATAGCGTTTGACTTCCTAATGAAGATTTTATTGTTTTAGCAGGAAATACAGTAACGGCGGCAGAGTTGTTTATAGCCAAACGTTTACGACTTGTATCATGAAAAGATATATTTTGAGAACATTGACAGCTGAAAGGTTAAACCACAGTAAATATCTAATATCTGTGAACTTTCGTAAGTATTGTATTATTAAAGTACTGTCTTTTATTCACACAGGTTTTGTGCAACTATAATTTGTTGTAATTTGTAGGACGAAGATTGACAATACTTAAATGCCCTTAAAAATTATAGTTTTTTTATGAATAACAAGTAATGGAATAAATTAACATGATTTTTTTAAAGGTATTGGGACTAATAAAAAATATATCAACAATTATCTGGTCAGCCAATATTTATGTAAAAAGTAATTCAATTATCCATTTTATCCAAATGAAATTCAGCAGCTTGCTAAATGGTCTTTCTTTGTGTTTATTAGCTAGTTATTACTTAAATCAAAATTTGTCCAATGTATTATTAAATAATACAGGTAGGTAAGTAATGTATAATACATAAAATTAATAGAAACACCCACAGCAAGAAACTTAAGTACCTAATAATTATTGGTCCTCGGAAATAAATACAAATCAAGCCTTGAAGCCTAATTAAAAAATCTTTGATAACGTTTTATCTCTTAGTCATCTCGAAGGCCAAACAACAAACCATGACAAACCATTTTTCATGAGAATTTCAGAAAATGATGTCACATCTTCAGAAAGCCGTTATTTATTTATTAATGCAAACAGACCTACAACTGGCTACCAGATGTGTTTCGCGCTTATATTTATTTTATTACCCTAATTTCTCAGTCTACTGGCTAGGATAAAGCATTTTATTTTGTGTAATAGTATTCCACTAGGTTCTTTGAAGTCAAGAATGAAATAAAATTAGGTGTTATTGAAGACAGTTTTTATAAACACGGATTCCATTTTTAAAAATTAAAAATGGATTCTGAACTAAATTAATTTTTATGATGAATTTATTTAATTTTTATGATGAATTAATTTATTATTATGAAAAATGAATTTAGTTATAATAATTGTGCCGTTTGTCGACGCAAGCGTAAATCTCCCTAGACATTCTACTTTTCAAGTGATTGTCCCACTAAACGTAATAATAATTCGATTTCACCAAGAATGAGGTCGCAGTGCTTTCTTACTTCAAGTATTGAATGAATCATGCCGTCATCTTGATTGATGTGTAGGATTTAGAAAACAAGTGATTTCAAAATGAAATTAGCTCTATCTGGACATGTACATATATTATCTAGAAAAGGATAAAACATGCACAAACCGTTATTTGTTTCATTATTATTCAATGAATATAACCTTAGCCGTACCTTACCTACATCATAACATCCAACAGTGATATCCATACTACACTAGGGTTTTTTGTGTCGTGAGTAATAGAAACTACGGGTATACCACAAAATTCAGACCAAAAACAAATACTTTGCAATAGTCCACCTGGCCGCCGAGATTGTCAGATAAATAAATTACTAATAAACATAAGGTAAAAGTAAGTTCGGAAAGTACTATTTTAGTTTTCGAAATGAATTAATTTAGGTATCTTTATTTTTGGTGGGGGTTCTGAAATTGCTAATAAATATATTATTTTACTTTTTAAAATGAATTAATCTAGATATAAAATTATTTTTGGTATGGATTCTGACTTTCTACGGCCACGTAGCAACTTATTACAATAGTCTAATGAAGCATCTTAACCCAGTCTCCCACACATCTACTACCAGAACCTTTATTCTGATTAACGTCTTCATTTTAATTAATTAATGAGTTCTCAGTTCTATAGTTACATTTATATTATCTGTGGGAATAGGCTTAGGTACTGTAATCTGTGGTAGTGTGGGTTTCAATTAAAGTTTATTTAAAAAGGCGATGATTTATAACCTTATGAGCTACTTCAAAGGGTTTGTTAATTAACGAACACCTACCGTCAATTTGTTTGTGTGTGTTAATCAGGCTAATTGATAAAGGCAACGCTAATTTTGATGTTATGTCAGGTCGCGGCGGGAATTTATAGTAGCAGCCCGTCCCGGCTTCGCACAGGTGGACATAAAGTATAGCCTATGTTACTTAGAAAAAATTTATCATTCCAATGATGGAAGAATTTTCAAAATTGGACTAGTAGTTTCTGAGTTTATTCGTTCCAGAAAAATACAGATCTTTCCTGTTTATAATAATTATTACATATAGTACAGTTAGATTCCGTTACCAACCAGCAGCAGTGAAATACCTACCACTACATCTGAATCATCATCATGATCATCATCATCATTATCATCATCATTCAGATGTCCACTTTTAAAACATATCTCTTCCAAAGAAGGCCATGACGATTCTGAGACCAATATCCACCGATATCCTGCGACTGCTTTAATGTCATCGATCCATTTAGTTAGGGGCGAGATCTGAATACCTAGTGTTATACTTAAAAATATTTGTTTTTGAGTTCTTAAAATATATAAAGCCTATTTGCCTCTGACGCCTGAACACGGAATTAAACAAATAACAGTACAAGAACTCCATTGTTCCTCTTAAATCCAATGGCAATACAGCTTTATAATCCTTACGAATCTTCTCTCTCGTTTTAACTGGTTTATTTCGCTGTGTTAGAGCGAGAAAGAATGTTTGTGAGCACCTCAAGTGCAGTGTTCATTCACTGAGTTACTGCGCCACATTCTGCATTAGTGATGTCAGGGGTCAAGAAAACTATCGATAAAAATCTGGTTTATATTTTATCGATATATAATCGCATTGGATAACGTTTTATCAAATTATTATTAGATTGATTGATTGAAAAATAACAGTAAAATTAAAAAATCTACTAATTATTTTATATAAATAGCAGGTTTATTATTCATATTAGTGTCATATAATTTTTATGACTTACAAAACAATTTAATATCTAACACTTCACACCTGTAACCTGCTGTAAACATCTATCCATAATATCAAAAGTTTAACATTCCAGCACATAGTAAAATTCATAGCACACCATAATAAATCGGGTTAACGGTTATTGGTTAAAACTAGTGGGTTACGCGTCAAAATATATAGTAGCCATAAAATCAATCAAATTACTGTCGTGAGTCTACATGTCTCGCTTTAATTTTATTTTGTCACAATTTCTAATGTAACCTATGTAAGTGTTTAAAAAAAATTAAGTGTAATTTAAAAATAAGCTTTCTTTGTAATCGAGATTTAACGAATATTGAAATAACGAAGGAATATACAAATATAAAAATAAATGATAATAAAGTCAGTTATAAATTTAAACTCTTTTTATATAAAAAAGTCATTTTTTTTATTATTTACAAATTCTCAATGAGTTTAAAAAGATAAGCGAGTTCCAATATACCCCTTGCGTGGTCGAACGTTATTCAAGAAAAGTTTTCAAAACCATCGATACATCTCACCCCCTCTCTACATCCCTGGATAGCGAACCGGTCACGTCGAATTGGCACAAAGATCGTTTTTGTTCCTTCCACAGAATACACAACAATGGTAGGTTCCAGACGATATATTATGTAATTGATACTTATATGGAGAACCTCATTCATGGTTCCTTCTGAATGAATGGATCTATCCCTGAGGCGTATTGAATCTTATCAACGTAGGTAACTACATAGTTCTTAGTATAGTTCTCTCAGCGGATCTAGGCTTCCGTGAAGTTAGCCGTTTCGATGAGCAATGGATCTTTTTCTAACTAAATTGTATTTGCGCATCACAAATGACTAACTTCACGGAAGCCTAGATCCGCCGAGAGAACTATACTTGTTTTCTTATCTAAAAACAATAAATAAACCATGTTTGCTGTCTGTTTTATTCTAGACTTGGTCGTAAGGAACAGATAAACTTGTTTTTCGTCTGTTGTTTTATGAATTTTGTATCTTTAAAGTTATTTTGTAAAGAAAAGTGATAAGATGACTCTACTAATTTTAGTCGTTTGGGGATAATGTTTATCTGTTCCTAATAACTGTCTAGTAAACAAATGGTTTAAAATTTTTAATGTTAATGATATCTGTGACGGCCGTAAGCCTTTTTTTATGTCAGATAGTGACAAGAATTAATGTTAAGCACCACGCCTGACCATAACGCTCATCACCCCGAGACGTTGATGATAAGTCTCTTTCGCCCAGTAATTTCACTTGCTACAGCCCTTCAAACCTAAGCACAGTGCAGCTTGCACACTACTGCTTGGAGGTAGAATATCTGGCACTGAGGTGGTACCCACCAAGATGGACTCTCGCTGAAGAGCCCTACCACCAGGTAAATGATGAAGTAAACAGGCCTTCGGGTGGCCTATTCACTCCATCATTAAAGATGGCCACTGACTCATACGAACTTACTTTCTGGATATAAACGCAAAAGTAAATTCACTTTAAAAACAGTGTCAATGATCAATGACCACACTAACACAAAATAACCAAGAAAGAACCTATGATACACTGAACCTTCTAAAGATTAAATTACCACATTCCTCATTCCTCATTGCCTCTCATACAAAAGCAGTTTAACGCACCATTCTCTTGTAAATAATTCATGTTCCATGCAATCTCAGATGGTATGACAACAGTCACCACATTTGTCAGATCTCAATATCTTGGACTGCTGTCAAACTGACTGATATGGAAAGAGCAATGTATTATATATAAACCATCTTATCCATGAATAAAGAAACCAAAATAATTTAAAAAACGACATTACTAAATGTTATTACCAAAACTGCTGTAAATTAAATCATTTTGATATTTGGAAAGATATAATATTATTATAATAGTATAGCGTTGAAGTTATGACAGTAGTTTAAGATTTCGTTGGAATTTGAGCAGTTTCATCGATTTTTGAATCAAAAAGTATGTTTGTTCGTAACTTATTCACGCCTACCACTAACTAAACTGATTACGATGAAATTCGACAGTTATCCTAAAAAAACCTAAAATAACATTCAAGCTTGTTTTTTCTCTGTAAATATACCTACTTACATACCACAACACGAGAGCAGAGTCATGGTCTTCAAATTCTAAAAACATTTCTAGTAATAATTATAAATTCATGTTTGATAATATAGGTTTTAATATTCTGATTATTTTTAGCCAGGTTTCATTAATTTGACGTTTTTTACCGTTTCCAAAAACATCAAACCTTGTTTTACCAAATTAAATGATAACTTATTATAAAATTTCTTTGCAATAACTTTAACAATTTCGTAAATTATTATTTTAGTCAAGTCAGAAAACAAACTACAAAAGGTCAGTTTAAAAAAAATACCGTTCTACGATTGCGGTATGGTATTCATAATAGCACTTCTTGCTAATTTTCTTTTTGGTTAAACAAGTCTTGACGTTTTTGGAAACAGTATGGAATGTTATTGGTTTTTTTTACATTTGTACTTAATAATATTAATTTGCCAGCTATAATAAATATGAAACTCAAGAGTTATTTTTTGTCAACAAATAAGTATAATAATTGAAAACATTTTAACAAAACTTTAAAACTTAAAGCTTTAGATGATACAGCATCAGTTATGGTCAGGTGTGATGGCGGAGTTGCGGGTTCGATTCCCGCCTCGGGTCAAATGTTTGTATAAAATGTTTGTACGATCTACAAATATTTGTTCCGGGTATTCTGGGTATTTTCTATATATAATAAAAAACATCTATCTGTGTATTTTATTGTTTTAAATATATATCAGTCATCTAGTACCCATAACACAGCTCTGTTTAACAGCAGCTTACCTGGGGCTAGATGATGCTGTGTGGATTGACCAGCATTATTTATTTATTTAACAAGAGACAAATGATAACTTGCCCGTTTTGACCAAAAAACACCAACCTTGACAAATAAACCAATCGCATTCTGGCTTCTGCAAAAGAAAATACCTAAATAAAAATAAGTATAAATCTGTATTGTATTGAATGGAACCGTAAGACGCAATCTGATAACAATAAAATTGCTAATATGTAAGAGCTTGGAGACAGAGACCAGACGAGTCGACGACCTTTACGGAAACATCTCAAATCCATATACATCGACGCTTTAGAACAGAAACCGAATCTAAAGACTGAATTTTAACAGCAATGTATGCTGAAATTCCAAAGTTGTATTAAAAACTTTGGTAGAGGGTGTTATCTCGTGTTGATTCAGGTTTTTGTACAGGAGTACCGCTTGAGAGTTTTATAAGCGTGTTATCAAGATAAGCAGTTGATATGAGATAATTTTTGTTGTAAGCTTTTTGGTGGAATTACCTGTTTGAGGCAGATAAAAACACGCGCTTACAAAATAATCATTTACAAGTATAGCATCCCGCGACCACTTTTGGTATAGATTATACTAACTTTTAACGGCTTGCTAAGTATTGTTTTTTTGTTGTTATTCATGTCAATATACTTTATCATCGTCTGATGAAAGTTTTTAAAAATATTTAATTGAGGTTAAGTATTTTTTACTAATCAAAATATAAAAAAATATTAGAAATCGTGGTAAATTCACATTTTTACAAAACTAGAAGCCATTTTAGTATAAGAAAACATCGATATCCCAACCCAACCCTAAATATATAGGGTTGATTTGATTTGATTTGAAAAAACTTGATTTGCACTTTTATTATTTTCGCAATAACTAATATTCTTTTCTATAAATTATTAAAATTATAAAATTAAATAAAGGTATTCATCCACCAATCATTGGGTCCGCGTGGTGGCTGTCATGGTGAGGTATTCTTTGGGTGTGAGTCAATATTGTAAACAAACTGTAGCAAGTTAAATAATAAAACCTTAGTGGAATGCGTCGTATAATGACGCATGCTTGACTCACGCGATGGGAGTCAATTGAAAAGTTGAGCATACTCTCCGATGGATGACTCTGCAATGACATTGAAGTCTAAATGACAAGCGGAAGCGGGCAAGAGAAAAGCGTAGCGAGGATTGTCTTTGGCTATCTTGTCAAAACGACATGGGTCTTCCCAGTTTAATTATTTTTCTCGTGTTATTTTAAGTTTTATTGCGTAAATTTGGTGGCAGTTTATCCAATTTAACTTGTTTACTTAGCACAAGTGTTAGTAATTGAAATGGAGGGGTAATGTTGGTTGGTAATTTAGTCATAGACTTTCCAGGAGAATTTTAAAAGAAAAGTCATCGTTTCTTTCCAAATTTCGTTTGTTTACGTTGCTAAGCGACAATCAAACTAATACACTTGACACTGGCAGAATTGTGGCAAACTAGCCACAGAGGCCATAAAACAAAAGAAGAAGAAAACGTAGCGAATTTTCTTCAGCCATCTCGTCATGAAATAAAAAAATAAGTTCGTATGAGTACTGACTTGCTACAGTTTGTTTAGAATATTGACTCACACCCAAAGAATACCTCACCATGACAGCCACCACGCGGACCCAATGATTGGTGGATTCATTTACTCTGATCTTTATTTACTCTCTGGTGACAGAGTTTTCAGGCCGCCCCAAGGCCTCTATCATGGCCTAACAACTTTGAAAAAGCCGGGACCGACTACAATACAATAAGGTCCTACCATTTTAATGTTTTATTGTGTAATTTCGGTGACAGTTTATTTAATAAAAACATACAAAAATCTTTACTCTTAATAATGTTAGTATTTTAGTATAGACGATTTCATGAATTTGAAGGTACGCACTTCATTTTCTTGAATCACTCTATCTTTTGATGAAAATCGCATTAAAATTCGTTACTTAGTTTAGAAGATCTAAGCAAACATACCTACATATACATTCAGACATACCTATACTTAAATTTTTATTTCTATACTGTATAAAGATTACCAAATTATGTACAATCGTTAATTATTAATTACTTTTGCACGTTAATTAATTTTGCATGTCGTTTCCGACGAAGTGTGTGACACAGAAAACCTACCTGCTATTATCTTGTACCGCTTTACCACACTTCAAGCGAATAAATATATTTCATTTCATATATTTCATTTCATTACATTTAATTTCAAAATTAAACAAAACTTGCACCACAACTAAAATCAAGTCACGCATCAGTATTGAATCTCATTGCTTGAATAAACTGCATCAAGCACATTAAGACGACACTTCTGTATCAGTCTCTCTCTGTGTATAAGTGTCAATAATGCAACATGATTGTACCAATCTGTATTTATTGTTTAGTCATCGAGTCATCGTAGATCTATTCATCATATTAGAAAAGAAAGAAGATGCGTTTATTGAAACCCAATTTAAAAAAAACAAAGTAACATGTTATCCTTCTAATGTTCCCACTGCTGGCACACTGGTGTATTCTCGAGCGAGCGTGGATTGATGGATGTCACGTCATTTCCTTGAGAATTTTTTTTAGTTCTTTAACATGCCGATTTCCTCACGATGTTTTCCTTAACCGTATGAGAAGACACATTTTTTTTAATAGAAAAATCGGTGCACGACCATTTCAAATCCACGAGCTTAGGATCGGAAGGCGGGTTTGGACCACTAGACTATCAGTGAATCATTTGAGGTGCTGATTTACGATGGTACTAGCAAGTCCGGTAAAGATGCCAAATGTCAGCCAATTAAACTCAAAGAACTTTAAATCACCTTTATTATTGGCTTATATTTGACATTTTCTTTGGCTCGCTGTTGGCTGTAGTAGTTAACTCAAGTCATAGCAAGAATATAGTATAAATGTATAAAGCTTAGACAAAAATATAAGTTACAAACTATACGAAGTCAAACAAAACAATATTAAAATTTATTGCGCTACTTATTAAACAAGACTTGGTAGTACCTACCTATAGTTTTTCTATTCGAAATTTGAGTCTTCTTTTATAAATACAAAAAAAGTATGAATTCAAATTTCGAATAGTAAAACTTACTTAGGAAAGTCTCAAGTATTATTCATGTTTTATTTTTATTCAGCCAGCATCATCGTCTTGGTTGTTTAAAAAAAGAACTGTCCCTGAACCTAAAACACAGAACAGATATTAGTACTGTAGAATCCTTCATTCTACCGTAATTGCCACTGGCTCACCGTTGCACCAAGTTCCTTAGTTATTATCCATTTCCTGCGTCTCTCATCACATCGACGTTCCGTCCACCATCAAATTAATCTCCTCTTTTTCTTTTTCTTCTTTTATGGACTCTGTGGCTTATTTGCCACAATTCTAACCACAGGCTTCTTCCCGCCGTGTCTCAGGCATTGACAGTTTCGTGACGTTGACAATTACATTGACACTTGTTCACGTGAGACCTTCGATCAAAAATCCCTGGAATGGGATTTTTGATCGTGAGACAGAGCACTTTAACTACTGAATAGATACACAAACACTACAAGTACAATGTCAGTCATTTTTTCTTATCACTTTGCAAATTATGACTAACTAGCGGACCTGCCCGGCTTCGCACGGGTACTATAAACTTTCCTCCTAAATTAATCTATCTACATATTAATGAATCCGCAATTCCCCGCAATTAAATCCGTTGCAGGGACAGACGGAGGGAAGTGACTAACTTTATTTTGTAATGATAATGATGTTGACTTAGATGACACGTACGGACTTTTAATTAAGAACTCTTCAAGAAGGTAAATACCTCGGTTTGCAAAGTAAATGGCAGTCGTGAGTCATGCATACAAAACTATGAATTAAACGTAGATTGAGGAAGTTGGGTTATTTCTGTGCTGTCAGAATTACTTGGAATAGCTAGCAAGTTTAGATGTCTGTCCTGTTTAGTTTTTTTTATAGTTTGTTTAGTGAAAAAGACTGATATTCATAGTCCTGAACTCTTGTGAGTTAGTTACCTATTTAAACTATATATAATTATAATATTTATAGTTTACATGACACTGCAGTGCAGTGTGCTGGTCACCCTAATAGACGTATGATTTATCCAGTAATTTTAATACAGTGCCCTTCAAACCTAAGTAAAATGCTTGCACGAAATACTTGGCACTGCGGCTCACCAATCCGGACCTTTGTTGAAGAGTCCTACTACTTGAATCATCTTTCTACTGTTCTACAAGAGTGTAATTTTTTTTTATGCACTTATTACTTTACCATAAATAAAAAATTTAAAGAAACTCCCGACACTATTTTACCCGAAGTTTATATCTCTTTATCAACTAGACAAAAGATCTTCAAACGGCTGAGCAGATTTTCTTGAAACATAGCTAAGAACACTCTCGATTAATACACCTTTCAAACGAAAAAACTTAATCAAACTCGGCTCATCCGTTAGCTATAATGACACAGACAGACATAGTCCAGACACATTAGAAACTTATAGACCTCTCTTTTTCTTTGGGGGTTAAAAATAATACTTCCATTAACTCCGAATTACAAGTTTGTCAAAAACGATATTTGGAAAGAAATGGTGACTTTTCTTTCAAAATTCTCTTGGAAAGACTAAATTACCAACCAACATTAACCCTCCATTTCAATTACTTACACTTGTGCTAAATAAACAAGTTAAATTGGATAAACTGCAAACTTTACGCAATAAAACTTAAACAAACAGTCGGGTCGTGAAAATAGAAAACTATTTGAATTAAAGATGGCACTTTCACATCATGTAACTCCATACATCAAACCCATGACTATAAAAGGTCTAGACATGTCTGTCTCACGACGTGACCTAGTCTCAGACCTGGCTGAGTCTGAAATCTAGACAGATTTATTGTCTATGGTCTGTTTGTCTTAAGATTGTAGTCTTTAAATGATATTGCTGCTGTGTGCGATGTTTTTTAATCCAAATTCCGTGTTTATAAAAATATTGTCATATTAGCAGCTTGCCAGAGTCTTTACTTGTCATTCTTATGTCATTGAACAAGGATGACAACAGATTTTAGCGCCATGGTGGCAAAAGTTTAAAGTATAGCTATGAATATGTATAAAACTATACCTACTTATATTCTTCTATATGAAGAGGCATCATCAAAAAAAGCTAGGAACCCAGCTGAGTTTGTTGACAGATTCTTCTAGACTGGGGCGCGTGGAACTGTCGTGAATTCACCTAGCTCTAAGACGTTTAAAAATGATCCTTGTTATATAATTAAATAAATATATTTTGTATAAAGCATGCCGCATAAGTCGGCGAAATATGTGAAATTATTGTCTTGTTTTTGACAACTAAGGGTACCTATATTAAAAGAAGAAGAAGAAGAAGACTAACTATATTTTATAAACTTCATTTCATTTCATTACCTATGGGTGCACCGAGAAAGGGATTCCCGAAATTACACTCCTAGAGGACGTAATGACGTAGGTACCTAAACGGAGAGATAAAGCTTCATAAATAACGTATGTTTACGCAACAAATAAATAATATTGAACTAATTTTCAATATGTGTATAATATATGAGTATTAATAATAATATTTTTGTTACAGGTAAAACAACACGCAATTCAGTCAAAACAATGGTGAAAACCAAAGCAAGTACATCACTAACACCACCAAATATCTACCTTACCACCGTAGGGCGTGCCTGGTAGGCTAAGAGTAGTAGAGTTCTCTGTGATAGAGCTCGTCCGGGGAAGGACTACCACCATATCTATTTCTGCTGCCAATGGTAATGCTCGCTTTGCTGTGTTCCGGTGTGAAGGGTATGGTTTCCCGTGAAATTACTGGCACATGAGGCTTTCGTTAGCCTCAAGGTGGCAACTCGCGATACCTCATGTATTGGTATTGCAAGCGTCCTGCGGTAACCGCTTACCATCTTGTGGGCCGTACGCTTGGTTGCCACTTCAGTTGTATAAAAAAAGGACTCTTCAACAAGAGTCAGTCAGTCGGTCTTGGCTACCACCACAGTGCCAGGTATTCTGCCTCCAAGCGGTAGTGTATGCAAGCTGCTCTGTATATAGCTTCGATATCATCATCATGACAGCCTTCTAATGTTCCCACTGCTGGGACACTGGCCTACTCTCAAGCAAGAGTGATTGGGTCTTGATCCACCACGCGGACCTAATGCGGATTGGTGGATGGCACATGTCTTTCGAATTTTTAGTTCTTGGACATGTCGGTTTCCTCACGATGTTTTCCTTCACCGTATGAGAGCACTGGCATTGTGCACATACATTTTTCGTAGCGAAAAATCTATTGGTGCACGACCGGGTTTGAACCCACCTTAGGATCGGAAGGCGGGGTCACTACCACTAGACCACCGGTGCTCTTTAGACCACCGAAGATAATATAATTCGATGATAGAAGTGAAAACTGAGCAAAAGATTTCTACGTACTGCGCAGTTCAATGCTAGGACTTTAAAACTAGTAGGTAAGTAAGTTCGTATGAGTCAGTGGCCAACTCTGGTGACAGAGTTTCTAGGCCGCCCGAAAGCCTCTGTCATAGCCCAACAACTTTAAAAAAAGGCGACGAAGGACCGTGCCCTCCGAAGCACGGGAGCACTCAATTGAAATTGCCACTGGCGGTCACCCATCCAAATGATGACTACGCGGAACAGTGAAACTCGAGAACGGTCCAGCCGTTCTCGAGGTTTAGCGAGACTAACGCACAGCAATTAATTTTATTATGTAAGAAGATAAGCTGGAAATGAGAAGGGTTTTACAAGATTACGAAATGTTTTCGTGTTTTCTTGTTTCTGCTACATACATATTTATCTCTCTATATCTCTCTATATCTCTATATTATACCTTTAATCGCTACATTTTAAGTCCTAGCATCTATTTTTTTTTATATATTTTTTAAATAATGAATAAATAAATAAATAATGCTGGACAATCCACACAGCATCATCTAGCTAGCCCCAAGGTAAGCTGCTGTTAAACAGAGCTGTATTATGGGTACTAGATGACTGATATATACTTAACAATACAATACATAGATTTTTTTTATTATATATAGAAAATACCCAGAACACCCGGAACAAATATTTGGAGATCGTACAAACATTTGACCCGAAGCGGGAATCGAACCCGCAACCTCCGCGTCGCAGGCGGACCTGCGCCCGCTGCGCCACATCAGTCGACAAACCACGTGCTTAAAAAAATCCATTCAATTAGAAAACTAATATTGTCACTCGAGTCATTTATCTCAACAGGGCCACTTCTCTTTACCTAAGTAAGTAACTAAGTAAGTACTTATTTATTTACTTAGGTAATGTACGACATACGTGCGTCATTGGTGACGTCATCGAAAGCTATTTGCATGACCTTATTCTAGGTACGTAGAGCTTAATGTAGAAAAGTAATCGCAAGAGTAGTACCTATTTCTGCCGCCAAGCAGTAATGCTCGCATTGCTGTGTTCCGGTGTGAAGGGTATGGTTTCCGGTGAAATTACTGGCACATGAGGCTTTCGATCTTAGCCTCAAGTTGGCAACCCGCGAGTGATACCTCTGGTATTGCAAGCGTCCATAGGCTGCGGTAACCGCTTACCATCTTGTGGGCCGTACGCTTGGTTGCCAATTCAGTTGTATAAAAAAAAAAAAAAAAAAAAAGAGTTCTTTGTGATAGAGCTCGCCTAAGTACTGCCACCATACTTTCTGCCGCCAAGCAGTTGCTCGCATTGCTGTGTTACGGTATGGTTACCGGTTACAGTAGCATTGACTTTGATAACTTGATAGTGGCAAAATTGCCTGAATAAATTGTGAGACACTTTATAACATGAAATTTAGATTTTACACTTGCACTTCTTGTAACACACTGAAAATTGATAAAATGTGATCATTTTACAGCAAAATTACTTCTTCTTCTTATTCGTTTATGGACTCTGCGGCTTATTTGCCACAATTTTGCCAGTGTCAAGTTTATTAGTTTGATTGACGCTTAGCAACAAAAACAGTGACAGTAAAATTACAGTTGTATCGAACTTTGACACATGACGTTTATTTAACTATCTTTTAAAAAACATATCTGTCATTTTGAAATCAAACTCGAGTTTCGTTCTTGAATACGGACATAATCATTTAAATAAATAAAAAACCTCGACAAATATCGAAATATCGTTTTAAAAATAAAATTTCTTCTAAACAATAGAAACCATTTATCTTTCAAAAACCGAATGTACCCTATCTTTCAAAAATCGAACCTTTTCAACCTATTTGCTGTCACACAGTTTTAAACTAGCACAGAAGGTAAAGTCCTAAATGCCTGTGGTCGTTTTATTTTTGGTTAATTAAGCTTACCTATTTATATAACCTATCCTAATTAATTCATCATGACAGCCTTCTAATGTTCCCACTGCTGGGACACTGGCCTACTCTCAGGCGAGAGTGATTGGGTCTTAATCCACCACGCGGACCCAATGCGGATTGGCGAATGGCACATGTCTTTCGAATTTTTAGTTCTTGGACATGCCGGTTTCCTCACGATGTTTTCCTTCACCGTATGAGAGCACTGGCATTGCGCACATAAATTTTTCGGACAGAAAAATCCATTGGTGCACGACCGGGTTTGAACCCACGACCTTCGGATCGGAAGGCGGGGTCACTACCACTAGACCACCGGTGCTCTCCTAATTAATTAAGTCTTGTAAACTAGGTATCTCTATACTCTCTTTAGATAATCACTGTATATCACTGTATGTAAGCTATTAGTTAAGTTTAGTTTAAGTTATTGTAAGGCAAACAACTTTTCGGATTAATAAATTATCCTTATCTTTATCTATCTTTATCTATAATAAATTATCTTTATCTTTATCTATCTTTATCTATTAGCTTGCTATTTTGTCAAAACAAAGGAAAAACTAACTCTATTACTTACCATAAGTAATAACCTAAAGGCACAGCTAAAGGACATCACAATTACTGCCCCAGTAGGACGCCAATACACGTAATGGCCTGTTTGTCGTCTGTCTGTCGGCCTCGTTTGGAATAGGCCAGTGGGTCACTGTGTTTTATGAATAAGTGGGGATAAAGATTATTTATTGTTTATTAATAAGCGCGCCAAAACACAAATTGTTGATGTAGCTTCGAAGGCCGCTTCGCTGAAGTGGAATTGGGCTGGGCATGTCTGTCGTATGCCAAATGAGCTGTGGGCAAAGGTAGCCACCGAGTGGCGCCCTGACCCAGCGAGAAGGCAACGCGGCAGACCAAAACGGAGATGGCGGGACGAACTGGATAAATTTTTGGTAGATTGGAGGTTTTTGGCTCGGGATCTAGACGTCTGGAGGGAATGGGGGGAGGCCTTTGCCCAGCAGTGGGACACCAACGGCTGATATAATATTATAATAATAAGTGGTAGTGGTACCACACCTTTTCATGGATGACGATCGTTTCTAATTTAGTAATGCTTGAGAGCACTATTTAATTACTAAGTATTTCCAAGTTTGTTTCTAAATTCTAAGCGCCTCTTTCAAATCTGTTTCTGGTTATTGATAAAGGAATCAAAAGTTTCAAAGTGATCCTAACTCTTTTGAATTGACAGTTTATTTTATGAATAACGGTTTTAGGTACGTTCAGAACATGATCGTGAAACAACAGATTTACCATTTTATAAAAAACATAGCTTACAATAATTTTTAAAACCGCAACGTTAGTAATTATTGCGGTTTTCCTTTAGCTCCATAAAATAATTATACTGTAAGTACTTAAATTATTAATGAATGGTTATTGATTCATCATTATCAACCTGTGTTTGTCTGATAGCCAAAATAATAATTATATTTTTTATAAGTATTGTTATATAAGTAATCACATATAATCACATATATGGGCGCAGGTCCGCCTGCGACGCGGAGGTTCCGGGTTCGATTCCCGCCTCAGGTCAAATGTTTGTACGATCTACATATATTTGTTTCGGGTGTTCTGGCTTATAATAAAAAAATATTTATCTATGTATTGTATTGTATTAAGTATATATCAGTCATCTAGTACCCATAACACAGCTCTGTTTAACAGCAGCTTACCTTGGGGCTAGATGATGCTGTGTGGATTGTCCAGCATTATTTATTTATTTATTTATAATAACTGCGGTTTCACGCGACTTCGTTCGTGTTTAAACTACACGTGTAAACCTAGGTTCCTCTTGAATCATTCTATCTATTGATGAAAGACGCCTTCAAATCCGTTGTGTGGTTTGAGCACATACATACATACATACATACAGAGAGACAGACGGTTATGATGATGAAGAAAAAACTAGTGGTACGACTAACTCAGGTCGTTATCTTTGGGTCAGCTTGACCTAATTTGATGGTAAGCTTTTGATATTAAGCTGGTTGTGCAAACTGGCTTATGTCAATTTACCCTGGAAATAGGGTAAGGTGACAGGGTAACGTCATCTAGGGTAAATATTTGGAAGAGAATGTAAAAACTTCATCATGTTGGTAGTCTGTTATTGTTTTAATAAAAATGTGTTATATTAATAACTCGGAAAGGCGGTGTTTCTTTTAAGATTTGACATAATATTACTCACAGCAGTAACAAAGTCAGTAAAAAAAATATCCACTAGGAAATATTATTGTATTTTTTTTCAACACCATTACACAGTCAGCAAATAAATTCAAACTTTGCTTGAGTTTGATAACGTTTTAGAATAAGTTACTTAGTTTGAATTAGATGTAGTTAAACAAGGACCAATAGTGATACAAGAAGAAGGTTTATACGTATAGTACACTTCGGTGAGTGCGCACAGGAATTATACAACCTCATCCCCCCTTCTCCTTTCCACTACCGGACAACTAGGAAATCGGAAAGACGCCACGACGTGTAAGTAAATAATGTTTAACCTAATATATAAAATGTAGTTTATTAATTTTTTTTTTTGTGCATGACGTGGTCACCTCTAATTGAGAGAGCACCTGACCTGAGTACCTCTTTGTAATTAATGAATAAATGTGTAATGCATGTGTACATAATTATATTACATTACAAAATATACAAAATACATATGAAACAGTTGAGCCATCTAAAGACCGTTACAAACGACCTATAGATAGCTCAACTGATCCAAATCACTACCAGTAGGAAGCGTTCCCAACATGCTGGCTGCATTGCCACGTTGAATGGCAATGCTGATACGTTGAGCCAGATATGAACCAGCCTTTGGATCACGCGTCGCTTCGACCAGACGCCCGGAAAGAATTTTGAAAACGCGGTGAGCCCCGGTACCCCACGGACCCAGGGTCTCCACTCCAAAAGGCTCAAATATGTAGGCTCTATCTAGACCGGCATATTTGCGCCTTTTGGTGTTCTCTGCACAATCTGCCGCCGCGCCAGCCCTAACTGATGTCCCCGACAGATGTGATGCGGCTAAGGTGTCGACGCATGTCGCGTCCCACACCAAAGGCCTACCCATCTCCCAAGGGACAAGAGTCATACCGTCAGGCCGTTTGCCATCATCACGCACCAAACCGTTCGGTTCCAGAACGGCTGGTACGTTGACACTGACAAACGCCCGACGAATGATGTCATTAAGACTGGCGTGTCGGCAGATCCTACCGGCGGCCCTGGTGCACGACAATCCGTGGTGACCAAGCTGGTCGACCGCCGTACCGCACTGGCACTGATGCGGAGCGAAGCACTGCGCACCCAACCGCAGACTAGTTGCAAGACGGAATGTTGTATTGTCCATCAAAGTTCCAATATTGTGAGATGGAAGTGCTTGCAGCCAATGCCCTGACTCTAATTTTGAAACAGCAAGAAGACGGGCACGATCTGTGGAGCATTGACATGTTTGTAGCAAACAATTCCATGCAAGCTCGCACAGAGGCCCGTCCCATTGCCGTTGAGACGAAAGGTTTTTAGGAGGAGCAGTATCAGGGCAAGCACTGTGCCAAGCGTGTCTAGCCTCGTCTAAATATGAAATTTTGAGGTTGTCGCCAGGAATAATCGAAAAAGACGGAATTAGAATTTTTTCAACCAAAGAGCTAGTGCTATAGACGGAGGACAAGAACGCTGGTAGGGCAACACTTGAAATTTTGCGAATACCTAAGCCTCCCAATTTGACAGGCAGGGAGGCCTGCAGCAAATAATTATTTATTAATTAATCTACAATTATATGAATATTATTATTATTATTTTTTCTCTCTTCTCTAGCTAATTTACATATTCAAACTTTTTAACCGACGTTTTGGTGACTTAGTGATAACAACATTATTATTAGGTGCAACCGGCCCCGCTACCTAACTAAACAAAGTTACAAGTTCTGATTCTTTTGTCTAGCATTGAGTGCAAAGTCGTCGTATGTTTACAAAAATACCCACAATTTCGTGCAGATAATCTTTATATTTCGTGACTGTAAGCTTAGTTGTATTAATGTGTAAGTTCTTTTGTAATTATTATTTTCCTGCTCACTGCATAATATCTTAAAAGTTTTTATCATGTTTCTCAGTAAGCGATTTTGTAAATCTTATGAGAAATAAATAATCTAAAACCTAAAACCTAAACCTAAAACCTAAAAGACGCCACCCTTACACTGTAGAGATTCCACCAATTCGTACGAAACGGTTTGACTCTACCTTCATCATTCGCACTGCCAAAGAGTGGAACTCGTTGCCGGCGTCAGTCTTTCCAGAAGAATACAATTTAGGAACATTCAAAACAAGAGTGAACAGGTACATTCTAGCCAAGCGTGCTCCATCTTAGGCCGCATCGACACTTAACATCAGGTGAGATAGCGGCCAAACGCTTGACTATCACTTATAAAAAAAAAAAATGTTTTACCCGTGCAAAGCCGAGATAGGTTGCTAGTTCACTGTAAATAACATAGAGAATTGGGTCATTACTCTGAGATTCGGTACCACACTTCTAAATACTATATTGTATAACGAGCTAACCCGCGCGGTTTCATCCGCAGTTTTATTTTGTTTTTATGCTCTCTAAGGTATGAATGAAAAATGACTTTTTTGTGTGCGGACTCAGTCAACGAAGCGTTGCACAAGTTGTTATTCCGCTTATGTAGATTAGAATATAATTATTTTATTTTATTTTAGCCCGTATCGTCCCACTGCAGGGCAAAGGCCTCCCTCCCTTTCTTCCACACTTCTCGATCTTTGGCTACTGTAGGCCAGTTTTTAAGGCGCGTATCGAGATCGTCCCGCCATCTTCTCCGAGGTCTACCGCTACGACGCCTGGTTTGAGGGACCCAATCAGATGTAATTTTGGCCCAAAGATCTTCCGGCATACGAGCCGCGTGCCTAGAATATAATAGAATAGAAAAATGTTTTAAGAGTAGTAGAGTTCTCTGTGATAGAGCTCGTCTGGGGAAGGACTACCACCATACCTATTTCTGCCGCCAAGCAGTAATGCTCGCATTGCTGTGTTCCGGTGTGAAGGGTATGGTTTCCGGGGAAATTACTGGCACATGAGGCTTTCGATCTTAGCCTCAAGGTGGCAACCCGCGAGTGATACCTCTGGTATTGCAAGCGTCCATAGGCTGCGGTAACCGCTTACCATCTTGTGGGCCGTACGCTTGGTTGCCACTTCAGTTGTATAAAAAAAAAAAAAATGTTTTTTTTTGCGCTGTGTGACGTAAACATAAAAATAGCAATACAAATTAATATATTGTTACAATTGTGACGAAGGCAGCCACTCAGCAATGTAATGCAAATGGTATATAAAGTTATACTTGATATGCGATGACATAAATGTTAGGTCACCACCCGATGGGTGGTAGAGCAGCAAATAAGGAGACCTAAACGCAATAGAGTAATAAAAATTATAATAAAATTACTATAAAATATAATGCATAAATGAGTCATAGCAAAGTTATGGTAACCTCGAGTTGCGGTGGCGAATGGAAATTTCTTTGTCTAGTTTTTTACGCTATGTAGAGAATTACGACGCAATATTATTGTATAAATGTATTCCTACTAATATTATAAATGTGAAAGTCTGTGTGTATGTTTGTTACCACGTATCTCCGTGACTACTTAACCGATTGTGATGAAATTTGGAATGTAGGCTTAAATCCTGGAGTAACACATAGACTACTTTTTATCCCGGAAAAAAGTACGGTTCCCGAATTCCACGCGAACGAAGTTGCGAGCGGCAGCTAGTAGGTTCGTTCGTTCGTTCGTATGAGTCAGTGGCCAACTCTGGTGACAGAGTTTCTAGGCCGCCCGAAGGCCTCTGTCGTGGCCTAACAACTTAAAAAAAGCCGGGACCGACTGCTTAACGTGCCCTCCGAAGCTAATAGGTAATAATCCTACTTTCTAAAATATTTTGCAAACGTAATAATAATTTTTCACACGTGTATTTTTTAGGACACAGGAAAACGTGGGTGAAGTTACACACAGGCGTTTAAAAAAACTATTTTAGTAGATTTACGATCAAAATGAGATATAGTACAACCTTGTGGGAATCACATCGATATATTTAGGCATAATCGCCCATTGAGATGTCCAGCCCACCGTATTGGAACCAGATCAATAGCTTTGCAAATAACACTTTGCAAGCGTCCATAGGCTACGGTAACTATTTAACATCAGGTGGGCCGTATGCTTGTTTGCCACCTTGGTGGTATAAAAAAAAAACACGAAATAAGTCTAGGTCATAGGTATAATGCTCAGATAAAACGTTTTTTTTATGTCAGCAGGTGACAAGACAATCAAGGCGCTCGCCTTATGTTAAGCACCACGCCTGACTATAACAGATGCAGTGCCACCAAAAACTTAAAGTTTTTAAGTGTTTCCATGGCACTGCACTGCGCTTATCACCCTGAGACATTGTTGCTCAGTAACACTTGCTACAGTGCCCTTCAACCTAAACACAGTAATGCTTGCACACTGCTGCTTGGAGGTAGGATATCTGACACTGCGGTGGTACCCACCAAGACGGACTCTTGCTGAAGAGTTCTACCACCAGATATATTATGTTTAGAACTGAATAAATAAACCACACAAATATAAATCGGTGGTGGTAAGGCTGTACCGGAAATATTATAAATCGGTGGTGGTAAGGCTGCTCTTCGGAGGGCATTTTAAGCAGTCGGTCCCGGCTTTTTCAAAGTTGTTAAGCCATGACAGAGGCATTCGAGCTGCCAAGAAACTCTGTCACCAGAGTTGGCCACTGACTCATACGAACTTATTTTTGTACAGTTTTAACTCCACATACGATGGTAACCTTATTAGCATACCCAATTGATGCCGTGTGTGGGAACTGAAGAGGCTTATTAAATTGTGAATAAAAACGTCAATCATTCTGCCCAATTTGGCTACAATTAGGCTGTCATCGCATTATTATCAAAAGAATCGACTAAGGATCCTCTAGCTATACAAGCGCCCACTAGATGGTAAGCGGTTACCGTAGCCTATGTACGCTTACAACATCGGAGATATCACTTGCGTGTCCACCTTCAGACGTAGATCTAAAGTCTTATGTGCCTGTAAGTTCACCGGAAATCATACCCTTCGAATCGGAAAACAGCAACTGGTAACTGTTGCCTAGACATCGCTGTTACTTATTTTCTTGGCATGAGCCTCACCTAGTTCGATTGGCACCACGCTGAAGCTTTATGATGGTCATCAAAAAAAAAGCTAGGAACCCAGCCGAGTTTGTTTGCCAGATTCTTCTAGGCTGGGGCGCGTGGAACTGGCGTAAATTCACTTAGCTTTATGACGTTTCAAAATGATCCATGCGATGATTGAATTAAAATATTTTTTACTTACTGTTGTTCAGCCATGACAGAGGCATTTGGGTGACCTATTTTGATTTTTTTCCGTCCCCAGAGTTGGTCACTGACTCATACAAATTTACTTACTATTACTAAAGCATCTTTTTACCGATATAAAAACATGAATGGAGAAATAAGTAGCGCGAGCATGGGCAACTGTTGCTAAGACATGAGTAAGCCTCTTTTTAACTTGTCATTTTAGCTTAGCAACTCCCTTACTACAGTCTTTACGACCGATGTGAAATGTTTGTACGATCTACAAATTTTTGTTCCGGGTATTCTGGGTATTTTCTATATATAATAAAAAATATCTATCTATGTATTGTATTGTATTAGGTATATATCAGTCATCTAGTACCCATAATACAGTTCTGTTTAACAGCAGCTTACCTTGGGGCTAGATGATGCTGTGTGGATTGTCCAGCATTTTGAAATAAACATTTATCTTATCTCATCTTATCTTATTTATTTATTATATATTTATTTTATTTATTTGATGCCCACATATTTTAACAACTATGAGATTATAAGATGACTCATTCTGAATGGTATTTACTTTCACAAACATAGTCACTCAGCAAGATTTATTGCAAGCACTTCAACACTTGTTGTTGAAGTATCTGAAATTTATCGCATTTTTCAAATACTTGGGTAGTTCTTTGTGATAAAGCTCGTTCGGGGAAGTAGGTACTACCACATAACTATTTCTGCCGCCAAGCAGTAATGCTTGTATTGCTGTTTCGGTTTGAAGGGAAGTTACTGGTGAAATTACATGAGACTTGATCTACGTCTCAGAATGGGAATGCGCGAGTGATTCCTTTATTATAGCGTACATAAGCTACGATAACCGCTTACTATCAGGTGAGCTGCAAACGTTTTCACGTTGGTTTGCCACGGGTCTGCGTGGTACATCAAGGCACTCTCGTTTGAGAGTAGGCCAGTGTCCCATTAGTATACTAAATGGCTGTCATGATGATTTGAAAACTTGTGAAGTGTAAACAAAACTAAATTATACGCATCCGTTTAAATTCCCAGTAACACGCAGGCTAAGTCAGTTTATACGCACACTAATTACAGTGCTTGGCTGTTTTGTTGGCACACTAAAAGCATATTTTCACGAAGACAATTTGTGTTTTTGCAGTATCGTAATTTTCCACGATGGGATATTTTCTTTGACAGCGGCAATGGTTTTTATATGGCCGTGTTCACACGAATCAAGAATCATGAAGAATTACTATTCTGTAGATTTTTTAAACTTTCGCTATCAGAATACATCTTACTAATATTTTAGAAGGGAAAATTTGATTTGAGATGTTTCTGTTTGTGGGAGTATCACGCCCAAACGACTGAAAAATGTACGGTAACCGTATCGTAATCGTACCGTAACCGTACTTTTTTTATATCACACTTACTTCGTAAGCGAGTCGCAGGCAACAGCTAGTATTTTATGAAACTGTGATGAACTGTGTATTTTTGAGTGAGATAAATATTAAATTATATATAATTAAAAATAATTATTCGAAAAAACACCTCTACAAAATATTCATATAACGTGAAGTAAGATGTTTTTTCTTATTTTTGGTTACAAACTTACTTCTGATACTGTACTTGAGTACAGTGAGAGTAGTTGCGCAATAATGGCAAAGCTCTACAGTGACTTGTACACGTGCCACAGTAGCAGCCGGAGACTGTACTAACATGATGTCACTCAGTAATGTAGGTCGTAAAAGTGTTTATTTCAGTCCTAAGTGGAAAGCGTAGACGTCATTGAAGCCTATATATTATATTAGATCAAACGCCTAAATCCCGTTTGGTAGGATTCCATTTTGTAAATACAACAATACCCCACTCATTTAGAAATATCACGTAATCACGGTATACTTACTTCAAAGTTGAAGAAGCATTATCCTTTCCACATAATAATTTTCTAATTTTCTGGTAGTGATTTGGATCAGTTGAGCTATTTATTTTATTTTATTTATTTGGGTAAACAAACAGTAACACAATAGAGTATACTTAAGGATACAGATATTTAAAACATTTGTGTAATTGTGCACCAACACCGTTTACCACGGTTTACTTAAAAAAACTTATTTAAACTTAGGTACTAGCAATAGAGAGGGTAGTAGTATATTTTATTTTCTATACAAGAAGTTCAAGCAAGGATTTTTTGAATACACTAGCTCGCATCGCCATTATATCAAGCGACATGAAATTGGCATTAAATGAGTCAACCAGCCTAAATAAGGGCGAGCGTTTGCCAGCATTAGTACGGCAACGGTTAGTATAGAAAACACGGCAGGGATTACGGCAGTGCGTTCTAGTGGGTATTCTGTAGCATAATCTATTAATTGTGGTACAATCATATCTGTTATGACAAAGATCATAAAGTAGCATAATTTCAAGCTGTGAGCGTCTTGATTGAAGCGGAAGTAGTTTGTATTTATCTAGTAATTGCTATATAGGTCGTTTGTAAATTTTTAGTCTTTAGATGGCTCAACTGTTTCATATGTATTTTGTATATTTTGTAATGTAATGTAATTATGTACATATTTTATTTTGTTTAATAAATATATTTCTTAGTACAATAAAGTTTTCAAATAGTCATGTTTTCTATTCCATTTGGAAAACGTAGACCAGGTAGGTAGGGTCAAGGAGGCAACAGTGCCTCAGTTGGACACAGTGACTCATTCATGTTACTGCCACTGTTGCCTCGTTGACACTACACATTCAGGTTACAAAAAGCATAACGGTGTGAAAGACACAATAAATAATTAATTAATTAATAAATAATGCTGGACAATCCACACAGCATCATCTAGCTAGCCCAAGGTAAGACAGAGCTGTATTATGGGTACTAGATGACTGATATATATTTATTACAATACAATACATAGATAGATATTTTTTATTATACATAGAAAACACCCAGAACACCCGGAACAAAAATATTTGCAGATCCTACAAACATTTGTCCCAAGGCGGGAATCGAACCCGCAACCTCCGCGTCGCAGGCGGACCTGCGCCCGCTGCGCCACATCGGTCGTCAAACGAGACAAAACAAAGAGACAAACAATGATGTGAATGAATGAAAATAACTAGATTTTGCTATTGACAATTCTCTCGTATTACAACCAGATTTCAAAAAGCAATGGTGTCAAGAATAAACAGAACAACCATCGTTATGCTTAACTATATTGTAAATAGTATTGTGTACAGACATGGGCTATGATAGCAAACAGTTTGGATGTCAAACACCTGTTAAGGGGTTTGTGGAAAGAGGAACAGTTAGATCGACTTTATACCCTTAATATTAGTTATACCAGTAGTTTAAGAGTAGTAGAGTTCTCTGTGATAGAGCTCGTCCGGGGAAGGACTACCACCATACCTATTTCTGCCGCCAAGCAGTAATGCTCGCATTGCTGTGTTCCGGTGTGAAGGGTATGGTTTCCGTTGTAATTACTGGCACATGAGGCTTTCGATCTTAGCCTCAAGGTGGCAACCCGCGAGTGATACCTCTGGTATTGCAAGCGTCCATAGGCTGCGGTAACCGCTTACCATCTTATGGGCCGTACGCTTGGTTGCCACTTCAGTTGTATAAAAAAAAACCCAAAACCATTTGTTGTGATCTCAAACCACACTGTCAGTATTTTAGCTTGATTGAAAACGTACTAAAAATAACAATTTATATACCGTAGCACAACACAACTTGGAATATGTGGAAAGAAATATTATTATAAAGGACTAGCAGCCCGTCCCAGTTTGCGCGGGTGCAATGTAACTGCATCCGTGCAAAGCCAGGGGCAATAAATTTAGCCTGTGTTACTTCAGAATAATGTAGTATTCTAATGGTGAAAGAATTTTTGAAATCGGACCAGTAGTTTTTTAATTTACTTGTATCAAACAAAAATACATAAATACAAATGATTCCTCTTTATCTTGCCTCTATCATTGCCTTCTATCGCTGTTATTTATTAGTTTATTGTATGCCACCGTCCATATAATGTTCTAACCTATCCAGTCCATCCAAAGGTTGCCTGGAAGAGATCGCTTTTTAGCGATAAGGCCGCCCATTGTAACACTTTTTTGTTGTTTTTTTTCTTTGTTTATATTTCTTTTAGTATCATAAGGTGTGCAATAAAGATATAATCTATCTATCTATCTATCTATCTTTATAATTTTAATATACGTAAGAAGACAACGCACAAAGTTGCAAATGAAACACAAGCTTGTATAAATGTTACAAAATAAAACTAAAACTTGCTTATCCACACGTGAACGTAAAGCAAATATTAATATTTGAATCAACAATGTGTGTTACAAAAACCAATGAAAGAAACGATTCAAACGCTAGTCTTGACTCCAGGCTATTCGGGTTAAGGTTAACAAATGATTTATAAGACTTGGCTGATTATAGCTCCCAATTTAGATGATGGTAGATCCAAGCTCAGATATACGGTAAGATAGACGTTACTCAAGACGCGTATAGTCTGGTAATTGTCTTTGTCATTGTCTAACAATCTATAGAACGCAAGAGTGTAAATGAGACAGTCACAGTGTTGGAGCAAGTGCAAGGTATCGTCTATTCTTCTTGCCTTTCGATTTTTGACAATTTCGATTTTTGACGACCAATGTGGCGCGGTGGGCGAAGGTCCGCCTGCGACGCGGAGGTTGCGGGTTCGATTCCCGCCTTGGGACAAATGTTTGTAGGATCTGCAAATATTTGTTCCGGGTGTTCTGGGTGTTTTCTATGTATAATAAAAAATATCTATCTATTTATTGTATTGTAATAAATATATATCAGTCATCTAGTACTCATAATACAGCTCTGTTTAACAGCAGCTACCTTGGCTAGGTGATGCTGTGTGGATTGTCCAGCATTTTTTATTTATTATTATTTATTTATTTTATACAACCTTAACCGAGCACCGGTGGTCTAGTGGTAGTGACCCCACCTTCCGATCCTAAGGTCGTGGGTTCAAACCCGGTCGTGCACCAATGGATTTTTCTGTTCGAAAAATTTATGTGCGCAATGCCAGTGCTCTCATACGGTGAAGGAAAACATCGTGAGGAAACCGGCATGTCCAAGAACTAAAAATTCGAAAGACATGTGGGAACATTAGAAGGCTGTCATGATGATGATGATACAAGCTTAAAAGCTTTGATTGTTGCAAAATCAGCTTGATAACAATAATACGATTGACTAAAAAAAATTTCCACTTTTGAACATTTTGACAACATACACCATAATTTTTTCGAATTTTAAGTTCAACATTATGTATACATGAATAACCACAAAATATAATTATGTATATAGTTAAATTTAGAGGCGCAAAGAAAATAACGTTACATAAACAAAGTCGCGTGGAGTTCTATTAGTTCAAAATAAATTGTTTCAATCGAGAGTCATAAAGTTAATTTCGATCTTAGATTACATTGATGGTCAGTCGAAAGCCTTTCTAAAGTCGGAACTTTTAAGCCAAGATGCACTGATACTTATTATTCAAGTCAAGTGCATGAACCTGGGTTAAGTTATAAATAGGTCCGCGGTCAGTAACTTAGGAGCAGGAAGCGCTCTTGTGTCTACTGCACTAGTGTTGTCTACTAGACTTTGTTCGACTGACCATACAAAGTACTGCAACAGTTACACTGAGTCATACGAACTTACTTACTGCAACAGTTCTCCACGCGGCTTCGCATACTGGTTCCTCTTTAAAAAGTAACCTCTAAATTATTCTAGTTCTAGTGGTTCCTCGTTTTATTAAAATCGGTTTAGTAGTCACGGCATGTCTGGAAGTTATGATGAATTCAGCTAGAGCAATAAAAATTAGATACCTAATCTTTATCTTAAATTTTGGAAAATGAAGTAGGTTGCTGTATTATTTCTTGGTTAGCCGGCTCCGAACAATCTATTTCTAGTGTCAGTGGGTATTATCCTAGCGCTAAAATCTAATTGTCTGTCTAGTTTATGTAAGTTATGCTCTCCTAAGATCTTTAGTGTTTCTGCTTTGTCTTGTTTAGCTTTATTTCTCTCTATTTAAAGCTACATTTTACGAGAACACCTTTTCAGCTTTTGTTTCCTCCTTTAAATACTAGTAACTTTTTTTCGATGAAACTTCATGTTTTTGGCTTTCAGTTTCTTATATAATTCGCCATTCTCCTGGACCTTTGAGACTTGTTTATTAGCCCGTAAAATTTATAAGTTATTTTAAGAGATATTATTTAATATTTTTTAGGTTCTTTTAATTTGTTTAAAGGACTTTTTATTTATTAGTAGTCCCCAGACACACGGTTTTTCGTTTATTTTAATGTGTCTAGTCTAGACTTTTAATTATGGCTGATGATGTGTTTTGCTTTGTCTATGTTTCTATTTATTATTTAACCGAATTGACAAAGCATACCTTATGTTTTATCATCATGACAAGAATTTTAAGTGACTGTCCTTTTGATAGTCATCAAACATTTAAGGTTTCCTTATTAGATATTCGATGACGGAAGATATTATTCCAAAAATAGTTTAAAAAGTCTTGTAAGCCCATATTTTATTAGCATCTCAAATGAACCGAAGGAGACCGTCATCTCTAACGACCATTTCAAATTGATCCGTCATCTTTCTTCACAGTTCGTTAATCTGAAGATCCTTGGGGTTCAAGGATTAATGGTCATAATTCTTTTCATGGCCAGTTTATTTTGAACTGTCATGTTCTTTCTTTTGGTCTTATTTGAGTCAAGATGGTAGGTCAAGCTACATTTGTATTGTTTTATTCTTATTAATCTACAACAGATTTATACATTTTCATTCAAGCTGCGACTAAGATTAATGTGAGGCGTTGAAATTTTAAAATATACTTTCAGTGTTAGGTACTTACTTTAATTAGATATCTTGAGCTTTTGAGTTACATGTTTCTCATCATTGATGAGTTTATCAATTGCGAATTGCAAGCTTTATCTCTAGACACCTAAGAACATAATTTAGAAAAATACCCTTAAAAAGGAACGCTTCCATTCTGAGAGGTTATCATCGCGCGTTATCATCCTGATAAAAAGTCTCTTGTGACAGTAATTTCACCGGTAACCCTTCGAACCAAAACACAGCAAAGCAATACTGCTTGGCGGCAGAAATAGAATAGAAAGAAATATTATATTCTTGGCATGAGCCTCACCTAGTTCGATTGGAACCACACTGAAGCTTTAGATGAAAAGGGATCATTAAAAAAAAAAGCTAGGAACCCAGCCGAGTTTGTTGCCAGATTCTTCTAGGCTGGGGCGCGTGGAACTGCCGTAAATTCACCCAACTTTAAGACGTTTCAAAATGATCCTGGTGATATTATTGAATAAATATAAATATATACTTTAATTTACTTTACTTTAAGTAAGTATGTTAGTAATTTCCTGGACGAGCTCTACTCTTTTGTCGAGATATCTAAATTGTTTTTACCAAAAACATCGTAGATTTTTTGTTAGCTCAATGTTTTAATTTAGCAAATTAAAAAGGCCGTCAGATGTCCATGGCCTAATTGCGAATTCGTAGTAATCATCACTATATATAAAAATACTGTGACTGACTGACTGTCGTTCATTATGCTCTATTTTTGTCTGAAGCGCTGGCGTAGCTGGCTAAAATTATTATCATTAACGAAATTAACTGTCGCCATTTGGATGGGTGACCGCGGTGCGAGGTTGAGCATGTCGATGATCAAAATATTTTCCAGAGCACACATGTCCCGCTCAGATACGAACCTACACCCTTAGGATCAGAGAAGCCGGCGTGAGTAACAACTCTATAGAAAACATACTTAAATCCTTCTTCAAATTGAAATTCAAAATAGTTTTTAACCGACTGAGTAAATAAGTTCGTATGAGTCAGTGGCCAATTCTGGTGACAGAGTTTTTAGGCCGCCCGAAGGCCTCTGTCATGACCTAACAACTTTGAAAAAGCCGGGACCGACTGCTCAACGTGCCCTACGAAGCACGGGAGCGCTCATTTGAAACTGCCACTGGCGGTCACCCATCCAAATGGTGACTACGCGGAAGAGAGTTTAACTTCGTTGATCTGTTAGGAACAACTTAGCCAGCTACGTCACGAGCACTCCGACTAAAAACCGACTAAAAACGGAAGAGATTGTCAAGTTGCTGCGTATACTTATTTATTATACTACTATTATATTTACTTTTTATTACCACGCCTAACTTTTTAATAAGTAAAGAAACGTCTTAGAGCTAGGTGAATTTACGGCAGTTCCACGCGCCCCAGCCTAGAAGAATCTGGCAACAAACTCGGCTGGGTTCCTAGCTTTTTTCGATGAGCTCACCTAATAGAACTATTGATGTCGGATAGTCACGGCAACCACTTAATCAACGTTAATTTGATTGTACGGTTACCATCGGGTGGTCACTTGCGATCAATTTTCTGATATATGGGGTCAATGGTGTGCCATTTTAATAATTTATGATTTAATTTATAGGTAGGTAAGTTAGATGGTGATAAATCATTACAAGATTAGTAGTTTCTCTAGGAAAGTTCTGTACAAATAATGTTAATATTCAGATTCTCTGTCTTATTCGTTTGTTGAATTATGCAAATTAACTTTATGTTTCATGGTGGACCTACAGGAACAACTTTAGCACTTATAAAAAAATTATTTTAAGCTTTACATTTTGGCGGTACAGTACTAGTTTTTTTTGTGTGACTTGACAAGATGATCAAGGCGCTTGCCTGGTGTTAAGCACCACGCCTAACCATAACAGATGCAGTGCCACCCAAACCTTAGTGTTAAAGTTCTGCGTGGAACTGCACTGCGCTCATCACCCCGAGACGTTGTTGCACCCAGTACAGTACAGTTCACTTGCTACAGTGCCCTTCAAACCTAAACACAGTGCAGCTTGCACACTACTGCTTGGAGGTAGATTAACTGGCACTGCGGTGGTACCCTACCAACCAAGACGGATTCTTGCTGAAGAGTCCTAGCACTAGGTCACCGATATAAGTTTAACTTGCGTACGGCCCACAAGATGGTAAGCGGTTACCGCAGCCTATGGACGCTTGCAATACCAGAAGTATCACTCGCGGGTTGCCACCTTGAGGCTAAGTTCGAAAACCTCATGTGCCAGTAATTTCACCGGAAACCATACCCTTCACACCGGAACACAGCAATGCGAGCATTACTGCTTGGCGGCAGAAATAGGTATGGTGGTAGTCCTTCCCCGGACGAGCTCTATCACAGAGAACTCTACTACTCTTAACTTAACTACTATATTTGCCACGATCATCGTTTGTCGCTTTCAAAGTAGACCCTCAATGGTCTCTAAAGCCTATTTTGTTATTTAACCCCGCATTCCGTCACGCCCTCAGGGTCAGTTCGACCATAACACAAACATACAAACGATGGTCTATTAGACCTGTATTGTGCGTTTACGGCTACTGTAGAAATGAAATCTTGATTTAATATGCAGGTTATTTTATAACGCAATGGTTTTTATTCCGTTGTAAAACCTTTTATGAGGTTTCAAAAATATAACTGAAATTAATAGTTGTAGTTCGATTGAAGGGGATTTGAGGACAAAAAGTCCGGAAATCCCCCTGACAGGGGATTTAAGGGGATTTCCGGACCAAGCCGACTCTTCAGAAAAAGTTCGCCTTGTTGGGCAGTGCCGATATCGTCGAGGTAATGTGCAAGCTGCACTGTGTTTAGGCTGGAAGGGCAATATAGCAAGTGAAATTACTGGGCGAAGAACAAATTATTCTATGTCTTGGGTGTAGAGCGCAGTGCAGTGCCACACAGACACTGTAGCTGTTATGGCTTGACCGTCACGTGATTTTCTAACATAAAATGAAAGTTTTCACAGAATTATTATAATAGGCAAAAAGCGCAAGTGGTCTATTGGTACTTTTAGATCCTAAGATTGTGGGTTTGATATCGGTCGTGCGGAATATTTGCAGAAGAAAAGTTACACGCACAATGCCAGACGTACTCTCAAATAGTTTCCACTCTCGCTCGAGAGCAGGCCTGAGTTTCAGCATTGGTTTTATTGTAAGATTTCACAGAATAGTAAATAAGAATTACTCTTTAAAGGGGATTTTGTGAACTTTTTTTGTGTCAAATTCCTTTCAGTCCGAGCTTCAAGCTCCAAAGGGGGTTTTGACACTAAAATTCCCAAAATCCCCAAGGGGATTTTGATACTAACACGAAACATTCAAAGACATTCTCCGCTCTAACTAATAGTAGCGTCTTGATCCCAATAAAATTAAAAGCTGTCATGATGATGAATATTAAAGGCAAACCATATAACTCAGACTTTACTAAGGTGCGGGGCGTGAAACATATTTACAGTAAATGTCTGTCCCTTTCATAATATTCCGGAATTATTTAAGCAGCTGCCTCTGATTCATTTGAGCAAATAAAAATAAACCAGTAGAGAGTGCACTTGAGGTTATAAGTAGCCTATGAGTATGTTATAAGTACGTCTATACTTACCAACTTCTGTGGTCTATACTTATACAGGGTCATTCATTATCAACCTGACAAACTTAAGGGATAGGTTCTACACATAAAAAAAATAAATATATGTACCTATATTTTAATTAATGTATATTTAAAAATCCCAAGAAAACAAAAAAAAATCAATTACGTTCTCCTGCTCAATTATTATTTATCATTGTTGAGAATCATGTTAATATTCAGATTCTCTGTCTTATCGATATATATATCGTGGAATCGAGTTAAGCGGCGTAATAATGAAATAGTCGAGTGTGCGCGCCCCGTAGCGGGTCAATGACACGCGCAGGTCAAGGACGCGCGGGTTATTGACCCGCGGTTCATTGACGCGCGGGTCAACAAACACATCCCTCGCTACACATCCTCGCACATCTCTGGAGTAAACGCAGCCTAAAGCTAGGATTTTCATTCTTACATTAACATCATGCACAGTGGCAAAAAAAGTAAGTATGAGTATGAGTCAGTGGTCAACTCGGGTGACAGAGTTTCTAAGCCGCCCGAAGGCCTCTGTCATGGCCCAACAACTTTGAAAAAGCCGGGACCGACTGCTTAACGTGCCCTCCGAAGCACGGGAGCGCTCAGTTGAAATTGCCACTTGCGGTCACCCATCCAAATGATGACTACGCGAGAATTAACTCCTAAACTTAGTGAGAATAGTACAGTTTAGGAGAACAAACAGTCAATTCGACTGAGGAAGTGGTGACGGGGTAATTACAGAACAGGGGCATATCAATTGCTGTAATTAACAGACAACAGTAGGTCAGTTTGCGATAGATCATCCGACAGATGGGAGGGTCTAAGGTACCATTTTCCAGTGAGATGAGATACCTTACACTGTAAGATACCTAGTAGACCCTGTAAGGCTTACAGGGTCCATGTACTCACCTGCAGCGTTATCATTAAAATAAAACGACTGTTTTTCATGAACTGACTGAAACAACTGATTTATTCATTAACAACACTGCCAGTACAGATGGCGCTATTAGTCTCTAAAGTAGATCGTATATCAGGTATTTTGTCTATTTACAACAATCATTAAGTTACACCTTATCTGAATGTACATTGGGCATGAAATAAATGAAATATGAAATATTTTTGTTATTGTTATTGAATAAAACTCTGGAGATATAGATAGATAATATACACTGTATTATAGACCAGCGATAGCGACCCGCCCCAACTTTTCACAGGTCCATAAAAACGTGGTTGTATCTTGGTATACCTAATTCGTAGTGAGACTATATCGCGTTATGACTAAACGTCATTTTCATTAAGCATTGAAACTAATTAGCCGTTAGTCTAGTTAACTTTAGACCGAGTTCTTAATAAGTCTAAATAGCGTTTTGCCTAAAATTATTTATCTGTTTTCTTAATGATAGGTTCGAAATGTATGACGAAAGCCCGACGCTACACGGAAAGCGCGGCCGCCGCGAAGCCCGGCCGCAAGAACGACACGGGGACAGAAGATAGTAGTGCAATAAAATAGTGCGGGAGCCAGAAGCTCAGAGTGGTCTGCACTACGGAGGTCGCCGCCGGCTCGCTTCGCTCGCCACCTCTCCCCTCGCTCCGCCTCAGACTCGTGTGAACAAACCACTCTTAGGGGCGACCGTCTAGAGCTTCTGGCGGGAGCCCACACGGAGTCCAAAACAGAGTACAAAGTTTTTTTTTCTGCGCACGACTGTACATTGATGTTCATTTTCTCAAGCAGTCTTATAAACATATTAGTATAGATATGTCTACCTCTATATAGGTCTAGCTCTCTGACAGTCTACCTCTCAAAATGTCTACCTCGCAAAAAGCCTATCTCTCAAAAGGTCTTAATCGCGTTTTGACTAGGCGTAACGCGATATAGTCTCACTACGAATTAGGTATACCAAGATAAAGCGGCTTGCAATACCAGAGGTATCACTCGCGGGTTGATCATCATATCATCATCATCATTGAGGCATAGATCGAAAGCCTCATGTGCCAGTAATTTTACCGGAAACCATACCCTTCACACCACACCGGAACACAGCAATGCGAGCATTACTGCTTGGCGGCAGAAATAGGTATGGTGGTAGTCCTTCCTCGGACGAGCTCTATCACAAAGAACTCTACTCATAAACTACTCTTATTACTTTTGGTCGATACTAAAATAAAAGTACTTCAAAAGGCTGATCATTGTGATGATGAAAAGCAATTTCTTTGCATCACATGTGCCTATGCATACACTGTACCTACATATTGAGCACTTGCTTGATAATAAACGCATACCAACCCAGGACACGATCCTACTCCTCATCAGGAATACTAATGAGGGTTAGGAGACAGCGCGGTTCTATTAGTGATAGTTCAACTGCCGGACAAATCGGACAATATAAGTTAGTATTGCTAAAGAATGTCTATTTTTTTATTATTATGTCAGCAAGTGACAAGTCAACGTCAAGTCGCCCGCCTGATGTTAAGCACCACGCCTGACCATAACAAATGCAGTGCCACCCTAAGCTTAAAGTTTTTAGTTCAGCGTGGCACTGCGCTCATCACCCCGAGACATGTTGTTAAGTCTCTTTCGCCCAGTAATTTCACTTGCTATAGTGCCCTTCAAACCTAAACACAGTAATGCTTGCACACTACTGCTTGGAGGTAGAATATCTGACACTGCGGTGGTACCCACCAAGACAGACTCTTGCTAAAGTCCTACCACCAGGTAAAATCTAATTTACTGTAATAAAGCTGTTGGTTTTTCAAAAAATAAACAAATAAATAATTAGTATGAGCCAGGTACGAGCACTGGTGGTCTAGTGGTAGCGACCCCGCCTTCTGATCTTATGCTCGTGGGTCGAACCCGGTCGTGCATCAATGTTTTTGTTCGAAAAATGTATGTGCGCAATGCCAGTGCTCTCATCCGGCGAACGAAAACATCGTGAGGAAACCGACATGTCCAAGAAGTAAAAATTCAAAAGACAGTGCCAATACGCATTGGGTCCGCCTGTGAGTTGACGAACGACTCGGATTAAGATTCAATCACTCTAGCTTGAGAGTAGGCCAGTATCTTTTCAGTTGGAACATTAGAAGGCTGTTATGATGATGATGATCAGGTAGTGGGTTAGTTTTAAGAAAGCATTACAGTCACGCTTTGGTTTTTCCTAAAAAAACTTTCATTTTTGAGGTTTGCTTCCATGGCATTCTTATGTCAATGAACAGACGATAATAGATTTGAAAGACACATTAGCTAACAGACGTTTGAAGTACCATTATAAAAGATATATAATTATACCTATTTCTGCCGCCAAGCAGTAATGCTCGCATTGCTGTGTTCCGGTGTGAAGGGTGGTTTCCGGTGAAATTACTGGCACATGAGGCTTTCGATCTATGCCTCAAGGTGGCAACCCGGGAGTGATACCTCTGGTATTGCAAGCGTCCATAGGCTGCGGTAACCGCTTACCATCTTGTGGGCCGTACGCTTGGTTGCCACTTCAGTTGTATAAAAAAAAAAAAAAAAAAATGGCTATTATAGTATCTACCTCATCATCATCATGTCAGCCGATAGACGTCCACTGCTGGACATAGTCCCCCAAAGAGCGCCATGACGACCGATTTTGAGCCTTCACCGACTTCCTGCGACCGCTTTAATGTCATCGTTCCATCTAGCTCGCTTTCCAGTTCGTGGTCGCCATTCGTAAACCTTTATTCCCCATAGGTTATCGGTTCTGCGAGCTATTGATACATAACAAACTGAATTTTGGAATATTAGCACAATACGCGATCCTTCGCTTAGAAGCGATTTCTTCCAGACCACCTTTGAATAGAGCTCTCTAAATCTACTGGCGGTAAATACCAAAGGGCTTACCATACCCTAGGAAGTACCATAAATACCTTATAATAGAGTCGTAGGACCATTGACAAGTACAAGACACCGTACCATTGAAACAAAGTTCTGTGCATCCATTGAAATGGTCTTAAAATGGTAACTGGCCGATTGGGGTACAATCTTGTATGTAGTGGAACAATGGTTAACGTTTGGCATGCTACAAATACAATCTCTACTTTCCTCCTCATCATCATCACCATTTTTAACCGATTTCAACCTTCTCTAAGTTATCAATTCGACTTTTTATATTCATGTATTTTTTACGCGATTTCTCCGCCAAACTATGAGTACCTATAATTGATTTTGATGATATTTTGTTTGATGTACTAATTTATAGTAATGACAATAATAATAAATCGTTTATTTGAAGCAACAAATAATTGGATATTACAAAAATATTGGCCCATATTTATAAATACCTTACAAACTAACATAAATAAAAATATTAAATTTTACGAGTCATCGACGCCCTGATGACACACGCGCGGTTTCGTTTGACAGGCTGATATTAGAGGTCCCATATAAATTTTATCGAAATTGATTTAGCGATCTTTGAAAAATAGAGTATTAGAGTTAATAATAAAAAAAAAAGGTATTAGAGTAATAGAGTAGTAGAGTTCTCTGTGATAGAGCTCATCCGGGGAAGGACTACCACCATACCTATTTCTGCCGCAAAGCAGTAATGCTCGCATTGCTGTGTTCCGGTGTGAAGGGTATGGTTTCCGGTGAAATTACTGGCACATGAGGCTTTCGATCTTAGCCTCAAAGTGGCAACCCGCGAGTGATACCTCTGGTATTGCAAGCGTCCATAGGCTGCGGTAACCGCTTACCATCTTGTGGGCCGTACGCTTGGTTGCCACTTCAGTTGTATAAAAAAAAAAAAAAAAAAAAAAACATGAAAAACGTGTCCATAATCCTCTCGTATATCCACTATTTATCGAAACATTAGGTATTCAATTTAGGTATAGTCTTGAGGTCTGTTTTTTTCTGGTTACCACGTGCATTAGCACGTCTTATTTAGTCTGGAACTAGATTTCTTTTCATTGTTTCAGAAGCCCGACACTCTATGGAAAGGCGAGACGTCAATGATGATGACATCTTCAATGACATGCACAATGATGAAGCTACTGATGATGAAGGCACACAGAATGATGATTTTGATGGTATGTATCATTCTGACAGCCTTTTAATGTTTCCATTGCTAGCTAAGACACTGGCCTACTCTTAAACGAGAGTGATTGGGTCCGGATTTGTTCGATGACACAGGGCCTTACTTGAACGGGTCGGGACAGGTATTGGAATATGACTTCATGACAACTTAGCGCCAAATTCAACCTTGTTTCCAAGAGTACAAAAATTTACAGCATTAAATTAGAATTGGATTGAAATTAGGATTGAGATTACGTTGAAGAGAGATTTGAGAGAGTTGAGATTACCATGTCTTTCGAATTTTTAGTTCTCGAAGAGACATCTTACGCCATACTGAAACTCTACAGGTTTTTGACGTTTTTAATTCAATACGATTTTGAAAAATAACTACCTCTGAAACAACTAACACTACTTTCACCACAAAACTCTATTAAACATTGTTTAAAATTAGCCCTGTCTCTGTTTTTCATTACCGAATTGTTAAAGACAGCGCTTATTTGTGTTTTGTATTGAGGCTTAAAATGTTAATAAATCACAGAAGCCTTCGAGCGGCCTAAAAACTCGGTCATCAGAGTTGGCTCAAAAATGTTTATAAATGTTTTGAAATGGCCTTCGGGCGGCCTTAAAACTCTGTCAGCAGGTGAGTCACTGACTCATATAAACTTACTTACATATAAATGTTTAAATAACGTAACAAATCATTTCATATTTCAGATAAGGCATCTGAATTCAAAGACGAGCCAGCCATAGAAGCTAACATCACCACTCGCCCAAAAACGTACGAAGTGGTCGATGGTAATGACGTCAGACTGGAGTGCGATGTCGACCCAGACAGTAAGTTACTACACAGTTATACAGTTCTAGCGCTCGACGGAGCAACACGTGTCCCGGAAAACAAGTCGATGGTCCTGATGATGTCCCGTTGAGGGATGAAACACGTGTCAATATTTTTCTTTTAGAGGTTAACTGTATTAACTGTGTGACCTCATTAGTAAGTTAACAAGTTATTTGTTGATTTGGAGTCTAATTAAAAAACTATTTTGGTTGAATAAAGAGATTGATAGAGACAAACAGGTACAAATAGACAAACAGACATACATACGAACAGACAGATAGACTGATTGACAGACAGATAGAAAGAAAGAAAGGCAAACTGACAGACACACATACAGTCAGTTATACTTACCGACAAAGGGAAAGAAGACAGATAAGCTGACAGACACACATACAAAAAGACAGATAGACTAACCGACAGATAGACAGACGTAGCTAAACTATAACAAAATAAACTACAAAACACCAAACAACTTACTCAGAGGCAAACAGTGAATAATAATTGGACAGTTAGCCGGAAGTTCCGCTTGCAGTTTTGGCGCCACCGGATACGCCGCCATGATGTCAATCAACAATAGTAATCGTATTTTATTAATATTTAAAACCACATCCTAGAACATAATATGATGTACCTAACATAGTAATACAAATTATCTACGAACTATCGATACCAGTTTCTGTCTACAGCTTTGCAGGATGATTGAATGAATGAATGAATGAAATATTTATTTGACACGACACAACGCGTATTGTACAAAAGTGAAAGAGAAATAATAGCGAGATCCAGAACTTATGATTGTATTCAAAGTTGTAAGGTAATGCTGTTTTACATTAGAATAATTTAAATTGGCTGCACCCCCGTGTGTTACCCGTGGTTTAAACAGTTTTTTTAACCCCGGAAACCCGGGACAAAAAGTAGCCTTCAGCTTTTCCAGACCATAATCTATCCTTGTGCCAAATGTCTTCTTCTTCTTCTTTTGTTTAAAAATAACCTAAGCTTAGTCCCGAAATATCTCACGCATCTTAATCTCTAACTAACAGAATAACAAGATAATAATTATGTCGCGCCAAAAAGGCAAATGAGTCCCAAGTTTCATCCAAATCGGTTTAGCTACGCCATGATTGATCAATCATGGCGATATATATATATATATATCAATATTTGTAGTTCAATCATGGCGTAGCTAAACCGATTTGTATGAATTTGAGTAATTCAAACTACAAACAGACCTACAGTTAGGACCACGAGTAATAGTTATTAGCGTGTATTCTAGCAAATAAATGTATTAAGTTTTCTAACAATCTTGAATCAAAATGAAATGAAATTAATGACTTTCGAATTAATAAATTTATTATTACCAATATTATTACCCAATCTTACCTGTACTCCTAGTATATACAAAATAGAACAATTAAGTAAGTAAGTAACTGGATAACATAGATATCCAGTTACTTACTTACTTAATTGTAAGACAGACAGACATATCTACAATAAGTTCAAGATAAGCGCAAATATGTAAATATTTTATGAAAATAAACATTTTTTACTTTACTTTACTTTACTTTACTTTACTATTTATTTTTCAGATGGCACTGTGGTTCAATGGTTCAAAGACAACACCTTAATCTTCATCGGCGGTATTAATATTGGCAAGAATGATAGATATTCCATGTAAGTTTATCATCCACTCATCATCTACATTCTAAGTTTCCATTGCTGGAATACTGGCCTACTCTCAAGCGATGATGATTGGGTTTTAATTCACCACGCGGGCCCATTGCTTATTGGTGAATGGCATAAATGTATGAGAGCACTAAAATACGCTACGAAAAATGTATGTGCTCAATGTCAGTGATCTTATACGGTGAAGGAAAACATCGTGAGGAAACCTGCATGTCCAAGAACTAGAAATTCAAAAGACTAGTGCCATCTACCAATCCGCATTGGGTCCGCGTGGTGAATTAAAACCCCAATCATCAAAAATCATCAGCAGTGGGAACTTTAGAAGGCTGTCATGATGCAGAGCTACAATCATTCAGTAGGTACCTAACTACCTATACAAAATAAGCTCTACAATTACAACAACTCGTCATAGTATTTGGTTTTTTACATCAGTTGTAGGGATGGCACATGTCTTTCGAATTTGTTGAAGACTAAACTCTAGCTCAATGCCTAAACAATCAAACCAAAATCGCAAGTTCGCAACCTCTCGTTTCTTAACCACGCACTCCATCGCTCCACCGAGCTCCTCAAACTTATAAAGTTCCGCTCTTAACACCAGGGAACCTGACTCCAAAGACCTTCTCATCGAGCAAGTGCATCAACACGATGCGAGCGTGTACCGGTGCGAGGTGCCCAAGGAAACTGATCCACCGAAAGTTGAGCATACTGTCGTGGTGCTGCAGGCTCCAGGAATTGCAAGTAAGTCATCATTTTTATAGCGCTCTTGACGTAGCTGGCTAAGTTGTTCCAGTTCAACGAAATTAAGCACTGTTCCGCATTGTCACCATTTAGATGGGTGGCTGCTAGTAGCAATATCAACTGAGCGCTAGCAGTCGGTCCTGGCTTTTTTAAAGTTGTTAGACCATGGCAGAAGCCTTCGGGTGGCCAGAGAAAGAAGAAGAGAGAGAACTTTGTCACCAGAGTTGGCCACTGACTCATACCTGACATAACATGGGCAAAATGAACAACTGAGTGGACCCAGATAGCGCAAGGCAGCGACGCGACACTAGACTTACATTTTGGCCTGTCACGGCTTTGTTTCAGACCGGAAGAAGGTAAGGGCTTTTGCCCACCAGTGGGACAGTCACGGTCAAACAATAAAAAATAAATATTTCACCCCATTGCAAACAGGACTCATATTACATTCACAAACAATTAAATCCTTGGGGATCAATAATTTAAAGTCTAAGCTAGGCTAGAACTGTTTGCTGATACAACAGTCAAGGCGTTTACCTGATATAAAACTCTACGCCTGACTGAGATAATTCTGTTTTACAGACCGATGACATTGGGATGTCGGTGGATGATGAAGACTCAAGATCGGTCATCATGCTCTCCAAAGGAGGCCATTGTCCAGCAGTCAACGTCTATTGGCTGATATGATTCGATATCCGACGTTTATTGGATGATAATAATATGATGATTCTATATCTGAATTTCAGAATTCACGGCAACCAACAACGGCAACGTGGTAGAAGGGTCAGATTTACTGCTGACTTGCGACGCACGGGGCAAGCCACCACCGCAGATCGTCTGGGCTCGAAGCACTGTGGAGAACGAAGTAAGTCCAGATGGACTTCGAGGCAGATGTCTATTACGACGACTTCTACTCGCTTTTACTTAGCTCGTAATGTAGCTGGCTCAGTTGTTCTCAACAGAGTGCTTAGCACGAAGAACTCGTATCACAATCGTAAACGTAAACGTATCGTCCAGCTAGGTAGTAACTATGTTTAGCTGTAAGTATATTAAGATTTACAAAGTTTAACCTAACATAAATAATAATTTTATTAAAAAACTTATATAATTTATAATAACTGTTGTGTTGTACTAAACTGTGTTTAGATTATAATACTTGTATTTTTAATGACAAATAAAGAACTTTTAAAAACAAACAAACAAACACTCAGATCAACGAGGTTAATCACTGTTCCGCGTAGTCACTATTTGGATGGATGACAGTTTCAACTGAGCGCTTCCGTGCTGAAGCACGAAAGCCCGAAAGCTCGTTTAACAGTCAGTCTCGGCTTTTTCAGAGTTTGTTAGGCCATGACGGAGGCCTTCTGGGGTCCTCATATATCACCAAAGTTGGCCACAGGCTCATACAAACTTACATATTTTTAACAACAGCGAAGTCGTTAAAATTACAATCGTTCTGACTCGTTTAGACAAATGATTGGTACAATTTCATTTCCGCTCAGCAAAAGGTCATCAAGATATTTTTTACTTTTGCTAGAAATTCTGGTAATATGCATTATATGAACTGCTCTTTCTCTCTTCCAGAACCAGCGTCTAGAAGAAAAGGACGGCGAGTTTTCATCCAACAGCGTCTTCATAAAGAACATTAAGCGAGAACATTCTGGAAAGTACTATTGCTACGCGTTTAACACTATTGGGAACACTCAATCTGAACTCCGAGTGTCTGTAGCTGGTAAGTTATCATTTTTATAATCACTATTTATCTTATGTAGGATTTATTAACAAATTAAAATATGTACACTACCTACAAAATATACAAAATACATATGAAACAGTTGAGCCATTGATTGCTTGTATTTTATTATAACTTTTCTATTCTCTAATTTTTGACATTGTAAATCATATTATATTGCATGCCTCTTAGGGTAGAATACATTGATTGGTACACAATCTAAATAATGAACATCTAAGTTAAACATAACAAGACTATTTCAAGCAATAAAAATACTTTGACTTTGACTTTGGCATCTAAAAACCGTTACAAACGATCTAAAGATAGCTCAACTGATTCAAATCACTAGCAGACTGAAGCGTTCCCAACATGCTGGCTGCATTGCCACGTTGAATGGCAATGCAGCATTATTTATTCTCTTCTTGTTCCTGTATAAAATATAAATCCGATACTGATTTTCTATTTGGCAGCTTATGACGAGACAGGTTATAAATGCATCTTGCATTCTCATCATCATCATGACAGCCTTCCAGCTACTGCTGGAACACTTGCCTTATCTCGAGCGACAGTGATTGGGTTTTCTTATCCACCACGGGCCCAATGCAAATTGGTGGGACATGTCTTTCTAATTTTTAGTTCCTGGACATGCCGGTTTCCTCACGATGGTTTCCTTCACTGAGAGCACGTTACTGACACATGGCCAATATTATACATTTATAAGAATTATTTTGTTGGAGCGCTCGTGATGTAGCTGGCTAAGTTGTTCTTAACAGATCAACGAAGTTAAGCACTGTTCCGCGTAGTCATCATTTGGATGGGTGACCGCCAGTGGCAATCACAACTGAACGCTCCCGTGCTTCGGAGGGCACGCTATGCTGACGGTCTCTGTTTTACAAAGTTGTTAAGCCTTGACAGAGGCCTAGAAAATCTGTTACCAGACTTGGCTACTGACTCATACGAACTTACTTACTTTTGTGGTTTCCAGGCAACCCCCGCGTCCAAGTCCACAGGAATGTTGTTAACTCCGCTATCAACGTTGAGGCAGTTTTAGAGTGCTCTGTGCGATACGAGGACCAGTAAGTATGTTTATATACCACTAAAGTGGTAACCACGCGTACGGCCCACTTGATGGTAAACGGTTACCGTAGCCTATGTACGCTTGCAACATCAGAGATATCAATTGTGTGTGAGTCGTTAGATGGAAAGTCTCATGTGCCTGTAATGCCCTTCGAACCGGAACACAGCAATGCGAGCATTACTGCTTGGTGGAAAAAATAGGTATGGTGGTAGTCCTTCCCCGGACGAGCTCTATCTCGAAGACAAGAAGTCGCCCGCTTGATGTTAAGCACTAACAGATGCAGTGCCACCTAAAGCTTAATGTTTTTAAGTTCAACGTGGCACTGCACTGCGTTCCTGACACATTGTTGTTAAGTCTCCTGAGCCCAGAAATTTCACTTGCTACAGTGCCCTTCAAACCTAAACACAGTGCAGCTTGGACACTACTGCTTGGAGGTAGAATATCTGAATATCTGGCACTGCGATGCTACCCACCAAGACGGACTCTTGCTGAAGAGTCCTACCATCTGGTCACCACCACCTGGCCGTTGGACGGCCTAGAAACTTTGTCGCCAGAGTTGGCCAATGACTCATACGAACTTACTTTATTAAATTACAAGATTATGTATTTATTCTTGGTATACTTTTGCTTTCAGTCCTCACATCCACTGGTACAAGGACGGTGTGCTGATCTCCGACTCCTCGAGCCAGTACGTGATCTCGACGAGAGGAGTGCACTCCAATCTCACTGTTACCCCCACCAGCGATGTTGACTTCGGAACCTTTACTTGCGAGGTAGGTTTCATCATCATCTGGTCTACTCTCAAGAAGTGTGTAACTTCGGAACCTTAACTTGCGAGGTAGGTTTCATCATCATCTGGTCTACTCTCAAGAAGGGTGTGACTTCGGAACCTTAACTTGCGAGGTAGGTTTCATCATCATCTGGTCTACTCTCAAGAAGGGTGTAACTTCGGAACCTTTACTTGCGAGGTAGGTTTCATCATCATCTGGTCTACTCTCAAGAAGGGTGTAACTTCGGAACCTTTACTTGCGAGGTAGGTTTCATCATCATCTGGTCTACTCTCAAGAAGGGTGTAACTTCGGAACCTTAACTTGCGAGGTAGGTTTCATCATCATCTGGTCTACTCTCAAGAAGGGTGTAACTTCGGAACCTTTACTTGCGAGGTAGGTTTCATCATCATCTGGTCTACTCTCAAGAAGGGTGTAACTTCGGAACCTTTACTTGCGAGGTAGGTTTCATCATCATCTGGTCTACTCTCAAGAAGGGTGTAACTTCGGAACCTTTACTTGCGAGGTAGGTTTCATCATCATCTGGTCTACTCTCAAGAAGGGTGTAACTTCGGAACCTTTATTTGCGAGGTAGGTTTCATCATCATCTGGTCTACTCTCAAGAAGGGTGTAACTTCGGAACCTTTACTTGCGAGGTAGGTTTCATCATCATCTGGTCTACTCTCAAGAAGGGTGTAACTTCGGAACCTTTACTTGCGAGGTAGGTTTCATCATCATCTGGTCTACTCTCAAGAAGAGTGTAACTTCGGAACCTTTACTTGCGAGGTAGGTTTCATCATCATCTGGTCTACTCTCAAGAAGGGTGTAACTTCGGAACCTTTACTTGCGAGGTAGGTTTCATCATCATCTGGTCTACTCTCAAGAAGGGTGTGACTTCGGAACCTTTACTTGCGAGGTAGGTTTCATCATCATCTGGTCTACTCTCAAGAAGGGTGTAACTTCGGAACCTTTACTTGCGAGGTAGGTTTCATCATCATCTGGTCTACTCTCAAGAAGGGTGTAACTTCGGAACCTTTACTTGCGAGGTAGGTTTCATCATCATCTGGTCTACTCTCAAGAAGGGTGTAACTTCGGAACCTTTACTTGCGAGGTAGGTTTCATCATCATCTGGTCTACTCTCAAGAAGGGTGTAACTTCGGAACCTTTACTTGCGAGGTAGGTTTCATCATCATCTGGTCTACTCTCAAGAAGGGTGTAACTTCGGAACCTTTACTTGCGAGGTAGGTTTCATCATCATCTGGTCTACTCTCAAGAAGGGTGTAACTTCGGAACCTTTATTTGCGAGGTAGGTTTCATCATCATCTGGTCTACTCTCAAGAAGGGTGTAACTTCGGAACCTTTACTTGCGAGGTAGGTTTCATCATCATCTGGTCTACTCTCAAGAAGAGTGTAACTTCGGAACCTTTACTTGCGAGGTAGGTTTCATCATCATCTGGTCTACTCTCAAGAAGGGTGTAACTTCGGAACCTTTACTTGCGAGGTAGGTTTCATCATCATCTGGTCTACTCTCAAGAAGGGTGTAACTTCGGAACCTTTACTTGCGAGGTAGGTTTCATCATCATCTGGTCTACTCTCAAGAAGGGTGTAACTTCGGAACCTTTACTTGCGAGGTAGGTTTCATCATCATCTGGTCTACTCTCAAGAAGGGTGTGACTTCGGAACCTTTACTTGCGAGGTAGGTTTCATCATCATCTGGTCTACTCTCAAGAAGGGTGTAACTTCGGAACCTTTACTTGCGAGGTAGGTTTCATCATCATCTGGTCTACTCTCAAGAAGGGTGTAACTTCGGAACCTTTACTTGCGAGGTAGGTTTCATCATCATCTGGTTTACTCTCAAGAAGGGTGTAACTTCGGAACCTTTACTTGCGAGGTAGGTTTCATCATCATCTGGTCTACTCTCAAGAAGGGTGTAACTTCGGAACCTTTACTTGCGAGGTAGGTTTCATCATCATCTGGTTTACTCTCAAGAAGGGTGTAACTTCGGAACCTTTACTTGCGAGGTAGGTTTCATCATCATCTGGTCTACTCTCAAGAAGGGTGTGACTTCGGAACCTTAACTTGCGAGGTAGGTTTCATCATCATCTGGTCTACTCTCAAGAAGGGTGTAACTTCGGAACCTTTACTTGCGAGGTAGGTTTCATCATCATCTGGTCTACTCTCAAGAAGGGTGTAACTTCGGAACCTTTACTTGCGAGGTAGGTTTCATCATCATCTGGTCTACTCTCAAGAAGGGTGTAACTTCGGAACCTTAACTTGCGAGGTAGGTTTCATCATCATCTGGTCTACTCTCAAGAAGGGTGTGACTTCGGAACCTTAACTTGAGAAGTTTCATGATCAGCCTCCTAAAGTTCCTCTATTGTGAACTTTTGGGGCTCTGGCCTGCTCTCAAGAGAGCATAAGAATCACGAGGCTCCAACGCGGGTCATTGACATGCCCCACGCGCTCCCCTTTTGATTTCCAACAAGGATAATTAACAATTGACCAAAAAAAGTAATCGATTTTTCAGACAAAAATGTACATGTATTTTTTTTGTGTGTGAATGAACATATTACTTGAATATTGCGCAGTAATAATAAAGTATAGTATAGGTACCAAGTTCACAATGTTTTTTAAGTATTAGGTATGTATGCTTATAAATGGGCTTATTATGGGGGTCAATAAACATGTTTTATTTCTTTCATTCTTTCTTTTATTTGATAAAAGAGTAGTAGAGTTCTTTGTGATAGAGCTCGCCCGGGGAAGGACTACCACCATACCTATTTCTGCCGTCAAGCAGTAATGCTCGCATTGCTGTGTTCCGGTTCGAAGGGTATGGTTTCCGGTGAAATTACAGGCACATAAGACTTTCCATCTAACGTCTCGGGGTGGTAACACGCAAGTGATATCCATGATGTTGCATGCGTACATAGGCTACGGTAACCGCTGACCATTAAGTGGGCCGTACGCTTGGTTGCAACTTTAGTAGTATAAAAAAAAAAAACATTACAAAATGTATGTTGTTATTTCAGGCTGCAAATGAGTTCGGCAAGCACGTTAGGTCTATCGAGCTGGTGCAGAAGCCGGTGGTGGAAGCCCTGGGCAGTGCTGGCAGCCGCCTTTCCTGGACCGTGCACTCGCACCAACCGCTGCAAGAGGTCATCATCCAGGCTCATAAGCTGGGAGAGGATGGGGTATGTTTTTTTTCATGTCAGCAAGTGACAAGACAATCAAGGCGCCCACCTGATGTTAAGCACCACGCACAAGGTGGACCACGGGTAAGGACTGCGTCTGACTATAACAGATGCAGTGCCACCCAAAGCTTTTTTTATAAGTGTTTGCGTGGCACTACACTGCGCTTATCACCCTGAGACATTGTTGTTAAGTCTCTTTCGCCCAGTAATTTCACTTGCTACAGTGCCCTTCAAAGCTAAACACAGTGCAGCCCCCCTACCATGAACTCTTTGAGCGATTCAAATTAGGACCTAAACTGAATTGTCAAAAAAATTTGTACGTAATAATTATTAATTTCATGGTACAAAATTTTTTGACAATTCAGTTTAGGTCCTAATTTGAATCGCTCAAAGAGTTCATGGCTGTGCACACTACTGCTTGGAGGTAGAATATCACACACTGCGGTGGTACCCACCAAGATGAACTCTTGCTGAAGAGTCCTACCACCAGCTAATGTGAGTGGAAACTAATGTATGGATGAAAATATTTTTAAAAATTATTGTTAGAATGCTCGTGGATCTCTCTCGTGCATGCTTGTGGGTGGTTTGAGGGTATGAAAGTTTTCTTTTTCGAGAACAATATTTTTGGATGTGATGGGAAGGAGCCTTATAAGTTTGACTGCTGTTTCTGTCTGTGGCACCATAGCTCTTGAACGAGTGAACTTTTATTTTATCGGAAAGCAGGTTTTTAGTTTTTTTCTTTGTTTTTTTTTAAATCGTCGAATGGTCTATGACGAATCCCTTGCAATCCCATCGGAGCGCTCGTGACGTAGCTGGCTAAGTTGTTAACAGATCAACGAAGTTAAGCACTGTTCCGCGTAGTCATCATTTGTATGGGTAACTGCCAGTGGCAATTTTAGCTGACGACCGATGTGACGCAGCGGGGGTTTGATTCCCGCCTCGGGTCAAATGTTTATACGATCTACAAACATTTGTTTCAGGTGTTCTGGGTATTTTCTATATATAATAAAAAATATCTATCTATGTATTGTATTGTATTAAATATATATCAGTCATCTAGTACCCATAATACAGCTCTGTTTAACAGCAGCTTACCTTGGGGCTAGATGATGCTGTGTGGATTGTCCAGCATTATTTATTATTATTATTTTTTATTAACTGAGCGCTCCCGTGCTTCGGAGGGCACGTTAAGCAGACGGTCCCGGCTTTTTCAAAGTTGTTAGGCCACGACAGAGGCCTTCGGGCGGCCTAGAAACTCTGTCACCAGAGTTGGCCACTAACTCATACGAACTTACTTACTTACTTAATCCCACGTAAGTAATTTATTAGGATCAGAAGGTACCAACCATCAGATAAATCTTCTAAAAGTGGAAGCTGTTCGACCACCAGCGATCTTAATCATATTTTATTATCTTCCAGGAGTGGAAGCAGTTCGAGGTTCCTCTACCAGCTGAGCATCACCACAAGTACAAGATGGCGTTCGATCTCCAGGAGCAGCTTGACTCCGGGAAGTACGAGGCGGTGGTCAAAGTGAAGAACGACCACAGCTGGAGCGATGCAGCAAACCCTGTACTTTTTAACATTGGTAAGTTGCCATTTCGAGAAATCAGCAAAAATAAAATAAATATATCATTTTTTTTTTATACAACTGAAATGGCAACCAAGCGTACGGCCCACAAGATGGTAAGCGGTTACCGCTATGGACGCTTTTAATACCAGAGGTATCACTCGCGGGTTTCCACCTTGAGACTAAGATCGTAAGCCTCATGTGCCAGTAATTTCACCGGAAACCATACCCTTCACACCGGAACTCAGCAATGCGAACATTACTGCTTGGCGGCAGAAATAGGTATGGTGGTAGACCTTCCCCGGACGAGCTCAGGGTGGCAACCCGTGAGTGATACCTCTGGTATTGCAAGCGCCTATAGGCTGCGGTAACCGCTTACCATCTTCTACCATCTAAGTTGTATAAAAAAATACACACATACTACAGCCTTCTTTTACATACAGCCTTCTAATGTTCCCACTGCTGGGACACTAGCCTACTCTTGGGCGAGAGTGATTGGGTCTTGATCCACCACGCGGACCCATTGCGGTTTGGTGGATGGCACATGTCGAATCGAATCGAATTTTCAGTTTCTTGGACATGGACATGCCGGTTTCCTAACGATGTTTTCCTTCACATTATGAGAGCACAGGCATTGCAGATAAATTTCCCTAATAGAAAAATCAATTGGTGCACGACTGGGTTCGAATCCACAACCTTAGAATCGGAAGGCAGGGTCACAACAGTGCTTGTAATATTATTATTATTAATAAGTAATATTATTTTTATTTATTAAATCTTTATGGCCAGTGTAGTGGCCAGTCTTGCATCCACAACAGAGTAAAATGTATCTTATTTTATTTATTTACAAATTAAAAGACTTATTTAATTCGAATTATGTAGATTTTTTATTAATTTTATTTTACTACTTTTGTTATGCATGTTTCTATTTTTTGTTTTTTTTTTATTTTTAGAAATTGAACCAGAGTCGATTCTACACGCATCAGGTAAATTGCTTATTTACGTTTTATTTGCATAATGTTATTTTTGTACCATTTTTTTTTTTATACAACTGAAGTGGCAACCAAGCGTACGGCCCACAAGATGTTAAGCGGTTACCGCAGCCTATGGACGCTTGCAACACCAGAGGTATCACTCGCGGGTTGCCACCTTGAGGCTAAGATCGAAAGCCTCATGTGCCAGTAATTTCACCGGAAACCATACCCTTCAAACCGGAACACAGCAATGCGAGCATTACTGCTTTGCGGTAGAAATAGGTATGGTGGTAGTCCTTCCCCGGACGAGCTCTATCACAATGAACTCTACTACTCAATTAATTAAACATTAAAATTTTTGCATATAGAAATTCAAACTCAATAAAAATGAAAGTAAAAATGTCTCTTTTTTTCAGTATACCGTGACAACGCGCATTCCATTCGGCCATCTTCAATCATCCTCTCTACAATGATGATGTATGTTCTCGTTCGACTGCTTTAAACAGACAGACAAACAGTAGTTTAACTTATTTATTGTAGCCTCTACGAGTATTCACGAATCGGAGACAAACGAAAATTATGTACTAAATGGCTTTTAAATTTTTAAGTTTTAAATGCGTAGGTAATTTTTTCATTTAAAATTATTACATAACATTTTTTTTCTCTTATGAGATTTTTAGTACGAAATGTATATAATAAATACATTTTTGTTTTGTCTCTTATATTGCGTAAAAATGTATATTTTTCTTGCACTATAATTTTCTTTTTAATCATCGTAGTTTTATGACGTTTGATTTATGAGATCTTAGTTGGTTTTAAGTACAACAAGTTTAAGTACACTTATGTTTATTTTCAATTTATAATTACGCTATAACTTTGATAAATTTGGAGGGATATAATAAAATTTGTATCATAATATGTGATTTGGTTGTACAAAAACTAAAAGTACATTTCTGTTTTTCTCAGTTCCATTTTTATTTTATAATAATAAAAACTGTACAGAGCTATATAAGTAACATATTAATATTATTTTATTTAGTTATTAGATAATGAGTTATAATGTTAAATGAATTGTAGCGCAAAGATACTTAAATTTTTAATTAAATGTAAGTGCAATCTTTATCGTTGCCTTTACGTCATTTACAATATTAAACACAAATAAAAAACCCAGTAAGTACAATAAATCAGAAAATATAATGTTTAGCCGCTAAATAATTTTGCATTTTCATAATTTGTATTAAATATCTAACTTGTTATATTATATGAGACAGCTACTTATAATTAAATCAGTTATTGTAAATATTATTAATTATTTTTCTGTAATCAGAATTAATTTTAGGTAATTTCTTATAAAAGTAGACGTTAAAATTTATATACGCTTAAATAAAAAAAAAATTAATGCTGTGCAGTTGAGGAGAAAAAAATCATAAATTTTATAATGTTATTAAATTAACGTCTGCTTTTTATAATTTACTAAATAAGTAGTTGGTTTTCTCACAATTAAAATAATTTAAGAAATAGATAATGATTACCAAAGTGTAATATAGAATCACATTTACTTAGTTTTTAAATAATTTTATGTTATTTTCAGTTTTTTTATTGAAACTGATGTTTATATAATTCAAAACACTTATCAAAATTATAAAAAATATATAATTTTGTAATAAAATTGATATTTTTTTGTAATGTATTACATCGCATGAACTAATAATCAGTTTTAATCATTCGATTTCTTATTCATTTAATTTGGTTTAAATTTATGTTCTTAAAAAACTACATTTAAGTTTTTACAATAGTCAGATAACTACTAGTTTTCATGCAATAATCTATTCAGTGATTATTTTAGTGCTGCCATAAACCTAAATAAATACTTGAAATAAATATACCAGTTTATAGAATAAATAACAACGTGCCTGTAATTTATTACATGTAATAATAGTTCCATCAAGGTGCTTAGTTTTACAAGTGCAGTCGACGTCATAAGTTTATGTAAGTTATTTAGTGAGTGATACATGCAAGCGTGGTTATGGTAACCTTTTACTTACTCTCTTTGTTATTCCTATCGTGGTTTGCTTCCTTATTGTTATAAATAAAAAAATATATTTGTAGGAATTTCAACCTTTTTGCAATTTAAATGCTTTTACAATCATATAATTTAATAAAGAACTTTGTATGATTCATTTTATTGAAACTTTGTAAAATAATCAGATAATTTGAGGTCGACTGTACAAAATAGGATTATAATCTTCCATTTTATGTAGTAGAAAATACCTACTAGTCTTATTGTGTATTACATCGCCTAAACTAGTAATCACAGTTATTTAACCATTAGATTTATAATTCATTTATTTTGATTTAAAGTTCATTAAAATATTACATATATTTTGGTTTAAAGGTCGTTTATAATTCATTTGATTGATATTTTTTGCAAATTCAGTAAATTTATGTCGAAAGACATTGGAACAACGTAGAAATTTTTGTTATTTGTTATTAAAAAAATGTCAGAACTATTAAGTACCTACTAAGTATTCAGCTATGTTGTTACTTTGACCCACAGATTAAATAATTTAACCATCTTGTAATAGGACTAACAACAAATGAAAATGTTACGCGACTTATATTGTTTATTTGCCGCGTATTATCTAATATTTTTATAATGTCAAAATAATTGCTTTTCAATTAGAGAAAAACAGTGCGGTCATCAGAAGGGCAATCATGTAATTCGGTTGCTATCGATTTCACTTCGTTTCAAAACTGACACATTTGAATATGACAGTCTATTGACAGATTGTTGATAGAAATCGGATTGAAACTGAGTTGCGTAATCGCTGATCTAAGCAAGGTTGAAACTTAAGGTTGACGCAGACGTATCTTCTCGGTACCAGATAGTCATCGCCTCCGCTCATAGCCCTTGTTTAATCCGGGTGTGGCGATTCTGATAGAATTATATTTAGTGTGCATTAACTTAACTCACATAGTGTGAACTCATTTATGAAGTTTCTTACAAAGAATACTGAACTGTTAGAGATGAGGCGATGTTGATCTGTTGCCAATATGTCTGCGTCTTTGTCTAAATCTGGTTGACCTTACTGTGCGAAAATAAAGTCATGTCATTGAGGACTTTTTATATCATGTCACGCTATGTCACGTCATGTCATGTGTGTTAAGTCCAACTCCATCTGTAATGTGCCTTCTTTAAAATAAGGAAGGTGATATCTATGAAATAAATGATTAATGTTTGTAAATACATTTACTGTTTCGTTTTATTTATGAAAAGAAGTACTTTATACAAATATTTGTTCCGGGTGTTCTGGGTATTTTCTATATAATAAAAAATATATATCTATGTATAGTATTGTATTAAGTATATATCAGTCATCTAGTACCCATAACACAGCTCTGTTTAACAGCAGCTTGCCTTGGGGCTAGATGATGCTGTATGGATTGTCCAACATTATTTATTTATTTACTATGCCACAAGCGCTTCAGAAGCTACCTCATGGTCTACTCTTGAACAACAGCGACAACGATAATCGTAATATCGTAGTTCAACTTATATCGGCAACAACTATATTCACATACATTTACATACATAAGCTGAACCACAAAACCTGTATCGTTATACTTTCAATTGCTTTTGTTCGCAAGAGTACTGAATGGGATGTTTCCACATCTGCATTTTCATTTAAACAACCTAGTCACACCTGTACGAGTACATAACGTGTGTACCTACTTGTGTAGGGTGCGTGTACGCACAGGCCACATCGCCAACTTGCGAGCGAGCGAGCAATGCGGGCAAGCCGGTCTTTGGGTTAGTCTCCAAATCTGGGATTTTGGTAATTTTAGTATCAAAATCCCCTTTGAAGTTTCTCAGTCTAAAGAGGATTTTATCAAAAAAAAATCCCAAAATCCCCTCTGAAGGGTAATTTTCATATACTGTAAAATATTTCAATAAAATACCTAGATAGTTGAATTACCAAAATACTATAATAATTCCCCTTTGAAGAGAAAATTATTATTTTGGTACTATTCTGATCTTTCAACGAAATACTTCACCTTTTCTATACATGGTTCACACCCCGAACTGAACAGACAAGCTACGTCAGCGGGTTTATCACATAACTCTGTTAGCCATCAATCTCTATCGATCTCCACCTCAAACTGTCTATTAAGACAGTTTGACGATAGCTCTACTGTCTTATTAGACAGTCTGAGTATTGGTCGCTAACAGCAAGTTATGTGATCAACCCATTTCTCCCGCACACCTGCAAGATGTGGAATGAGCGGTCTGATGTTTTCCTACTAGATTTTAACATAGGCATATTCAAGAGGAAAATCCATGGTTTCCTAACAGGTAGGCAACGCTTTTGTAACATCGAAAATAGTATTGCAGATGTCTTATAGGCGACGATGACCACTTTCCTTCAGGCGGCTCATGTGCTTGTTTGTCACCTTAGGACATAAAAAAACGCGCAGAATAGTTTCGTACGTCTCGCTTCGCCAGCTCGCTCACTAGCTGATGGTGTGTGCACTGCCTTGCCATAAAATAAATATAAAATAGACAAAGCACTGGCCATAAAACCGCCACGAAAACGCCTTCAAGACTATTTACCAGCAAAACTGACAAACGACCAAGAGGATGCAGAATTTGAATTTGTATTCGAATCATAAAATCTGAAACTGACATAACTTTGTCAGAACATTGAGTAGTTATCAGCTAATTTTCAGTTTGTGATTGACAAAATGACTTTTTCTTTCGTTTTGTACGTTTTTATTTAATTATTGGTGTACATAGTTGTGTTATTCGGAATGGCGTCTCCGGTAAGTTATTTTAAGTTTACTAACTTTAGTTTGAGTAAATCAAATCCTCAAAAGTCTCTACTGATGGCCTGATAAACTGGTAAATTACAAAACCCCTGTCAACTGTAGATTTTAAAAGGTAAGTTGTTAGACCATGACAAAGGTCTTCGGGCGGCCCAGAAACTTTGTCACCAGAGTTGACCACTGACTCGTACGAACTAACTAACTAACTTGTCTATGAAGCGCTTTAAAAAAACAGCTGTGTGACAACCTACTCGCTGCTAAAAACAGCACATAATTGCTAAAAAAAAGCTGTTTCAAAGCTAAGCAATTTTCCGTTCAATTCTGCAAGCGCTTGGCGTTACTTGCTGCAGCTTAAAGCTGGAATACCTACACTTTTTGGACAAAGCTGCTAGCAGCGCAGGCGTAATGAAGATCCGCAGAATAAATCATAGTGATCTAAGGTCCGTATTCAAGAACGAAATTCCAGCTCGAAACATACTCAAGCTCTTTGATATAAATTTGACAATTTTGAAAATTTGATATTGAATATCTTTGACAGTTTTTCATAGAATACTTTTATCAACACACTCAAGTACCTATGGTTCTTGAACACGGGTCTCAGAGTGAGGAGAAGTATAGTTCTCACGGCGGATCTCGGCCGTCGTGAAGTTAGCCGTTTCGATGCGCAATGAAGCTTTTTCAAACTAAATTGTCTTTTCACATCACAAACGCCTAACTTCACGGAAGCCTAGATCCGCCGTGCGAAATATAAGTGTGTCTAGACAGAGACAGAGAGAGTCAGACGACTCACTTCTATATTTTCAACCTCAGAAAGGTGGTGGCTCCTCGCCAGCGCCGGCAGGAGAGCAACGGTTCACGTTGAAAGCCACTGGTGATGCAGCCAAGAGCTACGACTATGTGGCGGCGAGAGGACAGCGGAAGACTACTAAGTTAGTTCCAGAACTATTCTTCAGTCTAGTTCTAGTCATCGTGACAGCCTTCTAATGTTCCCACTGCTGGGACACTGGCCTACTCTCAAGCAAGAGTGACCACCAAGGTCTTGATCCACCACGCGGACCCATGCGGATTGGAAATGGCACACGTCTTTCGAATATTTAGTTCTTGGACATGCCGGTTTCCTCACGATGTTTTTCTTCACCGTATGATAGCACTGGCATTGCGCACATAAATTTTTCGTAGCGAATATCCATTAGTGCACGACCGGATTCGAACCCACGACCTTAGGATCGGAAGGCGGGGTCACTACCACTAGACCACCAGTGCTCTCTCACTAGTTCTAGTTCATATCCTAAAATAATGAATTTAGGTAGAGCTTAGATCAGAGATGGAGCGCTGACCCTGGCAAAGCTGCTAGGGTCTAGAGGAAGCCTTCCGAGCAATGCTTGCGTCTTGTGGCTTGCAGTTCCGGTTTCAGGCTTGTTGCTTCACTTGTACAGAGGGAATCGACTTATCTTCCACAGCCTACCTGGTGGTAGGACTCTTCAGCCGTCTGCAGTCGTCCGTCTTGGTGGGTACTACCGCAGTGCCAGATATTCTACCACCAAGCAGTAGTGTGCAAGCATTACTGTGTTTAGGTTTGAAGGGCACTGTAGCAAGTGAAGTTACTGGGCAAAAGAGACTTAACAACAATGTCTTGGGGTGATGAGCGCAGTGCAGTGCCACGCAGAGCTTTAACACTAAGGTTTGGGTGGCACTGCATCTGTTATGGTTAGGCGTAGTGCTTAACACCAGGCAAGCGCCTTGATCGTCTTGTCACTGACATAAAAAAAATGGTGGGCATATACATATCTTTGTATATACTATCAACGTCATTTAGGGTCAACCAGAAATGTTTATTTTATCAAAGTTTTATTGAAGCTGGGTGCTTAAGTTTATTTTATCTTTAGCGTTGTGGAGTCTATCGGGCATCTTATCAAGAGTTGCCTGGGTGGTGGTGTTGTGGCCATTCATGAGGCTTACAAGGATTGCGGTCTATGGACAGCAACGATACTGAACGTGTTACTTGGTTCTGCTGTCTGCTATGGTATGGTGGTAAGTACTCACATAGCAAGTTGCAGTGGACAGGCCATTATCGCTCTCAAAAGCGCTAGTTAAAAAGAGTCTTGGATGGTAACGCATTTAAGTAGGCCCCTGCTCGATGAACCGGTTAGAAATGGTTGCAGTAAATCGGTGGCTGGTGGTGCTTTTCTTTCATAACTATAAACTCACCAGACTTATCCACTGGTTCGTATAAACTTAGGGAAGATTACAGAATGCAGTGGTAGGAATTCTGTTCTCAGATGCTGGCCAGATCAGCTCAAATTATGTACGGGCGAGTGCAAGTACCTGTGATGACGTACCCTGACTTGGCTGAAGCAAGTTTAGCTGCGGGGCCCTGGGAAAGGGGAAGAAAGTGGAGCAGATGCTTCAGGTTTGGTCAAAACTACCTTGGCTTCTATAAAGAGAATTCGATGATTCTGTGAATGCCAATTCAGTACAGGCCTACTTAGTTTCAATTTGTACCTAATTTATTTACGATGATAATACTAGATTTTTGTCGTAGCCGGCTAAGTCGTTCTTAACAGAATATGACGTTCCGAGAGGTTATCACTTGGATAGGTGACCGCCAATGGCGTTCACATCTGAGCGCTTCCTTACTTCAGAGGGCACGTTAAGTGGTCGGTTCCGGCTATAACAGTTGTGAGGCCGATGCCTTCGAGCTTATAAACTCCGTCTGTCTCCATCCGCCGGTCACCCATCCAAATAGTGACTACGACTACTTCGTTGGTCTGGTTCGTTCGTTCGTTCGTATGAGTCAGTGGCCAACTCTGGTGACAGAGTTTCTAGGCCGCCCGAAGGCCTCTGTCATGGCCATCTGGTAAGAACAACTTAGCCAACTACGTCACGTCCACTTAGCCATTAAACTCATATACTAGCTTAGGTACGTAGTAGATTATTTATTTTCCAAAATCTTTCTAGATATCTAGTGGACGTGATAATCATCATAGATCTGTTTGGAGCGTGCTGTGTGTACCAAGTTGTGGTGGCTCGCACCCTGAAGCAGCTGGTGGAGGCATCTGACACTGTGCAAGATGGAGGGGATCCGCCCATCAGGGTGTACATAGTCTGCTTACTGCTGCCTTGTATACTGCTCTGCATGATCACCACACTGAAGTATCTGGCGCCGTTTTCGATTGTAGCAGATATTTTCATCTGTGAGTTTTTAATTGGAATCACCTTTTTATTGTTCGGCTCCCTATTTTTTTGCGTTTACTGTGATAATCCCATCGACGTTGCTATACTTGCTAACTGGGTAGTGTGGCCAGCCTAGCTCCTAGAAACCAAAAGATTCCTGGGGTCTTCGGCTTCCAAGAGCGACCTCGGATTGCTGAGGGTTTTAGGCGTTGAGTTAGTACTCGCTCACATACCAGGGCTACTTCCACCATGCGACCCGATTTGGTGGATGACCAGTCAAGTTTGCTGTCTGTATTTTCTATTTATGTGGCTGTACGCGTCTTTTATGCTGTGGCGCGTGGATATGGCGTAGATTCACCTGGCTTTAAGACGCTTCAAAATGATTCTAAGAGTAGTAGAGTTCTCTGTGATAGAGTTCGTCCGCGGAAGGACTACCACCATACCTATTTCTGCCGCCAAGCAGTAATGCTCGCATTGCTGTGTTCGGGTATGAAGGGTATGGTTTCCGGTGATATTACTGGCACATGAGGCTTTCGATCTTAGCCTCAAGGTGGCAACCCGCGAGTGATACCTCTGGTATTGCAAGCGTCCATAGGCTGCGGTAACCGCTTACCATCTTGTGGGCCGTACGCTTGGTTGCCACTTCAGTTGTATAAAAGAAAAAAACAATCTTCTGATTTTTTTGAATACAATTATTTTGACTTTGAATTTGATTGTTTTTCAACAGTCACCGTCGCAATGGCAACGATCTACTATGGCGTGAAAGCATCATCAAAGAGCCCACTGGACATGCCCGTGTTTAAAAGTGTGCCAGGTCTCTTGGAGTTCTTGGGTGTGTGCGTGTTCAGTATGGAAGGGATTGGAGCGACCCTCGCTATAGAGAACAGCATGACCAATCCGAAAAAGATACATATTGTATTGTGGGGAGGTAAGTGACCTCTTGAAGTCGCGATAATCGTGGCAAATTTGTAGTTCTACCTATGGCGGTGACAAATAAGTTCAGAGCATTCACAGACATAAGTTGAACTACGAAAACTGTCACGATATCGCTTTTGTCAGCAAGAATAGAAACTGCCGTATCATGTGCGGCATACTTACTGTATTGTGTGTGTTAGTTATTTTAATTAGTTAGAATTAATATAAGAACACTTGTCCCGTAGTGGGAATCGAACTCGCTTCTCTTGCATAGCCGGGCACTCACCACGCGACTGAGGCTGCGTTTCCATCAGAGATGTGCGACGATGTGTAGCGAGGGATGTGTTTGTCGGAACCAATAGTTTCACTTCATTAGAGCTGTCAAAGGGAAACTAGGTAAATGAAGTGATTCTATAGGTTCCTAACCAACACCTCCTCGCACATCTCTGGTCGAAACGCAGCCTAAGATCATGATGCTCATCATCATCATGACAGCCTTCTAATGTTCCCACTGTTGGGACACTGGCCTACTCTCAGGCGAGAGTGATTAGGTCTTAATCCACCACGCGCACCCAATGCGGATTGGTGGATGGCACATGTCTTTCGAATTTTTAGTTCTTGGACATGCCGGTTTCCTCACGATGTTTTCCTTCACCGTATGAGAGCACTGGCATTGCGCACATAATTTTTTCGAACAGAAAAATCCATAGGTGCACGACCGGGTTTGAACCCACGACCTTAGGATTGGAAGGCGGGGTCACTACCACTAGACCACCGGTGCTCTAGTGATCATGATGCTAAACTACGCTAACTTTTTTTTAATCAATGTGTTTTATTTAAGTTAGTTTCAATTAGGTTTTAGGACTCTTCAGTTAAATAATGCTACGGTTTTATGTTTTGAGGTATGTCGTTCGTTGGGGCAATGGTGATGGTGGTTGGTTTCTTCGGCTACTGGGGCTTTGGGGAGAAGTCACAATCGCCTGTCACTGTCAACTTTCCCTGGGAACCGTAAGTTTTTATCAGCTAGTGAGGAGACTGTCAAATCTGTTGCTAGCCAAGCATTAGAAGTGAAGCCTACTTAAACAGATCAACATAGTTCAGCACCGTTCTGTGGGGTCACTCTTAGATGCCGCCAGTGGTAATTTCAACTGAGCGCTTCAGTGTTTCGACCGGAAAGATACCGGCTTTTAAGCCATACCGATTGCCTACTTTGGGTGGTCGTTAGCTATTATCAGAGTTGGGCACAGCTTTACTATTTCAGTGTTTTCTCCCTCTTTAATACTAAAGAAAAAAAAAAATATAAAAAGAACCTAGGTCATAAACTTATTTCTGTTTTGCAGTTTCCCAATCATACTTAAAGTTTTCATGGCGCTAATGATTTATGTCACCTTTGCCCTGAACTTCTGGTTTCCGTTCGAGCTAGTTTGGTACTACATCAAGGTATCTACTGAACATCTTTAAAAAAAGTTGAAATAATAGATAACTAATTACGACACCAGTGCTGATTTGCCAGTGATGACATACGGAACTGAGATGTGGTCTTTGGTCTCTACAAGATTGAGGTTGTGAAACGGGATAAAGAAAGAGCTATGCTAGGAGATACGCTAGGTGATAAGTTCCGAAATTAGGACATCCGCAAGAGAACTAAGCAACTATGTATAGTAATGGAATTGATTATGATGATATGATGTGGTAACTAATAATAGCACTGGTGGTCTGTCGGTACTGCTTGCAGGCAGAATATCTGGCACTGCGGTAACCAAGACGTCAGACGATCACAAGACGAATTCTTTCTGAAGAGCCCCTACCACTAGGTGAATTGGGTATGTCCATTTGTTCATGGAAGATGACGTCGCCCGAACTTTACATTAGATTTACATTTTCAAAATAAATTCGTTTGGGTGACACATGTTCTATAGAACAAATAGGACCGACCAGGTGAATAGGTAATGATTGAAATGATTGGTATTCCAGAAAAAGCACAATGAGCAGAAGTATTGGATCTGGGAGCGTGTATACCGCGCCGGTTTCGTCACCTTTATCACCCTCGTCTCCTTCATCTTTCCGAACGTCTCTAAGTTTATGGGACTTGTAAGTTTGCCTTGTTACGCGAGGCATTTGTCCCTTGCTTTTTACTTTTACCATCTACTAAAGATCATTTATACAGAAGTTGCAAGTTAGTTAGTCTCGTTGCCCGCATTGAATATGAGAAGTGCAGATGAGGTTGTGCCTGGGACAGGTTTTTAGATAAAGAAGACTTTCTTCATCTAAATAACCTGTCCCAGGGAGATGTAGGTTGCCGAGCACCTACATTTTCCCCTAAGGCATGGGCCTTTTCATGGGTTACAAAAACCGCTTACCATCAGAGAGCGAAACACGAAAAATCCGTTTGAGGTAAACGTCAATATTGTAAACCAGCATATGGCACACAGAAATGAAAAGGTGATTTATGTTTCAGATTGGTTCATTCTGTCTGTCCAACATGGGTTTCATCTTCCCCGCGATCATCGAACTATCGATAGAATGGACAGATCCTGGCTTGGGCTGTATGAAGTGGAGGCTATGGAAGGCTATCATAATTATCGTATTTGGAGCTGTTCTCTGCGTTGTCGGCACTTACTCCAACTGCAAAGAACTGATCATGGAAGTATTTGTCAGATCCAATTCTGATTGGTTCTGATAGATGGCTAGTGATTGTGGAAGATCTTTGGACCTAGGTGACCATAGGTGGCCTCGAATTTGGCCAGAGGCCTTCTTTATTGTGCTATAAGCTTTTTAGTAACGATGTAAACATGATAAAAGTTAGATAACTGCGTTAAATTATTGGTCCGTAAATAAATATTTTCTTTAACAAATATGCTTTTATTTATATGTACTTGCTAAACAGTTCATCAACTTGACAGCGGGGTGTTACTGAGCGGTAATGACTTATATTGGTTCCTAACAAACACATTCCTCGCTACACGTCCTCGCACATCGATGGTGGAAACACAGCCTTAGTGGATGACCACGGTACCGGTGGACGAGTGACAGGTTGAGAAACGAGGGTATGGGTTCGATTCTCGCAGTGGAACAAATGTTCCGTTGTACTCTGTTTTTAAGGGCCTATTCATAAACGAACTAAACCTGTTGTTAGCTAATGTCTTTCATACCTATATCGCCGTGGTTACGTTTGCACCATTGAGTTGGCCTATTAATGGGGCAAACGTAACTGGTGAGTTATGGTGCACCATTGATGGGGCAACTCAATGGTGCAAACGTAACCACGGCCCTATATCGTCTTCGTTCATTGACGCGAATGACAATACTTCGCAGTTTGCAGTTTCTTTTAAAAAAGAGGGCATAATACGTTAAAGGGACTATAAAAAGGTAAGTTGACATTTCAATAGTATATTTTCATCTACTTCCGACGTGAATGTAGCTTCTCCAAGCACACTCCTGGGTTGAAACTGCACCAGACTGGCCACACCGGCTGCACGTCGATACCATGGAACAGCATCCTCCACCTGGACGAAGAATCCATGAGCCTCTACACTGTAGATTATTTTTTGGAATAATCCATTGGTACTGTAGTCTACAGTACTAGTTAGATACCAATAGAGTGCTCGTGACGTAGCTAAGGTGTTCTTAACAGATCAACGAAGTTAAGCACTGTTCCGCGTATTCACCATTTTGGATGGGTGACCGCCAGTGGCAATTTCAACTGAGCGATCCCGTGCTTCGGATAGCCCGCTAAGCAGTCGGTCTCGGTTTTTTCAAAGCTGTTAGGCCATGACAGAGGCCTTGGAGGCGGCCTTTAAACTCTTTTTAACGCGTGCTTCAATTTATAGGTAACTTCGAAACCGTTGCTTGTCTGGCCGATATTGGGATACTGGTCACTTAAGAGTAGACCAGTATCCCAGCAGTAGGAACATTAGAAAGTCTGTCATCCTCTTTTTCTACACTCCTCTAATTTTACAGGTCTTACGACTTAAAAGAGGAAATCCCAAACCATCTAAATGAAAAACCTGTAAAAACTTCAATCAATATTTTTGTATTTGTATGTGTCATGATGAATAATGAACTGGAACTGGTATGAGATACCTTTGACTGTCCAGCCTGACATAAACAGGTCCTGTAGAAGTGACGTTGACAACCGTATCAGACCAGAGCCGCTCGGCAACCGCCGCTGCTCTCGGCCACAGGTGGTAGTCCAGGTTCCCGGAGCTCACCAGGTCCGTCCACAGCACCGCCTCACCACCCTCGATGGTGAACACCTCGATGTTCCGCCAGGACTTCCAGGCGTACATCTCTTGCCAATGTCTGAGAATCAGATATTAAAGGCTTTCGTGACTGAATGACAGATCAACTCACAGCCTAAACCATAATTCCAAGTAACATGAAATTTGGAATTTTGGGAATAAGAGCAATGTTCCCACAATGCCATTGTGTAGGGGTGCACTAAGAAAGGAATTCCCAAAACTCAACTCCAGAAGAATCCTCGGGAAGATGAAGTTTGTATACAAAACTCGATAAAGTCGCGGAGCGTTCCACTAGTTTACACTAAAAACGGGATATTTACCATGATTTGTGAGTTTTATCTCCCTGTTTTACTGCTTCCCGATTCCGATTTGATCACTGAAATATCGGGAATGAAAAAAACTTTCAACATGTTAAATATTCCGTTTTTAGATTCAACGTTTTTTGTGTAAACTATGTTGCAATATCTGAGAAATGGTTTCATACTAGCTGAACGTGGACTAAGGTGGTATGGTTAAGTCCCAATTTACCCCCAGGGCCATTGCATGGTATGGTCAGGGTATGGTGGGTCCGGAGGTGTTTCAGCCGCTGTTATGCAGTTCTTATGCTATCCTACAACAGGAAACGTCAGTTTACTGGGATAAATAGTAAGTGTATTTCATATTTGTTATGTCAATGTGTTACCAGGTCGCGAACTGTAGCAAATTAAGTTAGGTAGGATTGTTACGTCTCAGGGTGACGCGAGATATTTGTTATCTATTTTCTTGTTTTTTGTCTCATTGGAGAGCATTTGAAAATTACACTAGCATGATCGAATTCTGAAATTTTTTGTATGGCCAGAGTGCCGAAACTGTGAAATTGAAATTTGTTTATTTCCTTAAAAAATTACAGACCAAATGTAGGTACCTTAAGTAACTAATGTCTACTTAGTAAGTACTGTACAATGCAACTGTGCTTTACTGTTATTATTAGCATTGCCATCCTGTATCGAAGCGTGTAACATTCACCTAGAATAAACATCACTTAGAGTATTTGCTAGTTTCATATCATCTCCACAATACGGATACAGATATGCAAGGTACTTAATCTCTCTGATGTTAGCGACTGACCTATAAAATATCAGTAACCTTGCTAATAAGTAAGTTAGATAATAATTATTTTGATTATTAATTAGTTTTAATGGAACTACTTGTGGTAAATGAATTAAGCAAGGCGTCTTTCCACTGAAGCTGAGCTGAGGGTAGAGCATCAACATCATGATCAGCTGATTCCCAATGCTGCTAGTATAATGGCATACTCTTGTGCAAGAGTGATTGTGTCTTAAACCATAAGGCGGATCCAATTCGTATAAAAGTACACCGTCAGTTAGACCACGACGGATGCCTTATAACTATCTATATGTTTGTTGTATGTATGTTTAACTATATTTGTTTTTAAAATCATAAATCTGTGACCATCACCCAATAACCAATTCATAACCAGATGCACACTGACGTGCAAACTTAGAAAGAGTAGTAGAGTTCTCTAAGAGTAGTAGAGTTCTCTGTGATAGAGCTCGTCCGGGGAAGGACTACCACCATACCTATTTCTGCCGCAAAGCAGTAATGCTCGCATTGCTGTGTTCCGGTGTGAAGGGTATGGTTTCCGGTGAAATGACTGGCACATGAGGCTTTCGATCTTAGCCTCAAGGTGGCAACCCGCGAGTGATACCTCTGGTAATGCAAGCGTCCATAGGCTGCGGTAACCGCTTACCATCGTGTGGGCCGTACGCTTGGTTGCCACTTCAGTTGTATAAAAAAAAAAAAAAAAAAAAAAAAACTTACTATCTTAAGTCATAGCTAAACACAATCTAATAAAAATATTCATAATTCATACACATGAAGAAATCAAAATTCGGAGGTCAAAATTGAGGTCAAAATCAACATTTTTGGAAACTGAGACACGAGCAAAACGTTTTTTAAAGGTCAACCCTAATGCTACTATAGTTGTTATCCTCCTTTTTTTGAATAATTGTTTTTTTTATTGTCACTCTGTGATAGATAATTTGAGATGGGGCATGAAAGTTAGTTTTCTTGAAAGTGGTCTCTAAAGTCAGAAGAAAAAGTTAGTGGAAGTCCAATTCTTAGTGATGATGATGATGATTCTTAGATGCATTCATAAATTTAAAAATAATGTTTCTGACTATGAAGGCAGCTACAATAATGTTTCTGACTATGAAGGCAACTACAATAATGCCCATACAAACCCATTTCAAAAAGTTACACAATCAACAATAATACCTGTACTTTACGCATCGATACTTCTTCATCTCACAGGAGAGGTCCCATTTGCTGGAATGTATAACCTTGAATTTTGATAGATAGTTGTCTTCAGCATCCTGGTTTATTTCGTTCAGCTGGACCCCTAGCCTGTCCCAAGTCTTGGCTTCGTAATCTTTCGTCAAATGCTGGGTATACCACACCACTGGCAGCTTTGGCATAAACCCCTTGTTAGCCTGCTGCACTACCGCCAATACCTTGTCCAGAAACCCATCTCTATCTTCAATAAGACCATAACAATTGGATAAAGAAAATACACCATTTGATAGATGGATTATGTCGTCGACATTAGTCATTTCAAAAATTTCCGTATAGATCGTCCGTAAAACATCGAATATTGAATCTTGCATGTTCATTCTAAGGCAAAGAACGTTGTTGCAAGTGTAATTGTCGTTTTTCACTGGACATGAGACATCAGACCTCCAAGACCAAGGTCTGCCGACTGGGCCTGGAGCGGCCACTTCGATCAGCACCCTGATTCCTCGAAAAGCAGCCCTGCTTACCACAGCTTTAACGTCTTCTTTCGTGTAAACCATAGATCTATCATAAGCTCCATACTCGAAGAACTGCGGTAACGTCGGTAGGAGGAGAGGAAAACTAGTAACATCTGATATTCTCCAGTGGAACGTGTTTAGTTTGACAGTCGCCATAGCATCGACTGTCCTGAGCAAATCTGGTATAGGAATATAGTTTCTCCCTGTGTCAATCATAAGACCTCTGTATTTGTATGCTGGGGCATCTTTGACCACCGCATTGGAAAGGGTTATCAATTTTCCCGTGGTCTGATCAAGTAGTATCATCTGACTGAGCGTTTCTAGACCATGTCTTATCCCGCAAAATGAAGAAGAAACTATGTTGATTACAACTTTTTTTTCGACTGTTCTGATTTTAAGTTCGTAAGCTTCTTCCGTGTTTAGACGTAGTCTTGGATCAGCATCTGACTCTACATCAATCTGTATACTCATCTTTTTAACAGGTAAATCCATAGTCTTGTTCTTCCTGTCATTGCTTTTTTCAAGCCTAACCAGATTTCCAATGAAATGCTTGAAAGCTTCAGCTACATAGTTTTGTACTTTTTCTGATGGTATTGACTGAAACTTGTATTCAAGTTTTCTGGTCGATAAAGCGACGATTTTTTTACTGTAGAATGTGTATCCGACGGGGTAGGGCCATAGTTGTGGGCCCATGCAGATAAAGGAGCAGCGACTATAGGACGTGAAGGTGTCTTCGCTGAGTTGGTAAGTTTTATGGCAGAGGCCGTGCTTGCATGTCCATATATGGCCTTCCGTTGGTCTGAAAGCATGGTTTGTAATGTCGTGTATTAAATTTTTTATTTTATTTTAGCCCATATCGTCCCATTGCAGGGCAAAGGCCTCCCTCCCTTTCTTCCACACTTCTCGATCTTTGGCTATTGTAGGCCAGTCTTTAAGGTGCGTATCGAGATCGTCCCGCCATCTTCTCCGAGGTCTACCGCGACGACGCCTGGTTTGAGGGACCCAATCAGATGTAATTTTGGCCCAAAGGTCTTCCGGCATACGAGCCACGTGCCCTGCCCAATCCCACTTCAGTTGTATTAAAGGATTTACAAAATAACACACTAATATTTTGTACATAAATAAATACTTTGTACTTTGAACTTAAAAAAAAACAAAACAAAAAACTAAAAGGCTTAATCCTATTCAATTAAAATTAATACTTGTTTAACTTATGAATACCCTGGAAGAGTGAAGCCACACACAACACAGGGAACCCTAGTGTCAGGGCTAGCAAAGCACCTATTACTTACTAACTAGAAAGTATATAAAATATGATATGATTTTGCATGAATTTATGTTTTTTGAACTAGTGGTTAAGTAAATATATTTCTTGGTTCCAAATAAATGAATTATAAATTATGACACTGTTTTAATTCACAAGCGTTACATTCCCCTTTTTAAATAGCATTGACCTGAAATAAACTTATCGTCTATGTAGGTATGTTACTAACCTTATGTCATGCTCTGCAAACTTAACTACTTTTCTCCTTTTCAGTTGTTTGGTGGCAATAAATGGTACAGTAGAGCACAGCACGATGATAATCAACAGAAATAGTATAGTCCCTATCAAAATACCTATTTTCATGCGTTTCGTGGGAGTCTTAAATGCAGATCTGGAAAAAATAGCCTCGTTTCAAATGGTATGCCTGTGAACTTGATGGCATTTACAATTATAGGCACAAGGTTTCTCAACTAGCCAACACCAAGGTCGTCAAAAAAGTTTAGACTTACAAAAACCCTGAGAATTTATTTTGCTTTCTGCCATCAGCGGGCTCGCAGACTCCCATGGTGCTACCCTGGTCTCCGCAGCACGGACCAGACGCACTGCATCGACTGCATGCGCAATCTGACAGGCAACGACTTTTTTCTAAAACAAGGCCACATTCCGAATCAGAAACAATAGAATAGGACTCCAATCTCTGTCAATTTAATCACTTTTTCCGTTTCTTACATAATCCACCAAGGGGACCCAAGGATTAGTAAATAAGGTGACTAAAAGTAGTAGTAAGTCGAAAAGTAAGTTCGTATGATTCAGTGGCCAACTCTGGTGACAGAGTTTTTGAGCGGCCCGAAGGCCTCTGTCATGGCCAACTTTAAAAAGCCGGGACCCACTGCTAAACGTGCCATCGTTTGAGTTGTTTGGACATACCGATGCCGGTTTTATCACAATGTGTTTGTTCAGTAAAAAGTAAGTAAGTGGTAAAAGTATGTAAGTAAAAACTTTCACTGTTTGAGCGCATTGACAGTAGGCACATTTTATTGTCCAGTAGAAACCCCACTTGGTGCTCGATTGGTTTCGAACCCACGATCTTAGGAGCAGAAGGGACTACAACTTGTGATCCACAAAACCATTTGTACTGTTAGTATTATCTATGGTCAAAAAATAGTTTCGCAAACCTTGTACTAACTTAAACTATCATGTGAGGTCTTCTGTGCATTGTCTTTGTTCGACTTAATTTCTTTTCTTTCGCTGAACCTCTTGTCATAAACCTTGTGCTTAGACTCAGCGTGATACATAGCTGCATCTTGGTGTGCTATCTTCTTACGTTGCTTAGTTTCGTTAGGTGACTCTTCAAATAGATTTTTTTTCAACGTTTCTCTAACTGTTTCTTTTTTCATTGTTTCTAGCTTGGGTTTTTCTGTAACAATAAAAAGCATTTACTTTAAAAACAAGCCATTCTAAGAGAATTAAAACAAGTACCTAGTAATATAATTTGTTCTTGAATTGTAATTGTTGTACCTTTAGTACTTTCCACAGCATACATGATATCATCAGACTCCACATAAATATTCTTCTCCATCACCTCATCAGATTCCGACATCATGTCTGAGTAATTCGATGTATCAGCCATAACAGAAGGCAAAACAGTTATAGAATTATACCGCATTGTCTGCATTCTTAGAGATGCTGCCTCTGGTACTATGGTCGCGTCTGAATCCAAAGACATGACGGAGACTTTGGATGTGGGTTCTGAGGAGCCCTGGGCTTCTGTGTCACTTGATCTAGTATCGAGCTGGTCGCTCGAAGACTCAATGTTGTCAATCTCTTTGACGGTTTCATAAGCACCTGTTGGTAATGCAATATTATTTTTATTAAGAGCCTGTAAAACAAGATACATAATTGCGGTCGCAGAAAGTTGGTGAATCGATAAAACTTTGTCAAAATTTGAGACTTTTTATTTGCCAGTGAATGTCGGTTCTCTCTACGAGTTAGATAGCCTGCCCATAGCTACTTCAGCTTGCTAACTCTGAGAGCTATATCGGTGTAAAAGGTATCCTAATTTGTTGTGTTGGAATGTAACACACTGGTATATAATTGAATAAGGCGTCTCTGCAAAAGGCGAAGTTATAAATAACCACTTACAGATTTCTAAGAGATATATTTGGCATTCAGACTGTAAATAACTTACATTGTATAGCCTGTTCTATATTATGAACTGTTGCTTCCATATCGCTCAGGTTTTCACAGAATTTGAAGATCAGCTCTTGCTCATACTTCGTCATCTCTTTGCAAATATCCTCGTCAACAGCACCGGTTTGCGAGCTCATGCAGCAATGGTACAGGATCATGCTTGTAACGATGTACAGCCTTTTTGGTATGTCGTTCTCTTCTGCTAAGTATCTAGGAGGCAATACTACTGAGAGCACTGGTGGTCTAGTGGTAGTAACCCCGCATTCTGATCCTAAGAACGTGGGTTCAAACCCGGTTGTGCACAAATCGATTTTCAATTCGTAAAATTTATGTGCGCAATGCCAGTGCTCTCATGCGGTAAAGGAACATCGTGAGGAAACCGGCATGTCTAAGAACTAGAATTCGAAAGACATGTGCCATCCATCAATCCGCATTGGGTCCGCGTGGTAGATTAAGACCACTGTCCCAGCAGTGGCAGTGGATAACTCGGTGGCGTGGTGGGCGAGTGCCGGATGAGAAGCGAGAGGTTGCAGGTTCGATTCCCGCTGCGAGATTAACTTTTGTATGGATCTGCAAATATTCGTTCCCGATTTGGATGTTTCTATGTATTTACACAAAATTAATGTATATAATGTATTTAATTTATATCATGTATCTAGTTACAATAGTACAACCTTTGCTTCATTTGGGGCTAAATGGCATTGTGTAAAAATTTTCGACAATACGAATATGAATACGATTAGCCAGTTGTATCCCACTGCTGGGCAAAGGCCTCCCCTTGATCTCTCTCCGCGAATATTAATTATTATTTAATTAAATTACAACAAAATTGCAGTTGCATGATCGATTTTTGACGCAGGAATAAGTCGTTGAATGGTTTTGGCTCAAGCAAGATCGACAATCATGGCACACCCCTCGAAAACACCCCGGACACTCTCAATAAAATGTATGAAGCAAGCGCGTCGTAGTCACCACATGCATAGTTTGTGTACGTAAACAGTGCCGTTCTATATGTGTGAGTGTCATGGTTATCGCAAGAGATAACACGCTTTCGCTCGCTCATGTGTAAACAAAACAAAAAAAACGCGTGCCTAAAAGTCCTTAGCTTCAGTGGCGGCGAAGGGTGCCGGCAAACTTACAACCGGGGTGGGATAAGTAAAACCAGTGGGAGGTAGGGAGTGGCCATTCTGTACCACTAACTAATATCTTCTGTGATCATGGCGCTCTTTTGAGAAGGCCTATGTCCAGCAGTGGACGTCTATTTGGCTGATAAGATGATCTTTTTTCATACTTACTGTAGTCTTAATATAGGGTACTTGTAGTGGATAAAAGGCTCTACGTCATCAGTACAGAGCATGGCTCGATCTATATCGTTACTGCACACATCCTTGTTGTACTTCGCCATTATATCGGCCAAACTTGCGGGGTTAAGCTTGCGCACTTTAGTGGACGTTTGCTGAATGCATTTGTTTATCTAAAAAGCATCATTATTTAGTTGATGGTAGTCTCTATGGTTTGGGTTTTTTTTATATACAACTGAAGTAGCAACCAAGCGTACGGCCCACAAGATGGTAAGCGGTTACCGCAGCCTATGGACGCTTGCAATACCAGAGGTATCACTCGCGGGTTGCCACCTTGAGGCTAAGTTCGAAAGCCTCATGTGCCAGTAATTTCACCGGAAACCATACCCTTCACACCGGAACACAGCAATACGACCATTACTGCTTGGCGGCAGAAATAGGTATGGTGGTAGTCCTTCCCCGGACGACCTCTATCACAGAGAACTGTACTACTCATAAGTATGAAGAGATAGTTAGATTCTTTTAGCTCTGGGCGCGTGGGACTGGCGTAAATTCACCTAGTTCAACGATTCTTGAGATATTATTGAATAATTAACATTCTTTATTAACATTCTTTACTATTTTAAGTTCATTTGGAATCACTTTTTTTTTCTATTTAAACCTGTCTATATTCTTTCATAAGTAAAAGTTAATTGATGTTTTTATTGTGATGAGAGTCCGAAACGAATCACTGTAACCCTACAATTCAGGCTCATTTAGAGACCTAGTGTGGGGGACAGAGCTACGTCAGGTACTACAGCAACAATCTGACTCAACAATAACTATTCACTTACTTATTCTTACTTACACGTACTTATTCAACACTACTGTACCATAACTATTATCATTGACCACTTACTGTAAACTAATAGTAAGAGACTGTTGTACCAAATTACTCTAAGAACTAAATAATGAAAATCTTTAAATATTTAAATAGAGATTAGACTTTCATTATTATTATTATTTTATGTCAGCAAAAGACCCTGGTCAAGTCGTTCGTCTGATGTCAAGCGCCACGGCTGACCATTACAGCGTCACCCAAAAGTTTAAGTTTTAAAGTTCTGCGTAGCACTGCACAGCGCTTATCACCTCGAGACGTTGATAAGTCTCTTTCGCCCAGTAATTTCACTTGCTTCAGTGCCCTTCAAACCTGCCAGTGCAGCTTACACACTACTACTTGAAGGCAGAATATGGCACTGCGGTGGTACTCACAAAGACGGACTCTTGTTTAAGAGTCCTAACCACCAGGTAACGTAAAGGTACTTTTTTTTTTTTATACAACTGATGTAGCAACCAAGCGTACGGCCCACAAGATGGTAAGTGGTTACCGCAGCCTATGGACGCTTGCAATACCAGAGGTATCACTCGCGGGTTGCCACCTTGAGGCTAAGATCGAAAGCCTCGTGTGCCAGTGATTTCATCGGAAACCATACCCTTCACACCGGAACACAGCAATGCGAGCATTACTGCTTTGCGGCAGAAATAGGTATGGTGGTAGTCGAGCTCTATCACAGATAACTCTACTACTCTTGTACTTATTTGTAGTTTCTATACGGAATCTTACTGGAGTCAGTTGACTGTGTAATGTATTTTTTAGGTCATAGAAGACCTTTGGGTGGCCTCAAACAACCAGAGTTGGACCACTGACTCGTACGAACTTATTACATACCCATTTTAGCAGCAATTGTCTCCACCTTTTCTCAATCATCTCTATTCTACAATCTGAACAAGACGCGTCATCAGACGACATGTACATTTCTGAGAATATTTACAAAAATAAATCAAATAAAAAACGATATTGTTTAAATACTTCTTTTTTTTCTTTTTTTTTATGGCATCTTTCAACTTAAAGAGTTTTTATCTGTGGTTTTTATAGTCTGAAATAGCATAAGACTACTATTTTCACCTTGTTACAAAATTATGGTCTCCCTCTTTTATACCGACCATCTTAAGTCTCAGATCCTCCATTGTCTTACTGTTTCAACCCTGTCGACATTGACATTGGCAAAATTGTGGCAAACCCGGCCACAGACGCCACAAATTAAAAGAAGAAGAAGAAGACTACTTTTTATTTTTAAAATTAATTGGTCCTGTGGGATAGCATAAAAACTGCAAACCGCGGGTGAAACCGCGAGGCACAGCTAGCTAAAATAAACTCGTTCTGATAATATTATTATCTTCAAGTTGTTACTAATAGTCCCAACGTGGGGCAAATTGTTCTTCACATTAAAAGTTAATTATTAAAATGCCTGGCTACTGTGTTTACATTTACGCGCATTTTTCCTTAACAGTGGAAAGTCACTTAGTTTGCGTTGAGTTTTTTCATCTTTCTGCGTGTAGAACTTTGGTGTAAGTATAGTTCGCACAGCGGATCTAGGCTTCCGTGAAGTTAGCCGTTTGTGATGCGCAAAGACAATTAAGTTTGAAAAAGCTCCATTGCGCATCGAAACGGCTAATTTCACGACGGCCGAGATCCGCCGAGAGAACTATACTTACTTAGTTCGGTTTCATTCGACGTTCTCATCCGTTATGGTAATTTATGGCGTCTGTGCTGTGTCTGTGGCTTTATGGCTTTTAATATTTAGAAGAGGATAAAAAAGCGCTCGTGACGTAGCTGGCTAAGTTGTTCCTAACAGATCAACGCACTATTTAGATGGGTGAACGCGAGTGGCAATTTCAACTGAGCGCTCTCGTGTTTCGGAGGGCACGTTAAGTAGTCGGTCCCGGCTTTTTCGAAGTTACCATGAACTCTTAGAGCAATTCAAATTAGGACCTAAACTGAATTGTCAAAAAAATTTGTATCATGAATTCAATAATTATTAATTTCACGGTACAAAATTTTTGACAATTCAGTTTAGGTCCTAATTTGAATCGCTCTAAGAGTTTATGGTGGGGGGCTGGTGGCTTAAAACTCTGTCACCAGAGTTGGCCACTGACTCACACGAACTTACTAGTGAGTTAACTCGCAATCAACCCTCTAGCTACGAGTACAAAGTGTGAATTGCCCCACACATATTTCATCAAAGGTATTATTTCTGCTTGTCAAAATGTAACCAAAGTATTGAGGGCGTAACCACAGTTTCCTTGTTTGACTTATCGCTTACCGATTAGAATCATTATCATTATCAGCCGATAGATGTCCATAATTGTCCACCAGCTGAAACAGCAATCACCTCGTTTCTACATACAAGTTTATACTTCGTTAGAACGAGGAGCTCAACGTATCCTCCGGTAGCGGGTCATTTCTTACACACAGTAATACATTACTTGTATTGTATAATAATAACTTAACTGCACCTTACCTACCATTGTTAATATGTTTTATTCGTGTACTATGATGACCATTTTGAAATAAACATATTATATATATATATACTTATCTTATCTTATCTTATGTTGCGATTATGAGATTGCGCATTGTATTTTTTTTGTAATGGAATAAACTTTTTTCTTTATTGGTTACAGGCAAGCGTTTGACCACCGGTTATCGGTGCACGACTGGGCTCGAACCCACTACTTTAGAACTTGACACAACCACAAGACCACCAGTGCTCTTCAACATTACTTGCGCACGCGGTAATCAATGTGGGATCAAATAAGAGTTCATTTTAAATATTTTCGGGTTCAAATAAAAAACTGTTACGAAGGTTCAAAGTTTCATTTCATTTACCATCCACTTCCTGCGACCGCTTTACTATCATCGAGAAGAGTTAGCAGACTGACTGAAATCCCTGGTATGGTGGATTATTTATTTATTAATTATTTATTTAATTTTTTATTGCACAAAAAAAAAACAAAATTAATTTATTTTAAAAATGCGATATATCTTCCTGTCGGTAACGAGAGGAGAGATATAAAATAAACAACTAATATTCTATTTGTCCCCCCGTCACTAACAGTGGGACAGATAGACATATTTATTCCTGCATATTGGCATACCTGGATTTATACTCTTATTCATAAAAAAACTGCCATTTTAATTAACGGCTTTCTAGGTATTGTTTTTCCTTGTTATTCTTATTTACAATGACATTGAGAATAATCTCTCTATTTCCTCTGAGAAATATAAATAAAATAAAATAAATAATGCTGGACAATCCACACAGCATCATCTAGCCCCAAGGTAAGCTGCTGTTAAACAGAGCTGTGTTATGGGTACTAGATGACTGATATATATTTAATACACTAAAATACATAGATAGATGACAATGAACAAAGACAATGATTTGAAAGCATTAAGTATGTAGAAGTTTAAAATACTATTATGAAATAAATAGTTTATTCAATTTTAACAAGGTACAACAGGATAACAAATGCAAAAACTTAGACATAGGTATACATAACACTTGAGCCTGAACTAGGTAATCCTGTATTTCAGGCTAAAAGAGCTAATTATAACCTTAAAATAATCACTCACTTACTTCTCGTACTAAGAAACTGAAACATATATAAGTAGTATGTTTTTTTTAAACTAAATAATGCTAAAAAGTAGCTAGAAGTAGGATAGGTTCTATTAAAATAAATAAAAATTACAAATAACATATACTTTATCACAATCTTTATTACAAATCTTATATTATCTTTATTATAAAAAAATATACTTTATAAATCTTTATATAAATATTAAATTAGCTATAAGTTGTATTGGTTGGTAAGAGTAGTAGAGTTCTTTGTGATAGAGCTCGTCCGGGGAAGGACTACCACCATACCTATTTCTGCCGCCAAGCAGTAATGTGAGCATTGCTGTGTTCCGGTTCGAAGGGTATGGTTTCCGGTGAAATTACAGGCACATGAGACTAACCATCTAACGTCTCAGGGTGGTAACACGCAAGTGATATCTATGATGTTGCATGCGTACATAGGCTACGGTAACTGCTGACCATCAAGTGGGCCGTACGCTTGGTTACCACTTTAGTAGTATAAAAAAAAAAAAAAAAAAAAAAAAAAAATTAGCACTAAGAAAAAATGAATAAATAAAGTTAAAGTTAAAGTTAAAGTTAAAGTTATAGTTAAAGTTAAAGTTAAAGTTAAAGTTATAGTTAAAGTTAAAGTTAAAGTTAAAGTTAAAGTTAATCAATAACTTCTAGCTCCTATTCAATTAACTTTTAACTTCATGCGTAGCGTGTATTGCTATAGAACTTGGCTCTTAAATGTTTTACTTACCTACCTATATTCTTGGCATGAGCCTCACCTAGTTCGATTGGCACCACACTGAAGCTTTATGATGAAGAGGGATCATCAAAAAATAGCTAGGAACCCAGCCGAGTTTGTTGCCAGATTCTTCTAGGCTGGGGCGCGTGGAACTGCCGTAAATTCACCTAGCTCTACGACGTTTCAAAATGATCCTAGTGATTTTATTGAAATAAATCATTTTTGACTTTGACTTTCTCTGTATCATCGTACGACATATTTTGGAGAGCATTCTGAACTATTTTCTTACAATTATTGTAATTGATGATAAACATTGGCTAACGCCTTTAGTCTGTTGTATAACAACATATAAAATTTGGAGGTAAAAGCATGTTTTGAGCCGGTCTGTTGAGGGCAAACTTTATCCTTCCGCTTCTGTTAGTTAGTTCAGTGCTGTAGGGAAGGGCTGCGTGCTGTTTTAGTATGTTCTTTATGAATAACTGTCAAACTGTTAAAACTCTACAAGATTTATAAAGAAGGTTAGTAGAAAAACAAAAGGGCGAAAAGTGGCCACTTTAAGTATTAATCTTTGAGCTCTCTCTGTTGTTAGTAATAATGTTTTACCTACTATGTATATCCGATCAAATCGTAGCTATTTGCAAGTAAGCGATTTTACTTGTAAGTGACATTTTCACTGACAATAGATTCCCAGATGTTGATCGAATCCTACCTTTTTATTTATCGAGAATAGACCTTCATTTGGCCACGATCTCGCCTGGTGGTAAGCGATGATGTGGCCGACGGTGGAGCACGAAGGTCTATAAGACACCTGTTCACTCTAGCCTTGAAGAGGCCCGAATTATAGTTTTCAGGAAAAACAGAAGACGGCAGAGTATTCCACGAAACCTACTTTAAAATAAGTAAATAAAAAATGGCCGACAAACAGCATTGAGCTTGACCGAAATATGTAGTCATTGGTAAACAATCACTTTTTACATTACATTGTTAAATTCACGGCCAGATATATTATATAATAGCAAAATAATCTGTCTGATCATTCGGCAGCCATTACACGCTCTATCTTTGTTTAGATGTCGTATTATTATTGTTCCAACAATCCAATTCAACTTCAAGAGGAATCCAACTCGGATTGGCAGCGTTCGGGAAGTTACGGCATATTTTCTCGTCACAGATACCGCAGAGCCTCGCGACGAAAGTCTATAACCAGTGCGTGTTGCCAGTGATGACTTATGGCACTGAAACGTGGTCGCTAACTATAGGTCTCGTTCAAAAGCTCAAAGTCGCCCAACGAGCTATGGAAAGAGCTATGCTGGGAGTTTCACTACGCAATCGAATCCGTAATGAGGAAATCCGTAGAAGAACCAAGGTCACCGACATAGCTCTTAGAATCAGTAAGTTGAAGTGGCAATGGGCAGGCCATATAGCTCGCAGAACCGATAACCATTGGGGAATAAACGTTCTCGAGTGGCGACCACGAACTGGAAAACGAAGTGGTAGTACAGAAGTACATGACCTACAAACCTTAACCCATTGGAACTAGAAGCTTTAAACCGTAGTAGTGTAATGGTGTATCTAATCTACTAAGAAGACATTTTCCAAATTCAATTCTTAGATAAAAACACGGAGGAAAAATATTTGCAAATAAACTCAATTTTTACACTATTAATGTTTTAATTCTAGTAGATATTTTATCTATAGTAATACAAATATACTTACTATTAATAATATACCTAATCTAATATATTTTATGTTATATAATTATATTTTTGTATTTTTACTAATAAAACCAGCGTGAACTATATAAAAAATCAAAACATACAAAATATTATACATTTAAAAACGGGTGTTTTCACGTACCGGTATATCGGTAAAGAGGTAACGATACTGATACTCAATTTCGAGAGTCTTCATCAGGGTTGAGTGACACGGCGCGCTTCCTTCTCCGCGTCTATGATCGCGTCGCGATATGCACTGCATAAAAGCGATCTCTTCCAGACAACCTTAAGGTATCGCTCGTGCGTCCACGCTCATGTATGATGTCAAATGCCAGTACAACAACACAGGTTTTAAACCGTGCCACTTGCACGTGGCTCATCACAATGCGAGTTTGCGGTCAATTTATAAACATGTATGATAGCAATTATCTAACTGAACTTGTAACATTTTGTAATCTTCTAAGCCCCTACGAAGTGTTAGAGGTCAAAACTGCTACTTAGGTTAAGCAAAACAAATATCAAAATTATTGGCGGTGGAATCGCCTTTTTTAATGTCAGCAAGTGACAAGACAATCAAGGCGGCCATCTGATTTTACACCACGCCTGACTATTACAGATGCAGTGCCACCCACAAGCTTAAAGTTTTTAAGTGTTTAAGTGGCACTATTGCTCTTATCACCCCGAGATATTGTTGTTAAGTCTCTTTCGCCCAGTAATTTCACTTGTTACAGTGCCCTTCATACCTGCAACACAGTGCAGCTTGCACACTACTGCTTGGAGGTAGAATATCTGACACTGCGGTGGTACCCACCAAGACGGACTCTTGCTAAAGAGTCCTACCACCAGGTAAACGCGTAACAAACAAACAAAAAAAAATACTTTTGAAATCGAATTGATAATAAGTAACCTACAAAAAAAGAGTCTCACTCTTTTGCAAAGAGGATGATAGATCAAACTTTTATGTCCCAACGGTCACCCTAAACCTATGCAAGGTGACAGGAATCATTCACCATGAGTGCTCTCTTACACCCATATTCTTAGACGATTCCTCAAGAATCCCTCGACTCGACTCAACCTCACTCAAATTAATCTGTATTCTTAGTTGCAAAAATTCTCCTCTTACTCGAAAGTTTTCCTTACCAAAGGTGTGAAAATGATTGTCAAACTCAAGGTACGTCTAAACCTACCTTAAGTCTAGTGGAGGAAGATTCGAGGAAACTTCTTAGAATATTAGTCTTAGTGTATTTTAGGTATTAAGTTAGTTTATTAAAATTAACAAGAATATCTTGCCTTGGAAGGTTAATGCACTAATAATTTCACGATTAAATCAAAGATAACCTCTAAAGACGCGTTCCCACTGCTCATTCTCCGGCCATTTTTCTTTCATCTTTGCATAGTATAAATGAAAGATGCATAACGGCGTGTGACCTTTTGTATGTATTTGAATCTTTTAAACTGCGCAACGAATTTTAATGCGGTTTTCATTAATAGATAGTGATTTGAGAAAAAACTTTTTTAAGTACGTATCGTTTAAGTTAAGCACTACTAGGCGGGTCGTCGGTAAGTATGGAACATAATTCAATTAGATTAACCAATACCAACTTGCCAATGAACGATGATTGCTGTCGCCCGAGAGTAGGCCAGTATCCCAACAGTGGGGACATTAGAAGGCTGTTATGATAAATGAACGATGAACGCGATCGGAAAGTTGGATTTTCACTTAAAATCGTTATTAAAGTACCGTGGGAAAGCGCCTTAACAAAAAACGAAATTATATAATTGCTGACTTCCGACCCCGGCTTTGCTCTTTGTTACACAGATACGACCTCAGTGGCATGGCGGGATGATGTTGCGGGTTCAATTCCCGCTGCAGAACAAATGTTGATTATCAAATTAATAAGAATAATAACAACATTTTTCAACACACTTATTTATTTATTTATTTATTTAATTCTTTATTGCACAGAATATACAGTACAAAAGGTGGGCTTAATGCTAACAGCATTTTCTGCCTGCCAACCTCAAAGGTAGATAGAGAGAAAAAATTTGCTTAAAAAGTGGCTCTAATGTCATCGCAATTAGGCACAGAATGACACCCATAATCAAACTATGACTTTTTCATTGCTATAACTCACTAGTGAGTTATAGATTTCTTTTGTTATTTTATTTTGAGTTTTTTTTGTTATTTTATTCACAAGTGTATTAAAAAACGTCGTATGATACACGTGTGTATTGATGATTACCGTCCTCGGCTATCTTAAGACCCTCGCCCACGGCTCGGGTCTCAATGGCGCCTCAGCGGTAATCACCAATGTTACACACTAGTACCATAATGTACTATAATTTGTTACTAACTAAAAACATTACATTTTTTATTGTTCTATTTAAATGTTAAGGGGATTAACAGATTATTGACAACGGGCATGTTTTTTAAAATTTTATTAAAATCCCATTGTCCCCACTAACGGGGACACGGTTAATAGGGACATCAGGATTACACGTTTTTAACAGCTATGACTTAAAATATAAGAGTAACAAAAATGGCCACCACTCAGCATAAACTATGGCAGAACAACTCATGTCAATAAGCTGAATTTCACTTGCCACAGTGCTCAAAGCTAAACACAGTGCAGTGTACACTACTGCTTGGAGGCAGAATATCACTGCGGTGCTACCCACCAAGGCGGACTCTTGCTGAAGAGTCCTACCACCCGATAAATATTTACCGCTAATCAGTAATGCTCGCACTGCTGTGTTCTGGTTCGAAAGATAATGGTATCCGGTGAAATTACTGACTGATGAGACTCGATCTACGTTATACGAGTGATACCTCTGGTATTGCAAGTTCATAGGCTACGGTTACCGCTTACCATTAGGTGGGCCGTACGGTTGCCACTTTAAAATACATTTATACCTACTTCTAATATTTAGGCTAAGGGTCTTATTCATAACCTCTGATAGCTCATGTCTTTCAAATACCGTCATTGTTCATTGACATAATAAGAATGACAAGGAAGGAAAACTCTAGTAATCCGCTGAAATTCTCAATTTTTTTCATGGAACTAATAAGTTACCGTACAACGTTTTTTTTGTAATAGTGTGGTAGAGACAGAGAGAGACAGAACTATAATATTGTTTTGACGACCAATGTGGTGCGGCGGGCGAAGGTCCGCCTGCGACGCTGGAGGGTGCGGGTTTGATTCCCGCCTTGGGACATGTTTGTAAGATCTGCAAATATTTGTTCCGGGTGTTCTGGTTATTTTCAATAAGAAGAATAGAATAAGAATAATAGAATCTTAGCTTGGGGCTAGATGATGCTGTGTGGATTGTCCAGCATTAGTTATAAATTGAAAAGTTTAATGTAATCATGATTGTAAATGGGTGAGTTAGACTCATCAGTTAACCTGTCATATGTTTTCCTGGTAACCACAGGTTTATCCCTCATGCAAGGGGTTTTACAAGTGACATTCACTATGTATATTACTTTAATTGTAACTGTTTCCTCTCTTCCTTCCTTCCGTCTTATACCACTAAAGTGGCAACCAAGCGTACGGCCCACTTGATGGTCAGCGGTTACCGTAGCCTATGTACGCATGCAACATCATAGATATCACTTGCGTGTTACCACCCTGAGACGTTAGATGGAAAGTCTCATGTGCCTGTAATTCCACCGAAAACCATACTTTTCGAACAGAAACACAGCAATGCGAGCATTACTGCTTGGCGGCAGAAATAGGTATGGTAGTAGTCCTTCCCCGGACGAGCTCTATCACTAAGAACTCTACTACTGTTAAAACGTCTTAGTGGTGGGTAAGTATGCCTTTTGATCCTATGGTCACGGGTTCGAGCTTGTACCATACCCTTCGAACCGGAACACAGCTAGCAAAGCGAGCATTACTACTTCGCGGCAGAAATGGATATGGTGGTAGTTGTACTACTTTTAACCTTAATCTCCGTCACGTGAACATACACGCTCTTTAATAATCTGCTAAAGTTCAAAAGTTCAGTAAAAACGTCTAAATATCTTGTCAACATACCTACCTATCTACCTAACACAGAATATTGTGTTGCAACATTAGAAAATATTTCGTAATATAACTTTTCCGATCCTTAACGATCTTAACCATTTGTATTGAATTTGTCTAATTAAGTAAAGTTATTTCTTACTAAACAGGAGTATTGATCAATATAATATAAATATAGGTAACACTATCACCATTCTGGCCATTACAGCAGCGATCGTCGGGCAGAACAGTCCTGTTATTAAAAGAGTTTGTTACAAAAAAGGTTATAATCTTTATAAACCGTTCTCTCACGCAATCGCCTTGGCCGTAACGAAAACGAAAACTATTAAAACAGGTTGCTGCATTATTAACCTTCATTCTTCAAGTCGCGCTGTCAAAGTGACGTTTGAAAAGGCGGGAATTCGCGAGTTTTTTTTCCACACGTGAAGATGAAGGAGTTGAATGGAGTCGCTGCCGGCCAAACTGTTGAGAAGAATGGTGGGGTTGTTGTGAAGAAGAAGCCGGAAAATAATGGTAAGTGGCTATGTCAAGGGCATTTCAGTTTAGCGATGTTAAGCGGTTTTGCAGATCAAGGTTTGCATAATTTTTTTGTTAAGACATCTAAGGGTGGACTCGACCAACAACCAATGTCAAAAATACAAGTAATAACTGTCAGTTTCGCAGAGAAACCTATTCGAGTTTGGTTGAATCCAACGAAATTAAAAACTAAATTTAAAAGAAGAAAAGTTTCAGATAGGTTCTTCATTACAAGGTAACTTTAACTAACTCTTATAAATACTCTATGTCAAAATAATATTACACTGATTTTGTACAATAACTCTTTAGTTACCTATCGTTAAAAATATATTTTATTCTGACCTCGATTGGACTGTACGAAGTGTCGTTTTATTCCCATTTTCTCGAGAATTTTGTTGAAAACATTATCTATCATTGACGAATTATTATCAGTGTAACATTACCTATGTACGTATATCAATACTGAAATTAATTCATGAACTTAACAAACCATTTACGAATTAATATCAGTGTAATAATGTATAAATATTGTTATTATGAGCTCGATAGTGGCCTCTGCTCTTTTATGTGCTGGATGATAATGTTTATTTACTTGATATTATTATGATCGGATTGCCTTTAATTATTTAAGTATTACTAAAATGAGAATTATCATTAATTTGTATACATTAAAATTGGTGAATTTTCATCAAGGTCTTACACGTTGTCATTCATAAATTCTCATCAATAGACGATATTTCAAGTTTCTGTGTGCAAGCACTAAATTACAAAAAAACCTATCTGTTTTATATAAGTATAGTGGAACGTGCAAAGTCAAAATCTACAAAAATACAAGACACTTAGTTATAATATTATGTGGTTATAATACCCGATGGAATGATGGAATTGACTTCTCATATTTACCACTTTTGTTTAATATTTATTTCACCCTTAAATGTAACCAATTCACAGCCCGCAAATTAGGTAAAGTAGGTTAAGAGTAATAACTTCTGAAGTAGGTAATTCCTACGTATTATTTTTTCATTTATAATTATATTGATAAACACAGACTAGAATAATTTTAATATAAATGTAACATAATATGCAGAATGTCGCGAGAACAAATAATTATTCATTACCAATTATTTCGTGTTGTATGAATAACTTCATGATAATATAATTCAAATATTAGATAGATATATGGACACCTTATTAATCCTTAACCTAAATATAACATAACTAGTGTTATCCACCGCGACTTTGTCTGAGTTGAGTTTATTTAACCCTTGACGACAAAGGGTTTTAGAGACCCGATTCTACTCGTAGGTCTTTTGTATTTATTGTATAGTATACTGTCAGTATATCTACTGACTGTATCCTCTCAATTTTGACAGGTCTCTGATCGTAAACTGACAGTATACTTTCGTACAAGAAATATAAAAAAACCTAGAATTAAGCTTCTCTTTATGGTGTGTATCGTTGTGTTGCTATGGCTTTATGGCATCATAGTTCCTGAGTAAACCGATTTTGACTAAGTTTTTTCGTTTGAATAGTGTCATAATCAAGCTTGTTCTAAGTTGTTTCAACAAAATCTGTTCACCGCTTTTTTTAACAGCGATGAAGATTTATAAACATCGAATTTAAAGACCTCCGAACAAGGTTGCTTTGATTTTTTTAATGTAAGGTTCATCATGACAGCCTTCTTGTTCCCACTGTTGTAACACTAGCCTACTCTCAGGCGAGAGTGATTGGGTCTTAATCCACCACGCGGACCCAATGCGGATTGGTGGAATGTTAGGGTATTTAATGAAAAAATCATTTTCCCGATGCGTCCTCTAGGAGTTGAATTGACATTAAAAGAAACACACCCTCTAGGTCTTTAGGCATTCTGCCCCCCTACCATGAACTCTTAGAGTGATTCAAATTTGGACCTAAACTGAATTGTCAAAAAATTTTGTATCATGAATTATTAATTTCACGGTACATCATTTTTTGTCAATTCAGTTTAGGTCCAAATTTGAATCGCTTTAGGAGTTCATGGTATGGGGGCTGGTTTAGATTCTGTCAGGCAGCAGTAGCATCACTAGTTTATATACATAATTATTAACATGCTCTTGCAGTGTATAAGTACTAATGTTGTTAGTACTGATAATATGCATTTTTGCTCGTGTGTGGGATGTTAAGACATCCAATAATCATAAGTCATAATTCATTCTTCACGATTTATAATACTATTTTAAAATTATTATAAACTCAATAATTAATAAAACTATATATAAGTTTATGGAGAAAAGATTTGTATTTTTGAATGTTTGTAACGAATAAACTCAAAAACGACTGGTTCGGACCAGTAGTTTTTGAGTTTATATTTAAATAAAATATTACTAACCGAATGCTACATTATCCCTGAGTAATATAGACTCTTTCAAAGTTGTTAGGCCATGACAGTGGCAATTGGGCGGCCTAGAAACTCTGGCACCAGAGTTGGCCACTGACTCATACGAACGAACGAGGGATAGACTAGTATAGTAGTAATGTAAACACCCGTGCAAAACCGGGACGGGTAATAATTAAATGATAAACAAAAAAAAAATACATAGTCCAGTTACCTAACCCCACATTAGGATTATCTGAAATCTGAGTACTAAAAATTCGAAAGACATGTGCCATCCACCAATCCGCATTGGGTCCGCGTGGTGGATTAAGAACCAATCACTCTTGCCTGAGAGTAGGCCAGTGTCCCAGCAGTAGGAACATTAAAAGGCTGTCACGATGAGTAGGTATTCAAAAATTACGAGTATTATTATTATTAGTACCTACCACACGCAAAACCGAAAAAAATGTTGCTACCATTTTCAAAAATATTATGCGTTTCAAATCTAATACGCAAGCGAGTACCTAATGTTTTTATCTTTTGCCTGGCTACATTTTGGTAAACTCTCGTCGTGAAAATTACACACATTGAAGGTTATTTTCAATCATGAAGCCCTGAAAACTTTCAAACAATAAACACGATTTCAAACGAACGAAGCCATACAAACATAAATCATCAAACAAATCAAATTTGTGTGAAATTGTAGATGTGCTTAGATATTATTTAGCCAATTAAATAGCAAAAGTAGGTAAGTACTCAGGGCCTTATTCATAATGATACATATAAAGCTCTGTTAACTAATGTATTTGCTCATTGACATAAACATGGCAAAGTCAAAGTCAAAGTATTTTTATTGCTTGAAATACATGTCGTGTTGAACTAAGATGTTAATTATTTAGATCGTGTACCAATGTATTCTACCCTAAGAGGCATGCAATATATTATGACTTACAATGTCAAATAATTAGAGAATAGAAAAAATTATAAATTATAACAAGCAAGCAATTAATAATATGAATTAACAATACTTAATAACAATAATTGGAATGCAGTTACAATGTCAGTTTAAGAAATAGAAATATTTTTATCATTCATAAATTATCAATAGTGTAATAACATTTATTTGCTAGTAGGTTTTTGAGCTTTCTTCGAAACAATGAACTAGGCAGTTGTCTCAGTGTCATAGGTAGCTTGTTATATATAAACGGCGCGCGCCATACAAAATATACTTTTGCGCAACAATGTGGTCTTGCAGTTACAAACACAGACTTTATAATTATCTCGTCTGTTACGAATAACGGTATCAGAGAGCCGACAAAATAAATCGGGATCACCCCTGACAAACATAGCCGTTTCAAAAATATACAGTGAGGGAATTGTCAAATATTATGTTTGTTAAAGAAGGGTTTACAGATGGCAAGGTAAAACAATACTTAGTGATCCGCTTTATTGTAATTTTTTAATGAATAAAGGGATAAGTCTTTTTTTGACACTGGGACACTGACCCTGACTGGGATGTAAACCCACGACCTTACGATCGTGTTTACAACTAGTATCACATCTTTTGATCAAACGACGCAATATTACCTAATCCGTCATCTATCGAGGTAATAAAACACAAGTGTCGAGAGAACGCAAATCAATTAAATAGTTGTAATACCTAACTGTTTTATCGAAAATAGTGTAATACATTGTATTAACTAGTAATTACTCCCTTGTGGCTATAATTTATCAAATTAATTAAATTAGTACTATCTGCTAACCCAGAGGTTATTTTAATGGTCAAGGTTTATTATCTTTTGTCATTCAATACTGTTGTGATTCTAAATGAATGAATGAGAGGAAGTTCTTTTGATTTTATTTTTATTATTTAATTAACAAATACAAATATTTTATAGCTATTGCAAATGATATAAAATGTTAACAATGATATTTCCTTTAATTGTCATAATGAGATTTTGCTTACAAATAATAATATACAAATAATTAAGCAAAGTAATTATAATTATTTATTAGAATAGAATAGAATAGAAAAATATTGATTTAACGCCACACAATTAACATAAAAATAAAAATATCAAATTAAAACTTAACTATTGTGACGAAAAAAAGGCAGCCACTAAGCATGTTAATTTTATAAGCTATCATTATGAATCGTCACTAACAATTTTATTTATTATTAGGTACCAACATTATCATTCAATTCATGACATACTTACCTATCTATCTACTTTTTTAATATAAATACCGAATGCATAAACCTCGGCCTTTCTCCATGTTGCAATACCCTAATAACAGGGTTCATGTGTGATACTACTTATTCTGTAACAACTACATGATGTACCATATGACAGCAATAAATGTATTTGATTTGATTTGATTTGATTTGTTCTGCAGACATAATGTGTCTGTAGCGCTGGTTTTCAGTGTAGCCGTATTAAAACATTTATAAGGAAAAGGGTTAAAATAGTGTGTTTACTTTTGATAAGAAAGTTGTGTGTATGAAACTGTGTGATTTTAAAACTGGTTCCACTGATGTTATGATACCAAAATATGATGAGCGGGCAACAGATCTAAAAAAACAAGTTGGGAGGTAAGAGTAAGGGTGTGTATTAACTGTTTGACCTCATTGGTTAAAAGGTTAAGCGAAATAGTACTAGAGATTTCTCGTCTGTTTTTTATCTTGAATAAATGAATTTTGTATTTTGTATTCAGTATCATTTATTGCATCATAATTATGAGGGTAATACATGTCACAGGTCTTATGTAATATTAAATAATATGAGAGCAGGCAACACATAGCTATGTACCCAGTAAGGGTGTTGCACTATACAATTGAGTAGGAGCGGACCGATTTTAGTATTAATGGATAGGTACCTAGTTTGTGATAATAATAAAATCATTATTTGGGGTAGCAATAAAACCTATCATTCGTTATTTGAGTCACTGAGAAACTGATCAAGTGTATATAAGCTTTTATTTAATAGCATTTCTTTTAATTTATTTTCAAAAATATTATCTTTTTCTATATTTTTAATACATTCAGGAACTTATATATTTTAACAGCCATTGTATTCGGACTCGAGCTGTGCATTTATAGTTTAGAAGTAGGTATTATTAATTTATGCTTGTATCTACATTCGAAGCGACGTGGTTGATCAATCTTTTTTGAAAATAATTGAGTGTATTTTATATTACTCTAAGACAGCACGTAAAGGCCCTTGCTAACTTTGTTAGAAGTTATCGCTAAAACCTCGCTAGATCCTCGCTATGCGTGCTTAAGGATATCAAGGCCTTAGTGAGAAGTGAATTTTCCACATCGTTGGTCTAATGACTTGGTCTAGTTAGCACTGAGGTCGTCCTTAGGACGCCTGTGAACTGGGTCTGATCCGTATTAAACAACACGGTTCAAGTTAGCTTATTATTATCCTGGTTGCAAAGAACAGCCCCCCGATCGCGTAACTCGGTTTCAATGTGATTTCAATCTGATTTCAATCAGCGAACTGTCAATAAGCTGTCACATTCATGCAAAATACGTCAGTTTTTGATTGAAACCAGGTGAAATCGATTGCAACCGAATTAGGGTAACTCGGTTTCAATCTGATTTCAATCAGCGAACTGTCAATAAGCTGTCACATTCATACAAAATACGTCAGTTTTTGATTGAAACCGTGAAATCGATTGCAACCGAATAAGGCAATCGGGGGGGCAGATACGTATTAAGACTTTTGTGGACTGCTCTGTGTTTAGCATTGAAGGATACTGTAGCAAGTTACTTCGTGATAGAGACGCAGTGCAACTGCAGTGCACAGTGTAAAGATCAGGCGCAGCGCTCACATCAGGTGAAAAATAATTAAATAAATAAATAAACACTAAGTAGGTACATGTATTCTTGAGTTAGTTCTCTAAATCTGCGTTCCGTTTTTTTTTATACGACTAAATTGGCAACCAAGCGTACGGCCCACTTGATAGTAAGCGGTTACCGTAGTCTAAGTACGCTTGCAAAATCATAGATAATATTACTTGCGAGTGACCCTTGAGACGTTAGATGGAAAGTCTCATGTGCCTTTAATTACACCGGAAACCATACCCTTCGAACCGGAACACATTAATGCGAGCATTACTGCTTGGCGGCAGATATAGGTAAGGTGGTAGTCCTTCCCCGGACGAGCTCTATCACAAAGAACTTTACTGCTCTAATACATACAAAGGGACAGACGGGCCGCCGGCGCATAGAACGACTTTATTTTATACCTACTCTATGTAAAGTTTTTTCAAAGTTGTTAGGCCATGACAGAGGTCTTCGGGCGACCTAGAAACTCTATCACCAGAGTTAGCCACTGACTCATACGAAGTTACTTTATGTAAAGTAAGGTGAAGTTGCTAAATCATTGTTACAATATTGATTTTAATAAAAAAAACGTATTCTGTGACGTAGGTTCAATATCACCGTCATTTATATTAGCCATGATTATGCCATGTCATCATGCTATGTCATGTCAGCCATCATATCATACAAACAAACTTTCATAATTAAGTAAACTCGTATGGGTTAGCACGATTGTCTTTGGCTATTTTTTCAAAACGACATATCGTTTACATATCGTTCTATTGTATCGTGTATTCTCGTGTTATTTTAAGTTTTATTGCGTAAATTTGGTGGTAGTTTATCCAATTTAACTTGTTTACATAACACAAGTGTAAGTAATTGAAATGGAGAGGTAATGTTAGTTGGTAATTTAGTAAAAGACTTTCTAAGAGAATTTTGAAAGAAAAGTCTCCATTTCTTTCCAAATTTCGTTTGTTTACGTTGCTAAGCGACAATCAAAATAATACACTTGGCAGAATTGTAGCAAATAAGCTACAGAGTCCATAAAAGAAGAAGAAGAAGAATGAGTCAGCACTTTCTTGTGACGGAGTTAATAGTCATAATAGATTAATAAATAATTAGGAGTTGTCATCTTTCACCCACGCGTCTTAATTAAGGGGACGAATACGCTAATAATTTTTTCAAATCATACTGACCGTATTTTATTGAAAACCATATATTTAAACTCGAGAGAGATAATATTTTAATAACATATTAGCCAAAACACGAATTCGTTTTCAAATCATGTTTTTTTTTTTTTTACATGTAATTTAATATTGTACCCAAAAACCACCTAGGGTTTGTCTGAGTACTCACATTCGTCAAGTACTACGTTAAGTCTGCTAGTACACATCTAGTAAACAAATATATATATCATAACATATTAAAAGTTGGGTGGCACATTTAGCGTGTGTATTCAAATTACTCACACTCAATAAAACACACATTTAAAAATTACAACTTATTTCCTTAACATTTCAAGGAATTTATCTACGATGTTCATACATATTATTTAAGCCATAAGAAGCCGTTTTTAATAAAAACTGTATAAAAACAGATGAAAAATCTCTAGTACTATTCCGCTTAACTTTTTAATTGATGAGGTCATATAGTTAAAGAAAATATCGACACGAAGGACTGTGGAGGGATGAAACACGTATCGATATTTTCTGTTAGTTTAACTCTGTTAATAATACTATTACTAAAATTTTCACTAAAAACGGGATATTTACCATGATTTCCCGATATTTCGGCGCAGTTACATGCACCATGATCACGGGGATCACGAGAGAACTGAAGTCTTTGCGGGTAGTTCTTATAACTATTGACAGACAAATCTGTCCACCCTCTTTCTTAGTCTTTTATTACGAACGATACTTCTATCGATTTCACTCTCACACATGACTCGATTTCGACACACCACACTAACAGTATCAGAGCGCACAGGCGGTACCACCGGTTTTTGTCTCCTACACATTACTACTACTATACATTAGTACTATTTACTCTGTGATAGTACTACAGATTTTTCATCTGTTTTTTATCTTGTAATGGATTTCCGCAAAGTAACGCTCAATTATCTCCAAATGTTGTACCTATGTGCGTATTGTGCGTATCAGCTAACGTCTCAGGGTGGTAACACGCAAGTGATATATATGATGTTGCATGCGTATATAGGCTACGGTAACCGCTGACCATCAAGTGGGCCGTACGCTTGGTTGCCACTTAGTGGTATAAAAAAAAAGCTAAAGAAACAGAATACACTCAGGGAAATCGGTCGGACAACTCTGAACACGGATAGACCTCACCCAGAAATGTGTGGATTAGACTGGTGGCGAAACGCCCGGATGCCCGGCCATAATAGGCCGCCTGAAGGCCTCAGCTGTCGCCTCACAACATGTCCTCCAAAGCACGGAAGCGCTCAGTCAAAATGGCCACTGAGAACAGTGCACGTTGATATTATAGACTTAGCCAGCTACGTCACGAGCGCTTTTTACGATTTAATTCTCATTATCACAGTAAAGATTTTACTAAGATCTGTGGTTTTGGTTAACCAAAGTGTAATATTACTATTTCATCACTGTTACTATTAGACTAATAGGTATTGTAGGTACAATATCAGTGTCACTGGTTTAGTGGTAGTGAACCCGCCTTACCGAACCCGGTCCCCGGTACCGGGCCCGGACCTAAACAAAAACTGTCTCAAAAAGCTTACTATAAAAAACCGATTACCTAGATTAAAAAAGCTTGGGACGATAGTGCTCCAACTCTACTCGACATCCATAATATCATGCCAAAAAAGCGATAGGAACCCAGCCTCTGTTGTTGCCAGTTCTTTTACGGCATGGGCGCGTTGGAACTGTTGTAAATTTTCCTAGCTTGTAAGACGTTTCAAAGTGATCCTTGTGATTCTATTGAAATAAATATTTTTTGATTTTGATTTTGATTTTGATTTTAGTCAGGCACCAATCGATTTTTCTGTTCGAAAAATGTGCACAATGTCAGTGCTCTCATACGGTAAAGGAAAACATCGTGAGAAAACCAGCATGTCCGACAACTAAATAATCTAAAAAACATGTGCCATCCCATCCACCAACCCGCATTGGGTCCGCGTGGTGGATTAAGACCCAATCACTCTCGCTTGAGAGTAGGCCAGTGTCCCAACAGTGGGAACAAGAAGGCTATCGATGAACTTAGGTCAACTCTACGAGTATCTAATGGACTTTGCAAGTAATACCCGCAGAGTCTCACTTCAAGGAGAGTATAAGTTACCTCTCTGACCCCAATCCTTTGAGAAAATACTTTGTAGAGAATGAATTTGAAACTCAAATGTACTTTACATTAGAGTTTAACTTAACCTACTTAGATTTTACCTAAACTGACACTATAGCGGATCGCTAAGACAAGTATTTAATAAGTATTTATTAAATACTAAAATAATATAAATACATAATGCTGGACAATCCACACAGCATCATCTAGCCCCAAGGTAAGCTGCTGTTAAACAGAGCTGTATTATGGGTACTAGATGACTGATATATACTTAATACAATACAATACACAGATAGATATGTTTTATTATATATAGAAAATACACAGAATACCCGGAACAAATATTTGTAGATCGTACAAACATTTGACCCGAGGCGGGAATCGAACACGCAACCTCTGCGTCGCAGGCGGACCTGCGCCAGCTGCGCCACATCGGTCGTCAAAAAAAAATTTTGTTTAGTTCTAAGGTAACTAGTTAAAAGTATGTACTTAATTATACTAATTATTAATTAGTAGGTAGTGATTTGGATCAGTTGAGCTATCTATAGGTCGTTTGTAACGGTCTTTAGATGGCTCAACTGTTTCATATGTATTTTGTATATTTTGTAATGTAATGTAATTATGTACATATTTTATTTTGTTTAATAAAGTTTTATTGTTAATAATAACTTTATTTTAATAATAACCTTGACCTAAATTGGATTAAAAAAACTTTATACTTATTGAAATACTTAATTCGTAAAGTGCGGTCATTCAAATTCTAATTTGAGCCCACGACCATAAGATCGAAGGCAGGGTCGCTACCAATAAACCACCGGTGCTCACATTAACTAAGTTATTCCACTAACCAAACTACGTCATGACCAAAATAAACAAGCAAGGAAGAGGAAAACTTGCTCGGAAACCCCTATTCTTAAATTATTCATAATGACGTCAAATTGTCACATTGACATCTCGCAAGGGTATTTACCTCTTTCACCGGTGCATGGCGGAATTTACCCTGGATTTACCTGTTTGAGTAAACCGAGAACTGGGGTCCGATTCTACTGATACAATGACATCAATATTGCGGAATGCTTAGCACGAAAAACTCGTTTGACAATCGTAAATGTAAACATATCGTCCAGCTGTCAACTGTACAGGATTTTTAACAGCGGCTTTAATGCGTGAAATTAACTTTTTTTTTTTATACAACTGAAGTGGCAACCAAGCGTACGGCCTACAATATGGTAAGTGGTTACCGCAGCCTATGGACGCTTGCAATACCAGAGGTATCACTCGCGGGTTGCCACCTTGAGGCTAAGATCGAAAGCCTCACGTGCCAGTAATTTCACCGGAAACCATACCCTTCACACCGGAACACAGCAATGCGAGCATTACTGCTTGGCGGCAGAAATAGGTATGGTGGTAGAACTACCAAAGAACCATAAAAAAACAGCGGGCTCAGTTCCGCCTGCGACGCGGAGGTTGCGGGTTCGATTCCCTTCTATATATAATAAAAAACATCTATCTATATTGTATTGTACAGTCATCTAATACCATAACACAGCTCTGTTTAACAGCAGCTTACCTTGGGGCTAGATGATGCTGTGTGGATTGTCCAGCATTATTATTATTATTATATGTGTTTTGCATATATTTTGTAATGTAATCTAATTATGTACAATTATGTAGGTACATAAATTAATTTGTTAATTATTATATATTTATTAAATATATTTAAAAAAAACTGGTTTATGTTAAATTATATTTTACGAGCTTACAGATCGTAGTTAATAAATATCGCTTAAAAAAATCTAATAATTCAATTCTAAATACAATATTCATAAACTTAGATAGGTACCTTTTGTATTTTTTTCCCACGACTATTCAGTTTAAATACTTAGAAATCTTGTCTCAATTAGCAAACTATAGAAAACTGGTAAATGTCCATAATCATCGTCATGACAGCCTTTGAATGTTCCCACTGCTGGGACACTGACCTACTTTCGAGCGAGAGTGAATCAATCAAATCAAATCAAAAATTATTTATTCAGTAGAATCACAAGGATCACTTTGAAACGTCTTACAAGCTAGGAAAATTTACACCAGTTCCAACGCGCCCATGCCGTAAAAGAACTGGCAACAACACCGGCTGGGTTCCTATCGCTTTTTTGGCATGACCCTTGCTATTGTTATGGATTCCAAGTAGAGTTGGAGCACATTCGTCCCAAGCTTTTTTATCATCTAGGTAATCGGTTGTTTTATAGTAAGCTTTTTGAGACAGATTTTGTTTAATTAAGTTTTTAAATTTGACAATTGATAAATTTTGTATGTCGCTTGGGACTTTGTTAAAGAAGCGTACACATTGCCCTTTAAAAGATTTACTGACCTTAGTGAGCCTAACTGTGGGAACAGCGAGATTGGGTCACATTTTTATAAGACAAGCGAATAATAACATAGTATATTATATAAACCTATCAATTTACGAACGATGTGGCGCAGCGGGCGCAGGTCCGCCTGCGACGCGGAGGTTGCGGGTTCGATTCCCGGCTTGGGTCAAATGTTTGTACGATCTACAAACATTTGTTCCGGGTGTTCTGGGTATTCTCTATATATAATAAAAAATATCTATCTATGTATTTGCATTGTTTTATATATCAGTCTTCTAGTACCCATAATACAGCTCTGTTTAACAGCAGCTTACCTTGGGGCTAGATGATACTGTGTGGAATGTCCATGTGTATTTATTTATTTAATTTTTAAAAATAACCTCTTTTCACCAATGTCAGTAAAGGGTTGATGAGATTTATAGATTTTTAGTATAATAATACCCTTTCGCAGCTTAATTAAATTGAAAGGGAATTTTTAAATAAAAAGTATAGAAATCCCCTCTTAAAAAGGTTAGTATACCAATCCGGTAGATAGCACAATCATGTTCCTCACGATGTTTTCCTTCACCAGGTAGCTAAAATTATTTTTTATCATCATCAATTTTAAATCAAGAGTAGTAGAGTTCTCTGTGATAGAGCTCGTCCGGGGAAGGACTACCACCATACCTATTTCTGCCGCAAAGCAGTAATGCTCGCATTGCTGTGTTCCGGTGTGAAGGGTATGGTTTCCGGTGAAATTACTGGCACATGAGGCTTTCGATCTTAGCCTCAAGGTGGCAACCCGCAAGTGATACCTCTGGTATTGAAGCGTCCATAGGCTGCGGTAACCGCTTACCATCTTGTGGGCCGTACGCTTGGTTGCCACTTCAGTTGTATAAAATAATAATAATAATAATAATAATAATAATGAAGAAATATTAATCATCGCAGCTCATTGAATAATTTTACCTGTTTTTCCTTTAAATCCAATAAAATTAATTAACACCGATTTATAATTACGTTAGGGGCAGACCCGTTTGTTAACCTCGTAGGTGACAAACAAACATGAGCCACCTGATGGTAAGCGGTTACCGTAGCCTATAGACGCTTGCAATGCCAGAGGTATCTCTCGCGTTGCCATCTTGAGACGTAGATCTAAAGTCTCATGTGCCTGTAATTTCACCAATAACCCAGAACCCAGGATAAACTTGGTGTCAGAAATAGGTGGTGGTAGTAATTCCCCGGACGAGCTCCATCACAAAGAAAGACTACTCTACCGTAGCTTATGGACGCTTGCAATACTAAGGTATCATGCTCGCATTATCACGCATATTTGATGACCTCAGTGGCACGGTGGAGCGTGTAGTAGAGAAGCGAGAGGTGGCGGGTTTGATCTCCGCTGGGGGACAATTACAATATCTGTCATATGTTCTGGTTGGGTGTATAAATGTATTTTATAAATTGAATATTTTTTTCTGGTTACTATTAAAGAAGCTTTGCTCAGTTTGGGGCTAGATGGCACTGAGTAAAAAAAGTTCACCAATATTTATTTATTTGATCGAAAATATTAACGTTTGTCTGATACATCTAAAAAAATATGCATAGTTTATCATTGTATAAAAAAATACAACATATTATAGCGTATCAGCATTGCCATTCAACGTGGCAATGCAGCCAGCATGTTGGGAACGCTTCCTACTGGTAGTGATTTGGATCAGTTGAGCTATATATAGGTCGTTTGTATCGGTCTTTAGATGGCTCAACTGTTTCATATGTATTTTGTATATTTTGTAATGTAATATAATTATGTACATATTATATACTTATGAATAAAATATATATAAAAATAGAATAGGTAGCAAAATGTTTTACATCTTCAATCAAAATATTGATGGATGAACTTTAAAAAAATAACACAAGTGACTTTTCACAAAATCATCGAACTAAACAAACTTATTCATCACTGTTCTTACCATTAGGGGGTTTTTCAGAGCATCCTAGTAATTGTTGTTGCCCAAAAAAGAACTAATGACACGGCAAACAAATGAACAGATTTTGTATAAAGGCGAACGAGTTATAAATCGATCACAGTACGCAAGCGCACTACAAAACACATCTGTTGCGCGCGAAACGCTCAGTCAGCCATAACACATAGCAGAGATAAGACGTGTTTTTGTTTTATTTTTAAATTGTGTTTATACATCACCGCGACTCGTAAGTTTATATAATAGATTTTTACATGATACCTTTTGGTTTATGGATTGCGCATTTACGACAATTTAAGTAACACTTAATTAATCGCGTTTCTGAGTCTAGAGTTAATAGGTTTAATAAGAGTGGTTTATGAATACTGCGTCATATTTTATCTACGTTTTAGATTTTATAACAAATTATTTATATTTGCCATGTTCGCTGTTAAACATCTTTGATTTTAATTTTTAGAATATCTTAAAACGATCGCGACGTTTATTACTCTCAAATATGGATTTTCACCAAAAAGGATAACGAAAAGATAAAGATATGTTTACTAAAAATACTTATGTTAATTTACCTATATCAACGTTATTGTTTTGCATGCCAGTAAGATTTTTTGTAAGTATATTTGGTAACATAAGTTCGTGTTATTTTCAAACAACATCTCTGAATTATTTACTATTTAATTATGACCTAAATAATTATTCTTGTTTACAAATACTTACACAAGTATAATAACATATAACAGAATGACAGATTTTAACGCTAGTAGCTTGAAAAGATATAGGTACTTATTATAGTATGATTTTAAATGAAGACCTTTCTAAAGTAAATACGGGTAAATGCATGTGTTATTGGCCGGCAGTAGTTAATGGCCACTTCATACTCAAACACTTCTTAAAAGCTACCGATGCTAAGTACGATATCTCCCTTCATTCTGGAGAATAGTTTACATATTTAGCTTTAATATTTGTGCTGATTTGTACCACCTTTCGAATAATGTCGTATAAAAAAATCTAGTAATCGACATTGATCTCAGATTGAAATGTATTAAAACCTTCACTTAGCAAACTTGTATGACAATGTCAATGTCAATTACTTTTATGTAACGATTTTGTTTCCTATTGGCTGTGTTCTAGGTCATATCTTGACCTACGACAACATGATTTATTATAATTCAAGTTATTTAAATATGCAATGCATATTATATTTTAATGTTCTATAATAGCTTAGAAATGTTTAGAGTAAGCAAAGTGATTTTTTTTTTAATTTTTTTATTCAAATTTCTAATTAAATTTCATTTATGTTTTTTAAAACTTTAAAATGATTTAGAAAAACTATGGGTTACCTACATAAGGTTCTATTCTAGGGTTAGTCTCAAAATCCACTTTGAAAAATATGCATTCACAACAACTTTTTTGTGACAAAGTGTGATAAAATTTTCCATTACTTAAAGATTACAATAAGTACCTACTATTGTGTGGTTTAATAGAGTTTTTACAAACGGTAATCATGTTGTGTAACTATGTTTTATGGTGAGTTTGAACTATTAAACTTCATAAGCGGATTCAATATTCATCAGCATCATGATCAGTCTTCTAACATGCTCACTGTTGCTGGCCTACTCTCAATAGAGAGTGAGATCATAGTTCTCTACGCGGACCCAACGCGGATTGATGGAAGACGTCTTTTAAGTTATTAGATATTGGACAGCATGTTTTCTTTCGATGTTTTTATTTGAATAAAACCTGACGAGCTTTTATTTTTTTTAAATAGAAGGACATCTCGACAGGTTTCAAACCAGCGATCTTAGGATTGAAAGACGGAGTTACTACAACTAGACCATAGGCCATAATATGACAAATAAATGCTTTTGACAATCGTAAACGTGTCGTATCGTCCAGCTGTCAATTTGCATAAGTTTTACAGCCCCTCTTAATTGCGTAAAATGAACTACAAAATCTTATATATACAAATAATTATTTTCTATATATATTATAAAAAATATCTAATAATAATAATGCTGGACAATCCACACAGCATCATCTAGCCCAAGGTAAGCTGCTGTTAAACAGAGCTGTATTATGGGTACTAGATGACTGATATATATTTAATACAATACAATACATAAATAGATATTTTTTATTATACATAGAAAACACCCAGAACACCCGGAACAAATAATTGCAGATCCTACAAACATTTGTCCCAAGGCGGGAATCGAACCCGCAACCTCCGCGTCGCAGGCGGACCTTCGCCCACCGCGCCACATTGGTCGTCTCATATCTATCTATGTATTGTATTGTATTAAGTATATATCAGTCATCTAGTACCCATAACACAGCTCTGTTTAACAGTTTACCTTGGGGCTAGATGATGCTGTGTTGATCGTCCAGCATTATTCATTTATTTATTTAAATATAAAAATGAATTGCTGTGAATTGTGTCTCGCTAAAACTCGAGAACGGCTGGACCGATTTAGCTAATTTTGGTCTTGAAATGTTTGTAAAAGTTCAGGGAAGGTTTAAACCGTAAGAAAATATACAGGGTGTAAAAATCATAAAAAAATAACGCGAGTGAAACCGCGCCGGGTCTATTTCTTATATAAATTGGCAGCTGATTACGTTATCGTTTACGATTGTCAAAGCATTAATCTCCACTGCTCTTGAAACATAAATAATTGCTTTTTAATTGTTGGTATAGGAAAAAATGCTCATTGGTTTATTGGTCATTGGTATTTTTATTTGATAAAATTAAACATTTAGCAATTTGTGATTAACTTTGCCATTATAAAAGGAAAGTTTGTGTTTTTAGGTTCAAAACCAGTGTTGCGCTAATGGGTTTTTCTATTCTAAGTAATGTATCAATCAGCTCTTAAACGGTGAAGGAAAACATCGAAGTAGCTGCCTTATCTAGCAACTAGGAGCCTATGTCCAGTGAACGATGGATATGATGATGATGGCGTACTCGTACTAGTATCTGTTCTGTGGCTTCGTTCAATTCTATACCGAGTACTTAGTAAGGACAAAGTCACACATTCACTTTTGCAACAAGGACATTCGCATAGCGATACCTTATACCGGCTACCACATATTTTGTGGTTAGTTAGATATGTGATAATGGTTAAATAACTTTGTCTGTGTTTATTATTAGAATAGAATATAATAGAAAATTATTTATTTTGCGCTACACAACTACTACTGTGTTTAGGTTTGAAGGGCACTGTAGCAAGTGAAATTACTGGGCGAAAGAGACTTAACAACAACGTCTCGGGGTGATAAGCGCAGTGCAGTGCCACGCAAACACTTAAAAAGTTTAAGCTTTGGGTGGCACTGCATCTGTTATAGTCAGGCTTAACATCAGGTGGGCGCCTTGATTGTCTTGTCACTTGCTGACATAAAAAAAAAAATAACAATAAACATAAAATAATACAAGTAAAAACTAAATTATTGTAACGAAAAATATATAAAATTGTATTGTAACTTAGTAAGTTACCCGCGCGGTTTCACTCGCGATATTTTTTTCGCAATTTTTCCATATTTTCTCACCGTTTCCTCTCTTTTTCTCTCAACTCTCAACTCTTTTTCTCTCAACCTTTCCTGGACTCTTGCTAACTTTTCAAGACCAAAATTAGCCAAATCAATCCAGCCGTTGTCGAGTTTTAGCGAGACTAACGCACAACAATTCATTCTGACTAGTAGACAGTGGAACTTTACTAGTGTAAATTCACCTAAAGCTTGTAAGAAGTTTCAAATTATTTATATTTTAAATTATTTCTTGAGATTTTATCTCAAAATTGAGGTTTAAAAATATTTTTTATTTTTTTAATTTCTCACCAAACAATAAATGCATTATGAATAATTTTAAAAACGACTTTGGTTGAATTAATTTTTATACAACTCTTTTTATAAAAATATCTTATTTACTACATACTTCTGCATTCAGCTTTGCTCGCGAGGTAATACATAAATAATAAGTAGCATTATGCTATTCCAGATTCACAGCTTATATTATATTACAAGTTTCGTTCAAACCGGTTCAGCCGTTACAGACGGGCTAAACAAACAATCATAACTCAAATGAACTCAATTATATCAAAACTATCATATTAGTAGATTAGGATTATTCTTATTACAAACCAGCTGTTGCCCGCGATAACGTTCCTCTTAAATTATTCTATCTATTGATGAAAACCGCATTCAATTCTGTTGCGTACTTTAAACGATATAAGCTCTCGTCTCGTCTCGGAGCTGGCTAAGTTGCGAAGTTGACTGGGTGACCGCCAGTGGCAATATCAACTGAGCGCTCCCGTGCTTCGGAGGGCACGTTAAGCAGTCGGTCCCGGCTATTTCAAAGTTGTTAGGCCATGACAGAGGCCTTCGGGCGGCCTAGAAACTTTGTCACCAGAGTTGGCCACTGACTCATACGAACGACGAACGATTTAAGCGTACATACAGTCATGTCTTCCGAATTTTTAGTTCTTGGACGCGCCGGTTTCCACACGATGTTTTCCTTCACCGTATGAGAGCACTGGCATTGTGCACATACATTTTTTGAATGCATAAAAAAAAATCCATTGGTTCACGACCGGGTTTGAACCAACGACCTTAGGATTCGGAAGGCGGGGTCACTACCACTAGACCACCGGTGCTCTTCAATTGGTGCTCGGTTTTATACCTAATTGACCTAATTTCAATATCAATCGTCACGTGATCAAAACACACATTTAAACATCACTTAACTTAATAATAATAAATCAATACGTTTTTTTTTTTTTTTTTGTACTACTAAAGTGGTAACCAAGCGTACGGCCCACTTGATGGTCAGCGGTTACTGAGCCTATGTACGCATGCAACATCATAGATATCACTTGCGTGTTACTACCCTAAGACCTTAGATGGTAAGTCTCATGTGCCTGTAATTTCACCGGAAACCATACCCTGCGAACCGGAACACAGCAATGCGAGCATTACTGCTTGGCGGCAGAAATAGGTATGGTGGTAGTCCTTCCCCGAACGAGCTCTATCACAAAGAACTCTACTACTCTTACGTGTATGCTAATAGCTTTTTCAACACACTTGCTTATAAAGTGGCTCTATGATCATCGCAATTATGCACAGAATGACACCCATAATCAAACTATGAATTTTTCATTGCTATAACTCACTAGTGAGTTATAGATTTTTTTTTGTTATTTTATTCACAAGTGTGTTGAAAAACGTCGTATGATACACGTGTGTATTGATGATTACCGTCCTCGGCTATCTTAAGACCCTCGCATACTCGGTTCCAATGGCGCCTCAGCGGTAATCACCAATGTTACACACTAGTACTATTATGTACTATTATAGACTTGTGTCTGAAATAAATGATTTTATTTTATTTGATTTTATTGATTATACTATAAGGGCACCGGTGCCGGTGGTCTAGTGGAAGTGAACCCGCCTTCCGATCCTAAGGTCGTGGGTTCAAACCCGGTCGTGAACCAATGGATTTTTCATTAAAAAAAATGTATGTGCGCTATGCCAGTGCTCTTATACGGTGAAGGAAAACATCGTGAGGAAACCGGCGTGTCCAAGAACTAAAAAATCGAAATACATGTGCCATCCACCAATCCGCATTAGTCCGCGTTGTGGATTTAAGACCCAATCACTCTCGCCCGAGAGTAGGCCAGTGTCCCCAAAAGTGGGAACATTAGAAGGCTGTCATGATGATGATGATGATGATTATACTATAAATACGAGTAGATAACAATATTTCCGCGTGCGAAAAATTATGATAGGTAGGTATAGTTCTCAAGACGGATCTCGGCCGTCGTGAAGTTAGCCGTTTCGATGCGCAATGGAGCTTTTTCAAACTAAATTGTCTTTGCGCATCACAAACGGCTAACTTCACGGAAGCCTAGATCCGCTGTGCGAACTATACACGAACGGAGATTCTGCGAGCGATAATTCCGTCGCATTTGTCCATAGCGAGAGGCCATATTTAAATGAAAAGTTTACAAAACTGGTTTGAAATACTTTTACTCGACGCATTCCGATTTCTGTCGTTTAATAGGTAAGTGACAATTTGTATTCAGAGCACTCAAATGAGAGCATGCAAGCTTACCGAGGTCTACCATTATCAGACCACTTTCGCTTATCACATTATATTATACTAATTCTACCCGCGGCGCTACCCGCGTTAAACAGTTTTCATCCCACGGGAACACAGGAACCTAACTTGTATATATTTTTATGTCAGCAAGTGACAAGACAAGCAAGACGCCCGCTGACTATAACAGATGCAGTGCCACCCAAAGCTTAAAGTTTTTAAGTGTTTCTGCGCTTATCACCCCGAGACATTGTTGTTAAGTCTCTTTCGCCCAGTAATTTAACTTGCTACAGTGCCCTTCAAACCTAAACACAGTGCAGCTTGCACACTACTGCTTGGAGGTAGAATAACATTACAGACATGTCTATAAAATCGAAATAAAATCAAACCTAAGTTTAATCAACAAAATAGAAAACTTAATAAATAAATAGAGACATTTATTATTAAAGTAGACATCATTTTATAATTATAATGTCAATACGAAAACCGGATTCATTATACATGCAAATATCTTATTTAAAAACAAACTAATAGATAGCAAAACGGAATAACACATAGCAACATTTTATTATTAAAGGAAGCAAGTTGTCCTTGCTCGAATAACCTCAACTTTCTGTCACAATCAAGGCTTATTCAGATGTATGCGGTACCTAGCGTACCCATGTGATAATTTTTCACTTCTTTCCGAAATCGTTGAATAAGCATATTAAGTCTCTTAAATTCTGAAAGAGCTCTATTATATAAAGCATATTAATACTAGAGTTCTTTGTGATAGAGCTCGTCCGGGGGAGGACTACCACCATACCTATTTCTGCCGTCAAGCAGTAATGTTTACATTGCTGTGTTTCGATCCGAAGGGTATGGTTTCCGGTGAAATTACAGGCACATGAAACTTTCGCTACGTCTCAGGGTGGCAACCCGCGAGTGATACCTCTGGGCAAACGCCTATAGGCTGCGGTAACTGCTTACCTTGTGTGCCGTACGCTTGGTTGCCACTTTAGTTGTATAAAAAAAAGGTATAACAGCGCGGGCCTTAATTTTAAACGTACTTTGATCCTTGCAGGTACCGCGTAGGTACGCGGTGAATCTACCGCTCAAATCTGAAGAACCTTCAAGGTTTTATCAGAATCCGTAGTCCTGTTTTAGTACCTATTGGTTCCGGTTTTAGTTACTGGTTGTAACATTTTACAGAACTTAAGAATATAAAACACAAGTGTTGTTTTTAGAGTCCTTATTGCTAACATGGCGTCAATATCTATCGCCATCTTTTTTTATTAACATAAGAATGACAAGGAAACTTTACTTTAGTGAGCTGCTAAAATGACAGTTTTTTTTAAAGATCTTTAGTCTAATAATACTGTTATCTTGGTACTCGTATACAATAACTCGTGCTAAGAGAACTATGCAATAGGTCACCTGTTATCAATCATGCAACTATATTGTATCGATAACCCTAGGGCCAATTCTCGACAAATTGTCTTTACTGATGCGCAATCCATAACAAACAAAAAATAATTTATTCTGTATTATTTAATAAATATTTATTAATTTAAAATATGTTTTTAAATTATTACTTATGTATTTTTTATGTAAATTAAATAAAAACAAAAACGAATTTTAGATCGAATGCAAAAATGTCGGTCAACGGAAACAATTCAAATTCAAATACGGAACCGATAGTGCCGCCATCTTCCCTCATAAGACGTGTCAGTTCTCGCTCCATTCGAAATTCAATTTCGGAAGAGGGCAGCGCTGAAAATGGCCAGAAAGGATCATTTGTGAGCAAATACAAAAAAGCGCCTGAAGCGCTGAAAAATTTTAACTTAGCTGACGCTGAAAGCGAGCTTGAGGTCCCTGGGACTCCTATGACGCCGAGAACTTCTACTACACCTGGTTTGTATATTTTAAAATTAGAGGTTTATTTAACACACAAAAAGTTATTATAATTCGTATTATATGTTTATTTATTTATTATATCCTTAAACCTACTCGAAGCCTCATAGATATAGTACTTAATATTGTAAATCAAGCAGCTCAGCAGAATACGGTTTCACTATTATTGATTACAAGTTATTAGCACGGTGAGATGGTTGTCAAACGCTTGTCTATATCCAATTAAAAAAAAAAAAACTATCTACCGCATACCTAAACATAGTTTTAGGCTGATATTATAATATTGCTACGATTAATTGCTTATAAGATATCTAAAGTTGGTTTTGACAATGGCTTACACACCTTGTAATATTGTTAAGCACACGTTGGTTGACATTAACTTATTATTACTTGTATTTTAATAAATTTTGTATAATTATTATTTACGTTGTTTCCTTAAAACGCATAATGTAGCTTTCATAAACAAGGTTATCGTAACTTTTACGCTTAAATACTGACATTTGACTTAGTTATCAAAAATTATAGTACGTAATATGTTATATAATTAACGCACGGTCAATAGCCTTTTGTACTTACTTATATTATTATATAAGAAAACCACGAAATTTACATCAAGTATAAGATTCATCGTAAAAACATAAAAGTATTACTTTATCTCGGAAGTAAAGTGTATAAAATAATACAAAAATATGATTTAACAAGTTTTTTTTATCATAATCTAAGTCCGGTTGAAAATAACAGTATGACCTGAGAGTAAAAATCATCAAACAAGGCCTTATATTGTATGAACAGATAGTTCTTGCGCAAAAAAGTATAGATTTTAGAACTATTGCTTACGAATCAAACCCACAGCAATTAAAAAATAAAACATATGAACTTATACAAAATTAGAACAAAATACACTTTTATACATTGCGTCGCGACTACGACGACGAGACCCGGAATTTGACTTGAAAATTCAATTATTTAGCTGTATAACATTGATTTTCACTCTTATATCAGATGCTTGTTTGCTTACGCAATAATTAATTTCGTTGCATGTTGCTATGCCACAGACTAAAGAATACTTTGTAATTTTTGCACGCAAAACTAAGTCTTATACCTTTTATCATAAGTGCCAATTACTTTACACTAATCGTTAGTATTAATGATATAACCTGCATCATTAGTTATATTTTATGTTACTTGAATAATACTTATAAGTAGTTACAGCAAAAACGACTCGATTTTCGGATTTTGACCTTTGCACTGTTTCGCCATTATTTAAACAACTCATAGGGTTATTATGTAATCCTAACTCTACCGGCCTTAGTAAATAGGCCGCCTGAAGGCCGTCATGGCCTAACATTTTTGGAAAAGTCGGAACCGACAGCGTTAAAGCAATTCACTCAAAATCGTGGTCCCACGGACCATAACTTAACTTTAGCGTTCGTGACATAGCTGGCTAAGTTGTTCTTAACCAGATCAACGAAATTAATCACTGTTCCGCGTAGTCATCTTATGAAGTGGCCATTACAACTAGATAGATGACCGCCAGTAGCAAGTATAACTGAGCGCTCCCGTGCTTCGGAGCGCACGTTAAGCATTCGGACCCGGCTTTTTCAAAGTTAGGCCATGACAGAGGTCTTCGAGCGGCCTAGAAACTCTTACGAACTTACGTCTTTGCCACGATCGCTCTTCTAATGATCGTTTATGATTCTTTCAGGTCATGAGAACTGCACATTCCACCATGATCTGGAGTTGGACCACAGGCCCCCTACCAGAGAGGCCCTCCTCCCTGACATGGCTGCTTCATATAGACTGCTGCTCACAGGTAATCATCATAACAGCTTTTAGCTCACCCTGACCATCCTCAATGAAATCACATTAATATTAGTTAGGATGTTTGGATGTCTGGAGCAATCCTTTCCAGCTTCGCGCGGGTGCAAATAAACCGCACCCGTGCGAAGCCGGGGGGGGTCGCTAGTAAGAAACATAGCCTATGTTACTCAGGGATAATGTAGCATTTTAATGGTGGTAGAATTTTTGAAATCAGAACAGTAACTAGGTAGTTTTTGTGTTTATTTGTAAAAAACAAAAATACAAAAACACAAATCTTTCTTCTTTATAATATTAGTATAGATGTATAGTTCGTACAGCGGATCTAGGCTTCCGGGAAGTTAGCCGTTTGTGATGCGCAAAGACAATTTAGTTTGAAAAAGCTCCATTGCGCATTGAAACGGCTAATTTCACGACGGCCGAGATCCGTTGTGAGAACTATAGATAGCACATAGGCTATTTTTTATCCCAGAAAAAGTCACGGTTTCCTAAATACACGCAAACGAAGTCGCAAGCAACAGCTAAATAAAATAAACGCGCTATTATCACCACATGCTTAATTTGTGTTCGGAAACGGTGCACATTTGTATGTCAGTGTTATGCTTAGCAGCAATTACCTGTAGAATCATCTAGAAGGTAATTTATTGTGCTAATAGAAGCATCTCATCATTTCCAGGACTTGGAGAAGACCCCGAAAGGGAGGGTCTGTTGAAGACCCCCGAACGTGCCGCTAAAGCAATGCTCTTCTTCACGAAGGGTTACGACCAAAGCTTGGAAGGTATGGCATTGAAAATATCTATGTGCATCCGTGGACTGTGCTCTTGAAAGAATTCTCACATAATTATACATAATTCTTAGAGCAGTCTTCAATTATCATTTTGATCATGTGTGACCAGAAGGGCAATGCTGCTAATACAATAACGGTAAATTGCAGTTACATTTTTTTTTTATACAACTGAAGTGGCAAACAAGCGTACGGCCCACAAGATGGTAAGCGGTTACCGTAGCCTATGAACGCTTGCAATACCAGAGGTATCACTCGCGGTTTGCCTGTTCTCTGTGATAGAGCTCGTCCGGGGAAGGACTACCACCATACCTATTTCTGCCGCCAAGCCAGTAATGCTCGCATTGCTGTGTTCCGGTGTGAAGGGTATGGTTTCCGGTGAAATTACTGGCACATGAGGCTTTCGATCTTAGTCTCAAGGTTGCAACCCGCGAGTGATACCTCTGGTATTGCAAGCGTCCATAGGCTGCGGTAACCGCTTACCATCTGGGCCGTACGCTTGCTTGCCACTTCAGTTTTTAAAAAAAAACACGTCTTCGAGGATGTAGTATAAGTGCAACGCTTGACTATAACAGTCGCAGTGTCCAAAACACACCCATAGCCTAACATTTGAGTGGCACTGCACTGCGCTTGTCACCCTGAGGTCTCTTTTACCAAGTAATATCACTTGCTACTTTAAAATAACATTTATTTTAGTATTTCTAAATAATTGTAGAGAGTTAATATTCTTATACCATCCGCAGAGGTACTAAACAATGCCATCTTTGACGAAGACACAGACGAGATGGTCGTGGTAAAGGACATTGAAATGTTCTCTATGTGCGAGCATCACCTTGTGCCGTTCTACGGGAAGGTGTCCATTGGATACCTACCGCAGGGCAAGATTCTGGGACTCAGCAAGCTAGCCAGGTATGGAACCATCTGACCATAGAGGAATAAGTAATATACCTTACAGTTCTATTGCTGGTTGCTCTGCTTTCTGCGCTGTAGGTAGATCCGATCTCTCCCAGAACATTTTTTTTTTTTTATTTATTATCATGCACAAAATACATTACAACCACAGCAAAATAAACATTTAAAACTACGGTCTTAATCTAGATTGTAACATAAAACATGTGCACACATCAAAAACTAATAACAATACAAGTAACAAAAGAGAGTAAGTTGAAACATGTTTATGGAGGTAGAAATAAATAGTTTTTAACATGCCTAGGTACCACGCCACCAATAAAATAATATTCAAATAAAAATAATAAATAATTATGCAGGTAGGTTAGGTACACAGGCACGCTTACAAAAAAAAATATACATATATATATACATATAATATCAAATAATAATACATAAATATGTATAATAATATTAAAGAAGTATAGACTTAGGACGCTAATTGAGCGTCTGAATTAGCTAATTGGTTAATATGGAGGATGTCTTTAACAATCTTAATAAACTGACTTAACTTTGGGTTAAATATGTCAAGTTCAACATTGTTGTTCAATATTTGTGTGATGAGCATAGGTTTTTGTTCAGGATAATGTACTGTTCTAGTGGAACACCTTGCGTCTTTGTCCGCGTTGAGCTGTTATACAAACTTCATCTCCCTGCGTCCTCTAAGAGTTGAATTTATGGAACTCCTTAGTGCACCCCCACATCATAATGACAACATGAAACATGAAACACTACCTGTTTCATGTTCTAGGACCTATGGTTCAGGCTCTGCGTTGATCTATAAGTCAGTTACAAGAGCCTTTTATAATATTCTGATTTGGCAAGCTATAGGTACATAATATTTTTATAATAATTAGGTGAAAATTGTCATAGTGTCTAGACGTGAGTAAGTTCCATCCGCGGAGCGGGCCCTGGTGACCTGTATACTGCAGGTTTTTTTTAAAACTTATTACAGGCACCAGCCTCTCGCAAAACAGGTGCACCTATGAACGCCTTAGGTACTTTAGATAATTAACCTTTATTATAATATATAAACCATCGTTTCATTGCAGGATTGTGGAGATATTCTCCCGTCGTCTTCAGGTCCAGGAGCGGCTCACGAAGCAGATCGCTATTGCCGTCACGCAGGCCGTCCACCCCGCTGGTGTCGCTGTCGTTGTTGAAGGAGTGTAAGTACCATTGGTATAGCGTTCGGGAAGTTACGGGATATTTTCTAGTCACAGATACCGCAGACAATAGTCTAATAATCAGTGCGTGTTGCCAGTGATGACTTTGGCACTGAGACGTGGTCGCTAACTATTCGTCTTATTTATGACCTCAAAGTCACTTAACTAGGAAAGAGCTAAGCTAGGAGTTTCACTATGCGATCAAATCCGTAGAAAAACCGATGACGATACTAATACTGACTGATAAAATAAATGTGAGGATGTTTCCAAAATTGTTTATGTAACATAGCATGTCTCTTTCCAGGCACATGTGCATGGTGATGCGAGGCGTCCAGAAGATCAACAGCAAGACTGTGACGTCATCAATGGCCGGAGTCTTCCGCGACGACCCTAAGACAAGGGAGGAGTTCCTCAACCTAGTCCACTCGAAGTGAGCCGACACTAGAGCTATTTGACCACTGGACGTTAAACAATTCCCAGTAGTTCAACTGGTAAAACTACTGGGAATAGTATTGGTCAATCCGCCTCGACTTGAATGACCGAAGGAGAATAGATCATAGCCAAAAAAATACATGATTTTGTGTCGTATAATAAAATTAAAACTAAATAAAGGTGTACCAAGATCAGATCAATCTGTTAACAAGGGGATACAATTTTAATGAATAAAGAAGACCCAACAAAAAACAGAGTATTAAGAGTAGTAGAGTTCTCTGTGATAGAGCTCGTCCGGGGAAAGACTAGCACCATACCTATTTCAGCCGCCAAGCAGTAATGCTCGCATTGCTGTGTTCCGGTGTGAAGGGTATGGTTTCCGGTGAAATTACTGGCACATGAGGCTTTCGATCTATGCCTCAAGGTGGCAATCCGCGAGGGATACCTCTGGTATTGCAAGCGTCCATAGGCTGCGGTAACCGCTTACCATTTTGTGGGCCGTACGCTTGGTTGCCACTTCAGTTGTATAAAAAAAAAAAAAAACAGGTCTATCGAAATAAAACCGTTTAAAAACTGGAGCAATATAAAATAAAAAACTAAATATGGTTAGGGTGTAAACGAACTTTAACTTGACAAGGAAAGTTATTAATTAGCAAGCTGCAAAGATGACAGTTACTTTATGAATAAGGGTATTATAGTTTTGTTTTGGCTGTGGTCTATGGTTCAATATAACAGATAAAGTATTTCTCGTCCAGCGGTTAATAGTATCCATTGCATTTGGACGTTTGTAGTTGTTTTTGCAAAAGGTTATGCTTATAAGTTTATAACATGGCACTTAAGCTCCACTTTTAGAATAGAGTTATTTTACTTTTAACAACGAATTCGCAACTACTTTAATAATTGTTTTTCATTGTAACGTGATAAAATTTTGAGAACTGATAAAATTTATTGCCCATTTTAACAGTTTCTCTAAATTCACCATTATTTTGTTTAGATGCTTGTGACATGAAAAAAATTTGAATAGCTTGGAGTTTGGACAGTGCATGAGTTTTCAATTTATCACCTCCTAAATTAGATAGATTTTACACAACTTCATCTAGCCCCAAAGAAAGCAAAGCTTTTACTGGTAACCAGATAATTGATAGACTATATTTTTTATATATAAAGTCTTAAAAATTTTATTATTCAAGGAACGATTTTTATGCTCAAAATTACAACAAAAAAATTAAACTTTCATTTTCAAAAACAACTGCAAGCGTTTCGTTTTGTCTTAGTTGATTTAATAAGTTGAATGTTATTTTAAATTTTTTACTGCCCATTATTTTGTTAGTTATGGATTTAAGTACAATATATTATAATTAATTTTAAAACGGAGCCGCGTTAAATTAAAGCACTACTAAGATATATTTTATTCTCTTAAAGTTTAGTTAGGTAACTGCAATTTTGATTTATGTAAGAAAATAATATTTTTCGACAAATGTATTATTTTTGTGCAGCTTTGCTAATTTATATAAAAATACATATAAATATTTTCATATTGGTATATTTTGTATATTAAAATACCATGACAATTATTTATTTTAGGAAAATATAGTAACGATTAAATTGCCCAAAATTACTATATTCTCCTCTTTTTTTTGTTTATATGATTACAATATTAGCTAATTTAGTTAGTAAATAAAATTTTTATAATTATTGTTTGTATTTTAGGCGACCAATTTATTTAAACAAAAATCTCAAGCAACATGGCTGATGTTTGACATTTTTGAGAAAATTTATTTTTTTCTCAGATTTTATACACTCATCTTTGATGTACTTAGCCTTAACGTACGAATTTTTATAATGTTAATGATTTTATTATGAATAAAGATTTAATTTTCTTAAGTTATTTATGTATTTTTATTACTGCTTTACTCGCTTGCACCAGCTTTTTGGATTTGACCTGCTACCACACATTGCTGTTCAATGTTTGTACTATACTTACTTTAGCGCTAAAGCTGAGCTACATTATGATCATAATTAAGTAATGACCATAAACATACGGGTATAGTTCGCACAGCGGATCTAGGCTTCCGTGAAGTTAGCCGTTTGTGATGCGCAAAGACAATTTAGTTTGAAAAAGCCCCATTGCGCATCGAAACGGCTAATTTCACGACGGCTGAGATCCGTTGTGAGAACTATACGTAAATACACATGTAAATACATTTACACAATGAATGTGTTTCGAGAGCTAGCGAGACATCTCGCTTGCTTGATAAAGGATGTCTTCGGCTCAAAGCGCCAATTGAAATTTAATTAAATGAAATGAATTTGTGGTAGAGCACCCACGTATCAGGCGGAAGGTTGTGGGTTCAAATCCCGCTTGAGACGAATATTTTTTTGGGATTTATAATCTTTAGTATTCTCCTAATCTGATGACACACTATAACTAACTAAAGTAATATCTACTACATGATCGGAACTATACATTACAATACCTGGGGTCAAAACAAAATGAGGAATTTGGAAAATCTTATTTTGTTTGATCAAACGACGCGGAAATACTAATTATAGGATGGTAATGAAAGTTTTATATGCGGTTTTAGTAAGTATTTTATCTAATAATTATATTTATTTAAACACAACTAAATAAACCTGATAAGAGAGGCTAACTAAAAAAATATTAGATAGTAGGTAAGTACCTACTACCTAAAAACAAATAAAGTTGTAGTACTTTTCCGCAACTTTGATTTTTCAGTAACGTGCAGGTTTTTATTTATACAACTAAAGTGGCAATTAAGCGCACGGCCCACAAGATGGTAAGCGATTACCGTAGCCTATGGGCGCTTGCAATACCAGAGGTATCACTCACGGGTGGTTGTCACGCCACCCTGAGACGTAGATCGAAAGTCGCATGTGCCTGTAATTTCACCGGAAATCATACTCTTCGGTCCGGAACACGGCAATGCAAACATCACTGCTTGACGGCAGAAATAGGTATGGTGGCAGTCCTCCCCCGGACGAGCATCATATCGAGATATAAACCTCTGGTGTGTCGTAAGTTATTCAAGGCCAAGGGTAAAAAAAACATTTTTTTGGGATTATCTAGGTTTTTTTTTATACAACTGATATGGCAACCAAGCGTACGGCCCACAAGATGGTAAGCGGTTACCGCAGCCTATGGACGCTTGCAATACTAGAGGTATCACTCGCGGGTTGCCACCTTGAGGCTAAGATCGAAAGCCTCATGTGCCAGTAATTTCACCGGAAACCATACCCTTCAAACCGGAACACAGCAATGCGAGCATTACTGCTTGGTGGCAGTAATAGGTATGGTGGTAGTCCTTCCCCGGACGAGCTCTATCACAGAGAACTCTACTACTCTTAAAAAAGGTTTCTATAGCTCTAATGATGTTGACATCTATTAAAATTGTATTTATGATCTGTGTAAGTATGATAATTGAAGAGCATAAAGCTTTTAACTTTTAACACGCCATTGCCCCATTAATGGGGCAGCTCAATGGTGCAAACATAACCACGGGAAAATGAAGGTGTATACGAGTTTATACCTTATTATCTCTCATTCCGAGGTTGAGCTCTTTTTTTGGCACTTCACCTGGTGGACCCTTTAGCAAGAGTCCGTCTTGGTGGGTCATCGCAGTGCCAGATATTCTACCTCCAAGCAGTAGTGTGCAAGCTGCACTGTGTTTAGGTTTGAAGGGCACTGTAGCAAGTGAAATTACTGGGCGAAAGAGACTTAAGAACGTCTCGGGTTGATCGCAGTGCTGCGCCGCGCAGAACTTTGAAACTTAAATCTCTGGGTGATGACCGTTTTGTCACTTGCTGACAACAAAGATCCTTCCTGAAGAATCAACATCTTACACACGCACAAACTTCCACATTTTTAATATTAGTGTGATGACTACATCATATACATATTTAGCACGAAATAGCTAGATAGGTTCTCATTATTTCAAAACAGCTGATAAACCCTCACTGTGAAAGGTCACTTAAACAAATGATAAACTTTTACATGGATATGATCTTTGTCGCGTTGGCTTAAGAATGATTTTCGAGTAACATAAAACTACTGAAGTTATCGAAAATACAAACGAGATGAGAACTATATTATAAAATATAACTTTATTCCGTGTTATTAGTTTTACATACGAGCTAAGGTGAGTGTCTATTGTCCAATGTCTAAAAAAATTTGTGAATACAAAATTATTTATAATTAATTGCTTTTTCTAATATTTTTTTGTAATAAACAAATAGTATTTGTAATAGTATTTGTAATAACAAAATCCGAAGCTTGTGTCTGGGAGTTGAATTTCGGAAATTCCTTTCTTAGCGCACCCCCAATAAGAGGAATATGTTCCAAGTTTCAAGTTTCTTAGACTGCGTTTTCAATATTTAATTCCCCGTGGTTACGTTTGCGCCATTGAGTTGCCCTATTAATGGGGCAAACGTAACTGGTTAGTTATGTTTAGTTGTGCTAGTTGTCAATACGTCATCAAACCTTTAATGATATAAATAGTGATATACATATATATGATATATATTGCTGTGTTCCGGTGTGAAGGGTATGGTTTCCGGTGAAATTACTGGCACATGAGGCTTTTGATCTTAGCCTCAAGGTGGCAACCCGCGAGTGATACCTCTGGTATTGCAAGCGTCCATAGGCTGCGGTAACCGCTTACCATCTTGTGGGCCGTACGCTTGGTTGCCACTTCAGTTGTATAAAAAAAAAATAGATAGATAGATAGATAGTTTATTTCCACATTAGAATATAATTACAACCTTATATTTTTTGGTTAGACGCTCGCCACGTCTCGCCGGTAGTGGGTACCTATAAGCCTCCTTCAAGGATATCCTTATGTCCATCTTTTATTCTTGACAATAATTTTCCAGATAATGTGACCATTTTTTCGTTTCACATTTTGTATAAACATAGTTTCACCATTTAAATGGTTTTTCTCTGTTTATTTATATTATATATTTCTTTTTATTATATTTACTTACTATTATTTATTTATTTATTTATAATAGTGTACAGGGATAATAACTTCAACCCTCGGCTTAGCTTTAAAATTTATTTCACAAGATATCTAAATACTACTACTACAAAATAAATGAAGAGATGTCTAATTTGTGAGTAGTCTACTATTAGTCTTAATAGTCTTACTTATTTAGTCTGTTCCAAGTGTCATCAAAATCGGTTCAGCCGTTACGTAATCGGGCCCCTACTAATATAATTGTACATCAACTATATACTACCTAGAAAAACTAATAACCATAATCTTGGACATTTCTTTTTCCGATTTCAGGTCCAAAAATGAAGCTCCTAGCAATCTTCACACTTTCCGTAGCCCTAGTGGCTTCCGCGCCAACCTCTAATGAAGTTGAATCAAAAGAAGACGATAAACTAGTCATCAACGACAATTTCTTTCCCGATGACCTTAAGATCTACACAGCCGAACATGAAATCGTCAACCTACTATACCCAATGAACGACTTGAACTTTCCCGATGAGGATGAAGAAACCAGCAGTGAAGACGAAAGCATAATTTTCTTCGTCGAAGCTGATATTGCTAACGGTATTGATTACAAAGGCTTAAGCGTCTACAAGAATGGTAAGGCTACCAAAATCCTGCCTACAGGAACCTCTGCCGCGGCAGACGCTGAAGGAAACACCGCTTATTTTGGAGCTTTGGATGGCCTTTATAAGTACAACGCAAAAGATAACACAGCTGAGAAATACGGACCTATCACTGACAGCATCATTGACATTGCTAAAGTAAACAGCAGTGATATTATATACATTTTAACTGACAAAAATGAACTCTTCAATGTAACCGAAGATGGTACTAAGAAAGAGAAAGTTACTGATGTTGTCGGTGCCAAGCAAATAGTTCTCGACACCTCTAATAACTTGTATTACTACGCTGAAGACAAGAAGCCTTACGTTGTCACTGCTGACGGTACTAAGAAGATCGAAGGTCTGCCTTCGAACCCTGACTACATCAAGCTATTGAGACCTGCTTTGGTAATCGAGGATGGAGTGCCGATTATTCTTGATAACAAAGCATATATCATATACGCTAATGGTTCAAGCGAATACGCTGATATAGAGTTTGAAACAAAGCCTTCAGCTTACGCTATGGAGGTTACTTTAATCCAATACTATGCTCACAATAAGAATATCTATGAGTACAATATTGTGGCACTACTTCTTAGCGAATTGGTGGATGACCTAAAAAAATATTTCCAGGACAAAAGGGCGGAGATCGAAGCGCTTGCTACTAGGTCTATATCCAACATCAGCCCTTAATCAAAATTATGGTTTTGTGTGAAATTTATTATTTTGTTTGTATGGTTTTTGTTGAAATCAAAATTCAAATTATGTAAAATTAAAGTGTGATTAATGTCGTTACATTATTTATATTACCTACATGTTATACTTGCATTACCTACAAAGTAAAAGACAAATGTGTGTACATACAATAGAGATCCCTGTGGGTTTCAGAACACCAATCACAAGGGCATTTGTTCCTCAATAATCATACACATCTGCTATTTTATTTATTGTGGCGTTCTAAGATGCTAACTGTACTTACGATAATTTTAGCATGAGGGACGAGTAAGGACAAATTATCATGCGGGACGAATAAAAACTTTTTAATAGAGTTTGCCGAAAACTCGGGACAAAAACGTCATAAATAAACTTTCAATCATTAACACATACTCCTTGAAATAACGGAATATTATCTGATCACTTTATTGTAAAGTCATTCAGCAACATATCAATCAGTAACAAACCATTATTAGCATTTGTCGGTTGATATCTGTATAAAACACAGAGTTAATAGAAAAATGTTACAGACCGGATCGTAGATTATTAGAAAGCAATCGTCTACCCATTTCCCGGTTTCTATAGTCTCTCGAACACCATTCATAACTTTAGTACAACTGTAACATCAGATAATAATCAAGTCATACAATCTGTACTGTATGACTTTGCAAGTTTACGTAATAGGAAGTTCACCGAAATCGCCTCTACGCGATCTCAGGTGAAAATACTTTCTATTTTCTCTGGGTAATAGTTAAGTTTTCTAAAGTTCTTGTATATATTGTAAGAAGGTTTCTCTTGTCGCCATTTTGTGGTGAGACACTGGTCAAGAGATACATAAAAGTTTAATTACAAAGAAGTGTGTAAGAAATAGTTTTAATGCAATTTGATAACTTATTAACCTACTAACCTACCATTTTATTATTGTGTAGATCACTATAATTATGTTTGATTTATTTATATATTTGTCATGAGAGGCCTTGCCAGAGTTGGCCACTGACTCATACGACCTTTTTGTGATAGAGTTCGTCCTAAAAATGAACTAGGGTAAGTAAGCAAGGCCGTAAGTACCATAGGCAGTTACTTAGTAGGTTTTTTTTAAATAAAAGTACTGTTATTTTACTTGTATTGTATTTATTACATAATTGTTTTACTGTCCAACAATAAATATTTTTACAGTGTGTGTTTTATTTATCTCCGTATACATTAACTTTATTTACAATCCAAGATATATTACAATAAATTAAAGTAAAAATAAGAATTTACTTAATTATGTATTTTAAACTTAAATACTATTTACAAATTAATTTAAATTATCACATAACGTTTGTTTTGTTTTAATAATTTAAAAATATTGCACAATAAGTAAATTGACTATGATTTTATTTTTAAGAAAAGAATGTAAACTTTATTTAGGTATAGGTCTCACAACGGATCTCGGCCGTAGTGAAATTAGCCGTTTCGATGCGCAATGGAGCTTTTTCAAACTAAATTGTCTTTGCGCATCACAAACGGCTAACTTCACGGAAGCCTAAATCCGCTGTGCTACCTATACACTTTAATTAGGTTAAAGTTTTAAGGCCCACGAGTGACCCCTCACGCTACTACTTTTCAAATAACTTTATTTTCGCGTGTCGTCTGTATTTTATGTATGTATTTTGACATTATTGCCAATGTCAAAATGGTTACAAAGAAGAAAAAGATACTCATAGATGCTCGGGCAACAGTTGCTCATGTGCGCTTAGTCTTACACCAATGTTTACAAATATACAGTAGTTCACGAGTATTATAAAATATTGCAAATCTCTCAAAAGGAATAGTCATTAAGAAATCTTGACATCATTGAGGTCAGTCTCAAAGTATGGCTGTTTATGTGTCTTCAAACTAGTTGGAGCTAACTGAAATCAACTATTTTTAAGTAGGAATCTACTAAATTTAATACTTAAATTTTAGTTCATATTGCTAGTCAATTACCAATTACCAAGTTAGCTTCATTCTCCTTTGCATCACAATCTTGTAATTTAGAGAGAATACCATTGACATTCAAGACAAGATGATTGAGTTTGACTGTTTTTTATTACGCGAACTAGCCTTCTGAACATGTTTGATTGGAACTGAATTCAAAGAACTGTGCACCAATTCTACTAAACTGACCAGTGGCAGAAACTATATTTTTCTGATATTAGTAAACAAATCTGCTTCGCACATTCTTACTTTTAGTCTGAGCGCTCCCGTGCTTCTGAGGGCACGTTTAGAAGCTGGTCCCATCCTTTCCGAAGTTAGATCATGACGGATGTCTTATTAACTTCGTCACCAGAGTTGGCTAAACTTACTTCTGAACCTCATAAGAAACATCAGCGTGGAAACCCTCAGGCCCAGCATGGTACTTCACCTGCTGCATTCTACCATCAGGCAGAAGAACGTGGTAATGACCTTTAGTGTTGCCGTTCTTCTTGGACTCCCGATGACCAAAGTCATTACCAGTGTGGTGGTCGCGGACCCGGTAACCGAACTCGTAGTTCGCTGCGTAGTGGAGCTGGAATTGGAAGAGGCAAGTTAGAAAGTACTCGAAAAAACCCCCAATTCTGTAAACCGATGATATTGTAGTGGTCAGGAGTTAAAAATATGTCTTAAGAAGGTTCTCGAATGCCAACCAGAAATTAGAAAACGTAGTGGATCGCTGTAGGGATGTGGGTGAGATCACATTGTCATTGATAGAGTTTGTCTCTTGCGGACAAAACCGTCGTGACAGTTCTCATGGTTCAGCTTATGTCTGTAAATGCTCCGAACGTAGTTGTCGCCGACACAAGTTGAACTACGATATTGGCCGCGATTATCGTTTGTCGCTTTGAAGTGACCCCCAGTTGATGTTTAAGGGTTGGTCGTTCTGGTATCCTATGGGAGACGTTTATTAGCTGATATGATGATGATGATGATGATGATGATGATGATAATGAAATAATAGGTAAGGTAGAACATTGGTGGTCTAGTGGTAAAGATCCTTAGGTCGTAGGTTTGAAACCAGACGAGCACAAGTGGACTTTCTCATTCGAAAAATTAATAGATCCCTCAAACGGTAAGGAAAAACATCATGAGGAAACCGGCATATCCAAGAATAATAATATCGAAAAACATGTGCCTAACCAATTCGCATGGGTCAGCATGGTGGATATGACCCAATCACTCTCGCCTGAGAACAGGCCAGTGTCCGAGCAGTGGAAACATAAGAAGGCTGATCATGATTATGATGTAATCAAAACCGTTGGAAAACCTATTTTTTATTAGAGCAGGTGGACGGTTCTATATGAGATATCACTTCTCTTATCCGCTAACCAAACAACTCAGACGAATCACAAAACAACGTGTCGCAAGTCCGCATTCAGCATGCGCGGGTTACTTGTGCCATGGTAACGCACTATAAGATATATTTTGCGAAATGGTATATGGTAATGGTATATCGATGTCATAATTTCCTATAAGGCAATCTAATTAACATTATGTCAACTGCAGAGATTTCATCGCGTATTGGTGTCTTGAGAAATATAAAATAACCTAATTTTTCATATTAAATTTATTCACAGTTTATAAATCATTTTATTAATGTCTAATACACTAATTTATCGCCCTCAACTTATAATTGGATACAAAAGAAAAAAAGGAATTAGGATCGTAAGGCCGAGCGCCCACCAACAACTGTTGCCTAGGCTTATAGCTTGAACTCGAATATTTTTAACAAATAAAAAAACAAATTTGATAAAGAAAAAGTGGCGTAATAGTTACTCGTAAGCGTTCAGCCTAAAATATTAAATTGTAATACATAATTTAATACTGTATGTGTGTAATAGTTTATAGTTTATTTATTAGTAACACAGGTTACAGGTCAAATAAATTAAGTCAATTATGACACCTTTTAAAAATAATTGATAGATTCAGGCGTTACTTTGCGGAAATCCATTACAAAATAAAAAACAGACGAAAAATATCTAGTACTGTTCCGCTTAACCTTTTAACTGATGAGGTCACACAGTTACCACCGTTAACCTCAAAAGAAAAATATCGACACGTGTTTCATCCCTCCACTGGACATCCTCAGGACCATCGACTTGTTCTCCGGCAGACGTGTTGCTCCGTCGAGCGCTTTATTTTTTTTACTTTGGCTCCAGCGCTCGACGGAGCAACACGTCTGCCGGAGAACAAGTCGATGGTCCTGAGGATGTCCCGTGGAGGGATGAAACACGTGTCGATATTTTTCTTTTGAGTTTACCGGGGTAACTGTGTGACCTCATCAGTTAAAACGTTAAGCGGAATAGTACTAGATATTTTTCCTCTGTTTTTTTTTTTTTTTTTTTTACCTTTTAAAAAATAAAATAAATAGAACTAATGAAAAACATTAGAGTTATTAAAATCATAAATATTATAATATCCCAATAATTATTTAATAATGTATATATTATACATACCTAGCTACTTGGTTATAAATAAAAGTATTTGCAATGAGTATTCAAATAAGTAAATTAATTTTATTTCTAGAACTAAGATAACTATTTTCCCTGTTTTTTTTTTTAAATAAATTGTATTGTCTTGATCTACAAAAACAATGCATCAAATGAAAGACTATAAAATCGTCAATTTATGCAATTTCGAAAGATTTTTCCTTATATTACGATGGCTAGGTCTTCTGTACTTCTTCCTATACTTCCTTGGACGGTGTCGTTTTATATTCTTTTTACCTGGCCATTGAAATACGTCTAAATGTTGTATATTTAGATTATGATGACCAACAAGACTTTTGAGCTGAGATTGACTTAACATGTACACAGGTTCTAATGAGCTAATTACTGATGATAAAGGAGGTTTAGGGACCCCATACTCTTGGGATAAAGGATAATTGCGCTCTGGAACCCCATATGAAGCAGGAACTCCATAGGAATTAGTAAGACTAGGGTAAGAAGTAGGAACTCCATAAGATGGGATGGGATGGGATGGGAAGTAAGAAGCAAATTCTGAATAGCTGTTAGGAGTTGTCAAGTGTCTATTTCCATATCTATGTGAATAACTGCCTTTTAAATCATTTTCGTGTGTTCTATGGTTATTTGTGTAAATACTAGTTGGTATTATATTAGCTAATTGATTATTTGCATAGATATTAGTTGGTTTTATATTAGATAATTGGTTTCTTGTATAAAACTGTGGTTGTTTTTCGTTAGGATCTTCGTAGTCTGTATCGTCGTATTCTAAATTGTATTCATCGTTTTCGTCATCAGGTAAGTTAGTCTCATAATCATTTTCATCTAAAAAATCATCTACAGCGTAATTCTCAGGAGCTAGAAAAGGTATGTTATTTTTGAAAACTATTCGACGCCTTAGTTCTTCTGGTATAGGTAAAGTTTCGTTTGCATCTGTAGAAGTAGCATTATCTGATAGTATAACAGAGTTTGGTTCTAAAGTTACTACAGCAGATCGTTTTGTTCTATTAAATATACTTACATCGTCATCACCGTACGCGGAAACTCCAGTTCCATCTTGATTTAAATGCTGTACTCCAGTTTGCCCGTTGTGATGCAAATATCTTTCACTTTCATCTGTATCGTGGCCGTAGAATTGAAGTGGTTTGTCGTATTTCAAAGCTTCAGGTTGATTGCGTAAATAAAACTCAGGTTTCGTAGCTACAGTTGGGTCTACATGATAATAATCTAGATTTGTGGTCAGACCTTCGGTAGCTTTAGTTGGTGCAGCGGTGAATGGTCTTTTGAGTATTTTGTTAGGGTCTTCAACATCATCGATTTGTTCTGTTATTGGAATATGGTCTTTAATTTCAGGCATGTAAGCACTAGCGTAGCTTTGTGTTGGTTTTTGTTCATAAAGAGCTTGAGAATATTGTTGGGCTAGATTAGGATCCTTAAGGTAGAAGTACAAATCTATAGGTGTTTCAAGCTCTTTATTCTGATCAGTATTTATCAAAGCATTTAGCTCATTTACTTGGTCTTGCGGCTCTTTTTTCAACAAAGCATTGAGAGCAGCTATATCTTGAGCAGACTCGTAATTTTGCATCTGATGGAATTGTTTTGGATAAACATACTTACTCGGTACAACTTCTGTATATAAATTACTAGGTTCTTCCTTGAGTAAGTGAGTTATACCAACATTCCCGTTCGGCTTTATTGTAACACCTTGATCGTGTGAAGGTCCTGGTGATACGTACACAGTCTTATATCTTTTCGGTGTCAAATGTTGCTTGTGTTCTACTGACCCATAAGATCTATGGTTTCTATTATTTTGTGCTAACACAGCATCTTCTATTGTAATCTTCATAGGATCTGGTCCGCGTATTCTCTTCAAGTTTTGCCTTGTTCTTTGTCTCGGTGGAGAATTCGTTACTGATGGTTCTTTGGTAACGTGTTCAACCTTATGAAGCGTTTCTGTAGATTCAGTCTGTTTTATTCTTTTGATCTGTCTCTGTCTTGGTCTTGGTGTGGGACTGGTGTCTGTCTGTCTTTGCCTTACTGGTGCGTTAGTGGGTGTAGTTCTCTGTCGTGGAGTAACATGTTCTTTGTCGTTCAAGCCTGCTTGTTGTTGTTCTATAGCTAGCTGGTGGCTTTCTTGCGACTCGTGATACGCCTTCATATAACTGTCTGTCTGTGGTGAGTGAGGAGGTATCTTCGTCCACCTTTGAAGCTGTGCTCTGTGTTGTCTCACCCTCTCTGCGTTGAACATGGCTTGTTGATGCTGTGCGTGTATTTTGGCGTTTTGTAACGAGTTTCCAGCCAAAGGGTTCCCGTAGGGTAGAAATGTTTGAGGTCCTGTTCTCTTTTCGTCTATCCTAGCTTGCTCATTCACCTCGTAGACAGGACTGGCCGCATTTTTCGCAGAGTTTGAAGAGGTGATGTGGAAGAGGAGCATGAGTAATGCAGTCCGGTGGGTTGACTGGGACATTTTATCTGAAATTGAAAATTAAAAAGTTATTTCACACCGTAAAACTGGATCGAGAATGCAATTTTGACTATGCCTAGTCTTTATGTCAGTGACGAGAAACTCAGTCGCATATTAACAGTTTCAGTGTCACCCAAAACTTCGCCCGTTAATTTACTTGTTAACTGTGTCATTTTGACGTTCATACTTTTTGCCACATAGACAGCCAGACATTTTTGCCTCTGTACTACCTAGTACCGGAATCATTTGCACTTGTGCAAGCACACAACAGTGTAGCTTGCACACTAAAGTAAAGTAAAGTAAATTAAATGTTTATTTTGACAAAATAGGACACATTATACAGGTTGCATAGTAATATGGGTAGATACAGGTAAAATCAGTTAGAAGGCAGTATTTGTAGTTTAGAGGTAAAAGATTATGTGTATTATAATTCGTCAAAAAAGGTCCGTGCTCAGCATAATGCTGCTTACATAATGCTGCACTACTGCTTGGAGGCAGAATATCTGGCACTGCGGTGGATACCAAGACGGACTCCTGTTGAAGAGTCCTAAAGTAAAACTAACTTAAGTCTGTATCCATTTCTTTATCACCATAAGTAAGGGAAAGCTACAACTATAGTAAAATATAGAAACTGCTTAATCACCTTACATAAAGGTAAGTACATACAGTGTACTCACAGTACACAGAAGTGTAATGCCTTTAAATGTTTTATTAAAGCAAGCAGTTAGATTATGTAAAACGCTCAGGGGCGTAGGAAGTGAATAATAAACACAGTATCAGTAGATGTAAGTACCAAATATACCGTAAAAGTGACCATAAAAATGTACTTAAAAATACAGTAAAGCAATAAATTATGGTCAGTCATCGGTATAATAAATAAATAAATATTGGTTGACAAATTTCGTTTCGGTTCGCTCCGCTAACCCACTCCTAAAAGACTTTCGCATGAATATATAATTATGTAATATTTATGTATTACTGTGTAGTATTTAATATTAGCATAAGTTTACCTGGTGGTAGGACTCTTCAGCAAGAGTCCGTCTTGGTGGGTACCTCCGCAGTGTCAGATATTCTACCTCCAAGCAGTAGTGTGCAAGCTGCACTGTGTTTACGTTTGAAGGGCACTGTAGCAAGTGAAATTACTGGGCGAAAGAGACTTAACAACAATGTCTCGGGGTGATAAGCACAATGCAGTGCCACGCAAACACTTAAAAACTTTAAGCTTTGCACTGCATCTGTTATAGTCAGGCGTGGTGCTTAACATTAGGCGGGCGTCTTGTCACTTGCTGACATAAAAAAAGTCGCTCAACGATCTTTAGATCTATTCTAGAAGTTTCACTACGCGATCGAATCCGAAACAAGGAAATCCGTAGAACCAAAGATTACCAAAGATTACCAAGCTAAGAAACGAAGGAATCTCAGCCTTGCCAACCAATGAATTTTTCTATTATTAAAAAACATTGCTCATTATCACGTGCTTAAGACGTGAGACCCGCAGCTTAGTTAGCTCCGCATGTATTGACCAAACTCTGTGGAGGCTGGCTAAACTGAGAGGGTGGTGTAGGTGCTGGGCAAACCTACTTCTCTAAACCTGACCCTGGGACTATAGCATCTGCACTTCACACATTTAGTGTGAGCAACAAGAGTTATTAACTTGCCATTATACTACAAAGACACACAGAACAGATATTAGTACTACGTACAGAATGGCCGCTCCCTACCTCCCAGCAGTTTTAGTTAACCCGGCCGCAAGTTTGCCGGCACCTTTTCGCCGGCACTGAAGCTAAGGGCTAAGGCACACGTTTATTTTGATTTTGTGTAGGTCCAAACGCGCGCATGCCAGAGCGAGCGAAAGTGTGCTTCTCGCTCTTGCTATAATTGAGTGGGAACAACCATGACACTCACACATACAACAGCACCGTTTACGTACACAAACTATGCGTGTGGTTATTGTGTAGTTTGCTTCATACATTTTATTGAGAGTGCCCGGGGTGTGACTTGAAATAAATCATCTTCAAAAGATGGTAAAAGCCAGATATGTTTACCGATAGAAGTATAGATCTCACGGCGGATCTCGGCCGTCGTGAAGTTAGCTGTTTCGATGCGCAATAGAGCTTTTTCAAACTAAATTGTCTTTGCGCATCATAAACGGTTAACTTCACGGAAGCCTAGATCCGCCGTGAGATCTATACAGTGTAAGTTTTTGTATCAGTTTTAAGATTTATGGATATTAAGTAGTCCATCATGTACCGGATAAGGTTACATCACCACAATACTCTTCACAATTTACGCCGGTTACTTATCCATTCAAGTCTTTATTATGACGTCAATTATGTAATATAAATAATGTTTAATTCTAGTAAGTAACCCAGTTTACTTTGCATTACCTTAGGTACAGTCAGCTTAAAAATATTTGGGGAAATAATGTCTTACCTTCCGGCTTCGGCAGGTTAAGCCTTGAATTTCATTTTATTCTTATTAGAATAATGTTGTTACTTATTATAACTTAATTTTACTAACTAAGTTAAGTATCTATCAATACAAGAAAAAGTAAAAAAATAAATATTATATTAATTATCGGCCTAGAAACTCTGTCACCAGAGTTGGCCACTGACTCATACAAACTTACTTACTTACTTACAAGAAAAAGTTGAATAATATAATAATCTGGTTTATAAAATTTAGTAATAAACCAGAATTTGACGACCGATGTGGCGCAGCGGGCGCAGGTCCGCCTGCGACGCGGAGGTTGCGGGTTCGATTCCCGCCTCGGGTCAAATGTTTGTACGATCTACAAATATTTGTTCCGGGTGTTCTGGGTATTTTCTATATGTAATAAAAAATATCTATCTATGTATTGTATTGTATTAAGTATATATCAGTCATCTAGTACCATAACACAGCTCTGTTTAACAGTAGCTTATCTTGGGGCTAGATGATGCTGTGTGGATTGTCCAGCATTATTTATTTATTTATTTAAAAAAAGAATATATTTGATTTTTAATTCATGACAGCAACCGTGTCATTTATAATTACATAATATCTATCTTGAATATGACATTCATCACTAGCATTATATCAGCCAATAGAAATCCAATGCTAGACATAAGCCTCATACCATACCTATTTCTGCCGCCAAGTAGTAACGCTAGTATTGCTGTGTTCCGGTTCGAAAGGTATGGTTTCCGGTGAAATTACAGGCACATGAGACTTTCTATCTAACGTCTCAGGGTGGTAACACGCAAGTGGTATCTATGATGTTGCATGCGTACATAGGCTACTGTAACCGCTGACCATCAAGTGGGCCGTACGCTTGGTTGCCACTTAGACATAGACATTATTTATTCACCACATAGCACACAAATACATTAGTAGGTTTTTTTTTTATACAACTGAAGTGGCAACCAAGCGTACGGCCCACAAGATGGTAAGCGGTTACCGCAGCCTATGGACGCTTGCAATACCAGAGGTATCACTCGCGGGTTGCCACCTTGAGGCTAAGATCGAAAGCCTCATGTGCCAGTAATTTCACCGGAAACCATACCCTTCGCACCGGAACACAGCAATGCGAGCATTACTGCTTGGCGGCAGAAATAGGTATGGCGGTAGTCCTTCCCCGGACGAGCTCTATCACAGAGAACTCTACTACTCTTAGGTAAAAACAATTATACAAAAAAAAAAAACATAAGTATACAAAAAATATAAAAATATAGGATGTCATACCCTTGCAAATACCTGGCGTGTATAAAGTGGAATGCAGTTGTGGCCGTTCTTACATCGGACAAACCAAGCGCACTATAGCTGAACGCGTTAAGGAGCACATTACAGCAGTTAAAAACCGCCAGGTTAACAAATCGGCGATAGCAGAGCACCTGGTGGATTCAGGACCTAACCATTGGATTGAGCTTCACGATCCCAAGGTTCTTTCTAATGAGCGTCGGTTCTACAAAAGAATGTTTCGTGAGGCTATTGAAATTAAGAAGTACCCAAATTTCAACCGGGAAGACGGCTTCAAACTTTCTTCGTCGTGGAATCAAATTATAAGTAGGTGTGCGCGTCGAAGTTTGTCACCGCAGTGTGTAGATACAGTTAGTGTCGTGTGTCGGAGTGTGAACGCGGACTTTTCGAATTCTGAAGACCAAGTGAGGGTAGTTTCAAAAACTGCTTTCGCTTCTCTGCGGTAGCTCCATAAGCATACTCCAGTCTGCCCGCGACCACGGTTGTTGCAACACAACCGAAACGTCGGGGAAATAAAAAGGTAAATTACGCGATAAAATCCCGCAAATATTATAAAAAACTATGAGTTCTGATCGCGAAAGTTTAAAAAAGACTAGAATACAAAAAGATTATACATGTGCCATGTCCATGCGTTAACACAGGTCCATGCTGAAAACCAGCGCTGCAATTTACTGCAGCATTATGCTGAGCACGGACCTTTTTTGACAAATTACATAGACACATTATTTTATTTTTTACTTAAACTGCTTACTGTATCTACCTACTGATATACCAATGTACTTTTTGATTTTTCAACCTGTAATGTGTGTCATAATTTGTCAAAATAAACGTTTACTTTACTTTACTTACTTTACTTTACTTTTACATCAAGATTATATATCAAATTAGAATAGAATAGAATAGAATAGAATAGAATAGAATAGAAAAATATTTATTTAACGCCACACAATTAACATAAAAATAAAAATAACAATAAGAATTAAAACTTAACTATTGTGACGAAAAAAAGGCAGCCACACAGCATGTGCTGCATTTAATTATACATAATATTACGGTACTGGTACTCTAACCATATTCATTACTATTATATTAATTACTTTTTGTGTGCTTCAGCAGCAAAATGGTACTTAAGTGGTATAAAAAAAATAAGTAGGTAGGTACATGTATCATTGCAAAGTTGTTTATAGGTATAGGTAACAGTTGCCACCTTCCTGCAACTGTTAATCACTGTCAAGTAACAGGTATCAAGTAAAAACAGGTAAACATTACTTATATGGCCTAACGACTTTTTTGCTGAGTGTACTTACACTTTGTAAGCGCAATGACCATGAGACTTTCTCTGCTATGTATATGACTTATACACAACATTAGGCCTTATTCATAATCATACTTTAATCTAAGGATAAGAACCTGTGTCCAAAATAAATGTTTTTTTAAGGGCCTTAATCCTTATCGTACTTTAAACCTATAGCTAGTGTTTTTCAAATCATCTTTTTGAATGACAAGGAGAGACAACACTTAGCAAAGATTATAATATTCCAAAAATGGTTTCGCCAAAGCGGGACTTAAACTTACAACCTTCCGCCTCAAACGCTCTACCAATTGAGCCATTGAGACTTGTGACGCGTGTTCGAAATAATCCTATAAAATAATCCTTAGGATTGCTGCTTTCCGTTTTAAAAAGCGGTTGTCAACCGTCAGCTTGTAGTGATTGGTTCAATCACGTGAGTGATCAATTGACAGATAGACAAACTGATTCAATTGACAAAGTTAATTAAATCTTGGCGCTTTCATGATTGACGTTTCTCTTGATCGGTGTACGTTGTATAAGAAATTTAATTATGATTATCTTGCTAATTACAATTAGTAATGTTTTCAAAGCATACCTACTTCCGATTTAAAAAGAATTAGCAAGTTATCACAATTTCTACTGATCTTAAATCTTTTATTGTACCTAAGCTGGCCAAACTAGATCCCCTTTTCCTTTATATTTTCCAAGTTTTATACTTAGTTTAGAGGCAAGGTATTCAAACAGTCAAGACACGGTTTTACCTTATAATTTGTAAACGCAAGTAATACTTACTTAACCCAATAATTTAGTGTACCTTTGGTTAAGGTGGTACCCGGAGCTAATTTCGGTCATGACCTGTTTTTCCCTATCTATACCCTCGATAAATAAAGTAGGTGGAAAGTAACTGAAAAGTCAACACGTAAATTTAGCATTTTATCTTTAAATTCCCCGTTTAAAAAAATTAAATTAACGTCGTGTTTATGTGTTAATAAATCAATGAAAATGACTTTTGCTGAAAATAAACTTTTTATTTATTATTTATTTATTTATTTATACTACGCAACGGATTTTGATGCGGTTATCATCAATAGATAGAGTGATTCAAGAGAAAGGTTTGTACGTCAAGTAATAGTAATAGTAATATGTCAAGCAAACGTGCGAAGGCCGCAATCCTAACCACCAGGTAACCTCATAATCTACTACTAGCTGATCTGCCCCAGCCTCGCACGGATGCAATGAAAACTTAAGCACCCGACGACCGATGTACCCATAATACAGCTCTGTTTAACAGCAGCTTACCTTGGGGCTAGATGATGCTGTGTGGATTGTCCAGCATTATTTATTTATTTAATTTATTTAAAAGCTGGAGCGAATCGCTAGTAATAAATATGGCCTATGTTACTCAGGGATAATGTAGCATTCTAATGGTGAAAGAATTTTTGAAATCGGACCAGTCGTTTTTGAGTATATTCGTCACAAACAAAAATATAAATCTTCTCTCTTTATAATATTAGTATATAGTATAAATATAGATATTAAGTATAGACTATTATAGTATAGAAGTAAGTCACAGAACTGATATTAGTACTACGACTACTAATTACTTAACTAAAACGGGAGTCATAACTAAACTCATAAAGCGACTCCATTCTATGAGCTAAAATATAAATAAAATAGTTAATAATAAAGTAGCATTGTGTCATTGTGACTGTTAATTAAATTAAAAAACAACAGATCACAGAGATACAATACATCGACCTCACCATGACAATAAAAACTAATTTCAAACTCTCAGAGTAAAAGCAACCTAGCTATGGACCAGCGGGTTGATCATATATCTCAGTCGCAGCTAACTGCTGCTAGTACAACTCGCAGGCTACACTGAAAACCACCGCTACAGACACATTAAGTCTGTAGCACATGCTAAGTGGCCTTTTTTTCGACACAATAGTTTAGTTTGAATTTGAATTGTTATATTAAATTTATGTTTATTGTGTGGCGCTAAATAAATATTTTTCCATTCTATTCTATTCGATCTAACTCTGTTTAGCGACCAATCTGCATTGATCTCTATCTCATTAGTAAGTAAGTTCGTATGTCAGTGGTCAACATATAACATGTAGAGTGAGTTGACTTTACAAGTGAAATCGCAGCATTAGGTTTTTTTTATGTCAGCAAGTGACTAGACGTTCAAGTCACCCGCCTGATGTTAAGCACCGCACCTGACCATAATAGATACAGTGCCACCCAAAGCTTAAAGTTTTTAAATTCTGCGTGGCACTGCACTGCGCACATCACCCCGAGACGTTGTTGTTAAGTCTCTTTCGCCCAGTAATTTCACTTGCTACAGTGCCCTTCAAACCTAAACACAGTAATGCTTGCACACTACTACTTGGAGGTAGGACTCTTCAGCAAAAGTCCATCTTGGTGGGTACCACCGCAGTGCCACATATTCTAATCTGCAGTAGGTAAGTCATTTAGGTTTGACACCAATCAACTGTGTTTTGCAAGTTCACTTTTATTGTTGCTTACGCTTAAAAACTTTGCTCTGGCGCTGTGCATTTTTATTACTCAGTCACACAGACAGACAAAAACCACTCCACGTGAGAATATTGCGCTTTTGTGAATGTAATAATTATCTAAGTTTTTAGTGCGTGTGATGTATAAAATAATGAACTTATGGCGACTGACGACCTCGGTGGTATAAAGGGAAAGTAACCTTAAAGCAAGAGTTCGATATCCGCTGCTATGGTCAGGCGTGGCGCTTAACATCAGGCGAAGGACTTGACCGTCTTCGTCATTTGCTCATTTCGTCGTCGTTGTCATTTGACGACCGATGTGGCGCAGCGGGCGCAGGTCCGCCTGCGACGCAAAGGTTGCGGGTTCGATTCCCGCCTCGGAACAAATGTTTATACGATCTACAAATGTTTGTTCCGGGTGTTCTGGGTATTTTCTATATATAATAAAAAAATCTATCTATGTATTGTATTGCATTAAATATATATTAGTCATCTAGTACCTATAATACAGCTCTGTTTAACAGCAGCTTACCTTGGGGCTAGATGATGCTGTGTGGATTGTCCAGCATTATTTATTTATTTGCTGATTTTAAAAAACTAAAGTTTTGATATTATTATAAAATAAAATGCACGAGGTTTTTAAAAAGGAACGTTTATCTATATTTCATGTACCCGTGCGAAGCCGGGGCAGGTCGCTAGTTAATTCTAAAACAAAATACCTAAGTCATCGATTTAGTATATAAGTAATAAATTGCGTTTATCAAAGCTAATAATTTAACGGTGTCCTTTAGAAGTGAACGCAAACTCACGCGCACTTAAAGTCGTGACCTATGCATCTTAAACCAGGGGGACAATGCTACTAATACAATAACAGAACACAGCTGCATTATATTAACCTACATTTTTATCACTTCTATCATAGGTTCTATAAAAGTGTCAAAATTCTATCAACTTGTAAATGTTCTTAGCACTGTAAATTAAAATTCAAGTTATTTTTTTAATAAAATTACTTATATAGTATACTTACATAAATAAACAAATATTTGCAAATCATGCTAAAATTTGACCCGCAGCAAATCTATGAAAATAATATTATGAAAAGAACTTTCAAATCAATTCAAAATCGGATTCTCATGTAAAGCGCATGCTCGGAAGTGACCTCAAAAAAACGCTTCGTAATTCAAAATCTGAATTGCGTTCCGTTTCTCACAGTTGCGCAATGTGACGCAACGAACGGAACGTATCACTATGTCCTTCCGGCTTGCAGATGCATGACCTACGATTTCTCCTATATATATATATTATTTAAATAGTAAGATTATTTGTGATAGAGCTCGTCCGGGGAAGTATAGGTATACTCAGATAGTTGATTGATTCAGGCGTTACTTTGCAGAAGAAAACTATTCTAAGATATCAAACAGATGAAAAATATCTTTTAAGTAGATACTCTACTATTATTCCGCTAAACTATAAAAACAAAAACTTTAAGATAAAAAGTGTTAAACTTTAAATTCGGCCAACTGGGTGTGGTAAGATCGGATCGAACGTTCGGCATGCATGACCTAGGCCAACATACGAGGTATGTTTACGGTAGGTAGAGTACCTACCTTGGTACCTAGGGTACTTTGTCAAAGAAACGATTGGAAATTACAAAGTATTAAACAGCAGGTTTTAGTCTAATTGCTTGGTTCGCGCACCATTTGGACTAAAATAGGCTTAACTTTTAAATGAACTTAGAACCTTTTTGTGTAAAAATTTGAATTTCGAATAATAAGAATATAACAACATTACCAACAAATTCGTAAAAAAAAAAGTTATCGATGTTTTGCTAGATTAAAGTGTATGATGGGGACAGTGTGAAGTCAAAAACTAACTTCCCGTTGTCCCCATTACGCCTTATCTTCAATGAGGACGAATGACACGAGTTTTTTTTCAGAAGTTTGAAAGTAATTTAATCGATGTAGGAGCAGATTAGAGTAGGTAGATAAAATTTACTCCGAATTGAGAAGTTTCTGAATGAACTACTATTTTCATGTCGGCACAATGGATGCTGGTATTTATCTTCATGTTTTGTCTTAATTTATATTTTTTGACTTGAAAAAGTTAGGAGATATTGCGAGTAAACGTACTAACTTGAGAAAGGGCCAAGTTGCCGTAGACTTATCGTAGACTTTTGCTACGGTGTAGCAGATAATTCGTTCAACTCTTTTGTATGAAGTTAGGTTAAAAGTATGTTCTTATGATACAGTGGTCAAATCAAGGCCTCCGTTATAGTACCGACAGCTTAACGTGCCCTCTAAAGCACGAAAGCGCTCCGTTGAAATTGCCACTGTCAGCCATTGAAATGGTTACACCGTAATACAATGCAACACCTTTGCCACGAGCTCCTAAAAGAAGCAAACTCTAGTGACTAGTTTTCATTGAAAAAATTGTCGGACAATATTTTTCGTTTTATTTTCTCATTTTAAAGGCCCAAGGTTCATAATTTTAGTAAATAGTTACCTAATCTATAAAAAATATTACAAAATAATGATCTACTTTTAAAATGACCATTTTTATGTTCCTTTTATATATTTTTAGAGTAAAATATGTTCCAATTTCAAAAAGTTATTGTGCTTTTTTGATGGCACTCGTTTTCTGACACGACAATAAATTCCAAGTGCGTTCACTCAAGTCACATACACATTTTGTATGTGACTTGAGTGTTATTATCACAGACTGTGGTTATTATTATGTTTTATTATTATATTAAAACACATCGTGAGAACAGTCGCAGGGTCGTCCGATAATTAAATTGCGAAAATTAACTTACACAAAATGATTTTCGCCTTGTACTACATTTAAAAGTATTACCCTACGAAAGTAGCTTGCCTTGTGTAATCGATTACTGACTGATAAAGCTTCTGCCTGTGTCTTTAAAGGTTCATTTACACGGTCAGTCATTGACGATCTGACAAAAAAAATGGTTTTAACCTTACCCAGATAACAGCTCATTAACACGAGAATGTATGGTGATTTTTGCCGTATACTACCTATCGATATATATCGTGTAAACATGGTTATTTAAAAACGATTGCGATCGTAAAAAAATCACGAAAAATTACAATAGGTGGAACTCCCTCTAATGGAAATCGTATGTGCCTGTAATTTCACCGGAAACCATACCTTTTGAACCGGAACACAGAATTGCGAGCATTACTAAGAGTAAGATAAGAGTAGTAGAGTTCTCTGTGATAGAGCTCGTCCAGGGAAGGACTACCACCATACCTATTTCTGCCGCCAAGCAGTAATGCTCGCATTGCTGTGTTCCGGTGTGAAGGGTATGGTTTCCGGTGAAATTACTGGCACATGAGGCTTTCGATCTTAGCCTCAAGGTGGCAACCCGCGAGTGATACCTCTGGTATTGCAAGCGTCCATAGGCTGCGGTAACCGCTTACCATCTTGTGGGCCGTACGCTTGGTTGCCACATCAGTTGTATAAAAAAAAAAATACTGCTAGGAAATTATGCCTTACTCGAACAAGCTCTATCACAAAGAACTCTAATCCACTAGTAGGAAATAGTAGGAATTGAATATCGTTTGCTAGCAAAACATAAGGAAATATTTAACTACACATATCCGGCTAAACTTCACTCTAAGTTCATAGTAAATACTTATGAGCTGGTAATTTAACTACACAATTATGTAAATACATGTAAAACGTAGGTACATAATAATTACTACAGAACCCGACGTAGCTTATCGGTTTGCAAAAGACTGTTGATCTCTAAACTTTTACTTATTTTTTTTATACAACTGAAGTGGCAACCAGGCGTACGGCCCACAAGATGGTAAGCGGTTACCGCAGCCTATGGACGCTTGCAATACCAGAGGTATCACTCGCGAGTTGCCACCTTGAGGCTAAGATCGAAAGCCTAATGTGCCAGTAATTTCACCGGAAACCATACCCTTCACACCGGAACACAGCAATGCGAGTATTACTGCTTGGCGGCAGAAATAGGTATGGTGGTAGTCCTTCCCCGGACGAGCTCTATCACAGAGAACTCTACTACTCTTTATTTTCTCTAGTTTTTTTTAAAGTAGTTATAATTTTATTATTTATACCAATAATACTTGCTTAGTCAAGGGCTTTCGTGACTCACTGGATGATCAATGTTTAGCCTAAACCATAAGTCTTAGAAACATGATACGTGCAGAAAGGAATTTTCAAAATTCAACTCCAAGAAAACGCAGCGGAAAGTTGAAATTTGTAAATCAATTTTTTAGTTATACAACAGTGTCAATTCTATTGCAGTATTTTAATTCATTAGAATAAGACGCTAACAATTTTAGCTTGTTTGAAACGAATACTAGTTCTGATGATAATGATGACTTATTTGATTTTAGATTTAATAAACCTTTTAGAATATCTACTAAAACGGCTCTAAAATCGGTTGACATCTCTTTCGATCGACGTAAGAATGACAAGGACATTGCATTATCGAACGATTCAAATCACAAAAGACTATGAATAAGAGGGGCAAAAAAGTACTTACAAGAAAAGAAAAATCCAGCCATCATGAATTAAATTTTCAAAACAAATCACCACATTTCATATAAAAAATACACAGAAAAGTCCTTGAAGAAATCGGCCAAAAAACATACAGCCTTCTTGCTAAGAATATAAATCGGACTGGCCGGTTGCGCGTGCATGTTAACTTTATAAACAGCTTAATGGCATTTGTAGTGGTGGTACATTCAACCAGCGAGATTCTTTCGATAGCATAGTGTACATTGCGTGTTTTGTATGACTATATATTTGTATGTTCAAAGCCTGTGCTGCAATGGTTTGGTAAGAGTTTAATACAGGCGTATTTGAGGGTGAAAATAACTTGAATGTTAAATTTTCCGAAAAAAGTTCGTAAGAGTAATAGGTTATTCAAGTTTCCTACGGAATTAAATTAGGTACTTGGTGAATGAGATTTCTGTCTCAGGGCGACGAACGCAATGGAGTGCCAAATAGAACTAGCCAAGTTCTACGTGGCACTGCATTGCAGTGTCACCTAGTTCACCTGGGTGACACTGCAATGCAACAGTTTTATGGTTAGGAGGTAACTTGCAAAACATTAAATAAATAAATAAATAAATAATGCTGGACAATCCACACAGCATCATCTAGCCCAAGATAAGCTGCTGTTAAACAGAGCTGTATTATGGGTACTAGATGACCGATATATATTTATTACAATACAATACATAGATAGATATTTTTTATTATACTTAGAAAACACCCAGAACACTCGGAACAAAAATTTGCAGATCCTACAAACATTTGTCCCAAGGCGGGAATCGAACCCGCAACCTCCGCGTCGCAGGCGGACCTTCGCCCACCGCGCCACATTGGTCGTCATTATTTAGAGGTATCGCAAAAATTAGGCACTCACATATAACTTTCTTTATACTTAGTATAAAATAAGGTATAGTTCTCACGGCGGATCTCGGCCGTCGTGAAATTAGCCGTTTCGATGCGCAATGGAGCTTTTTCAAACTAAACTGTCTTTGCGCATCACAAACGGCTAACTTCACGGAAGCCTAGATCCGTTGTGCGAACTATATATCCCTCTATGTAGTATGTAGGTAAGTAGGTACTTTAGGTACCTATGTAACGTATGCTTAATTGCATAAATCTTCCAAGTTACTTACGCAATGGATTTTAATGCGGTTTTATCAATAGATAGGTAGAGTATCTAATTCAAAAGGAAGGTCTTAAATCATATCACAAGAATCATTTTGAAACGTCTTAGAGCTAAATAAATAAATAATGCTGGACAATCCACACAGCATCATCTAGCTCCAAGGTAAGCCGCTGTTAAACAGAGCTGTGTTTAAGGGTACTAGATAGCTGAATATATACATAATACAATACAATACATGAGCTATCTATAGGTCGTTTGTAACGGTCTTTAGATGGCTCAACTGTTTCATATGTATTTTGTATATTTTGTAATGTAATATAATTATGTACATATTTTATTTTGTTTAATAAATACCTTTTTTTAATACAATACATAGATAGATATTTTTTTATTAAATATAGAAAATACCCACAACACCCGGGACAAATATTTGTAGATCGTACAAACATTTGACCCGAGGCGGGAATCGAAACCGCAACCTCCGCGTCGCAGGCGGACCTGCGTCCGCTGCGCCACATCGGTCGTCAGCTAGGTGGTTCCACGCACCTAAAAAAAACTGGCAACAAACTTGGCTGGCTTGTTAGATTCCTCTTCATCATACAGCTTCAGTGTGGTACCAATAGAAATAAGTGAGGCTCATGCCAAGAAATTAAAAAGAAAACCTCTTATATTATTTATTTATTATCTGCAAATTTTTACTTACCTAAGTAGGAAGGTATGTATGTAAGTAATGTAATGGCAGGTATAATATCTATCTACTGTCCGAGACATTAATAATATAATCGATACGAATATTATGTAAATCGATTTTTTATATTTTAAGTTTTTCAAATGTATCTGGCAACACCACTAGTTCGCTCTCTGCTCCTGTCTCCGTCGTGGTGTAAGGTCGCCTTGATAATTTATGCTGAATAAAATTGGATTATTACTGAAAATAAAACAAGGAGTTTTCTCTACCACAACCACTGAACTCCACATGGTCCTTCGAGCGAAGAAACTAATAAATTCCAGCTGCCAGCCGAAATTCAAGACCGACGCTAACCTCTTGCGTACGCGGGGGAGCCTTGGACGCCATTTTATCGCGTCCAACAACTGAGCAGAGCAAGCGACTCAAGAGCTGCTAATGAGCAATCGCCTAGGAGAACTGTCTTCGGGCCCACTCAAGGTAGCTTTTCAAGCACGTTGTTTATCGTGTCATCTTTCTACGCCACAAGAAGTCAAGAAAATACTTCTGTGAGCAGTCTAGATCAAGAAATATCGTCCTTCCGTTCAAGCATCAATCAGCAAGCAATTATAGATCGGTATCCTGTTCCGCAGTAATGGCAACATTCTAATCAAACTCCTGCGCTGACTGAAGACGCCATCTTTTTCGTTTTTGCAAACCAGCGTGTACCGGTAAAAATTGTAAAACGTAATTTAAATAAGAACTCTTGATTGTTATTGTAATATCAGTTTGTAAAGTAAAAATAAGGCAATGGAGGGTGTAAAAGAAATATCTGCCCTAGTAAAATCTAGAGGTTATGCAAAGGCATCCATTTCTAGGGTAAAATCGTTCATAGATCAAATAGAGGCTGGAAACGAAGATCTCTCCACAATAAACGTCAGGCGAGAGCGCCTTATCGCGGCGTTTGACGATTATAGCAAGTTTTGCCTCAAAATAAAAATTCTCGATGAGGACGATCCAGAAGACCCAGGTATTTACGAAGATCTATACGTATCGCTGCTATCAAAAATGAACGACTTAATTTGTCCAGGCCCTAAAAACAGCGATAAGTCCGCATTACACAGCTATGCAACCTCTAGCATAAAATTGCCAACCATTGTAATCCCCACCTTCAGTGGCAAATATTCAGAATTCCCCGAGTTCTATAACATGTTTAAATCTGTGATAGGTTCAGCAGACAAGCCACCAATACAAAAGCTTTATTACTTAAAAACTCTCCTTACAGGTGAAGCTTTAGCACTGATTACCAATCTGCCACTAACCGATGCCAGCTATGATGAGGCGGTGAAACTTTTAAAGGAACGGTATGAAAACAAATTTCAAATCATCAATGAGCACATAAACTTGCTCATTGATCAAAATAGCATAACAAAATCTGCACCACCAGCTCTACGAGCATTCGTTTCAACTTGTAAACAGCACCTGGCAGCCCTCAAAAACTTAGGCGAGCCGGTCACCCAATGGGACAGCCTGCTATTGTGCTTGCTTTCTAAAAAACTTGACTTACTTTCTAGCCGAGCCTTCCACCTTGAACGTGACCAAACGGTAAAACCTTCAATGACTGAGTTCATTGCGTTCCTAGAAAGACGAGCTCTTGCACTGGAGAACACCGACAGTGTGTCTGCTGGCAAGTCACAGACACAGGGATATGCAGCCAACGTTGTTTCAAACACTGCTGCGTCCCAGGAGCCAAGCTGTATAAACTGTAAGTTGAAACATAAATTATTTAACTGCCCTACCTTTAAGCTTGCACCAATTGAGAAAAGATTGCAATTTGTAACACAGCACAAGCTATGTACAATCTGTCTCACAATCCATACAAAAAAGTGCCGCTTTCATTTTAAATGCATGGTGTGCAAACAGCCTCACAACACCTTACTACATAAGGATGAGGCTACAGGTTCTCCCATCACACCACTACCAACTGTGACACTGATGTCTGGTGCGACTAATGGCAATGTTTTGCTGCCAACGGCTTGGGTCAGGCTTTACTCTAACACAGGAACAGCAATAAACTGTAAAGCTTTGCTTGATAGTGGCTCACAGGCTTGCTTCGCCACAGCAAAGCTAATCAGCCACCTAGGTGGCACCCCAAGTTGCACTAACAGCAACATTATAGGTATAGCTAATGCTGAACAAAAAATAACTCACTCGATCAATGTTGAAATTCATTCACAAGTGTACCCCTTCAAAGTTAATGTCAATTGTCATGTGGTACCTCAAATAACAACTAAATTACCACAGCAAATGTTTGACATTTCACACATTCAGCTACCAGGGATTGATCAGCTTGCTGACCCAAACTTTAACAAGCCCGGTGATGTGCATCTGCTTTTAGGCGCTGATGTTTTCTTCCAGGCCCTACTGCCGCAACCTGCTGCTGCTGAGGGGAGTGCAGGTGATGCTGATGCTGCTGCTGCTGCTGCTGCTGCTTCCAGCCACCCAGACCAGCTGAGACTGCTGCACACTTCCTTCGGGTACATCATCGCGGGGCAGACAGCAGCCTCATCAGCCTCAAACAAGGTGGTTTCACTCTTTTGTAATACTTGTGAATCAGACATTAGTGAGTCCTTATCAAAGTTCTGGAAGGCCGACCAAGTAGATGAAATATACCCAGAGAAATTGCCTGAGGTTGAGTATACTGAAAATCATTTCAAAGACAATGTTGTGCTTAGCGATAATAAGTTCCAGGTGACAATGCCTCTTAAAGTCCCTTTGGCTGACATCAACCACGAATTGGGGGATTCTTTTCACTTGGCCTTAAGCCGCTTTTTGAATCTTGAAAAAAGATTTGCTAAAAATCCTAAACTCTTTGTAGATTACAAAAAATTCATTGACCAGTATGTCTCACTTGGTCATGCCAAATACATAGACATTAATCAGTATGATTTATTAAAAGACCCTGTCTACTTTCTTCCCCATCACCCTGTGATCAAAGAAGACAATAAAACAACCAAGTTAAGAGTGGTTTTTGACGGGTCTGCAAAAACAAAAAAGAAAATATCACTCAATGATATGATGATGAATGGTCCGGTTGTCCAAAACGATTTATTTGATGTATTGATTGCATTCAGACTTGACAAATACTTCTTCATTTCTGACATAAAAATGATGTTCAGATTCATTACACTTGATCCTCTTCAAAAATCGCTTCAGAATATTCTGTGGAGAGACCAGGTAAATGAGGACATTAAGTGCATTCAATTACAAACAGTAACCTATGGGCTAAAAACATCATCTTACCTTGCCACACGATGTCTCACTGAACTGGCTCACCAGTTCAAATCCCAGTTCCCTTCTGCAGCATCCATTCTAAAGAACAACACGTATGTCGATGACATTTTAGCTACAGATCAAAGTGAGGAAAATCTGGTCAATTTACAAAAAGACTTAGTTCAGCTACTATCTCTGGGTGGATTTCAACTGCACAAATGGTCGTCCAACAGTGACAAGGTACTGCACAATATTCCCAAAGACAAACAATACTTTGGTGAGGTAGACTTAAATAAAGATGAGCTCTCTGTCAAAACTCTAGGAGTAAACTTTGACATGCAGACTGATACATTCAAGCTATCCACATCACAACCATGCTTGGGCACACAACATACCAAGAGACAAATCTTGAGTTACATCAGTAAGTTCTTTGATCCTTTAGGGTTAATGGGGCCAATATTTGTTCAAGCGAAACTGATCATGCAATCTCTGTGGGCTGAGAACATAGGTTGGGATGACACCCCACCAGATCATATTATGGTCAAGTGGATAGAGTTGGCAAAAAGCTTAACTGAGATGGCGCCACTGCATATCCCACGCTGCGTCAGATCTTCCAATGAAGGTACCATCCAGCTAATAGGTTTTGCGGACGCATCACTTACTGCACACGGTTGCTGCTTGTACCTAAGAGTAACAAACTCCAAGGAAGAGGTATGTATGAACTTAATATGCTCCAAGTCAAGAATCAATTCACACAAGAATAAGCTTACTGTACCCAAGCTTGAGCTCAATGCCGCCTTACTGCTTGCCCGACTGGCACACAAGGTACGTGAAACACTGCTCACCAAGGAACTAAGCCCACAAACACATTTGTTTGTAGACTCTCAAATAGTACTAGCTTGGCTCAACACAGACATTGCAAAGCTGAACACCTATGCTGCCAACAGGGTCAGGGTAATAAATGAATTATCTTTACAAAATTGCTATACTTGGGCATATGTAGACACAAATGACAACCCTGCAGACTGTATTAGCAGAGGTCTGTTACCTCACGAATTAAAAGAGCACAATTTGTGGTGGCATGGGCCATCTCTACTGCAAAACGGAAGGGTAAACATACATAAGGCTTACGAGCCCCCTGCAACACCCCCTCAGTTATTGAGTGGTGATGTTTTAGTGCCGGTAGTTTGTGCTGCAGCAATTGATGACAGAAGCTGCATCTTGAGCTCAATGGTAGAAAAGTTCTCTACCATAACTAAAATGACAAGAGTATTATCATATGTACTTAGATACCTCAACAATTTAAAGCCAAATTCGGTCAAGCGTAAAGAAAACTTCCTGTCTGTAAGCGAGCTAGATAGTGCGCTAGCACAATTAATATTGTTTGAACAAGAAAAATTCTTCAGCAAAGAAATTAAATGTATTCGTGCTAATGAACAATACAATGGCAATCTTAAGTCTTTACATCCATTTATTGGACAAAACAACTTGTTACATGTAGGAGGCAGACTTCATCATGCCTCACTACCGTTTTCCAAAAGGCATCCAATCATTTTGCCCAAGGACTCAGTTATCACAGAGTTAATTATTAAACGAGAACATAACAGACTTTTACATGCAGGACAAAAACTAGTTTTAAGTAGCATCAACCAAAAATATTGGATAACAGATGGCTTAAGATGTGTCAAAAAATTAATACATAAATGTGTAATTTGCTTCAGGTTGAAGGCTAAGGCCACGAGTCAATTGATGGGGTCATTGCCTGCCGACAGAGTCAACGCGTGCCGCCCCTTCGAGAAGGTTGGGATTGACTTTGCTGGGCCAATTTCCGTGAAGCAAAGTCGCATAAGAAAACCCGTCATAGGAAAAGGTTACATTCTTGTAATAGTTTGTTTTGTCACCAAGGCTATCCACCTCGAGCTCGCGTCAGATTTAACGACAGACACCTTTCTAGCATGTTTCAAAAGATTCATTGCTAGACGAAATTTGCCCAGTGCTGTCTACTGCGACAACGCGTCGACTTTTAAGGGGGCAAAGGCCCGATTAGGTGACCTATATCGACTATATGGCGGTGACAAGGAACATCAAATACAGGTGCAGACATTTGCAGCCGAAAAAGGCATACATTTTCACTTTATACCTAGTTATAGCCCTGTATTTGGTGGACTTTGGGAAAGGTCAGTAAAAAGTGTAAAACACCACCTCAAACGTGTAATGGGAGGAGCGTTACTGACGTATGAGCAAATTAACACGATACTTACCGAAATAGAAGCAGTTCTAAACTCACGTCCTATAAGCGCAATGTCTTCCGATCCTACTGATCTTTCTGTCTTAACGCCCGGACATTTTTTGACCGGTGCTCCAATGAACTCATACCCTGAAAAAGATGTCAGTGACACTCCTAACAATAGGCTTAAGTTTTGGTCTATATGTACTAATATGAAACAAGTATTTTGGAAACACTGGAAAGATGATTATCTTACTACACTGCAAAATCGCCCAAAGTGGCACAATGTCTTGCCAAACATTGCTGTTGGTACCCTAGTTATACTAAGGGAGCAAAATATACCTCCTTTGGAATGGCCTATGGCTCGGGTAACTAAGGTTTTTCCAGGGACTACAGATGGCATAGTGAGAGCCATTGAGGTAATGACGTCCAATGGACATTCTCATCGCAGGTCCATTACAAAAGTATGTGTCTTACCCATAGAAAATAATTAGTACCTAATTATGTCCTCATTGCCTTATTTCATTTAAGTAGGCGTCACAGCATGTAAGTTAAAGAAGCATAATTTAATTTGTAACCTAATTGTATAGGTATAATTAGAGAATAAGCGTTTTGTTATTTTAATTAGCGAGTAAGCAATAAGTTGTTTTAGCTCTTCAAGCCCCCAGCATGTCCGAGACATTAATAATATAATCGATACGAATATTATGTAAATCGATTTTTTATATTTTAAGTTTTTCAAATGTATCTGGCAACACCACTAGTTCGCTCTCTGCTCCTGTCTCCGTCGTGGTGTAAGGTCGCCTTGATAATTTATGCTGAATAAAATTGGATTATTACTGAAAATAAAACAAGGAGTTTTCTCTACCACAACCACTGAACTCCACATCTACCTAATTAGGTACAGCGATCACCATCTAGTTTTATGGATTGGTGTGAATTATTTTCACTTTCCTATTATGAGGTTAGGTGTGTCCTGAGAACCGCTTATATCAGACTTATGTAAGAGATTAAACTAAGCGTCGTTAGGTAGGTAGGTAACTATCATCATCATCATGATTAACCGCCAATGTTTCCACGCCATCCCTGAGACACTAGTATATTCTATTACTCTTCCTAGAACTATTTACGGAGTATACTATAGTCTTACAAAATATCGGGACGTAGCTGGTTAAGTTGTTAATAACAGATCAACGAAGTTAAGCACAGCTGTTCCGCGTAGTCATCATTTGGATGGGTGACCGCCAGTGGCAATTTCAACTGAGCGCTCCCGTGATTCGGAGGGCACGTTAAGCAGTCGGTCCCGGCTTTTTCAAAGTTGTTAGGCTATGACAGAGGCCTTCGGGCGGCCTAGAAACTCTGTCACTAGAGTAATTGGCTGTGCTGTGACCTAGGTATTATATGGTATGGTAATAGTAGTAGGTGTATGTCTCTCACCAAGGTACTAGGTATTCTATCAAAGGTTGAACTCTACTCTATGGCTCCAAAATAATCAAATTATATTTAAGAGACATCTCTCAACTTAAAAGCGAACTAAAAACAGCTAACTTATGTAATGTAAGTGTTAAAAAAACTTAATAGGTGTCGCTATTACCAATTCAATCCAATGACAGCGCACAAGACGAAGACGACCGTCCTGTCAAATACACTCAAAATTTAAAAAAAGTGCTTTCTTTTTATCTCGCTCACACTCAACGATTTTATAAAGGTGTGAGTGAGGGCATCGACTTTCTAAAAAAAGTTTGTCTGTGTCTTTAAGTGAACGAATCTGCCTGCGACACTGCGATGCGAGCGAACGAAGTACGAAGCGAAGTCAAAAGTAGCTGCATGCAGCAGCCAGCAGCTTAAAATATTTTAGGAGCCAGTGGAAGGAAAGGAAGCCAGGCATAGCCCAGACAAAGGGCCAGCCAGCCAGATAAGAATCATCGGGAAGAATTGAAGAAAGATCATCACACCAATACAGCCATTCCAAGGAGCTTCAAACTTCAAAGATCACACAAATTCTCTCTGGATCACACCACTTTGTTCAGTGTTTTATAAACATTGGAAATTATCATTAATTCTCACACGTGTTGTGTATTAATGTAATACCTGCTGACAAAGACTAACGAAAACCATGGATTTGATGAGCCTACCAGTTGTTATGATAGAAAATATATGTTCATATCTCACGTACGACGAAATCGCGAAATGTCGAGCGGTAAGCGATTTTCAATATAAATATTTATTTAAAGCAGATTATGTCATGGTATCTTTTATCTACTAGCAAAATCTCTCGCCTGACCATGATTTTTCCATGATCACATAGGTGCACTTTGTTCTGAGACCTTTCCAGTAAATTTCTATGAGCCTATCATTTCACAAAGGTTTTACTAGCTTGCTATGCTGTGTGTACTGTATGTACCCATTGTGTAGTCTATTAATAAACCTCTACTGAGCAAAGATTGAAGTTGTGTGCAGAGAAAGGCACAGAAGAAGTAATTTCTAGTAGATTATATAAGTAGGTTGGTACTACATCATAATCAACAGCTAGTAGACAACCACAAAGGGGCATTAGGCCTCTTAAAAAAATTCAAGATAAAAGGAGCCTGGCCAACTCTGGTGACAGAGTTTCTAGGCCGCCCGAAGACCTCTGTCATGGCCTAACAACTTTGAAAAAACTGGGACCAACTGCTTAACGTGCCCTCCGAAGCACGGGAGTGCCCAGATGAAATTGCCACTGGCGGTCACCCATCCAAATGATGACCCCTAACACTAGTCCATTAGGTGAGGGCAGTATTTCACACTTTCCAGTTTATGGTCCCGGTATAAGCACCTTTATTTACCAGCAGTTGTCGGCTTTGCCCATTGTTGCTTCAATTTAATAATACTGAGGTCTTTTTTTCTTTTTTATATGTGTATTATATGTGTATTATGCTGTGAGTTGCATTTTGAATTTTTTATATTATGATGTGTGTAGGTAAATTATTAATTAAGATGTATGTATCGCTTTAGTCATTTATTCTGTAATGTTTCATTTTTTATGAATAAACTTGAAAGTTGAAACTTGATGACACTTTTGTAGGCACTGCAGCTAAGGTAGTGCCCAGTGTAAATAAAAGAATTGGTATTCCAGGTATCAAAATGTTTCAATGCAATATGCAGTCACATGTTGAACCGAGGTTTCTGTTACATCGAGAAACGCCACTCCCAAGCCCTGAAGAATGTCAAAGCGCAGCTGCCTAGGCGGGAATCTGAACGCAGGTACATGCTGATGGACTGACTGATTGACTGACTGACTCACTGACTGACTGACTGATTGACTGACTGAAAGACAGATGGACTGAATGTCTGATTAACTGACTGATTGGCGGACTGTCTGATTAGTTGATTGATTTACTGGCTGGCTGGCTAACTAACTGGATGTCTGAATGTCTAACAGACTAATTGAATAAATGAATGACTGACTAACTGGTTCATTGACTTTCTGGCTAGCTGCCTTACTGACCAACTGACTGACAACAATCAATGCACAGACATTATGGGAATCTATTAGTTAGTTAGATGTCCGCGTGTGGCGCTGAGTAGAATGTCCACCAATATATATTTATTTATCCCCAGATACCACCAGCTGTCAAGACATTGCGACATCCTGACATCGATCGAAACCCGCATATCGATGCTGAACATGACCTATGCCAAGTTTATTGACCACAAGATGTGCTGCTTTATACCTGGAAAGGTAATCTTTATACATTATTATCATCATATACTTAGATGGGTGACCGCTAGTGCAAAATATGCAAAACACATATAAAACAGTTGAGTCATATAAAGACCGTTACAAACGATTTATAGATAGCTCAACTGATTCAAATCACTAGCAGACGGAAGCGTTCCCAACATGCTGACTGCATTGCCACGTTGAATGGCAATGCTGATACGTTGAGCCAGATATGAACCAGCCTTTGGATCACGCGTCGCTTCGACCAGACGCCCGGAAAGAATTTTGAAAACGCGGTGAACCCCGGTAACCCACAGACCCAGGGTCTCCACTCCAAAAGGCTCAAATATGTAGGCTCTATCTAGGCCCTTTAGTGATATCTAATCTGCCGCCGCGCCAGCCCTAACTGATATTCCCGACAGATGTGATGTCGCGTATTATTATTAGATTCTGATCGCTCGTGACGTAGCTGGCTAAGTTGTTCCTAACAGATCAACGAAGTTAAGCACTGTTTGGATGGGTGACCGCCAGTGGCAATTTCAACTAAGCGCTCCCGTGCTACGGAGGTCACGTCAGTCGGTCCCGGCTTTTTCAAAGTTGTTAGTCCATGACAGAGGCCTACGGGCGGCCTAAAGACTCTGTCACCAGAGTTGGCCACTGACTCATACGAGCTTACTTACTTACTTTAATATAATAATGGCTATATTCCAGGTTATAGACGAGATCCGTCGCGTCCTAGTGCTTGTAGAGACGGAGTCGAACCCGCCCCGCGCGCACGAGATATTGCAAGAGTTGCGCGATATATCCAGCATGGCTATAGAGCATTTCGACGACAAGATATCGCCGGTCTTCCGCAAGAAGTTGCAAGATCTCGTGAACGCCCAGCCGTCCAGAGCTTGTGAGTATCGGAACATAACATACCTATTTCTGCATAACATACCAAGCAGTAATGCTCGCATTGCTGTGTTCCGGTTCGAAGGGTATGGTTTCCGGTAAAATTACAGGCACATGAGACTTTCCATATAACTTCTCAGGGTGGTAACACACAAGTGATATCTATGATGTTGCATGCGTACATAGGCTACGGTAACCGCTGACCATCAAGTGGGCCGTACGCTTGTTTATTACTATAGTAGTATAAAAAAAAAAACAGCATAATGGAATATAACATTTCTGACCCGTCCCTGTTTCGTCCGGGTGATTATGCTATAATAATAATAAATAATGCTGGACAATCCACACAGCATCATCTAGCCCCAAGGTAAGCTGCTGTTAAACAGAGCTGTGTTATGCGTACTAGATGACTGATATATACTGAATACAATACAATACATAGATAGATATTTTTTTTTATATATAGAAAATACCCAGAACACCTGGAACAAATATTTGTAGATCGTACAAACATTTGTCCCGAGGCGGGAATCGAACCCGTAACCTCTGCGTCGCAGGCGGACCTTCGCCCGCTGCGCCACATCGGTCGTCTAATATATACCTTCCTCTTCCTATCTATGGCTGAAAACAGCATTAAAATCCGTGGCGTACTTAAACAACAAACGGACATACGGCGGGGAGCGACTTAATATAATATTTATCTTTGAATTCTAACTTTTATTTAAATTATTTAAAAGCGGCGACTAGTGTTCCGCAGTTGCCGTTGGCGCCATGGAAGAGCAGCGCTAAAGTACTATGTATGCTGCTTTACCAAATGCTGAATGGCGGCCATTTTCGAAGACTTATGATCTAAATGTACTCGTATATGCTTAACTGCTTAGATATACACTTTTAATATTATTACCACCTACTATGTATCAACTGTCTCAAAATAAACTTTTTTACTTTACTTTACTTTAAAGATATTATGATTTATGACATAACAACTCAACATAATTCAATATGTACAGAACTAACGAACCAGTACAGGAAATAGGCTTCGGGTGGCACTGCATCTGTAATAGTCAGGCGTGGTGCTTAACATCAAACGGGCGCCTTGATCGTCTTTTCACTTGCTGACATAAATAAAAACTTAAAATTTCAAACCCCCTTTTTGGGATGTTAAAAAGTTCTATAATTACAGCTGCCTTACTAGCGCCCCCCGCGATCCGCCAAGAAATAATAAACCTCCATCGGCGGTCGCTGCTCAACGCGAAAATGTCGCTCTACATGGCGAACCAGTACAAGAAGATGTATAAAGGGGTAAGCTTTTAAAGTTTCCCTAAAAAAGAGGTAAATTACTAACATATATAACATTAAAAAACTACGTAAAGTGTCACTTTACATTGCGAGTGGCAATCAGAGCGCTTCCATGCTACAGAGGGCACGTTAAGCAGTCGGTCTCGGCTCTATCAAAGATAATGGCCATGACGGAGGCCTTCAGGCGGCCTAGCTCGTTACTAGCACTGGCAATCACATTTTATTTTAATTTCAGATGGTTGAACATAAATCTATTGTGTTGCGTCAACAGAAAATAATAATAAAAATGGCGGCAAGGCAAAAAAACCAAGAGGCTACCATAGGTGAATTATTTCATTTTCTCTTACTCTCTTCTAGCTTTTTCTCTCTTACCATTGTCGAGCTCGGTGGCACCCGGTTGAGAAATGATAGGTTGTGGGTTCGATCCCCGCTGCAGGACAGCTTTTTGCAATTTACAAGTAAGAACTTGTAAATTGCAAAAAGCTGTCCTGCTGGGTCTGGGTGTTTCTATGTATTATACTAGCGACTCGACCCGGCTTCGCACGAGTGTTTTAATTATATTGCTCCTTCTTGAATAACTCTATCTATTGCTGAAAATCGCATTAAAATCCGTTTCGTAGTTAAGACCTAAGCGTATATACAAAAAGACCGACTCGAGGAGCAATTGTACTGTATATTATGTAAAGAAGTATATGTATTGTATTTACAAAAAAGTTTTCATTGCACCCGTGCGAAGCAGGGGTAGGTCGCTAGTTTACTTATATTTATACACTTTATATTAAACAGTTTTGTATCCTACCATTATCTATGTATGTGCCAATTTTAAACAAACAAACAGATGTGTTCAGGATTGTCTTTGGCTATTTTGTCAAAACGACATGGGTCTTCCCATTTTAATTATTTTTCTCGTGTTATTTTAAGTTTTGTTGCGTAAATTTGGTGGCAGTTTATCCAATTTAACTTGTTTACTTAGCACAAGTGTTAGTAATTGAAATGGAGGGGTGATGTTGGTTGGTAATTTAGTCAAAGACTTTCCAAGAGAATTTTGAAAGAAAAGTCATCGTTTCTTTCCAAATTTCGTTTGTTTACGTTGCTAAGCGACAATCAAACTAATACACTTGACACTGGCAAAATTGTGGCAAACTAGCCACTGAGGCCATAAAAGAAAAGAAGAAGAAGATGTGTTCAGTTTTTTGGGGGCGTGATGCTTCCACAAATATACAAAAATCTAAACTTAACCCTATAATATTATTGAAATATGTTATTAATTAAATTATATATTTTACAGCTGAATTAAAGAAGCGTATTGATGAGTGTGACGTCAAGTACAGTGAGCTCACCCATGCTAACGTCGGAGGGAAAACTTTAGCTGGTAAGTGGGCACACTGGTTCCTTTTTAATGAATATCCAAAAAGGTTTTTTTTTTATACAACTGAAGTGGCAACCAAGCGTACGGCCCACAAGATGGTAAGCGGTTACCGCAGCCTATGGACGCTTGCAATACCAGAGGTATCACTCGCGGGTCGCCACCCTGAGGCTAAGATCGAAAGCCTCAAGTGCCAGTAATTTCACCGGAAACCATACCCTTCACACCGGAACACAGCAATGCGAGCACCACTGCTTGGCGGCAGAAATAGGTATGGTGGTAGTCCTTCCCCGGACGAGTTCTATCACAGGATACTCTACTACTCTTTTAGGATTTCATCAATTCTAATAAATAAATAAATAACGCTGGACAATCCATATATCATCTAGCCCCAAGCTAAGCAGAGCTTGTGTTATGGGTACTAGATGACTGATATAATTAATATAACAATACATAGATAGATATTTTTTATTATACATAGAAAATACCCGGAACAAATATTTGCAGATCGTACAAACATTTGTTCAAGGCGGGAATCGAACCCGCGTCGCAGGCGGACCTTCGCCCGCCGCGCCACAACGTTGAATATTGACCGGACTATATGTTTTGACAGGCACCAGCGACGTCTCATCCACTCCGCAGCCGCTGCGTCATTTCTCCAGTCAGATTAAGCTGGACCTGTCAGTTCTGCCCATTGGAACTTCCAACCGGAGTACTAGCTCTCGTGAGTACTCACTTTCACTAGCATCTCAATTGTTTAAATCGATGTGGTAACAAACATCAGTAAAGATCTCAGTAAAGAAGTCTGTGATGAAAGGACAAAGGAGTTGTTTCTCGATGTAGAGAAGAGTAGTAGAGTTCTTTGTGATAGAGCTCGTCCGGGGAAGGACTACCACCATACCTATTTCTGCCGGCAAGCAATAATGCTCGCATTGCTGTGTTCCGGTGTGAAGGGTATGGTTTCCGGTGAAATTACTGGCACATGAGGCTTTCGATCTTAGCCTCAAGGTGGCAACCCGCGAGTGATACTTCTGGTATTGCAAGCGTCCATAGGCTGCGGTAAACGCTTAACATCTTGTGAGCCGTACGCTTGGTTGCCACTTCAGTTGTATAAAAAAAAAAATGTATGGAGCCGGGCCTAGGTCCTTTGTAGGGGTCTAGATATTTAGATATTCAATAAAGAAACCATTTTAAGCTGTTTATATAATTTATTTTAGCTTCTTTCACAATCTTATGTAAGTTTATCTTTGTGAAGGAGTGCAACACAATGCAAAACAACATGGCGGGTTTAACGAACAACTGGGTTATTAGGTACTGTCAAAGTCAAGATGCGTCACGATCATTTTTGAGAACCGGTTCTTTTTGTAGCTCTGAAAACTGGAAAATCGGTTCCGATGCACTAGTGGCACTGCATCTGTTATGGTTAAGTGTGGTGCTTAACATCAGGCAGGCGTCTAACTTCTCAGGGTGGTAACACGCAAGTGATATCTATGATGTTGCATGCGTACATAGGCTACGGTAACCGCTGACCATCAAGTGGGCCGTACGCTTGGTTACCACTTTAGTAGTATAAAAAAAAAAGGTGTCTCAAAAAAAAGTCATAAGTCAAAAATTATTTATTTCAATAAAATCACAAGGATCATTTTGAAACGTCTTAAAGCTAGGTGAATTTACGGCAGTTCCACGCGCCCCAGCCTAGAAGAATCTGGCAACAAACTCGGCTGGGTTCCTAGCTTTTTTTTGATGATCCCTCTTCATCATAAAGCTTCAGTGTGGTTCCAATCGAACTAGTCTAGTCTATATCGTCTTGACTACCATACACAAGCTCTACTTAGCTTGGGGGATGATGATGTGTGAATTGACCAGCAATATTTTATTTACCGTACCTCACGTCAGCGGAACAAGGCTCATCCACATCTCATCGACACGTGGGATCGTACAACACGCTTTACGAGAACTTTTCTTCCCAATCTTCGTGCAAGTTGTGGAATGAGCTTCCTTCCGCTGTCTTTCCGCTGAGCTACAATATGGGCCGCTTTAACGGAAATATAAAAAGAGTCATCCAGGGCAGGCGACGCGTCAACTGTACTTCTGGTGTTGTTGATGTCAACAGGCGACGGTAACCGCTTACCATCAGGCGGGTCGTAAGCCTGTTTGCCTCCAAATGACATAAAAAAAATTAAAAAATTTGGTTATTTTTGTTTTTATAGTGTTAACCATCAAAAAAAATCTAAATCAAAATCAATAATTATTTATTCAGTAGAATCACAAGGATCACTTTGAAACGTCTTACAAGCTAGGAAAAATTACACCAGTTCCAACGCGCCCATGCCGTAAAAGAACTGGCAACAACACCGGCTGGGTTCCTATCGCTTTTTTGGCATGACCCTTGCTATTGTTATGGATTCCAAGTAGAGTTGGAGCACATTCGTCCCAAGCTTTTTTATCATCTAGGTAATCGGTTGTTATATAGTAAGCTTTTTGAGAGCATCACACTAAGGGAATAATAAAGATTATAATATCTATCGATTAGAGCTACCTGCCCTTCGAGCCGAAGTCATCCCAATGATTATATCGTTCAAGCGAGATATGTCTCGATAGCTCAATTGGTAGAGCACCCGCGTATCAAGCGGTGGTTGCGGGTTCAAATCCCGCTTGAGGCGAAATAAATTTTGGAATATTTTAATCTTTAATATTTTATGTATTATTCAAAATTCTGTCTTTCCAGTTCTACCAAACATGAAGCCTCGAAAGCCTCTGATAAGACTACCAAGTCTCTCCGAAATGGATGGAGAGCATTCCCCCAAGGTCCCGAAGACAGAGACGAAGAAGCCGAAACCCAGGAAAGAAAGAGAAGGAAATACCGGCATCGATATTATCAGGGGAATTAGCCACGAGATACGACAACTGAATAACTTACAGAACTACGAGAATTTAAAGAGAATGCGAGATTCTGACGATACTGGGAGTAAGAAACCGAAAACGGATTAGCTCACTCTTGCTTGTGAGTAGGCCAGTTTCCCAGCAGTGGGAACATTAGAAGGCTGTCATGATGATGAGCTCACTGGTAGCAAGATCCTCTGTTACATTAACAGTTCTGTATTCAATCACTCTTAAAACACTTATTAATATTATTAAAAGCCTGTAGTGTCCCACTGCAGGGCAAAGGCCTCCATTATTTCTCTCCAATCATAACGGTCTTGGGCTACTGTGTAATAACACTTAATTTAAAATTATCCATGAGATATAACTGAATAATAAAACTACGATAGTTTGAAGAGAATGCGAGATTCAGACGATACCGGTAGTAAGAAACCGAAAACGGATTAGCTGAATGACTTAAGGGCCTATACCTCACTGGTAGCAAGATCCTCTGTTACATTTACAGTTCTGTATTAAATCACACTAATAACACTTAAATTTTAATTTATCTATATAACAGAATAATTTACAGAACTATGAGAGTTTGAAGAGAATGCGAGATTCAGATCGATACTGGTAGTAAGAAGAGTAGTAGAGTTCTCTGTGATAGAGCTCGTCCGGGGAAGGACTACCACCATACCTATTTCTGCCGCCAAGCAGCAATGCTCGCATTGCTGTGTTCCGGTGCGAAGGGTATGGTTTCCGGTGAAACTACTGGCACATGAGGCTTTCGATCTTAGCCTCAAGGTGGCAACCCGCGTGTGATACCTCTGGTATTGCAAGCGTCCATAGGCTGCGGTAACCGCTTACCATCTTGTGGGCCGTACGCTTGGTTGCCACTTCAGTTGTATAAAAAAAAAAAAAAAAAAAACGGTAAAAATCTAATCCGTTTTAAACCAGTTGGGTAAGTAAGTAAGTTCGTGTGAGTCAGTGGCCAACTTTGGTGAAATAGGCAGCCCGAAGCCCTATATACTGCTACTGACTTACTGGCCACTGACTCATACGAACTTACTTACTTACCTCACTGGTTTAAGCAAGGTCCTCTGTTACATCGACGTAGCATTCAATCGATAGGATTGAATGCTATTCATATTTTAGATGCAAGTCTGACACCCACATGGTGTATATTTGTTACAAAGTATCTCCGTGACGACTTAACCGATTGTGATGAAATTCGCAATGTAAGTGGTAATTGATAGATTCAGGCGTTACTTTGCGGAAATCCATTACAAGGTAAAAAACAGAAGAAAAATCTCTAGTACTATTCCGCTTAACCTTTTAACTAATGAGGTCCCACAGTTACCACAGTTGACCTCAAAAGAAAAATATCGACACGTGTTTCATCCCTCCACGGGACATCATCGGGACCATCGACTTGTTCTCCGGCAGACGTGTTGCTCCGTCGAGCGCTGGAAGCGTTTTAAAGGTTAAGCGGAATAGTACTAGAGATTTTTCGTCTGTTTTTTATAATGTAAGCGTTTTAAATTCTTTGATAACACATAGACTATTTTTTTATCCCGAATAAATTGGCTGTTTTATACCACTAAAGTGGCAACCAAGCGTACGGCCCACTTGATGGTTAGCGATTACCGTAGCCTATGTACGCATGCAACATCATAGATATCACTTGCATGTTACCACCCTGAGACGTTAGATGGAAAGTCTCATGTGCCTGTAATTTCACCGGAAACCATACCCTTTGAACCGGAACACAGCAATGCGAGCATTGCTGCTTGGCGGCAGAAATAGGTATGGTGGTAGTCCTTTCCCGGACGAGCTCTATCACAAAGAACTCTACTGCTGTTCCTGTGGGATAACATAAAAACTGAAAATCGCAGGCGAAACCGCGCGGGCTATCTCGTTTTCTTATAAATATGTTATAAATATGGCCATTCTATTATCATCATTCATCTTTTCTTTGATATTATAATAACATCGACTAACATTTACTTCAGAATGACTAGTTAAAGTAAAATGAATAATGGTACGTAATAAGCGCCTTGTGTCTATAGTACCATTAATTTGTACCATCAATGGTACAAGTGATACTACTATGGTGTCCTTAGTACCGTTGAAAAAGATACTAGTTTATACAGTGTATTTACTCGTGAAAAAAAACAAATCAAAAATAATAAACCGTGCCGTTTGCAGGTCTAAGGGGTTTTAAGTTAGATTCAGATTTATAGTGTAATTTAAATTGTGTAATTACTTGTGAAAATAAAAATCAGATTTTTTTTATTTTCTAACGACGCAATTTTCTCGTGGTCCAAGGATTTTGTCCCATTAATGGGACCACAAGGGAGAACTGTTTCTCGTAGTCCCATTCCTATGCTCAGTAACGTATTTATCCTCCTGTATATAGGTATTCTTCTTGCTAACATAACGTAACCTACTCATTTCGATCTAAGCGGATGTCACTTATTCATTAGATCGAAAAACAAATACAAAATTTCTGGCGCTTCGGCGGCCGCTGCCGCGGCACGCTCGCTACGCTCGCTCGCCTCGCGCGTAGTTTTTCACTAACCTAACATAACCTAACCTACTCATTTCGATCTAAGCGGATGTCACTTATTCATTAGATTGAATTATAGTATTAATTTATAGTATATAATAGGAAAGACAGAAATATTTTCTTGTATGTTTTCGATGCAATGGTACTAGCGACACGTGCTAGTATCGGTAGTACCATTGATGGTACTAAGGACACATTGTAGTATCACTTGTACCATTGATGGTACAAATTAATGGTACTATAGACACAAGGCTGTAATAAGAATACTAATAAATTAGTTCGTTTGAAGCTTTGTGGAACATTCTAAGCGTATCAAAGTTTAAGCGATAGGTTATGGTATTTTACATTAAGGGCTTATTCACGAGTTAAAAGTATCAAACACCGTTAAGCAACGTTGACTTACAGAGTTTACAATGGACAGTTTAGCTAGCCGACAGTTAGCATTTGGCTAACCGGCAATAACTTTGAAATTTACTCGCATATTTTGAATAGGCCCTGTTTATTATAATTTGCTGAGTGCAATAATACATATTATTATATACAGTCTGTTTTTTACGTTAGAATAGTGTTATTTAACTACATGGTAATTATAACCATAGTTTTAATTTATGCTGTCCCGATTTTTTCCTAATTCTTTATCAAGTTTGGATAATACAGCAACTGTCTGTCAACTGGTCAGGCGTGGCGCTTAACATCAGGCAACGACCGTTTGGTGGTCGTCTCAACTTGGAAATAGGGCTGCGTTACATATAACAAAGATGCATTATGTAGATTTTATTTTCATATTATTTAGTTATTAAATCTTGTTTAGATTAAGAGTAAAAATTATTGTATTATAAGGAAATTACTCCATAACACAGTTGCAATAAGGAGTTATTATTGTTAAAAAAATAATAGGTTATTCCGTTTATCCAATAAAATACATGCAATTAGGAAATTTTTTTTTTTTTAATTTACAATTATGCAATGTGCAAATGATTTTTGTGTTAGTTTTTTTTTAGGGCGTTTATGGTTATTAAAAATGAATAACTTAATGAAGTGTATTTTTGGCTCTATCTCTTTTATATAAGGTTATTCATTATCAACCTGACAAACTTAAGGGGTAGGTTCCACACATAAAAAAAAAAATACTTGTACATTTTCATTTTTTTTCTAAACGAATTTTTTTTTTATTAAAAAAAAAATTATAATTCTGCTTAATAATTAGTTGACCTTGTTCGAAATCGAAAAGGCAGCGCTCGGCACGTATCAGTGACCCGCGGGTCAATAACCCGAGCGTCCTTGACCTGCGCGTGCCCTTGACCCGCTACGGGGCGCGCACACTCGAATATTTCATTATTACGTCGCTTAATTCGATTCCCAACAATGATAAATAATAATTGAGCGAAAAACGTAATCGATTTTTTTTGTTTACTTGGGATTTTTAAGACAAAATATACATTAAAAAAAAATTATAGGTACATATATATATTTTTTTATGTGTGGAACCTATCCCTTAAGTTTGTCAGGTTGATAATGAAAGACCCTGTGTAGTGCGAATAAACGGAATAACCCAAAATTATGAATTTTATAGGGTGTTTTATTATTAGTGCATAATATCAAAGTAATATGTTCCACACACAAAAAAAATACATGTAAGTACCTTTTTTTTTACATTTTGTCTGAATAATCTAGAGTAAATAGATTACGTTTTTCTGGTCAATTATTAATTATCCTTGTTGGAAATCGAACGGCGCGGCGCGGCTCGTGTCAATGACTCGCGCGTCAATGACCTGCGCGTGTCAATGACCTTATAACCGCTACGGGGCGCGCGTGCTCGAATATTTAATTAATACGCGATTTCCAACAATGATAAATAATAATTGACCATAAATCGTAATCGTTTTACTAGAAGATTTGCTGACTAAATGTAAAAAAAATAGGTTCAATTTTTTTTTTTGTTGTGGAACATACTCCGTGAATATTATGCACTAATAATAAAATACCCTGTATACACTTCGTTTAATATGATGTTTCAATCAAATTAATTGGTATTATAAAAGTTATTTTTAGCGACTTCGAGTAGTAAAATATATTTGTCCGCCTTATACTGTCGCTTTTACTTTAAATACTAACGCCCTTATTCATAACCACACAACTGTTAGCTAACATGCCGTTAAAACCTGCTGTCATAATTGTACCTCTGCTAAAATTACAGTATTTTTATGAATAAGGCTATAAATACCCTTATTCATAATCATACTATAAATCTCTATTAGCTAACAAAGCGCTAAAGTCTTTTATCTTTGTTCATTTGCTTATAAATGAGAAACAGATACTTAGCGAGCCATAATATAACTGTTTTTATGAATAAGGGCATTTGTAAGGGCCCAATTGTTTTATTATGCGATTCCGCAGCTAAATTGCCGATAGTTCTAGTACTCCTACCATGTACAGTCAGCAAAGAAAGCGGTCTAACACTTTTGAAGAAATTTTCTGTTCGTTCGTATGAGTCAGTGGCCAACTCTGGTGACAGAGTTTCTAGGCCGTCCAAAAGCCTCTGTCATGGCCTAACAACTTTGAAAAAGCCGGGACCGACTGCTTAACGTGCCCTGAAGCACAGGAGCGCTCAGTTAAAATTGCCACTGGCGGTCACCCATCCAAATGATCACCCCGCGGAACAGTGCTTAACTTCGTTGATCTGTTAAGAACAACTTAGCCAGCTGGCTTGGTCTAATAATCCCCTTAAAGATTCCCCTGCGAAGGGGATTCTTAGACTTTTTGTCTACAAATCCCCTTACAATCGGATTTAGCTGAGGCAGGGGATTATTAGACAAAAAGTATAGAAATCCCCTTAATCGTAATTTATTTTGGTGGAAGGGGGTTATTAGACACGAATAAATAAATACTCTTAAACCTTTACGCCACGAGCGCTATCGTATGACGTTCAAATGAATCTCAACCTAAGGCTGCGTTTCCATTAGAGATGTGCGAGGATGGAATCACATCATTTACCTAGTCTCGCTATGACAGCTTCAATAAAGTGATTCTATTGGTTCCAACAAACAACTCTCGCTACCACATTTTTTGCTGAGTGTACTACCACTATGTACTACTAACTATGTACAGTTCTCACGGCGGATCTCGGCCGTCGTGATGTTAGCCGCACGCAATGGAACTTTTTCGAACTAAATTGTCTTTGCGCATCACAAACGGCTAACTTCACGGAAGCCTAGATCCGCCGAGAGAACTATACTAGTATTATAAATGCGAAAGTCGATTAAAGATGTAGTTAATGTTTAGAATAGAATAGAAATACTTACGAACAGTCACGTTAGAAGTTACGTGTGAAAAAAATTAGTTCTGCATTAAAAAGTTACAGATTTTCCCTCAGAGACGCCCTGAAAAAAAAAATGTGTTTTTGCGGTCATGTATAAATATTTTATTTTTTTTATACAACTGAAATGGCAACCAGGCGTACGGCCCACAAGATGGTAAGCGGTTACCGCAGCCTATGGACGCTTGCAATACCAGAGGTATCACTCGCGGGTTGCCACCTTGAGGCTAAGACCAAAAGCCTCATGTGCCAGTAATTTCACCGGAAATCACACCGGAACACAGCAATGCGAGCATTACTGCTTGGCGGCAGAAATAGGTATGGTGGTAGTCCTTCCCCGGACGAGCTCTATCACAGAGAACTCTACTACTCTTATTTTGCGCCACACAATAAACAAATAAAATTTAAATTAATGTTAATCACTTAAAGTGAATAGCACATTTTAGTATAGTACGGAATAATTTTATATAGGCTTTTCAACCCCATAGATTCACCCCATGGGGTGCACATAGTACCGCAGGCGGAAACAAGTTTATACATGCTAATTTTTAATTACTAAGTATGGTTTAAGTTACAGTACTGCGATTTTAATTAGACGCGCCGTTTGTATGAATATAATGTACTTGCGCTTAGATATTTAAACAACGCAACGGATTTTAATGCGGTTTTCATCATTAGATAGAATGAAATACGGAAATAATTTTATTTTAATTTATAGCACACAAAAAAATATATGAACTACGTTATATTTTTTTTATATTTATTATTTATTTATATTTATTATAAAAAACAAAGTAAGGGCTTACAGACAGGATTTCCTATCCTGTATGTTCGGAGATATATTATAAATAAATAAATAATGCTGGACAATCCACACAGCATCATCTAGCCCCAAGGTAAGCTGCTGTTAAACAGAGCTGTATTATGGGTAATAGATGACTGATATATATTTATTATAATACAATACATAGATAGATATTTTTTTATTATACATAGAAAACACCCAGAACACCCGGAACAAATATTTGCAGATCCTACAAACATTTGTCCCAAGGCGGGAATCGAACCCGCAACCTCCGCGTCGCAGGCGGACCTTCGCCCACCGCGCCACATTGGTCGTCAATATGTCAATATGTGGTTATGATAGGGCGATTAGAGAAAGGTTTATTTATTTTATAAGCACCCGTTCAAATCCGGGGCGGATCCCTAGTTTTTTAATTTTTCTTAACAAAACTATAGTAGACGTACACTTTTAAAAAAAAAAATTGTGTTCTATCACTTTCAACGTACTTAAATTTAACCCTGATCGTTGGTAACTGGCTAGCCTTCACTCGCCGCGAGACGGCTGTACTAATTTAGAAACAAAACCGATGCATCTAATTTTAATCGTAGTACTGCTATATAGTATGTTAATTAAACTAATTAATGTTGATAATCTGTGTATGTTAGTTATAGATTAGTTTCAAAATAAAACTAATACTTATTGGTGTTGTATATATTATTTTTATATAAAATCATCGTAGGGGTAAGCAAAGACCACGGATTTCCATTTTCCGGTCTTTTGTACGTATTCATAATACTTGTGGAAGGGAAAAAAGTTATTACGTACTAATCTTAGGTACTCCATTCGATCCACTCGATGGACCGATGACATTAAAGCGGTCGCAGGAAGTCGGTGGATGGTGAAGGCACAAAATATGTCGTCATTGCGCTCTTTGGGTGAAGCCTATGTCCAGCAGTGGACGTCTATCGGCTGATATGATGACTAAGTTAGGACCTATTTCACGATATTGCCGGCTAGACAAACAGTTGTACGAGCTAATCGTTAGGTACTTGATATTTATCCATACTCGTGAAACAGGTCCTTGCAGAAAAGCTATACTAAAAGGGAGTGAATTAACATAAAATACTTAATTAAAACTTTGACTTCGTCTAATATACTATAGTAGGTAGATATTAACTAGGATAAAATAGGTAAGCTAACCAGTAGTGTCTGGGCAAATTAAATTTACTATGACACTACTGCCGAAGAGTAGTGTCATGGGAAATGCTGTTTACCCATAGCACTACTGGTCACGGTTATGATAAATCGCTTACGGCCCTAACTAATAGTGTCATGTAGTAGTTTCAAAGGAAACAAACATTCCTGTGTCGGTTGTCGACTAGTCACGTGACTTAGATGGGCGTACCACCTAAACGGGATTTAGTGAGGAGTTTTTATACGATTTTTTGAAATTAAACTTTACTAAGTACAATTTACTAATAATCCCATACAAATTGACAGCTGAACGATACGCTTACGCTCCGACTAACGAGAATAATAAAATGTTAGTGTTCTCACAATATAGGTACACAATTATTTTATCTAGTCTCAGTAGCAAAAGGTCGACATTAACTTATCTAGAGTGGTCGGGAGTGGATTGCTGTTTCGCCTTTTAGTAAGTACCTAATTATTAATTATTGAATAAGAGTTTTTAAGACCTCAAAAGTGATAAGAACCCAGCACAGTGTTGCCAGTTCTTTCACGGTATGGGCGCGTTGGATTGGAACTGGCGTAAATAAAATTCACCTAGCTTGTAAGATGTTTCAAAGCGATCCTAGTGACATTTTGAATAAAAGAGTAAGTAAATAGGTGTGACCACCTTATTTACTTTTACTATCGAAATATTAATAAAATAGAAATACAATATCCCAATTTTAATTTCCCAGACAGGATTTGAACCCGCTACCTACACAAATGCTCTACCTACTCTACCAGATAAGAAGGATGCTGGTTCAATTCCCGCCTGAGTACAATTCTTTTTGGAATAAGTATTATTTACTTTTTTATTACCTACTAATATATTTTTATTTCTTTGTTTCCAGCCATAATGAAGAAACTAATAATAAGTGTTATTTCTACTCTACTAATAACAACAACAGCAACAAAGGTTTTGGATGAAAGTATATATAAAACTGATTCAGTGTTATATACAGCAAAAAACGACATAGTAGACATACATTCTTCAATAGCCAAAAGTGATATAGTATTTATAGTAGAAAGAAAACTGCCAGACGGAAAGTTTAAGGGGCTATATGCTTTAAAAACAGATGACAAAGATGATAAAAGCAGCATTATGTTGATATCAACGAAAGTACTGGACAACGGACAGTGTACTACCTCTGATAATACAACAATTTACTTCGGTGCTTCTGACGGTATATACACATTCAACGATGTAATAAACAAAGCTGATAAGTATGGAAATATAACAGCCAACGTTATAGCTATACAAAAAGATACATACAAAGATATTTTATACGTCATAGCCGACAATCAGCTGCACAAAATAACAGAAGGTGGTACGAAAATGAAGAAATTTGAATCTGTCAACTATGCACAAGAAATAGTTTTGGATAAAGATAACAATGTATATTTTTATGATACGCTTGATTCTAACGCTAAAAACTTTGAAGATAAGTTTAGCAAGCCTAAGGTTATAGTCGGTGGTAAGATTATAGATGTCAAAGGTCTTCCTGATAAATATAATCAGATTAAATTGACTAGAAGCTTTATTGCAACCGAAGGTGTTTTTTTGTTGCTAGATAAACGGATTTATAGAATATTTCCAAACGGAACCAGCGGGGTTACTGAATTTGTTTTCGAAAACGCTCCTACAGCTTACTATTTTGATCTTGGTATTATACAATTATTTGGTCATGAAAGGAAACTATATCAGTTAAATATATTTAGTCTTATTCTCTATGGATTGAAATCTGCTATCAGTGATTTCTATAAAAGCTTTTTTTAATATTTATAAATGGAAAATTATTACTACATAAAATCTAGCTTGCAAAATCTCGCTAGATAACTTAACTAATGCAATACCTAATATTTTTGATAAATTGTCACAAATTTAATGTCGAAGCATAGAATTATAGTATACCTACCTATCTACTTAAAGTTATAATTGATTCTCATTGAGTAGGTATGTGAAATTAGTAATGTATTTCTGTATGTAAATAAATTCTTTTAAAACCTTCATCATAGTTTTATCATCTATTTCTAAATAATGTTGTCTACACTATATGTGTTATTATCAGAGTAAACAACATTATAGTGTACAGATTTATAATATTACCTACCAAATGTAAAATATCTTATATTGTATTATTATGCTGTAGCAGATACTTATTTAATTTAAAAAAAAAACTGTGTTTGCACCATCAGGGCAATTCAATAAACAATATTAACAAAACAATGATAAGGTACAATGCTACGCATAAGCATAGAACATCATTATTTTCCAATCCAATGTTTATAAACACCAAAGATACCATCTTCTGTACTATCCATGACAGTTATTATTAATTTTATCATGCTTTTGGGAGCCCTAGATCCCATTCCGAACATTGATTGTAACATAAGTTCCATTACATTAAATTCATATATTTTCCCATTCAACGCTGCGACTAAATACAAAGCAACGTCTACACTAAACGCGCTAGGCTGTTCTGTTATGGTTAAATCTTTCTTTTCATAAGTACCGTTCGAAAACAATATGTAAAACACACCATCCGCTAAAAATGGTATAGACTCTGTCATTGTAAATGCTGGTCGTATCAGCTTTACATTTATTAGATCGTCCATCACGCTAGGGGTTAGGTCAAGCTTTACTCCAGTCGCTCTCAGAATATGGATCGAATTATCTCCGCATTGAACGAAGTACAAGTTGTTGGATGTGTCTAAAACAAATTGGCTAGCACATGTTACATAAAGCTTAGTCCTGGTCGTTCCGTTGTTTTCTAGAATGAACAGCTGTCCGTCAGTTCGTAAGATGTATATTTTGTCTGTGCCGTTTGCTTTCTGTAGTTGGATGATATCATCCCTGAACGGTCCCAGCTTTTTGGCTGAAAAGCTTGCAGGGTCGTATTTATATACGCCGTTGTGCGCGCCGATGTAGACTGTTTTATCAGAGCTGTAGTCTGCTGTTGAATCTCTGCCTCCTTCCAAAATTTCATACGCAGCTAAGTCTTCTAAGACATAAACGCAAGCTCCACCTTCTAATTTTGGGTCGCTGACTGTGAAGAATACAGATGGCAGTTCCGAGGACTCTTCGTGTATATATCGATCACCATCAGCTTGTACTAGAACTTTCGTGATGTTGAATGCAGAAGAGAATATTATCTGTTCCTTACTGAAAATGCTGTTGTTGGTTTTGGGCATCGTGGGTGATGACAACGTGCTCGCGAATAATGCTGCAATAAGCCACATTTCATTTGATCTGAAACAGTTTATTGGTGAAGTTATTTTGGTTAATTGATTCAGGTATGACTGCGGAAAATTTTGACAAGGTTATTGTAGATAAACAAGTATTTAGTGACTTTTCGCTAATCTTAATAATTAAATTAGCGGAGGAGGTGCTATTTGTCTGATATTTCATTTTAGTACTACGACAAACAGTTAAAGACGAAGCAAAAGCGGCTGTAGATTGAATTAAAATAGAGAATCCAGTTACATTTTTCGAATACCATTTGTGCGCGCCCGGTTTCGAACTCATGATATTAGAATCGGGAAGCAGGATGCTGCCACGACCGACAATATTTAGTGTTCCAAGCATAGGTCAATATGAGACCTTTTTAGAGTACCTATGTTCCTTGTAATAATTACGTAGGAGCGTAGTAAGAAAGGAATTCCAGAAATTCAACTCCGAGAGGACGCAGCGAGAAGAAAAGGAACGACTTAAAATAATCAACGCAGATGAAGTCAGGGCATTCCACTAGTTCTATTAATGTATACCTTCACATCTGAGTAGTTAGGTACCTACCTATAATGTAGTGTGAGTGTTGCGTAAGAGAGATAGCTCTGTCTAACATGCGATCTCTGTTCAACCGAGCGTAAATGTGAAATTGTTTCCATAATTCATATCAATCACACACATTTTAAATATGTAGGTAGTACCTACGTTTATTCGTCTTATTGATAACTCCTAGAACTTTTGCCACAGAATAGATATTAGTTGCTTTTGCTTTTACTGTTCTGAAGCAAACTTTCTTGCAACGGACTTGATCGGCAATGGAACCCGCAATAAAGTCGTCGGGATAACACATTGATTATGATGATGGAACTGATAAATTATCATAACAACATTTTTACGTGTTTCAATCTAAAACTTAAAGAAAAGACCTGAATTTTTCAGGTTCCTTTTAATGTGTAGGGGTGCGCTGAAGCAGGAATTTCCGAAATTAAACTCCTAGAGGACGCAACGGGTTTATGAAAAAAGTCAGTGCGGATCGTCAGTCGTTTTTTCAGAATTTTCGCTAGCTTTGGAACGTTAGGTGAACTTTTAAAAAGGTTGGCCTATTCATGCACGTTCAAATCCAATCTTTGGAAAGTAGGAAGGTATGTATGTACTACACCAACTTTGTTAAGGTTAGGTAGGTACCAAACAAGATAAATTACCTTGCAACTTGACACTGCTGACTGAGGTTATCAATACCTAAAGATAATAGCTTTAGTAAATAATATTTACAAATTGCACTTGATTTTAAACATTTTTGAGTAACGAAATGGTCAAAACTCTACAACGGATGATAACATACTACCTATATGTGATTCATTGTAATCTGACAAGCATAAATAAACTAACCAACTGTATCAAGAGAGAATGGAAACACGCAAAATTTACTTCCTTCCTTCCTTTTGTAGATATATAGAACGTACTGGACTGTTTATCTTTTCATTTACCAATAAAACTTACACACACTATATTGTATTACAAATTAATTCACGTAAGGTGTACCTACCTATTTTAAATTAGTAACATTCTCAAATATTTTTAAAATATAACTTATGTTATATTTTGCAATGCTTTATTGCATTTAAAATAACCCACGGTAATTTAGCTAAGACTCGATTTTTTTTAAAGAAATCTATATTTTGCAGTATGTTATTGTTTGTGTGTTTAATTATGTCGATTTGATAGTCCAATGACCTCTTGAAGATAGGTCGTGTACCCAGAGAGATAAGCTGGTGATTCTCATCAGTACTGTGGTTATTCGATTGGAATTCAGTTGTGCGCGTGATGTGTGAAAATGTAAGTACAGCGTCATTTAAAACGTTAGGAAAAATGTGAGTAGGTAGGTTCCTAGGTTAGATTATGATGTTAGTTAAGTTTCTTAGTTTTATTCAATAGATTCAGGTAACATTTACATTCACAAGCTAAAATTTATGTTTTATTTTGAGTTACAGTAAAAATCTTGTCTCAGTAAAATCAAAGATATTAAGAAATTTGTTTATATTCTCGAAAAGTAAAATCTACTAATTTGAGATTATTTTCCTTAAATTAGGTACCTAGTTAAGTACATAAGCACTTAACGGTGTTCAATATTTGACTCTATGAAACATCTATTGTTACTATAATTATAATGTTGGACGTGAATCCTGATGAAGCGCGGGTACTATTCCCGCGGGAGAAATGTTTTTATGGCTTGTAAATGTTTATTTTCGAATGTGCGTGTTGTCAACTACGTCTTCGTAGTTGAATCATAGTGTGGGATTGAATAGGACTAGGTTGGTAGGTACTTACTTTCATCATGCATGATAGTTTTTTATGGACATAGTTTGAAAGTCTACTTCAAGCAAATGGGTAGGTAGAAACTACAGTGCCCATGGTACCAAAATACCCAGATCCTGCACAATTTGCAGAACATGCAAACAATGTCCCGCAGTGGGAATCGAACCCGCATCCTCTCGCTTCTCAACTTTCACTCTCCGCGGCATCGAGGTCGTCACGTGATTTCAGAATCTGCTTGTATGCCAGTTTGGTTAGCACGTTGATAACTTTTTTAAACTATGACCTACTTATGTAGGTACGCTACAACAATAAATGTTAATTAAGTTCATAGCTAACATAACAGCTTTACTAAGGATGTCGTTAAAAGAAAAAAAATAAAAGAAAAATAGAATAAGTTAGCAAATCCAGAATAAGTCCACTATCAGACAAATAAAGAAAGTTAACGTTGAATTTAAAGTAGGTAAAGCTCAAAATAAGATGAAAAAAAACAAATGAAAGAGCAGTTCGCTGACATGTTTAGAAAGGTAGTTTTGAATACAACGATAATGACGATGAAAACCCGAATATCACGCGATGCTCCAATGTTTAAACTCAAGAATTTTCCATTTTGTTCTAGATGATGCTGTTACTACTGCTCGCAATCTCAGCCGTAGCAGCTGAGAACTGTTCACATTACTTCGAAGGACAGCATTACAGTCGATCGTCCATATTAATAATAAAAGGGCTACCTACCAACCTAGCCTATAATCCACGAAACAAAGACCTACTGTTCACACTAATAGACCTAGATTCGCTGCATGACGATGCTGTGCAAACGAAAATGGATCAATATGTACTTAGAAACGGAGAACCGATAAAAGTGAATAATATAAAAGGTCAAGCAGCAGCAGTTGATGAATCTAAGGGTAAAGTCTACGTAGGAACTGAAGAAGGATTAGCTGTTATTAACGAAACACTCAAAGCGAACGTCATTAGTATGGTAGATGAAGACATTGTTCAAATTTTCAAGCCAAAACACAATAATCTATTATACGTTACGCTGTTCCCAGAAAATGAAGTTTTCATCATTGATTTGGATAAAAACGAAAAGACTAAAGTTGAAAGCATACCGTGCGCTTACTTTTTGGCTGTTGACGATAAAGATAACATTTATTACGAGTGCAATTCGAAATATGTTAAAGTTTTGCTTAAAGGTTTTCATGAACCGATTGAATTTGTCGGTTTATCGAAGAACTCTGGTCGTGCGATAGCTATAGATAGCTATGGTAGGTCTATATTGGCTTCTAACGATGGACTCTACAATTTGAGGCCTGACAACATGATACCAGTCAAGCTTATGGACTTAGATATAACTCCAGCCGGTTTGGTTTTCGATGGAGATGATTTCTATATGTCTACGAATGGCGTTATTTATAAATACAGTGGAGACGGGTGTGACAATAAAGAAGAATAAAATTGTCTATCTGAAAATAATTCGTTTCTTTTAGACATTATATTCATATAGGTAGGTAAACTTTTTTATTCCCATGGGAGTTTAAGAATAGTTAATTATTCCTAGCAAAATAATTTAAAATAAATACCTAAGAATATTAAAATATTACCTTTAATGAAGAACGGAACACTCTTCTACGACTATCTACTAGTACTGAAAGCCCTAAGGGAAGTACTGGGCATTGGTTTGTTTAGCTTTAAAGACGTAATGAATTACAATCAGACGAATTACATCATTTGATAAGTTTAGGATACAGGGCGATTCACAAATTCCTCACTAAGAAAAGTAACGCCCAAAATATTAAAGACTTTTTATGTCTGACAAACGACTTCTTAACAGCCAGTGGCCAACTCTGGTGGCAGAGTTTCTAGGCCGCCCGAATGCCTCTGTCATGGCCAACAACTTTGAAAAAGCTGGGACCGACTGTTTAACGTGCCCTCCGAAACACGTATTAACATGGTACAATAATATACTGCGAGGCTTATAATAACACCACGCTGCAAGGATTATAACAGTTTTAGTGTCACGAAAATAATCTGCGTGACACTGCTCTACGTGTCACCCCGAGGCATATTTAGGGCGAGTTGCACCATCTAATGTTAACGTCAAATTGTTCGACGAACAATTTGACGTTAACGTTAGATGGTGCAACTCACCCTTAGTATAGTTATTTATTAATAGGTACAGTTATCTTTCATCCAGTAATTACACTTGCATTGCAACGTCTTAAAAACCCAAACAGTATGCTTAGTAAGTAGAGGATATTTGGGACTGCGGTGGTACCCACCAAGACCGTCCCTTGCTGAAGAGTCCCTAACACCAGGTAAAGTTATCCACCAGAGAAATATACAAGGATGCGTCACAAAAGATTTGTGTGGAACCCACCAATAGAAACGCTTCATAAAAAAAGCTCACAATGTAATTATTAACACGGCAACTACTTTGGAGTGCACGAGGGGTGATTGCTCTGAAAATAGCATAATGTAGATAGCGGAATCTACAGGAATCCTATTCCACGTGACTGTATTGAACAATCACTTGTGGTTATGGTGAGCTGGCTGAGAAGATGGTGCAGGCACAGAACAGATTAGTACTAGATAGGTACGTAGTATAGATTACGCTATCCTATTATTAGGTAAGTAGATAGGTAGGTTACTACAAAAACTTGTTTTGGCTCTACATGTGTTTGCGATTTGCGACACTTTTATGGACTGGCCACTTATCATCATCATCATCATGACAGCCTTCTAATGTTCCCACTGCTGGGGCACTGGCCTACACTCAGGCGAGAGTGATTGGGTCTTAATACACCACGCGGACCCAATGCGGATTGGTGGATGGCACATGTCTTTCGAATTTTTAGTTCTTGGACATGCCGGTTTCCTCACGATGTTTTTCTTCACCGTATGAGAGCACACTTATGAGTCATTTAAATCATCTTTATTATACTGCTTTTCTTAGAATTATTCTAAGCTGCTTTTTATGATCACAATAAGAAAGTGGTGATAACAAAACACCCTGTGCAACTCTTTCTTTATGTAAATAGCGCCCAATGTTTATAAGCGTACTATCATATTATAACACAGCGATGATGTTTTATAAAGACCGATGGCGTCGTAGTTTGTTACTGTATTGTGTGATTTGGAATAGGTGAGTCTATTGTACCATTAATTTTTACTAAGACAAAGGAGCAATGGTAGTAGCTACATTGCTTTATTTCCAATGGTCATTGCATTACTAGATAGTCTAACTGATTTGCCCAACAAGAATAATTCAGTCTGCTCAATCAAATCTGGTGATAGTGATTGTTTGTAACCCCTTTTAAAAATGCTTTTTCGTTCCTCTGCGATTACCCAAACATTAGGCTATGTAATAATTGCGATGTCGATCGCAATTAAATCAGTTTATTTATTTATTTATTTATTATTGTGGATCACCAACGAAAGATAACCTAATATCGTGCAATATAACATTGCAGTACTCTGTCCAAATTCATTCATTTTTTTCGACCGGTCGAGAAACAAAGTCATGTCGAAATACATAAAATTTGAGGTGCCATACGGGGATATCAATAAGTCATAATTAGATTAATAATTTCTTTTCAGATCTTTATCACCCTGTCATGACAAAATGAACGCGTTCAATTGCCTTATCACAATTCTGCCAGTTATATTCATCCTCATTCACGCCAGAAAAGCTGAGAAATGCGACCGAACGAAAGTTGGCCAAGAATACTACAAGCGGCAGCTGATCGCTACAATCGACGGATACCCTACAGGCATGGTCGTCGACCCTAGAACAGAGCACATATTCTTTATTCTCCACAAGAGAAACTACACTAAAGGAATCCATCTCCTAAAATACGGATCTTTGGGAATCAAAGAACTACCGGTTACAGACGAACTAATCGGCCAATCTGTTGCTATTGATGTTGCTAATAATGTTATCTATATAGGAACGAACCAAGGGTTAGTTACCTACGATTATTCTAGGACAGAAATAACTGCCGAGAGACCGATAGGAGACGACGATGTCAGAAGTATATTTATCGACAAATCTGACAACCAAATGTACATAACTACTGGTTCTAACCATGAAATATTTAGGTTTGTTAATGGGTCTGCAGCGGTGAAAAGGTACGATAGGATCCCTAAAGCTTACAGCTTCGTTTTGGACAGCAAAGGCAACGCATTCTACGAGTATGTTGATGGAAGAATGTATTTCTTTTCAACGGAGTATTACGAACCTGTTCAATACAAAGGATTTACAAGAGAGCTAAAGTATATTTTACAGCTGAATATTCATGATGAAGCTATTGTGGCTGTGAAAGGATCGCTGTTCAAATTGACAACGAAAACTATGTTGCCGCAGAAAATTGGGCAACTAGGCTTCAAAATAACAGGGATGGCGTTTGATACGAAAAATAATATTGTTATTGGGACTAAAGGAAAGATTTACAGGTATAAACCTATTGACACGAATGATCCTTGTCCAGCTGATGATTATTTTATGTCCAGTATATAATAAGTTATTATAAGATTTATAACTAGTTAGTTTGAATTAAATAAAGGTATGCTTTTCTGAATAATGTGTTTTTAAACAACATATAAACTGTAGAAATAAAATAAAAAAACAAAAACATTGGGCTCGTCCGGGATTTGAACCCGGGACCTCTCGCACCCTAAGCGAAAATCATACCCCTAGACCAACGAGCCGACTGACGATTTGTACGAAATTAGCGAAAGCACTGTGGCGACATAAATAAACAATAGTTGCCTGTTCGATTCGGGCAGGAGTAACCCCATTAGCACGGCACTATGCATCCTAAGCTGCCGTCCGGTTTCGCCACATAAGTAGTTAGTGGAGCCAGTATGTACTGAGATAAAATATAAACAAAATAAAATATGTACATAATTACATTACATCGCAAAATATACAAAATACATATGAAACAGTTAAGCCATTTATTGACCGTTACAAACGACCTATAGATAGCTCCGAAATAAATAATGAAGCCAATCCTATCACCTAGCTCTACTCGTAACTTTCTTGCTCTGATTTCTGAAATACCTTTAACACCTACGTAAAATTCAAAGAATATATCCATCAAGATAGTTTGCGTCGTCTAAAATCTACATGATCTAATACCACTTTTGGCTTTTTGAAATCCTCTGGATTTTTTACCAATAAGTAATACTTAGCTACCTAACTACCTACCTACTCAATTCGTAAATTAGAGTGATATGGGTAGCGCTGGGTCATATAACCCGTTTTGGTAGACTATATTCATACAAAATAGATTGGTAGGTACTTACCTACATATTTTATTTTATCTTTATTACCTATTCGTAAAGTAGGTACCTAACCTACCTACCTATCATACACTTTTTAAAAGTTTTGATTGAAATCTAAGGAAAATCGATTTGAATTCATAACAACCTTCTGATAACGTCTTAAGGTAGATATGTAGGTAGGTAGGCAGGCAGGCCAGGTAGGTCTAGTACGATAAAATAGTAGGACCACGAGAAAACGGCGGGTAGGACATGACGTATGGTACTACTACAGTGTCGGCCAATGTCTGTCACAACGATGAAGAAAAAGTCGTTTGACAATCGTAATGTGTAAACGTATCGTCGTAACGTATTCTTTGTAAGGAAAATACCCAGAACACCCAGCACAAATATTTGCAGATCGTACAAACATTTGTTCCAAGGCGGGAATCGAACCCGCAACCTCTTGCGTCGCAGGCGGCGCCGCGACACATCGGTCGTCATGTTTCACGAAATGTTTCATGATATACCTATATTCATACCTACTGCAATTATTATGGTCAGGCGTGGCGCTTAACACCAGGCGAACGACATCGTCTTGATCACAAAAAATAACAGAAAAATTGAGCTTTGATATACACAAATAACAACACAAGTTAAAACATATTTTGTAAGTTTGTTTAATAGATTTTTAGAAAAAAACAGACTTAGATTGGGAAAAACCAAGTAAATAATTACTATTCTTGAGCAAGATTAACAGTAAATTATTTAACAAATTCATATAAAAAAATAATTACATATGCACCATAGAAACAAATCTATTTCAATTAACAATATAATAGAGTTTTATAATATCCCGGAAAAAAATCAACTCAGGCGAGACTTGAACCCGCGACCTTCCGCATGATACGCGAAAGCTCTACCAGTTAAGCTACCGAGTCATGTCTCGCCTGAGAGATTCGCTATTAGCTTTTTGAGGAATTATAACCATAACATTATGATAAAAAACTTCACTATAATAAAAGTAGTAGAATTATTTATGATATGAGCTCGCCTGTGGAAGTATCATTATCAGTTATCACCATACCTATTTTAGCCGCCGAGCAGTAATGCTCATATAGTTGCGTTCCGGGTCGAAGGGTATGGTAAAATTAGTCACATGAGACATTTCTACTACGTCTCATAGTAGCAAGGCGCGATCGATACCTCTAGTATTGCAAGCGTCCTTACTTAGGCTACGGTAGCGGCATACTATCAGGTGGGCCGTACGCTTGGTTGCCACTTTTGTTGTCTTGTCTACAGCAACATCTGACACTATTTTATATTTTTATCAACACTAGTTTATGGAGGTAAAGTTTGTTGTTTTCTGTGTATGTTTTTAAGAAAGCATAATTAGGTAAATGCTGAAACAGACTGAAACAACAGTTTTCTATTACGGACTAAATATTAATACAAAAATAATACATTCGTTTTGATTGTAAAAATATTAATAAGAAGTTTATGAGCTTATGTCAAACAGCAGGTTTTCTTGCATTGCAAGATATGATTTGTTTTTATACAACTGAAGTGGCAACCAAGCGTACGGCCCACAAGATGGAAAGCGGTTACCGCAGCCTATGGACGCTTGCAATACCAGGTATCACTCGCGGGTTGCCACCTTGAGACTAAGATCGAAAGCCTCATGTGCCAGTAATTTAACCGGAAACCATACCCTTCACACCGGAACACAGCAATGCGAGCATTACTACTTGGCGGCAGAAATATGAGAAATATAATAATAAATATTGTTATATTACATTAGGTATTTTACGTGAATGATCGTGTAGAGATGTGTCCATCTTGTGGTGGAAGTGTTGGAGGTTTAGTGATGTGCTAATAATCAACTGTGATTACAATAGTGTAGTAGTACTTGAGAAATATTTCTCAACTTACTAGCCTATTAACTTATTAAGATATAGGGTTCCAAAAAGAGGCAAAATTAAAACGATGCCAATAAGTTTTTTTTTGTACCTACTTTCCAAAATGATTTTAATTCATCTTTGGAAGTTGTATTTCGAAAACTATGCACTCTAGTGCATAGTTTACAACTTAGAATGAAAAATTTGAAAACCATTTTAAAAATAAGCGTTTCCCAAGCTTTTTAGAGTTTTATGGATTTCGTAGTTCAGCTAAGATTGTATATTTTATGCGCTATCGATGTCATTGGAAGTGTTTCTGGAAGTATTTTTGTTTTTTTGAGGTACAGGTATGAAATCATACCAAGTTTATTAGAGGTAGTTAGAGGCAATTCCAACCATTACGCTTGGCACATGTGTGTGAGAAATCAGCTATCTTACATTTTCACGGCTTATGGAATAAGCACTATTCTTCGAATAAATCGTAGTTATTCGAGAGTAAACTGACATAACCAATTCTATATCCTAGAATTGGAGCGCTCGTGACGTAGCTGGCTAAGTTGTTCATAACAGATCAACGAAGTTAAACACTGTTCCGCGTGGTCATCATTTGGATGGGTGACCGCCAGTGGTAATTTGAACTGAGCGCTCCTGTGTTTCGGAGGGCACGTTATGTCGGTGCCTTTTTCAAAGTTGTTGGGCCATGACAGAGGAAAGAAATCCTAGAAACTCTGTCACCAGAGTTGGCCACTTCATACGTACTTACTTTAACTTAGAATTACCTACTCCAAGTTTGTTCGAATCCAACTTAAACCACTGAACCGGTATGGAAGAAGTTTGAGAGATATATTTTTAAAGTTGAACGGATGATGGAAAGTCGGGGCGTTCAGCTAGTGTAAACAAGATTAAATTTCCATAGTTCATACACATTAGTTTCGACTGTAGTACCTACCTAAATTATTTTTATATTATTTTTAGTTGTTAATTGTTTTTGTTCATAATATAAGTACTTTTGTGTTAACAGTTATGGGGAAGTCACTGTTTTTCTGTAATACAATTTATATGTTAAACTAACAAAGGCAGAGCTGCACATTTACTTGTAAACATACTTTTTTTTTTTATACAACTGAAGTGGCAACCAAGCGTACGGCATACAAGATGGTAAGCGGTTACCGCAGCCTATGGACGCTTGCAATACCAGAGGTATCACTCGCGGGTTGCCACCTTGAGGCTAAGATCGAAAGCCTCATGTGCCAGTAATTTCACCGGAAACCATACCCTTCACACCGGAACACAGCAATGCGAGCATTACTGCTTTGCGGCAGAAATAGGTATGGTGGTAGTCCTTCCCCGGACGAGTTCTATCACAGAGAACTCTACTACTCTTCTAATACTTTTATTTGAATAAATGAATTTTGTATTTTTTTGTATTTCAAGATTATGGTCTTGTATACACGACTTAAAGCGTGTCGTAAAGTCTTTGAAATTTGAACTCTTTTGTCATAATGTTATGGTATATTATCACGGTTTCCTTTTTCGATATCTCGAGTCGACTCGCAAAAAACACATCAGGTTACAAAAAACCTTGACTTATAAACTTACAAATTCACAACATTAATTGTATTGCATAGACAGACAGATCCCAGGGGGTCAATTCTACTAATAAACTTTGTAAAAGAAAACATAACACTGATAAAATAGTATTGGGCGCTAAATTAAGTCTAACGCAAATTGTTTGCAGTTAATTTTTCTATTTTCATATAAAATCATTTGTATTATTTATTTGGAAGTGCGTACGCTGCGTATGTAGGATCAGTCTGTCGCCTTATGTGTACTTACAATAACTTTACTTACAACATTATGTAAAACAGTAATAATAATAAGTAAAATTTTATATACAAAATTGGAAATCTATCTACCTACCCAAAAGTTGACTAACAAAATGCTTGATACCACTTAGGCCCGTTTTTTACATGGCTGGTCAACGTAACCAATGGTTAAAATTGACGGGTACTAGACTTTAGTCTTTTTCTCGTGAAAAAGCGCAGTTAACTATCTGACAAATGGTTACCTAGTTGACTATAGATTAAAAAAAACTGACTTTAGAATCTTAGACTGCTTTTTGGAAGGAGTGTTTTATATGGTATAACATCTTGGCGTTAAAAGGCTGGTTATTTGATGGGTGACCGCTAGTGGCATTTAAATGTTCTTCCGTGCTTCGAAGGGCACGTTATATTCAGTTCAGGCCTTAGAGCGGCCTACAACTCCCTTACCAGAGTTCACCACTATTTATTTAACATACAAAACACTCTTAGAGACAGGCATCTACCAAAGCGGAATTATGTGTTTAAAATTACCCAATTCTTATACGCGAAGATCATTGTGATGTATTTTTGTAGCAATAGTCTCGACAAAAAACAGATAAGTAATAAAACGGTCCATTTATGAATTTCACACAATATTTTCTCCCACTTTGGTGGATACCAGCCTTTACCAAAGGTCGACTAAAGCACACCACAGGCACCAAAACTTAACCCTTACTCATACTCGGAAGATCACAGTGCTTCGTCTTTACATGAAACCGCAAAGAAGTATTATACTTAGTCGCAAACGGACATACCTCACACTTAAATCTCTTTTCCACAGAATGTTTGTACTTATGTTGCACTAAATTAGCTGGTAAGATTGTAGCATAGTCACATTTATCACACTGGTATCTCTTTTTCCCCGTTAAGTGAGCTTCCTCGTGGTATCTTAATATGTATTTGTTCATCGTCTGGAAAGGACAACTCGCACATTGCAACTTAACACCCAATTCTTGATGGCGTTTCTTATGCTTCACCATAGCATCTTCGTAAAACGTTTTGTATCTACAGTTCGGATAATCACAGTGTAATGTTGCAGCGTTTTTGTGTCTTAACATATGCTGGGTCATGCTAACTCGGTTCTTGCTTTTGAACTCACAAAATCTGCATTGTACCTCGATTTCATCGTGGATTTTAATGTGTTTTATCAACTCCCCCCTACTCATAAGGTCCCCGCAAATCTGGCATTGAACCTCCTCCGTCATATGATGAGCTTGCTCGAAATGTACTCTTAATAACTCCCAACTTATGAATTCCTCTGTACATTTAGTGCATTTGAATACGTTTTTAATATCATCATCTTCTTTTTTTATTATAAGAGGCTTTACATCACCGTGCGTGAAGTTATTATGCTTGCAAAGTTCGAATTCATCTTTAAAACTCTCCGGGCATTGTTCACATTGATGCATTTTTGTTTCTTCAACCTCCGTGGTAGGGTGTTTGGTGAAAACATGCTTTCTATAACACTCCCTAGTTTTAAACACTTTCCCGCAATGCTTGCAAGTATAAGTGACCTTGAGGTGTACACGATTATAATGAGGCTTCAACTGACGCTTGGTAACAAAACCTTGATTGCAAATGGGGCAAAAAACTGACTTTGGACCGTCAATTTTATGCGTTGTCCTCAAATGTTTGGACAGTCCTCCTTTATTTGCAAAAATCAACCCGCAAATAGTACATTCCTTGATGATTTTAGCGTGAGAATGCTGTAAATACGCCTCTCTATCAGCAAATTGTCTGTTGCACTCGTAACAGAAGGTACCTTTGTCATGTTTTCTTCGCACATGCCTTTTTAAGCTTTCAGAGTTTGCGTATGAGAGGTTGCAAATCTTACATTTAAGTCTAAAGTCTGCTATCATTGCATTATGTTTCCTTCTCATATGCCATTTAAGGTAACCCACAGTGGCAAACGCTAAAGAACACTGGCTACAGGTTAGCTCTCCAGTTTTCTCATTCGTGTATGTTTTCTTAAATTTATCATCTTCAGCTTTTATGTTCACCTCATCTTCCTTAACCCTATGATTTCTTTGAATATGTCTTGTATATGTTTCTCTTTTATCAAACACTTTCCCACAGTACGGGCAGGATAACCAAGTTTTCTTCGGTTTAGTTTTGTGTGTGTGCTTCCTCCGTATATGAACAAGTAGGCTACATTGTTTTTCGTACGTTAGTCCACAGTATTCACACTCATGGTTGAAGGAATCTTCATAATATCCGTGTTTACGTCTCATGTGCATTCTTATTCGCGCTTGTCCTTTAAAAACTAACGCACAAACATCACAAGTCCTTTCAATCATATCATCTAAATTAGCATCGGGTCCATGTTTCCTCCTAATATGGGCGACTAAACTATTCTTATACTGGTATGACATTCCGCAATCATTGCAAATGTGTACGAAGGATTTTCTGAAATGTTTATGTGCTCGCTTTCGATGTGTGTCACAGGACTTTGCAGTTTTGAACACTAGATGGCACACTTCGCAGAAATGATTTTCGCCCGGTGTTTCCATCTTGACCTTGTCTCCTTTGAGGAGTTTGTCGCTGATGAGGTTGTCACTGATGATGTTCTGGAAGGTGAGGACACAAGCATCTCGGTTCTGGCCTTCGAGTTTGACAGACGGTTCCGTTTGACAGTCATCTTTGTAGCTTTCCTCAATAAGTCCGTCGTCGTTGTCGAACTGAAATAATAAATACATAAATAAATAATGCTGGACAATCCACACAGCATCATCTAGCACCAAGGTAAGCTGCTGTTAAACAGAGCTGTATTATGGGTACTAGATGACTGATATATATTTAATAGAATTCAATACATAGATAGATATTTTTTTATTATATATAGAAAATACCCAGAACACCCGGAACAAATATTTGTAAACCGTACAAACATTTGTCCCGAGTCATCGAACCCGCAACCTCTGCGTCGCAGAGGTTGCGAGCCCGCTGTGCCACATCGGTCGTCAAAATAAAAAATAAAATATGAATAAAACACACCACATCCACAGGCATAGAGCACCCGCGTATCAAGCTGAGGTTGCGGGTTCAAATCCCGCTTGAGGCGAAATAACTTTTGGGATATAATAATTTTTAGCAACTTTATCTATGTTCACAAATGCTGAAAGTTACAACGAAAAAATAACACAACATGTACCTACCTACCTACCTATAAAGTCTCTACTCACATCCTCAATATTCAAATCCACTTCAATATCCTCAACCTTGATCGTAACCTCAGGATCCAAAGCCCCTATGTCAGGATCCAGGGCTGTTATATCCGGTTCCCGAACCACCGGAAACTCCACATCCTTGAATGGATCCTCCTGTTTTTTCTTTTTCTTCTTCTTTTTTTTCTTTTTTATCTCGTATGACATCTCTTCTGCGGGGAGAAAGGAGGTTGGGTCTTTGCGTTCATCCTTTTCCTCTTTTACTTTTACATCCATGTTTTTTACTAGCTAGCTGAAATTCACATAAAAATATGCCATAATAAAGATTTATTTTCTCCTAACACAGGTTCATCATGACAGCCATCAAATGTTCCCACTGCTGGCACACTGGCCTACTTTCAAGGGAGAGTGATTGGGTCTTAATTTACCACGCGGACCCAATGCGGATTGGTGGATGGCACATGTCTTTCGAGATTACAGTTCTTGGACATGTCGGTTTCCTTCACCGTATGAGAGCACTGGCATTGCGCACATACATTTTTCGAATAGAAAAATCCATTGGTGCACTTTTGTCGAACCCACGACCCTAAGATCGGAAGGCGGGGTCACTACCACTAGACCACAAGTGCTCTTGCGCAATGTCATAGTTAGTTTATAAATTATGTATTTCTTGGAATAATTTAGAATGGTCTAGGAACACTTCATCATCATTTTCCCGCCCTTTTTCCCACGTTATGTGGGGTCGGCACATGTTCCTTTCTTCCATTCCTCTCTATCACCCGTCATCTCAGTACTCTCCTTTCTTACTCATGTCATCTTTCACACATCCAATCTTTTCTTTGGCCTACCTCTACCTACATATCCATCCACATTCATATCTAACATTCTTCTTGTCAGATGACATTCATCCCTCCTCATAACATGCCCATACCACGCTAACCAATTACTCCTCATTTTCTCCGGAACACTTACACTAATTAATTTAAATACATTGAAATAACCAGTAACAATCAATAAGAATTAATAAAAGTCCACAAATTGAATAACTGTAAAAAATAAATATGGTCAAACAGAACAAAACAAAAGTCAATAATATATGAAAGTCAGAAACAAAATATCATAATAAAAAAAACTATGAAAAAAAAACCAGAGTAGTAGAGTTCTCTGTGATAGAGCTCGTCCGGGGAAGGACTACCGCCATACCTATTTCTGCCGCCAAGAAGTAATGCTTGCATTGCTGTGTTCCGGTGTGAAGGGTATGGTTTCCGGTGAAATTACTGGCACATGAGGCTTTCGATCTTAGCCTCAAGGTGGCAACCCGCGAGTGATACCTCTGGTATTGCATGCGTCCATAGGCTGCGGTAACCGCTTACCATCTTGTGGGCCGTACGCTTGGTTGCCACTTCAGTTGTATAAAAAAAAAAAAAAAAAGTAGACTTCACCTCACCTTAGCCTACTCTCCGGACTGGATAAACAGAAGATAGTAAGCCCGTGTCTTGCTCTGACTTAGCACTGCCTCTGTGCTTCTCATGTTCTTTATTTATACTTAGATGACATCCACCTGATAGGAAGGTGGTTACTGTAAGCTCTTAAATTTATCTTGCATTGCTTGCAAAGACACTCATAGATAAAATTAGTACCACATGCCGCTTGAAAAGAAGTCACATCCTGGACAACCTCCAATAATGGAAGGAACTAATGAGTCCGGATCCCAAACATCAGAGAGATATCCAACTCATCTGCTTATAGTCCACCAACTGATACTGGATAATCAGACCAATTAAAAAAAAAAACATGCATTGCATGAGACATAAATAAAGATTCAAGTATCATGTGTATTTTATTTGGCTGCATAATAAATCCGATGGTAGTACTTCATGAGCTCTATCGGAATGAGCAAATATTTCAAAAAACCTAAGTGTAAAAAAGATTCTAAAGCATGACTTCAATGTTTTGTATTTTGAATGTAGGTCTAATACCTATCAGGCACTTAATTACTAAGTTTGACCCAAATATAATGTTTACAGTTATTTTTTGAGGTTCTGTATCAGTATCAGTATCATTTATTGCATCATAATTATGAGGGTAATACATGTCACAGGTCTTATGTAATATTAAATAATATCAGAGCAGCCAACACATAGTTATGTACCCAGTAAGGGTGTTGCACTATAAGATTGAGTAGGAGCGGACCGATTTTAGTATTAATGGATAGGTACCTAGTTTGTGATAATAATAAAATAATAAAATCATTATTTGGGGTAGCAATAAAACCTATCATTCGTTATTTGAGTCACTGAGAAACTGATCAAGTGTATAATAGCTTTTTTTTAATAGAATTTCTTTTAATTTATTTTCAAAAATATTATCTTTTTCTATATTTTTAATACATTCAGGAACTTTGTTATATATTTTAACAGCCATTGTATACGGACTTGAGCTGTGCATTTTTAGTTTAGAAGTAGGTATTATTAATTTATGCTTGTATCTACATTCGAAGCGACGTGGTTGATCAATCTTTTTTGAAAATAATTGAGTGTGCTTTCTAACAAATTTACATATTTCTAAAATGTATATTGAGATCATTGTCAAAATTTTTAATTCACAAAAGTGTGTTTTACAACTGTCAGGTTCTTTTATATTAGCCAAGATTCGAATGCATTTTTTTTGGGATATAAACAGGTCCTGCGCGTCAACACTGTTACCCCATAGTATAATGCCATAACGTAGCCAGGAGTAGGCATACGCGTAGTAAGCCGACATAGACGTCTTTAGATCGGTTGCTTTTCGCAGTTCTCTTAGTGCGTATGAGAAGCTTGACAATTTAGTTTTTATTTTGTGAATATGATTTTTCCAGTTTATATGTGTGTCAATATTTAGTCCTAATAGTGTAAATGTATTAACGCATTCTAATTTAATGTTATTATATGTCAAATTTATGTTAATGTTCTTTTTTTGATAAGGTCTAAATTGCATTATTTTTGTTTTTGTATAGTTAATGTCAAGGTTGTGGTCAGTCATCCAATTAGCAATATTGTCAAAAATGTCAGTAAGATTTTGATTCAAATTTATGTCAGTTTTACAAGATGTCAGTAGAGAAATATCATCAGCAAATAAAATAGTAGATTGATTAATAGCCTTAGGTAAGTCATTTATGTAAATTAAAAATAAAATACATCCAAGTACGCTTCCTTGGGGGATTGAATTATTTATTTTAATTGATTTAGATCTAGCATAATTAATTTTTCCGCATCCTTCGTCATAGTTTTTGATTTCTACAATTTGTTCACGGCCATAGAGATAGGATTTAAACCATTCGTGTGAGTTCCCGCGAATTCCTATTCCATATAGTTTATCTAATAAGATTTTATATTGGACTTTATCATACGCTTTCGTCATGTCCAGAAGAATTCCTATTGCATAATATTTTTCATCAATTAAATTAAGAATTTGTTGAATGTACTTATAAACAGCCAATACTGTCGATCGATTTTTTCTAAAGCCATTTTGGGATTCGTCAAAAATATTAAACTTTTCGCAAAACGAGTTTAAGCGTATTTGCATGGCCTTTTCAAATATCTTAGATGAGGTAGGTAGTAGTGCTATTGGCCTGTAGTTATTCGGGTCTGACTTTGATGCTTTTTTATAAACCGGTTTTACTAAAGATATTTTTAATAAGTCAGGAAAAGTACTTTCGAGGAACGATTGATTAATTAATTCTGATTGGTAGGTATAATAATGAAAGATGGATTCAAGATAAGAAGTCATAACTTGCACAATAACTTATTCTATCAAAGTACATTTCTTGAAAGAATGAAACCAAAGCGCTCTAGTCGCAAGGTTATTAAATAACACGTCATAAATATAATAAAACTTACCAAGAACCTACAAAATGCAAAATAACATCAAAACAAATCACTCGGATACATTTTGTGCGTATTAATCACACACAATCGACATTTCAAATCAACAAGAGCATATTTTACTAACTACACACGCCCAACCACAACCTTTGTTTTTTAAATCAATAATTTTTATTAATTTTATTACAAAATTATCCAAAATGGCTATCACATCAAATGACGTCATTTGACGTTTATGAAAATAATAAAAATATGTTACCAGCGGTCTTGAAATTTTTCCCAATGACAAAATGGCACCAATCAATGGCGCGGTAAAAATGAAAATATTATTGTTATATTGAACGATTGCATGCAACGCCATACGAATATATAAAATAAATAAAAGGCGCGGTGCGGCGCGCGCCGCGCACAGTGGGTCAAGGAACATAACTATTCTGACAGTGGGTCGAAATGCCAAAATGAGTGACATTGGCACTTGTTTTCACTTTCCACTTTTTTCTTTATGCCGATGCATAGTACACATTTTACCGAAAAATAGTTGCCCTGTAATATTTTTTCCTATACCTAACAGTTTGGTAAGGCCAAGAGCCGGCACGCTGGCTCTCAGCCGCGCGCCCGCCCCACCCCTTAGAGGTGGTAGACCGCAGGTCGCCCTTCACGAAGCCCAAAGGCAGTTGTCCAAGCCGTGGCTGTACCTACCTATGAGGTGCTATGCACTTGCGTTACTTGCCTGAATTCTAATTTTTGCAGGCGGAGCGCTATCTGCACTCACTTAAAGTCTGGTAGGATTATTATGCCTGTCGATGTCGTCCGCGCGTCGTCTATCGCCAAGCGCAGGCCGTGCCATACACTTGTAAAGTACGCACCAAAGGTTTGAAAAAAACGGCCAGGTGGTGGGGGGTAACCACAAGTAATATTGAAATAATATAACGCTGTTTTTTTGTATGCCAAAATATAGAATAGAATAGAAACATATTTATTTAACGCCACACAATAAACATAAAAAATAAAAATATCAATACAAATTTAAGATTCAAGATTCAAGATTCAAGATATTTATTTGCACAAATAAGTGTTACAAAAGGTCTTAAAAGGTCTTAATTAAAACTATATCAATTTATCTAAGGCTTTCTTTTTTCAATTTTTCTAAGGGGACAAACGGAAAAAAACTCCCATGATCATGATCACATGATCCCAGTGCGGACTAACGGCAACAGCCCTTGATGACCAAGGGTTATTATTATTTGTTATGGGTATCTAATATTATGTAATATTTATAATAATTACTTAGTATCTACAATGACACAAAATAAATACTTTTGTATTTATTATTATTTTTTATTAGCAGAACAAGATGTAACTTAATAATACGATTTACAATAATTAAGTCGATACTACTTGAGATAATATTATTGTTCTAATTAGCATCTTATTAGTCTGTGCTACACCTCATTTCTTACGCATAGAACGGGTAAAAGCTTTGTGGTAAGCAGCACCAACGTTCCGATATTTTTATGTAAGGCATTAGTTTAACCAAATGAATTGAAAAGCTTCTTATGCTTCGCTAAAGCTTCGGTTATGTAATCTTAGGCTTAGATTTTCTTTATCTTTTACTTTTATTTTATTTTAGATTTTTATTTTATTCAATCAGGTTTTCTAATCATAAAAACCCATTGGGATTTTCATCGGCTGTGCTGAATTATGTATCCGATTTTCTACAAATCATAGACAGAGCTGTCACTGTCATGTAATGTAAGTCTAATGTAATTTATTGTCACGTATGTCAAAAATGGATTTCGTTTGTTTGTTTGTTTTCCATCCAATCGTGAATTTTTGCTGATTTTTGCGGTGCCTGTCGTCGCGCCGCCAGTAATAATTGTATGAAATAAAATGTTCCAAACAGTCTTAAAGCGTTACCTTAGACACAGTAATTTTAAAAACCTTATAGTAAGACTGCCTGCACAATTACGGTCATTTCAAGGAACTTCTAGTAAGTCCTCATTTTTGCGTAAGTAAACAATAATCTAACCCAGAAAGCAAATACTTATTTAAACCCCTTCTTTTTTAGGTCTTAGGCACGGAGAATACGAATGGCAGGATCCAAAATCAGATGATGAAGTGTAAGTTCAGAATTAATTTAATTCTCAAAGTTTCTCAAGAAGATGTTACTTGATGGTGTAAAAACCACACTTTTTGATTGAAATAAAAACCATAACAAACCAACCAAATCGCTTGACTCTTACTACCTCTGTAAATTAGGCTCATAAATTATTTACAGCTGGTAATTATTTTCCAAAAAAATAAGATTAGGTCTACTTCAGTGGCATGTTTGTACAACCTGCAAATATATGTTCTGGGTGCTCTTTGTTTATTACAAAAAATATCCTATCTATTTTTTGTATTGTATTAAGAACCTATATCAGTCATCTAGTACCCATAACACAAGCTCTGCTTAGCTTAGGGCTAGGTGATGCTGTGTGGATTGTCCAGTATTATTTATTTATTATAACTGTTGGGTACTCATTATTTTAGTAATCTTAATATATTTGTCTTTTTCAGTGTAAATATAGTGTATATAGATAAGGATGGAAACAAAACGAATGTGAAAGGCAAAGTGGGTGACAATATTCTATATTTGGCACACAGATATGAAATTCCTATGGAAGGTGGGAATTAACATTCTATCTACTAAGGATAATTAGAGGCAGTAGTTCTATGAAGCTAGTTTGATTCTTAGTGCTAGACAAGTTGTTGCATTACTTTAAATAATAGTCAAAGTCACATTCACAGTCTGTACAGTACCTCTGTTTGTATGTATGTCCACTTAGATCTTAAAACTACTTAACAGATTTTAATGTGGTTTACATCAATAAATAGAGTAATTTAAGAGGATGGCTCATATAATTTCAGCACCCATGAGAAGCCAGGGCGGGCCAAAAGTATTGATATTTCTGAGTCTGTGTTATTAACCATAGTATTTGTAACATCAAATCCATCACTTTAATAATTACAATAATACAAGCTTTATATAGTTTGAGAGTAGTAAAAATGTCCTTTTATTTTATTTTTACATATTTTTTTAAAACTAACAGCTTAAATCATGTGAGAATGGTAATTGCTAATAGAACAGGATTAAAATAAACAGTTTGCACTAATAGCTATAGACATAATTTTTTTTATTAAATCTACCTCATGGTGTGTAAAGTACAAGCGAAAACTTGTGAAGCCTCAAGCAAGAAACTATTAAAAGCTAGTAAGTCTGTATGAGCCAGTGGCCAACACTGGCGAAATTAATAGGCCACCCGAAGGCAATCATGAAAATAGTAAATGTTTATGTGAGTAATGGTAAGTTTCATACTTTCAGGTGCATGTGAAGCTTCTTTGGCATGTACCACATGCCATGTGTACATACCACACCAGTACATAGACCATCTACCACTTTTAGAGGAAAAAGAGGATGATTTATTAGATATGGCACCATTTTTGAAAGAAAATTCTAGACTAGGTAAGTTGGTAAATGTTGGCACAAATGTTTAAAATTTGTCAATTTTTTTTTATTGTATTCTAGTTTTGGCTTTGCGCCAAGTCATACTCTTTGCAATACTCTGGTATTGCAAACATTAAAATTGCGTTCATATTAAAGTTGTAGGTAGATCAAAAAATTGCGTACTTGTAATTTTAGAATTTATTTTCACATAAGTATTAAATAAATAAATTGATAATGAAAAAATTCTATGTAGTACCTACCTACGTATTGAATTTTATTTATTTAGTGAAGCAGAATTACCTACCTACCTAAATCTCATCGTCTCTTGTGTCATACTATCTCATAATATTACTATTTTAGTATAAAATTATCTTACAACTTCGTAATTTTTTTTTCTATGCTTCTAAATTTAAAGTTAATTTAAAGTGTTTTGGTTTTCAGGCTGTCAAATAATATTAACGAAAGATCTGGAAGGTATGGAGGTGCAGCTACCTAAGGCTACGAGAAACTTCTATGTAGATGGACATAAACCAACCCCACACTGATCTTTTAAATCAATTTATTCGAACTAATATACACTTAAATATAGTATGGACACAAATTTGGGCAGGCGTTATGTTAGGCGCTCATACGTAACTCAAAGACTTAGCCATTGTTACAATGGCAGCAAAATGACAGTTGCGTTGTAGAGTTTGACATTTTCATCTGCTTCTTTGTTTATAACTCCTGTCTGTGGCTTATTTGTCACTAGCGGACCCGCCCCAGCTTCGTAAGGGTGCTATTAACCTCTTGAATTACTCTATCTATTGCTGAAAACCGCATTTATTTATTTATTTATACATAGACTTACTTAATTTAAAATGAAGTCTGTCTTTATTTTATAATAAGTAAGGATAATTCTGCCAGTGTCAAAAAAAAAATTAATTGATGCTCGCCTTACTTTTATAGATACTTTATGTATCAATATTACATTATGCCACTATATTTTTGCTGTCATTGTATTGGTAATATTCATTGCTTTAAAGAGTGCAATTTTTTTTATATATTAAAATAAAAAATGTCCTGAAGTAATTTTTTTCGAAAAAAATCTGATTACCTGTAGAATTTCATTCCAATTGGGCTCGTTTATAAATAAATTGAAGCTAAGAAGTGGCTAGAAACGGTCATTATAAGAGGTTTGGGGCTCCTCATCTTGCCTTAAACAAGATTTTGGGTGCATTCAGTTTCAATGTGTAAGTAGGTATAGGTATCACGTTTGTAACTGTTTTGTTGTTACCTTATTACTACTAGGTTTTAAACCCTAAAGGGTAGCTAGATCAATGTATAGGTAGGTACATAGATTAGCAAAGTAGAAAGGCAAGATGTAAATAGTTTTTTAAGTTGATTTGGATGTACAAATAAGTATATTGTTTACATGATGCTGTTTTGTTATTTTATTGTATATCATTGACTTTGCAGAAACTGTATAATTCAGATTATTGATCTAGTGATGTAGATACAGTCAAATCACATCGTATGTCCAAGCTTTCATTGAAGCACATTCTTATCTCAATAAAAAAAGGTGATAGATTTGAAAATAGTACGCTCAGTATGGCCCTATAAGTTTAGTTGTCATTGTACTTTAGGCTAAGTTCGATGTTTACCGTACTCCCTCACCAGTCTCACCTCATTTCTATCACGGAGACTGCGAAGTTGTAAAAAGCAATTGGCCCCAGTGCGCAGTTACCTACGCATAACTATGCTATTACTTTACCTACCAAATCTACTCAAATTATAACTAGGTACTACCTAGACAGGTACCTAGGAGTAGTAGGTAGTTACGTACTTACCTACTCGGTACACACCTACTCATCGACTTTTTTTTACTTTGGTGACGGAACTTGTAAGTAGAAGGTAGGTAGGCTCTTAGTTGGTAACCAAACGTTCACCAGATCCACGTGTTGAACTAAAGTCGCCACGCACTGCGCCAACCAGCAACCCAGGTAGGTACAGCAATGGAAATCATTACCTACTGGAAATAGCTCTGCTTGACGGCAAAAAAAGAACAAAGGTAGAAAAGAACGAAATAAATCAGCTCTGCAAAAATGCAAAGTAGTATTTTTTTAAACAAAAATGGGAGTACTCAATGGTAGTATATAATTTTTTTCTTATGGCAACACCAACCACTTCCTTTTTCATTCATTCATTCATTCGCACTCGATCGACAGCGAATGCATTTCATTCGTTCAACGATCAGTCAACTCGCGACCGCCATAAGAGGAGGTTGTCTCGTTTCGCTCCAATTTTAACGCGTTTCGGTGTGTTTAGTGTTTTGTTTTGTGGTGCACGATGGCTTACAACGGTAGTGGTGGCAAGAGACTGTGTACAGGCACAGACCTGGATGTGGAAAGGGTAGGTGTTGTTTGTTTGTCTCAGATTGTCAAAATTTTAACTTGTCCTGACGAAAATGGCCGTGTTTTATACATTTCCCGTTGGTTGTTCGCATTAGGCGACGATATCGCGTAGGTGCTTTCATGTATTTGCTGTTTTATACACCATATAATTCTTCAATTTATCGGATGCTCCGTTTGTCGCGTCATGTCAAATTCACGTTTGTTGTTGACTCGCGTTTTGAGGTTACGTTTTGTTGACATATGATTGCTTTTCTGAAACTCGATGGTCACGGAAATTTCTTCATTCTGCCGAGTGAATTTTTAGCGCGAAGTCTGTAGGTTCGGTTCTAAAATAACTTTTTACCAGACACCTTGTCAATTAATGTGATTGACACCGGTCGGTCATTAGCTTTTGAGATGTTTCGTATTTTAATTACGTCTAGGTATGTTTCCTAAGCACTGGCATTATTTCTGGGTCGGTAACAAGACCACGTTATTCTCTTTCATATGTTTAAATTTAGAAACTAATTAACTTATTGTTTTCTGGGCCCGTAGCCCGTTCGATAGACAAGACAATAGCAATAACAATAGGCCGCACTAACTAGGTAGCTCCTGTGTTCCGGAGTTGGTAAATGTTATAAAAATCTTCATAAATTTTATAAAATGTTCCATTAGGTCTGATATTGCTTTTATTTATGTGTCCCAGCTGACTAATTTTACATAAAAAACTATTTTAATACATCCAACCTATAATTCTGTCTTTGAAAATAAAACATCTAAATTAGAATTTATTTCGAATTGTCGGGAAGAGATTAAATCTTATAGAATTAGGTTATGGTCCCCGACAAAGCCATTAATAGGTTATTGTAAATAGGTAAGTAGACACAAGTGAAGTCCTAAGTAAAGTAAGTAGGTACCTACCTACTTATAGTACCTACCTAACTACCTACCTACCTACCAAATTTGTAGACATCGGCATCGTGCAGTTTGGGTGAAATATTCGTGCTTACGAAGGCACGTAAAGTCATCGGTCATATAGTCATAACCTAGGGCCTAGGCTATCTAGATATGAGATAAATATTGAGCGGCCTAAAAACTACGTCTTATAGAGTTGCCATATTTGACTCTCAGAGATATAGCAACAAATAATCGCAAGTTACCGTTGCTAAGTCTAGATAAGTAGGAAAATTTATAAGCACCTACCTACCTACATTTTTGCACAGTACATTCCTAGGGCTTTAATCATAATATTAATATCTATCTACATACCTACCTACGACCTACCAAGGTACCTAGTCGCTTCCCGCCTTTTGTATGTACGCTTATATCTTCTAAACTACGCAACGGATTTTAATACCGTTTTCATCAATAGATAGAGTGATTCAAGACGAAGATTTATACGTATAGGTATTACGCGAACGACGACTCGGACAACAGCTAGTCATACTATAAACCACTGTGTTAGTGACCTTTATGATTTATAGCCCCCGACGCAAAGAGAGGTGTTCTAAGTTTGACCGCTGTGTGTCTGTCAGTCTGTGGCACCGTACCTAGCTCTTTTTAAACAGGTGAACTAATTTGTGTGTGGTTTTTCTCTATTTGAAGCAGGTTTTGTAGCGTTGGTTCTAAACATGTTAACATCAAAATCGGTTTAGCAGTTTCAAGGTCGTCAGCATTATGAGTCGGGATTTTCTTTAATTTTGTAATTAGGTACAATATTATTTTTACGAATGTTGCAACACAATCGAAACGTATCGGAGTAATGAATAACCTACCTAAAAATAAAAAGTTTGCGCAACAAATTCCTGCAAAATCTTTTAAAATATATACTTATTATGAACGTATTAACCATGTCTTTCATGTGAATTCGCTATCATGTCTGTTTAATTCGAATTAGTAACATATCAGTTTCAAAAACCGATATTTCATACCTATATCTCAAGACGTGGATTACGGAACTGTCGGTCCCTCGGACCCCTTGATCGGACGTGTCGGCGACCCCTTCCGGTCAAACAGGCACCCTTACAGCAGGGTCGACATCCGACAATACTAGTTACAACCCCATCTTATTGAAACTTGGATATTTATCCGCTGCTTGAAAATTACAAGCTGCTTAGAAATTGCAAGGGAATAGGGCTTAAAACCTTCTGTCCGGAACTCCGGATCAGTCCGTCTTTTTTAATTTATCCGGGTTTTTTTGCTTAGATGGTGCGACTAATTACACAACATAATTATGTTAATATATGGTCATGTCAGCCGTATGCCAAGTGAGCTGTGGGCAAGGGTACGCCACTGAGTGGCGCCCTGACCCAGCGAGAAGGCAACGCGGAAGACCAAAACGAAGATGGAGGGATGAGCTAGACAAATTCCTAATGGACTGGCGCAATGTAGTTCAGGATCGTAAAGTCTGGAGAGAATGGGGGGAGGCCTTTGCCCAGCAGTGGGACACGAATGGCTGATATAATAATATAATAATAACATACCATACCTATTTCTGCCGCCAAGCAGTAATGCTCGCATTGCTGTGTTCCGGTGTGAAGGGTATGGTTTCCGGTGAAATTCCTGGCACATGAGGCTTTCGATCTTAGCCTCCAGGTGGCAACCCGCGAGTGATACCTCTAGTATTGCAAGCGTCCATAGGCTGCGGTAACCACTTAATTTTATAAAGAGTTATTGAGAGTACTTATTTGTATTTTTGTATATTACGAATAAACTCAAAAACTACTCGTCCGATTTCAAAAAATATTTTACCCATAGAATGCTACATTATCCCTGAGTAACATCTATCTATATTTATTTCTAGCGACTTGCCCCGGCTTCGCACGGGTGCGGTTTCATTGCAAACGCGCGAAGCTGCGATGGACTGCTAGTTTATTATACGAGTACCTACCTACCTACCTGTGACCTAATGTGAATCAAATACTGTACTGTTAATCTTAATATGTGTCGTCATCTTTGCTAATAAATTATTCTTTTCTATTCTATTCCTAGGTGACAAGATTACATTAAATCTTCTGTTGTAAAATTTTTAAACAAATCTCATTTTTCTTTGGATGAAGATATAAGTGCTTCGGAAGGCACGTTAAGTTATGAGTATTGCGCTCAACAGATCTAGCTTCTACATAAAAAACCGTTCTTTACGAGTGTACGAATAAGAATCCTTTGACATTAAACTTAATGACACGCTTTTGTCAATCTGTCATTTTAATAAATCTTATAAAATATTAACTACTCATAAACGTATGATTTATCGCATCAACTGACTAATGGGTGAGGAATCTAAAACAACTTACAGCTTAGAAAAAAGACAGCTGGCCCATCTTTGGCTAGGGACCAAATCTAAAGGTAGACTACCGAGATCGGATCAATGCGGCTTGCGCCATGAATGGCGAACCGCGTTACTCGGAAGTCGGGAATGCGTTCCGTTAATTTAAAATAAATACAAACTGCGACGCAGGAGGTTGCGGGTTCGATTCCCGCCTCGGGATAAATGTTTGTACATCTGCAAATATTTGTTCCGGGTGTTCCGGGTATTTTGTAATAAGTATATTAGTCATCTAGTATCCATAACACAAGCTCTGCTTAGCCTGGGGCTAGATGTTGCAGTGTGGATTGTCCAGCATTATTTATTATTTTCCACTGTGTTACGCGGATGTTTTAATATCCACTGCGTAACGTCTTCCGACAACTGGCGTTGATTTGTGTTTCAGTCAGAAGCTTCAAAGGGCGGAGATTCTTTGTGTTTTGCATAATTCAAACTTTAATCAACCCGGCGAAATGTAATTTAGTTCTCATTATTATGTTTCGTGGTAAAGGTGAATATTAGATGATGCCAATGAGATTTTTATTAAGATAGAGTAGAAAATCCTTTTAAATTTTTTTCTACACTTTATTTCTGTCTAGTTGAATTTTTTGTATAAAAGCTTTTTACGGAAATTATTAAAGTATTTGACACCGACAATGGTATACTTTTTAGTTTTTACCTAATATAATATATTTTATGTCAGCAAACGGGACGGTCAGTTCGTGCGCCTGATGTTAAGCGCCACGCCTTACAGCTGAAGTGACAACCAAAAATTTAAGTTATTATCTCTACGTCTCGGAGTGACGAGCGCAGTGCAGTTACAGAACTTTAAATCTTTGGTTTACTCTGTAATTGTTATGGTCAGGCGTGGCGCTTATCATCAAGCGTACGTTGTCCGTCTCGTTTGATGACATAAAAAAAAACATCAAAACCATCCTTTTGCATAGTAAGTAGGTACTGCAAATATAGTAATGTAGTCGCTTAAAAACTTGTACGAAAAGGAGCTAACGTTCTAAAGTTCATTGACTCACTAAGTATAATTTATTAACAGGTTTTTCGAGTTGTAAGTTAAAAGTGAAGTTGGTTTTGCATTATAGATAGGTATAATAATTAATTATATCTACATACTCTTTTAACATAAGAAACTAGCAATTCTCCTAAAAGAAGATTTCGTAAGCACAAATTTTTAATTAGTAAAAACTCACAATTGACATTTTGACAATGAGTGTAATGCAGTTTTGAATTCCTAGCGGCATATCAGTCAATATTTTTACAGTTTATTATAGTTTTTGACCGGCATTACGTACACATCACACTAGAACAGGGGAATTACTCTTGAATCTAATGACGATTCCGATCTAATCACAATTTTAATTTACTTGTATTTTCGTACTTCTTCTTCTTGTTCTTTTATGGACTCTGTGGCTTATTTGCCACAATTCTGCCAGTGTCAAGTGTATTATTTTGATTGGCGCTTAACAACGTAAACAAACGTTTGTAAAGAAATGGTGACATTTCTTTCAAAATTCCCTTTGAAAGTCTTCGACTAAATTACCAACCAACATTACCCCTCCATTTCAATTACTTACACTTGTGCTAAGTAAACAAGTTAATTTGTATAAACTGCCACCAAATTTACGCAATAAAACTTAAAATAACACGAGAAAAATAATTAAAATGGAAGGACCCATGTCGTTTTGACAAGATAGCCAAAGACAATCCGACTTTTTGTACTCTTGAAAACAATGTTGAAAGCAAATTTGGCGCTAGTTTGCACTCAAATTACGAAATGTCATATTCTAATACTTGTCCAATATCGATCGATTGGAAAATTGCGTACAAGAGTAGGGTACCATATCCAGTTTATGCAGTTTTAGTTTTCAAGAGTAGTAGAGTTCTCTGTGATAGAGAGCTCGTCCGGGGAAGGACTACCACCATACCTATTTCTGCCGCCAAGCAGTAATGCTCGCATTGCTGTGTTCCGCTGTGAAGGGTATGGTTTCCGGTGAAATTACTGGCACATGAGGCTTTCGATCTTAGCCTCAAGGTGGCAACCCGCGAGTGATACCTCTGGTATTGCAAGCGTCCATAGGCTGCGGTAACTGCTTACCATCTTGTGGGTCGTAAGCTTGGTTGCCACTTCAGTTGTATTAAAAAAAATGCTCCCAAAAAAGATCATGATAAAACCGTCCTGTCCAAGAACTTTAAAAATTCAAGAGTGCCATCCACTGAACCGTATTGGGTTTGCGTAGTGAACCCAATAAAATTATTCAATAAGACAAAAAACAAGCGCTTCCAGGTCAACTATCCATGTACACCAAATTTCATCGAAATCGACTCAGCTGGTACGATTACGATATAAATGAGCAAACATACAAACTTTCGCATTTATGATGTTAGTGTGAAAATAACTATCCGGAACCCATTCCAAGGAGTTTCTTATCAGAACACCTACCTACCAGCATCCAATCACATCGCTGTAATATGATGACAGACGGACAGACACGCCCATTTGGCAGCGTTACCTATAGTGATTCATAGCAAATGACATGTGTTGTATTAGACTGAGTTTTTTTATCTATGCAGCTCAACTGCAGACGGTCCACCTGATGGTAAAGTGGTGAAATAAAACTCAAATTGATTTTATCGTCTCGGTTTCCAAAATGGCCAAAAATGCTTCTGTCCGTCTGCCAATCAGTATGTCTGCTCTCGCCACACGCATTTTTCAACCGATCTGGTTGAAACTTCTTAAAACTTCTCGAAACTTCTAATAACCAAAAAATCTGTAGGGATATATGCAGATTTTTTTGTCGTCAAGGATTTTTGACTGGAGGTGGTACTTCCTCCACAAAGGGGTAAAAAGCGGGCTAATAGCTACTAATATCTCCGCCTTAGGAGTTCCGATTTGATTTTTGTTTTAAATTATAAAAAATTAGTGAAGACCTGATGAGGATCTTCAGCGTGATGAGCAGATAGCTCCTCAAAATGCAGTAAATGACTCACTTTTAAAAGTTTGTGCTTGCGATGTCTCTTGTTCCAATGTGTCCAAAAACTAAAATAAATTAATAATTTTGTTTGTATGTCTATTTTGTCAATTATTTGACATTGGCAATTTTGTCTAAACTAATGGACAGATAAAAAAAGTTCAGAAGTACCCTGATGAGATAGACGAACTCGCCTCACGACTTTTATTACCAGTGCTAGCATATGAAATAGAAAGGCGCCAAAAGTTTTATTTGATGTCGCGAAGACAATACCAGTGTTCTTTGCCAAGCTCGTGAGCAACGCGGTCGGTATGCCGCGCTAATTATGCACGAATTGTAATGTGTTTCAATGTTTTATTTTTTTCATAATGTTTTTATATAAGAATTTGTTAATTAATTGCGACAATTGTCTATGAAGGTCGGTTTTTACGGTGCTGGTCTAGGTTATGGGAGTCGACCTAGTTTCGTGGTGATTTGTAACACTTTTTGGTGTTTTTTTGGCTTGACGTGCCCTCCGAAGCACGAGAGCGCACAGTTGAAATTGCCACAGGCGGTCGCTTGTCCTAGTGGTGACTACGCGGAACAGTGCTTAACTTCGTTGATCTGTTAGGAACAACTTAGCCAGCTACGTCACAAGCGCTCCGTCAACTAAGTAGGTACGTTTAAACATAGTAGAATCGAGGTCCTGGGCCCATACCATGAACTCTTAAAGCGATTCAAATGAAGACCTAAACTAAATTGTCAAAAAATTTTGTACCATGACATCAACTATACAATCATGTCATGGTTTAAAAATTTTTGACAATTTAGTTTAGGTCTTCATTTGAATCGCTATAAGAGTTCATGGTTGGGCCCCTAGTGGGCCATTAAAGTAAAAAAATATATTTATTCAATAATATCACAAGGATCATTTTGAAACGTCTTAAAGCTAGGTGAACTTACGCCATTATGCTTGCTTGTCATCTTCTTCCTCTTCTTATATATTTATTTATTTATATAAATATATCTTCTTATATATTTTTTATTATATATTTTAGCCCATATCGTCCCACTGGAGGGCATAAAAATAATGCTGTGCGTTTGCCTAATTTTGTTCTTGAAATGTTTGTAGGAGTCCAGGGAAGGTTTAAACGGTTAGAAAAATATGAAAAAAAATAACGCGAGTGAAACCGCGTGGGTCAGCTAGTCATCATAAATATAAAAATTAATTGCTGTGCGTTAGTCTCGCTAAAACTCGACAACGTTTGAATTTGGCTAAATCTTGAAATAGGTCTTAGTCTTGGTCTAGGTCTATCTTTCTTTTTTGTGTATAAATTTATTTGTTTTTGTTTTTGACCTTTTTATCTTGCCTTTTACCGTACTGCTCTCCTGATTGTGTGTGTGAAATAAACAAATTCTTATTCTTAAATGTTTGTAGGAGTCCAGGAAAGGTTTTTGAAACGGTGAGAAATTATGAATAAAAATTAGGAAAATAACGCGAGTGAAACCGAGCGGGTCAACTAGTCTACGTAAAAAGACAGTCCGCACATCCAAATCATTTAAACAAATGATCATGATACCTACCGATTTAATCTATACTAACATTATGTGTAACATATGGTGTCTTTAAATTTTGAGATGTCAGTGATAATTTGTGTACCTACCCAGTTATCTACCTATTTATAATCTCTAATTATAATTTTGTTATAAAAATGTTTTGATATGGAAGAGCAAGACCTTCTAATACAGGTATTTGTACTTAAAAGAAGGTCTTCACAATGTTTAGATAATTGTAAATCCGTTAGAGAAATAAACATTTTGATTTTTTTTTTTTTTTTTTGATTATAAAGTGGAAAGATTTGTAATTTTGTATTTTGGTTTGTTACGAATAAACTCAACAGTATAAAACAACCGATTACCTAGATGATAAAAAAGCTTGGGACGAATGTGCTCCAACTCTACTTGGAATCCATAACAATAGCAAGGGTCATGCCAAAAAAGCGATAGGAACCCAGCCGGTGTTGTTGCCAGTTCTTTTACGGCATGGGCGCGTTGGAACTGGTGTAAATTTTCCTAGCTTGTAAGACGTTTCAAAGTGATCCTTGTGATTCTACTGAATAAATAATTTTTGATTTTGATTTTGATTTTGACTCTTTTTTTTTTTTATACCACTAAAGTGGCAACCAAGCGTACGGCCCACTTGATGGTCAGCGGTTACCGGAGCCTATGTACGCATGCAACATCATAGATATCACTTGCGTGTTACCACCCTGAGACGTTAGATGGAAAGTCTCATGTGCCTGTAATTTCACCGGAAACCATACCCTTCGAACCGGAACACAGCAATGCGAGCATTGCTGCTTGGCGGCCGAAATAGGTATGGTGGTAGTCCTTCCCCGGACTAGCTCTATCACAAAGAACTCTACTACTCATAAACCACTGGTCCGATTTCAAAAATTGTTGCATCATAACAATGCTAAATTATCGCTGAGTAACATAGGCTATATTTATTACTAATGACCCGCCCCAGCTTCGCACGAGTGCGGTTTCATTGCACCCGCGCGAAGCTGGGACGGCTTGCTAGTGTATAAATACAATAAACTTTATTTAACGTAAACAACACTGAATCTATTTGAAGTCCTCCATTTGGTGGTTAGTTTTGGCGCGAATCCAGCGCGCCTTAGGATTAGGTTAAAAGCTAACCCTGATTAGAGATCGGCAGATGTGTGTTGCATCTTGTAATCTTAATAGGTTTTAGATATTACTAATACTTTATTACTTAAATTATTCTTGTTAATATTTTATTATTATATTACTATTTTTATTCATCGGCTTGTTGTCAGAAAACATTTTATTTTATTTCTTTTAGTGTAGGTACCTAGCAATATAGTTAACCTATAAATTTTTTATTTAAAGTATGTTTATAAGACGACGAAGAGATGTATAGTTCGCACAGCGGATCTAGGCTTCCGTGAAGTTAGCCGTTTGTGATGCGCAAAGACAATTTAGTTTGAAAAAGCTTCATTGCGCATCGAAACGGCTAATTTCACTACGGCCGAGATCCGTTGCGAGACCTATACATATTATCATTATCATATCATTATAAAGGTTGTATGTATGAATGTTTGTTTGGTGTCTCAAAAAGCTTACTATAAAACAACCGATTACCTAGATGATAACCATAACAATAGCAAGGGTCATGCCAAAAAAGCGATATGAACCCAGCTGGTGTTGTAGCCAGTTCTTTTACGGCATGGGCGCGTTGGAACTGGTGTAAATTTTCCTAGCTTGTAAGACGTTTCAAAGTGATCCTTGTGATTCTATTGAAATAAATAATTTTTGATTTTGATTTTGTTACTCAAATACACGGATCTCGATGAAATTTGGAGATAAATAATTATTTTACAGTCCGTTTTTTTTTTTTCTGCTCATACTTTTATCCCGGAAACTACTGAATACAAAAAAATACTAAACCTTAACACAGTGTAGTTTGCCCACTACTGCTTGGAAGCAGAATATCTAGCATTGCGGTGGTACCCACTTACAGACCCTTTTGCTAAAAGTCTTACCGCTTTTTGTTGTATAAACTACTCTATAAATAATAATAATAAATAAATAATGCTGGACAATCCAGCATCATCTATCCCCAAGCTAAGCAGAGCTTGTTATGGACACTAGATGACTGATATACTGTATCTACCTACTGATATAACAATGTACATTTTGATTTTTCAACCTGTAATGTGTGTCATAATTTGTCAAAATAAACGTTTACTTTACTTTACTTTAATACAATACATTAATAGATATTTTTTATTATACATAGAAAACACCCAGAACACCCGGAACAAATATTTGAAGATAGTACAAACATTTGTTCCAAGGCGGAAATCGAACTTGACTACATCAAGATAGCGATTATGGAATAACTTTAGTTAGATACAATCTGATGTTATGCTGAAAACCGAGATCGATACATATCGAGGCTAAACGTTACGTGTCTAATAACAGTAACAATAACCAATCTGAATGGTAACCTCCACTCATTGTATGGTGCCCCGTTATGGTAACTTATGGAATAGCTTCTGCCCGCGGCTTGCGACGTGGTACTTAAAAGTAGATGCTCTTCCCAGAGCCCAGAGGAGCACGGTGACACAGAACAGATATTAGTTACTAGTACAGAATGCCCACTCCTTACCTCCCACCGGTTTTACTTACCCCACCCCGGTTGCAAGTTTGCCGGCACTGAAGCTAAGGGCTAAGGCACGCGTTTATTTTGATTTTGTGTAGGTTCAGCGCGCGCATGCCAGAGCGAGCGACAGTGTGCTCCTCGCTCTTGCTATAGTTGGGTGGGGACAACCATGACACTCACACATGCAGCACCATTTACGTACACATACTATGCGTGTGGTGATTGCGACGTGTTTGTTTCATACATTTTATTGAGTGTCCGGGGTGTAACGGTGGTCGGTATTGAAGTATGATTTATTAAGTAAAGTAAGTAAAATATATATTTATTCAATAATATCACAAGGATCATTTTGAAACGTCTTAAAAGCTAGTTGAATTTACGCCAGTTCCACGCGCCCCAGCTTAGAAGAATCAGTAGCTAAGTCAGAACTGACTTTAAATTCTCGCGTACTGACCATTTAAACGGAAAAAAGTCAGTTCTCAAAGTCAGCACTCAGTCACTGACCCATTGTTATTTGCAATTTACCCCACCTTCCGACCTTAAAGTCGTATCGAACCCGTTGTGCACCAATATATTATTTATTCGAAAACTTTATCAAAAAGTCAATCTCATACTGTGAAGGAAAACATCGTGAGGAGAAACCGACATACAATAACTAAAATTTCAAAAGACATGTTCCTTCCACAATTCCTCATTAGGTATTACCTTGTTTTTAAGAGTAAAAAAATTTGACATCCAGTAAATTAGAATTGGATTGAAATTGAGATTGGATCGTTGTCATTGGATTCAAAAAGCCCCATGTAATTCATATTGCGCAATGGAATGTTTTCCAGGTATTCATATCGCCCAATGTTTTCTTTGGAGATGCTATTGGCCGATTTTAGTTGACATTTATTTTGACAAATAGCTCGTCGCGCGTATCACACAAATGAAAACATATGTTTTGCTTCACCTACTGACGCAGTACATAGTATAAACAATCAGTGTGTCATTTGCATAGAAATGGTCAACGGATATAGACAATTGTAAAGTAAGCCGTTTCGATGAGCAATGATTTGGATCTTTTTAAAATTGTCTAGTGCCAAATTAGAATTTAAAATATTTATTATTATATTATTATTATTATATTAGCCGTTGGTGTCCCACTGCTGGGCAAAGGCCTCCGCCCATTCCCTCCAGACGTCTCGATCCCGAGCCAAAAACCTCCAATCTACCAAAAATTTATCCAGTTCGTCGAAAAAAAACGACGAAAAAACGTTCGAATTTAAAATATTTACTTTAATAAAACACTTTTCTGAAAGATATCACTTACATAGCGATAAGACCGCTCATTGTACGTACATTATGCGCGCTGACGCAGACCTAACGCCGAATCTTGTACGGCACATGTCTTTTAAATTTTCATAGAGCGTGTCTTGTTGTGTCTCTACCCAAGGCTAATCTAAATAATTTGAGACAGTATTTTATATTTTCTGTAACGTTAGTATGTTCAAATGTTTTGTTATGTAATTTTTCGAGTAGATAAAACGTAACCCGTTTCACGTGATCCGTTAAGGAATACCCCATCTGGAAGTTTATTCAAATCAATGAGCGCTCGTGACGTAGCTGGCTAAGTTGTTCCTAACATATCAACGAAGTTAAGTACTGTTCCGCGTAGTCACCATTTGGATGGGTGCCCGCCAGTGGAAATTTCAGCTGAGCGCTCCCGTGCTTCGAAGGGCACGTTAAGCAGTCGGTCCCGGCTTTTTCAAAGTTGTTAGGCCATGACAGAGGCCTTCGGGCGGCTTAAAAGCTCTGTCACCAGTTAACCACTGACTCATACGAACTTACTTACTTTTACGTGCCAAACGCGTTCTGGAGCGATAATCTTGTTGTATGTTTTTGGTATGACAGTGAAATCAGAACGTTTAAGTCCATACTAATCTAAAATGTCAACCACCAATCCGCATTGGGTCCGCGTGGTGGATTAAGACCCACTCTCGCTCAAGAGTAAGCCAGTGTTCAAGCAGTGGGAACATTAGTAGGCACATGGTGAATCTAAACTATATAAGTTTCTATAGGAAAGAGTTTCACTACTGTATACATTTACTATGTCACATCGTTCGGACGTTGAGTAAATCGTGTGATTTTAACATCCATTTGATTTATGATAACACATTTCTTCACTTCTAAACTGAACTCTACGCCGCCGGAATAAGGCTTTGCCGTTTGCGATGTATCCAGCTGATTCGGCGTAAATCATTAGAATTTTTTTGATGATGTTCAACTATTTATTTTGATGATGCATTTACTCTGCTTAGAACGGGTTTTACGTGTTCTTGGTAATTGATGGTCAATGATTAGGAATGAAGTGTTTTCTGAAAAAAAATAGCAGAATTGTTTTTTTTTTATAATATTAGTCACCAGATAGGTAACAGATTCTCAAATATACAAACTTTTGTTGTGCTTTTGTTTTGCCAAAAAACTTTTCGCAACGAGAGGTGATGCGAATTATACCGTATATTTATCTTGTGCTTCTGTGTTTTGCTTGTTAAACTGGAGATGGCCACTGACTCATACAAACTTACTTACTTTTTAGTGACTTGTGAATCCGGACCCTCTGTAACCAAAGCGTTTTAAGAGTGGACCTTAAGACTCTTAAGATAGGAACCGGACATAAATTAGAAACCCGAGAGCCTACATCGTTTGCGTGTTTAAATAGCGTGACGTAGTATCGTGACGTAAAGCATTGTATAACTAATAGGGACTTCCCCCGACGAACGGCCGGGGGATGTCTATTGATAATATAAATGAAGGGTAAGAACATTGAGAAATAGCGAAAATCAGAATATAATTGTTGAAAATCGTCTAATAGTAAAATATTTGAGCACGCGAGCCCCATTCGCTCGCGCCGGATCTGCAGATATTTCCCGGGTGTTTTGGGTGTTTTCTATGTATAATCAAAAATATCTTTCTATGTATTGTATTGTATTGTATTAAGTATATATCAGTCATCTAGTACCCATAATACAGCTCTGTTTAACAGCAGCTTACCTTGGGCTAGATGATGCTGTGTGGATTGTCCAGCATTATTTATAAAAAATAAAAAAAACTATCGCGTTCAAAGTAAGCTTCCGTTTCCACCAGTGATGTGAGAGGAAAGTGTTTTCTAGGAACCAATAGAATCCTAACAAACATCCCTCGCTACACATCCTCGCACATCTCTCTGGTGGAAACGCAGCCTAAGGCCTCTGTTCTGTGTATTTGTGTGTAATCAATATTGCCTGGTTACCGGCGACTCCATAAGACCTTATTCTACTAAAATAATCGCTTGGAATGGAATAGAAACAGAATAGATAGAACAAGTGGTCTAGTGGTAGTGAACCTGCCTTCCTATCCTAAAGACGTGGGCTCAAACCCGTTCGTGCACCAATGGATTTCTCTATTAGAAAAGTGTACGTGCGCAATGCCAGTGATCTCATACGGTGAAGGAAAACATCGTGAGGAAACCGGCATGTCCAGGAATTTAACATTAAAAAGATGCCATTCACCAATCCGCATTAGGTCCGCGTGGTCCCAGTGGGAACATTAGAAGGCTGTCATGATGATGATGATGATGATGTTTTGAAATTAGACACACAATGTCTAATGCCGGCACTACACTAAGGTTTGTTTAATTCTGTCAAATCGTTGGCCTGATGTTAAGGGCTGATCCATAACAGACAAATATCAAAAAATCCGCATTTTTCAATCAATCAATCAGTCAATACATTTATTGCTGTCATATGGTACATCATGTAGTTGTTACAGAATAAGTAGTATCACACATGAACCCTGTTATTATGGTATTGCAACATGGAAGAAGGCCGAGGTTTATGCATTAGGTATTCATATTAAAAAAAGTAGATAGATAGGTAAGTATATCATGAATTGAATGATAATGTTGGCACCTAATAATAAATAAAATTGTTAGTGACGATTCATAATGATAGCTTATAAAATTAATATTAATGCAAAACTGATCATTTATATTCATTGCATTGGGTCCGCGTTGTGGATGCGGATCCAATGCGGGTCCCAAACACTCTCGCTCAAGAGTGCGCTATTGTCCCTGCAGTAGGAACATTAAAAGGCTGTAATGATGAAATAAGTAAAAAAAAAGTTGGCACACTAACACATTTTTTCATTTTAATTCTAACATTATTTTTTTTCAACCTATTGTGTCCCACTGAGCAAAGGTCTCCCCCAATTCCTTCCATCTATCTCTGTCCTTGGCAATATCCCACCAGTCTACATCAAAAACGTCAAGGTCAACACGCCAGCGCTTTCGCGGCCGACCCCTACGTCGCCTTCCATCCTCAGGCAGCCATGGTGATCTTGCATGAGCCCACTTTTCTGGATACATTCTGCTAACGTGGCCTGCCCAGTCCCACTTAAGCCTGGCTGTCTTGTACCCTACATCAGCAATCCCAGTTATTGAACGCAGCATGGTGTTCCTCATTCGGTCGATGCGTTTCAAACCGAGGACGCTACGTTCCATTGCCCTTTGGCAGATCTGGAGCTTGGATTTCTGTACTTCAGTCAGCGACCATGTCAGAAAATTTATTTAAATTTAATTATTCCCCAGCAGTTATTGGTTCTGCGAGCTAATAGCCCTGCCCCATTGCCACAACTTGCTAATTCTGACCCGGTAGTGGAGTATAGACCAAGATAGAAACAGTCTTTTACCCGTTTTTAACGACTTCTAGAACTCATGTTGTCCATTCGCTTTGAAGCTTCTTCTAAAGCCTCTTGTATTGAAAGAAGTGGAAGCGTGCGCGGTTATTTAATGGCAGCAAATGACGATACGGTCTCTGCATACCCTGATGTTAAACACCCAAATAAGTTCGTATGAGTCAGTGGCCAACTCTGGTGACAGAGTTTCTAGACCGCCCGAAGGCCTCTGTCATGGCCTAACAACTTTGAAAAAGCCGGGACGCTGAACCTCCGAAGCACGAGAGCGGTTACCCATGTAAATGGTGATTACGCGGAACAGTGCTTAACTTCGTTGATCTGTTAGGAACAACTTAGCCAGCTACGTCACGAGCGCTCCAGTTAAGCGCCTGACCTGTGCGCCTGACCATAATGGTTGCACGCACCTTTAAGTTTTCAAGTTCTGCGTGGCACTACACCGCTCGTCATTCTGTTATTAAGTCTCTTTCGCCCGGTATTTTCACTTGCTACAGTGCTTGCAACCTAAACACAGTGCAGTTTGCACATAACTGCTTGAAGGCAGAATATCTGGCACTGCGGTGGTACCCCCAAGAGAGACAAACTCTTGCTGAAGAGTACTACCACCAGCCCCCCGATAGCGTAACTCGGTTTCAATCCGATTTCAATCAGCGAACTGTCAATAAGCTGTCAAATTCATACATAATACGTCAGGTTTTTATTGAAACCAAGTGAAATTGATTGTAACAGAATTAGGCAATCGGGGGGCAGATCTCTATTATTGCAAGCGTCCATAGCTCTGTGTCCATCCATAGGCTTCAGGAACTACATACGCGTAAGATTTTGTTCTCAAAAGGTTAAGTCTGTTTTAACTCTTACCGCTCGCCGCTTCCGCTGCCGCTCGTTCACCGCATCGCGCCCTAAGCTAAGACCGATTGGATGAATTTTTAAACGCACCTGCAGTGTAGTGCAGTATTTCGATTTTAAGTGTGCGATGTGATCCGGATTCGAACTGAGCTTAATTTCACTTTGAAAGTATCTCGAGGTACGCAATAAAATAAATACCTGTTACTAGCTGAGCTGGATTTTACAGCTATAGTACTGTAAGAGCACCGGTGGTCTAGTGGTAGTGACCCCGCCTTCCGATCCTAAGGTCGTGGGTTCAAATCCGGTCGTGCACCAATGGATTTTTCTGTTCGAAAAATTTATGTGCGCAGTGCCAGTGCTCTCATACGGTGAAGGAAAACATCGTGAGGAAACCGGCATGTCCAAGAACTAAAAATTCGAAAGACATGTGCCATCCACCAATCCGCATTGGGTCCGCGTGATGGATTAAGATCCAATCACTCTCGCTGGAGAGTAGGCCAGTGTCCCAGCAGTGGGAACATTAGGAGGCTGTCATGATGATGATGAGTACTGCCAGCGCATCTCGGCCGTCGTGAAGATAGCCATTTTAAAATGCAATTCTAAATTTTCGGCCAGTATTGGAATCAGTCTTGGGCCGGCTAATGCTTTAAACTAGGCTACCATCGAATGCCATCTTGCCCGAAAATCATGGATGCATTATTATTGCTGTGTTCCGGTTCGTAGGGTATGGTTTCCGGTGAAATTACAGGCACATGAAACTTTAGATCTACGTCTCAGGTGGCAACGCGCAATTGATATCTCTGATGTTGCAAGCATAGGCTACGGTGACCGCTCACCATCAAGTGGGCCGTACGCTTGGTTGCCACTGGTAGTAAAAAAAAAATTACAGTGCTCTATAAAACCATAATAAATAATCATATTCATAAAATAACTGTTATTTCAGTGGTTTGCTAAGTATTGTCTTTCCTTGTCATACGTCATTAATGTGCCACCAATCCGCATTGGGTCCGCGTGGTGGATCACTCTCGTTCGAGAGTAGGCCAGTGTCCCAGCAGTGGGAACATTAGAAGGCTGTCATGATGATGATAATGACGTCATTGAACAAAGACGAGTTTGTAGTTAGTTTATGAATAAAGCTCTAACTGTTTACCTATCACAAACTCGAGCGTTCCTCTATTTATAATCGGTCTCTATTTCACCCACGTGCGGCAAATATAGATTTGCCTAATGCCACTAGCTTTGATGAAAATTTGTCGGTGAATTATCTGATTGCTATGCTCTTAGACTTGCTCAACTTTAGTAAGTTCGTATGAGTCAGTGGCCAACTATGGTGACAGAGTTTATAGGCCGCTCGAAGGCCTCTGTTATGGCCTAACAACTTTGGGAAAGCCGGGACCGACTGCTTAATGTGCCTTAGCTCGGGAGCGCTCAGTTGAAATTGCCACTGGCGGTAACCCATCCAAGTGATGACTACGCGCAACAGTGCTTAACTTAAGAACAACTTAGCCAGCTACATCACGAGTTCGTATGAGGCAATGGCTAAGTCAGCAGACGGATTTAATAGGCCGAAGTCTTCCGTCATGGCATAACAACTTTGAAAAAGCCGGGACCACTGCTTAATAATGTTTAAGTGGCCATTTTTTTCATGTCATAAGGTGACAAACAAGCAGACGAGCCGCCTGATGGAAAGCGGTCATTGTCGCCTATAGACATCTGCAACACTATATAGGTGTTACAGGAGCGTTGCCTACCTGCTAGGAAGCCGTTAACTTTCCTCTTGAATACGCCCATGATAAAACCTAATGGGAAGACATCAGACGGGAGCTCATTCCACATCTGGCAGGTGTGCGAGAGGAACGAGCGAGTTAAGCGTACTTTATGGGACCTCCACGCATCCACCAGATGCGGGTGAGCCCGTAGCTCCATGCGATCATAGCTCGCAGATGAAATGTCGGACGGACTGCCATTCGATGGACCGACCATCAACCGCCGTTAATATTGTTACCAATGTCGTGTCGTCACGTGTAAAGTCTTACACAGTTAATGTGTTTTCAAATAAACATAGAGCGAGAATGGAAACGGCACACTGAGCATTTGTACGACAATAAATCAACGTAGACAAACTCCCTGTTGACAATGCATGACTGATGTCCCGTTTCGAGAGGACGCGAAATACTATTTATTTGGTGGTTGTTGGTTATGTATTAACATGCGTTGCGGCTTTGGTTTACTTGTTACTCGTTGCGCCCCGCGTTTTCACTCGCGTTTTTAATATAACTCTCCTTTTCTTCCTCTCACATGTTTCCCATCCAATGGAAATACTTCACTTTTTTTGGGATATAAAGTCAATATCTTAATCCAGGGTACAATCTACATTCAAACAATCTTCGTTTAAACGTTAAGGAGTAACATACATACAAACAAATTTTCGCTAAAATTATAAAATAAGATGTTGGTTTGTGGATTTTGAATGAAAAATTCGAGAAAAGCCAGTCTTTGTGCTCAGATGCCGGGTAAAACCGCCAAGCCTCTATCTATAGGTATCATCAAAGAAAGAGCCGAGACGGATCAGCCGATACAGCGAAACTTGCTCAAAGAGTTGTTTATTTTGCTAATATTTTACCAGGAAATTTGAATTACAGACGTAACTAAAGAATTGAAGCTGATGAAAACATTGTTAATATTATTCGGGTGGTGCTCTAATTCTAATTCTAAATGGGTATAAGATCTGCACTGACGTCCCGCATCAGAGTGTATTGTGCATTGTCCCCCTGCTAACCTGACCCTAGTCAGCCCAACTCCTTGAAATAACGGAGAAGGACTTTTGATAGCAGCAATGTTCCAGCAGCTTCGATGGTGATGTGGACGGTGGCGAGCAAGTGCCCATTAGCTCCTGCAGTCCCGACTTTGCTCTGGCTTCATTTGTGGCTGTACAGTGAAGAATCACATGCTCCACTGTTTCTTCATCCTGGAAGCAACCGCGACAGTTTCCACTGTCTGTGGCTCCAGTCTTCACGAAGTGGTGGTTGAGATCGCATTGACCTGTGATGATCGGGTGATGCTCATGATGAAGAGCTTTTAGAAAGCTTCGAAATGTCAGCATAAATGACAAAAAGAAGTGGTAAATACCGTTAATAAACAGACAGACGTAGCGTAACGTTTACGATGAGATTTTGACTGTATTGTACCACCCACTTTTGTTTTCGGTAGTCGTTATCTTACACGCTGTATTTTGGAGCGATATCAGCTGGAAAATCAAAGTATATAAGGACCGCGAACTGGAAAACAAAGTATAGGACGATCCTTACTCGATGGAACGATGTCAGGAAGTCGGTGGATGATGATTGGTCGTCAGTGCACTCTTTGGGGTAGGCCTATGTCCAGTTTTTTGGCTGATATGATGATTATGCCAGTTCCGCTCGCCTAAGCCTAGAAGCATCAAACCAGCACCTCTCGCTACTCGCAATGCCGGAAGAGCAAGGATCTAATTGATTTAACCCGGACCTCCGTCAAAGTTAATTCTAATTGTCAAACAGTAGCTCTCCCAATTTAACTTAAGTAATACAACTAACAGAGACAATACCCCCATTTGATGCCCTTACTCATATGATCAGGTCAGCCGTGACTGTTGGATAGGGCTGTCACAGGTTCTTGTCCATGGCCAATCTTGAATCCATCCGATCTCCATCAATCTCCATATCAAACTGTCTAATAAGACAGTTTAACCACGCTCTACTGTCTTAGTAGACAGTTTGAGATGGAGATCAAGATTTGTCGATGACAGAGTTATCTGATCAACCTGCAGATTATGCACATTTCTGCCAAGCACTTAGCTCTGTGGCAAAAATAGGTGGTTATTTCATGACCATTTGTCGCCTAACCGCCAGTGGGCACAGCTTAGTGGTTATTATATTATAAACCACTCCGTCTGTCAGCACCGGAAAAAAGTATTACTTCTTCAAAAGAATAAATTGAAACAAAAGATAAAGGTGGGTAATAAATTCACACATAAAATCTCCACGTCTGAAGGAATCTCATGAAAATTAAAACGAATCTACGCAACCCTGGGTAACGTAGGGCTGCCACTTGCAAAATGTGATTGTGGTTCAATGCTATTTTCAGTTTTTTTGAAAATAACAAGTTTTTTACAACAGTGCCTGAAAACAATGTTCTCTGTCTATCATTTGTCATTTAAAAACGTTTCATAAAATATTATGATTTGCCTTTTTATCATCTTACACCGTCTGTGCATGCGTACGCGTAAGCATACAGGTGCACGTACCATGACCACGAGAACAGATATTAGTACTACGTACAGAATGGCCCTTGTTTTATCTGATCTGTGGAATGGCCACTCCCTACCTCCCACCGGTTTTACTTACCTTACCCGGTCGCAAGTTTGCCGGCACTTTTCACGCGTTTATTTTGATTTTGTGTACGTCCAAGCGCGCGCATGCCACATCGTCAATGAAACCAGAAAAGTTATTCTTTAGGCATTGCAATTCAGTTTCATAGCCTAACAAATGTCAGTAAATCGTTTGTAATGCCATTTATTAGCACTGTGAATTTAACCATTTGCGATGACCAGTAGGTAATCAAAAAACGACCTCTACCGACCGATCCGTTCAAGAGTAAGGCCCCCGCCTTACTCTTGAACGGATCGGTCGGTATTGGACAAGCATTGGAATATGATATTTCATGACAAGCGTCAAATTCAATCTTGTCTCAAAGGATACAAAATTTTTTACAGCAGTAAATTAGAATTGGATTGATATTGGGATTGAGATATCGATAAAGAGTAGGACCCATTTTAGGCACTGCTGTTTGAAAAATAAACTTAATCAAATTGGCCAACCCTAGGCCCTGGATAAGATACTCATGTAATCCCCCTGATGCGTCTCGAGACCTTTCCCGAACGAGTCGGTCGGGGTTTAGTTGTCTTTGATTCCGGTCAGTTTTCCGGGTTTTAGTCAACACTGGCGGTCCGGTAGCGCGGTAGGCGAGTGATTGGTTGAAAAGCGAGAGGTTTCGGGTTCGATCCCCGCTACGGGACAGATTATGCAGAGCATTGGAATACAAACTTGCGATTTACTGCATTTTAAGAAGGTATTCTGATCATCGCGCCGAAGATCCTGATAAGACCAACATAAAGTTACTATTATTACTGGTTTTCAGCTAGCGTTTCTTCAACGTTCAAGCATTACTTAAAAATAATAAATTCACGTTTAGTATCCATGTATTCTGTTGTAAATTGCGCTGTCACAGCGCTTTCAAAAATCAACGTGTGCACAGATCTTTAGTATTTTATCAGTCGTTAAACCGACTATCAAACCAAACTTTGCAATCTGTGATGAGTTGGGAACAGTTGAATTCTTTTTAGATATGCGGGAAATACCGCGCACCATGTCGTTTCGCTTGTCAGCAGTTTTATTGAGGATCAAAAGCTATTTGTTCCGCTTGGTTACGCGACATTTCGCTCAGATCTGAACTAATCTCAGACTGACGGTTTGATCCAACCTCTTTTGTTCTTAGAGGCAAAAGTGAATTTAAAATGATCTTAGATAATATTGGACGAATTTGCATCTGATCTAAAAGTCTTTGTAGAGTTTGAGAAAATGCCATCGGGTTTTAGAAGCGTCTTTTATCGTCATGATCATCTACCGACCTAACAGCTCTGTAGTAGCTTTGCTTACGGTGGTGTAGGTTTGATTCCCGTCATTATCTATGTTTTAAATTTCAGCCGCATCGGTTCCGTGGTTATCGAGTTGTAAGTTGGTGTCTGTCTGTCAGTCTGGTGAAGCCAACTCTGGTGACGGAGTTATCCAAACATTCCCATTTGTAATATAGTAAGAAAGATAATTTGTAACCTTATTTTGTTTCAGGTATGTGCAAATGCTGAGTGAACGCCTTCTTCGTCTACCCTTTTGGGGTCTTGAAGAGAATTTCGTAAAACCAAACCCTAAATTAATTCAGTTTTGGAAGTTTGTCGCGTTACTTTGATTTGTAAACGCTAGAATGTGTTAGTAATATGGAGCAGTTAAGTTATCCATAGATCGTTTGCACAGATCATTAGATTCCTCAACTAATCCTACAATTTAGTAAAATAAACCACCTAAAAATAAATAAAATAAACGTAAATTCACCTAGCTTTAAGACGTTTCAAAATGATCCTTGTGATTGTATTGAAATAAATCATTTTTGACTTTGACTTTGCGGAGGGGGGGGGGGGGGGGGTTTCTACAGGTCTTGGCAAATAATGTTTGTTCAACGACTTTAGAAATTTCGAAGTATTTACAGAATTTTGTCCAAACTACTTAATCTCGGCCTTACAAAAACTTCTATACCATTTATGGTCGGGTGTTGCGGGTAGATAAGTTTGCAGAGCTTGTGGTTAAACTAAGAGAGAGGGGTGGGGGGGTACTTATCTTGTAACTAATATAACCCAGCCAAATTAGCGGAACCTCATTCAGAATGAGAAATAATAGGCTGAATTTTTGTATAATACCACCTTTTAGCTTCTAAATATTTTTTTTTTTTAGATAGAGGGCGTTGATATTATTTACTTTTTAACTTTGCGCCCTGTAGTTTTGCCCGCGGTTAAAATTTAATAAATTAAATTAATAATAATTTTAATAATTTTTTATTAAATTTATTTTTTTTGTTTTCGGGATATTAAGTAGCCTATTTGCTATTTTAGACTATAATCGATACCTTTGCCATATTTCCATTCCTTGCATATTTCATACAGATCCTTTTAGTCGTTCTGGCGTGATACTCCCACGAACATACAAACATTCAAATGTCTTTTATAATATTAGTAGGATTAGTGGAATTGACCCCCCGTATGTAGCCTACTTACGTACGCCTTTGCGCGTATTCTGTTAAAAGCAAATATACAAATCACAGAAGAGTATCTATTTGAAATCGATTCAAGTGATTGGATCGCAAATAAACAAACTATCGCACGTGTTACAACAAATGTTACAATTAGGTTTCAAGGTTTCGCAAACAAACATTATTGTGCCAGAAGATTAATGTAACGATTACGTACGTCATCTATATACAGGGTCATTCATTATCAACCTGACAAACTTAAGGGCCTATCCCTTAAGTTTGTCAGGTTGATAATGCTTCCTCCACACATAAAAAAAATATATGTACCTATAATTTTTTTTATGTATATTTTGTCTTAAAAATCCCAAGTAAACAAAAAAAAATCGATTACGTTTTTCCGCTCAATTGTTATTTATCATTGTTAGGAATCGAGCTAAGCGGCTTCATAATAAAATATTCGAGTGTGCGCGCCCCGTAGCGGGTCATTGACACGCGCAGGTCAAGGACGCGCGGGTTTTTGACCCGCGGTTCATTGACGCGCGGGTCACTGACACGTGCCGAGCGCTGCTTTTTCATTTTCTAACAAAGATAACTAATTATTAAGCAGAATTACGTAATTTTTTTTTAATAAAAAAAAAGTTTAAGAATAAGAAGAATAAGAAAATATTTATTGTTTAGCTGATGAAGGCACAAAAAGATCTTAATACTAGGCACTGGTAGGTAAGCTCAGCTTATCCATTTTGGACGTACAATATTAACTTAGAAAACAAAATTACAAGTATTTTTTTTTATGTGTGGAACCTATCCCTTAAGTTGGCAGGTTGATAATGAATGACCTTATATATCTATAATATCTATACTTCTATACTAATATTATAAATAAATAAAAATAAAAATAAAATATAGCACTGCGCTCGTCTCCTCGAGACTATCTTCTATCAGACTATCAGTCCATCCCAGCTTCACACGGGTACAATAAAACCGCACCGAAGCCGGGGTGGGTCGCTAGTAATAAATATAGCCTATGTTACTTAGGTATAATGTAACATTCGAATGATGAAAGAATTCATTAAATCGGACCAGTAGTTTTCGAGTTTATTCGTGACAAACAAAAACACAAATCTTTTTTTTTTAATAATATTAGTATAGATGGAAACTCGCAATAGAAATAAAAGAAAAGAAAGAAAGAATAAATAAAATAAATAAATAAATAATGCTGGACAATCCACACAGCATCATCTAGCCCAAGGTAAGCTGCTGATAAACAGAGCTGTGTTTATGGGTACTAGATGACGGATATATACCTAATACTATACAATACATAGATAGATATTTTTTATTATATATAGAAAATACCCAGAACACCCGGAACAAATATTTGTAGATCGTACAAACATGTGGCCCGAGGCGGGAATCGAACCCGCAACCTCCGCGTCGCAGGCGGACCTGCGCCCGCTGCGCCACATCGGTCGTCAAGAAAGAAAATATGTTTATTAATAGAGGTATCACTCAGGGGTTGCTGCTGAGATGTAGTTCGAAAGTCTCATTTGCCTGTAACAAAAGTGGCAACCAAGTATTATATCAGATGCTTAATAATTAATATAAAAAAAACACAACTATATTTGGCATCTGAAGAAGCACATTCAGTGAAGTGACAGGTAGCAAACACATCTCAGCTTCTTCTAAAACCGCATATTAGCTCTAGGAATTCATTCATAGCATCACGGTAAACAGATGGAAATAAATCTGATGTTGTAAATGAGCTAGATGGAGACAGATAGAGCGGGATGGATGTTATTAGCGAGCTTTCGGAGGCAGGTGCTCGAACTTTGGTCGCAGATATTAATACCACGTACAGAATGGCCACTCTCTACCTCCCACCGGTTTTACTTACCCCACCCCGAGAGCGAGTTTGCCGGCACTGAAACGAAGGTCTAAGGCACGCGTTTATTTTGATTTGGTGTAGATCCAAGCGCACGCATGCCTACGCGAGCGAAAGTGTGCTATCTCGCACTAGCTATAAATTTATGGGGCCAACCATGACACTCATACATACAACGGCATAGTTTACGTATTTGTATTTTACACACAAATGTATTTTAGTGATGGGAAACATAATGATTTAAAAGCATCGATAAGCACGCGGCAAACCGATTCTAGGCACTGTCACACCGCCACACCGCCCCCCGGTTGGGAGCAGACTGAGTTTCGCGGCGAGTAAAGAGGTTACTCAGCCCTTACTTAGCCGTCTTTATGGCGCGCGAGGTACATACACTCACTCATTCTACTCTGTGTTATTTCATTATAGGCGACTAGCTCATACTACCTACCTACCATCTTGGCTTTAAAACAGTCAGGCGACAACAAGTACTTACGCTGGACCATTACGGAATAATTTGTTTACAAACTCTGGAGAAGATCGATCAAGAAATGACGGTAGACCAATCAGCGCTGTGTAGTTACGCGTGACGAATGAGTGGACTATGTTCACTCAATCGGCTCCAATCTATCTTTAGATCCTTGCTAACTTAGGCCTTGTAGAAAGCGAGGTAAGACTCTACGTTGTCTGCGCTAGGGGGCTATTCATAACGCGATGTTAGGGCGTCAAGACTAGCGCGGCGTTAAGACGCCTTGACGCCTGACTCATGCGAACTTACTATCGTTTCCTTCGGGATATTCTTCTTCGCCTTTTAGTACTTGGCTGCGCAAAGTGCTATTGACACTGCGTAAACATATAAATAAACAATTTAACTGTATAGGTATTTACGTGAATCTTTCTATCTGTTGATAGGTGATATTGTCGTGTGAAAGCAAGCTCACTAAACACGACTTTAACGGTTAAAATAAACCGAGACTAACGCGATAAACGATCACGCGAATACCATCTAACTGTCTGGCAAGATTATTATTATCATTTTAGTGCATATGGGATGGTTATAAAGATGATATTAGCGAATAGCGAAAGACAGTTTTATTGGATGATTTCACGAAATATAATTTTAAAGTTTATCTCTATTAGGCAGCATCGGCTGAGTGAGTATTGCTAAATTCATGCGTAGGTTTTTCTTCACCTTTTTTCTTTGACGACCGATGTGTCGCAGCGGGCGCAGGTCCGCCTGCGACGCGGAGGTTGCGGGTTAGATTCCCGCCTCGGGTCAAATGTTTGTACGATCTACAAATATTTGTTCCGGGTGTTCTGTGTATAATAAAAAATATCCATCTATGTATTGTACTGTATGTATTGTATGTAAAGTACTAGATGACACGGCCCCCGGGGCCGGCGGGCCCCCTAATAACGTAATTATTTAACGTTTGTAAATTGTAATAAAACTTGATCGTGTGCTTGTACCATTACAAAAATGCGTAAAAATGAAAACATTTATTTTCATTTTTTATCAGACCAAACGCTTTCAGCAAACACCTCTAAAAAAGACTAAAAGTTTGTTTTACCTAAACGAGGTAAAAAAAGAAACATTACGGTATTAGTCTGAAATAGCATTTAAAATTTTACCTTCGATACACCGAAATGCCACTTTAACCGACACATTTCCTATCCGAAACCGAAATAGCATGACTGCGGCAAAAATACGGAAAAGTGGATCGTTTTTTTCGTGATGGCACTGGTTCTTTCTTGGGCTTTGTTTGCCTTATAAAAACAACACCCCGATCGTCTATTTTAGTGACTGCCCGATCAACTATTTTTGGTATATGGATTGGTGTCACTCACGCCAGAACGGCTGAACGAATTAGGATGAAATTTGGTGGAATAAGAGCACCAGTTCTAACAAAGACAACGACCACGAACTTAATCTCAGACTATAACTAGGTGGACTACATCATTATCATTGCAGCTAATAAACGCCCACTGCTGGACATAGGCCTCCCCCAAAGAGAGCCATGACGACCGATCCTTCGTCTTCCACCGACTGCATCTTTAATGACATCGGTCCATCGACGGGCCGTCCGTTTCGTTTTCCAGTTCGCCATGCGAGAACCTTTATTTCCCAGCGGTTATCGGTTATGCGAGCTATATGACCTGCCCTCTGCAAATTCAACTAGCTTATTCTAAAGCCAGCAGTAGACACTTGGCCAAGGGTTGGGCCAGCATGTTGGGCCAAGATTTTGGCAACCAATTGTCGCTGTTTACACACTTGGCACAAGGGTTGGGCCAAGATTTTGGCTACCAATTATCGCTGTTTACACACTTGGCACGAGGGTTGGGCCAGCATGTTGGGCCAAGATTTTGGCTACCAATTATCGCTGTTTACACACTTGGCACAAGGGTTGGGCCAGCATGGTGGGCCAAGATTTTGTTTACCAATTGTCGCTGTTTATAGTGATTTAGTGTTCATTTTGTATTGGTTTTTGAGCCTCATTGCTTGTTCAACTCCAAACCGAAGAAAACAAAAATTATTTGTGGGTTTCACTCATGCGCGATACTACTTTATTAGAACAAATAGAATTGGACGCCAATGTGTGAACACTGTTGTCAGAGCGCGCCAAGATCCTTTGATGTTTGCACGAAAAACCGACACTTTGGTTTGCCCGCGAACATTGGTCGCCAGCTGCCAACACGCCAAAGTAATCACCAACATAGTCTCTACACGCTTGCCCAGTATTGGCCCAGCTCCTTGGCCAACCCTTGGCCGAGCGTGTACCGCCGGCATTAGAGCTATGACTGGACTACAATACCTGGTTATTTCAGGGGTGCTCAGAATAACCGAACTGTCTGGCTGTCGGGCCAAGATAGATTCTCAACTTGCTAAATGTTTTGTATTTAGCAGACCTATCACTTGCTCTCAAACGGTGAACGAACATCTTGGAACATTGTTTAATTTAAAATGCAAATGTCGACAACATAATCTTAGAAGTTATAGGATTCATGTGTAGATAATTATCTTGGGAAATACTAGCTGTTGTCCGCGACTTCGTTTGAGTAATATATGCTATATGCATATATTACTCCTTTTGAATTACTCTATCTATTGATGAATACTGCATTAAAATCTGTTGCGTAGTTTAATAGGTACATTCAGACGTGAATGAATGAATGAATGAAAAATGCTTTATTGTACACCTTAACAGGATTAAAAACATAAAAACAAAACACATTTTATAGTATGAGTACAATGGGCGGTCTTATCGCTTAAAAGCGATTTCTTCCAGACAACCTTTGGATGGAGAGAAAATAAAATAAATAAAAGAATGGTTGGGGGTGTACTTATATAGGATCACAAATAAATTGTGCAACTTGCTACATATGAATAAATGAATAAATGAATACGTGTATTGTAAAAAAAAACATTAGAAAAATCCACAAAAACTTAAATGCATAATTGGTTTATTGACCGAGCAAGCGAAGCGTCTCAATCAATCAATATAAGTCTCAGTTTCGAGATTGGCCAAAAATGCTTTTGGCTGTCAATCAGTTTGTCCGGCTGTTCTCACATTTATCAACCAATCTGGTTGAAACTTAGTATACAGGTTCTATGACTTTACAGAATTTGATTGTCGTCGGGGATTTTTGATAAGGGGCGTACTTTCTCCAAAAAAGGACAAAAAGGGGACTGCTGGCTATCACCTATGCTGGATATCACCTAATGTGATTTGATTTCGATGATTTTTATTTTATTTGAAAGGTAAGTATTAACTTTAAGTTTGTCAGATATTTGGTGTAGATCTGATGAGGATCTTCAACGTGGTGAGCAAAATAGTTCCTCAAAATGCAGTATGTTGCTCACTTTCAAAGTTCACTTTACAAGTTTGTGCTTGCAAGGTCTACTGTTTGGAGAACTGCTAGTTTGTATAAATACGTTTTTTTTAATACAATTGTCTTTGCAATCTGTTAAACTACAAATTAAAAACTTGTCACATCTGTGAAACAATTAAACTTGGGACGTATGCAATTAATAACTTAAGTTACGACGAAATATTGTTCGTTGAAGTTGCTAATTAAGTTAACCAACTTTGTAAGAATATAGTGATTGGTGGACTTTAAACTGAGCCCTTCCGTGCTTCGGGGGGCTTGTTCAGCAGTCAGTCTCGGCTCTTTCAAAGTTGTAAGACCATGACACTGTAAACTCTGTTTTTTTTTTATGTCTGCAAGTGATAAGACAATCAAGGCGCCCACCTGATGTTAAGCACCACGCCTGATTATTACAGATGCAGTGCCACCCAAAGCTTAAAGTTTTCAAGAATTTGCGTGACACTGCACTGCGCTTATCACCCCACGAAATTGTTGTTAAGTCTCTTTCGCCCAGTAATTTCACTTGCTACAGTACCCTTCAAACCTAAACACAGTAATGCTTGCACACTACTGCTTGGAGGTAGAATATCTGACACTGCGATGGTACCCACCAAGACGAACTCTTGCTGAAGAGTCCTATCACCAGGTGGTGACTTGCTACAGTGCCCTTCAAACCTAAACACAGTAATGCTTACCTAAACATAGTCATGTTACCAGGGTTGGCCACTGAATCTATAAACTTCCTTATAAGTTATAACACGAAAAAAGTTAGTCAAATTCGCGAAGCATCTCAGGATTCATACATCAGCATAATCATCATCCACAGCCTGACTTCACCCACTGCTGGGTATAGGCCTCCCTTAGTTTGTGCCATCTACCGCGATCGTGTGTTATCTAATCCACTTCTAATCCACTTTTTGTCATACTGCAACACACACATAGATCTTTTTTTTTTTCCTTTACTGTATTATTTTAGTTATAGCACTCTTTCTATGTATTAATTTTGTATGTGTGTGCTTGAAGTTGCAAATAAATGACTTATCTATCTATCACTTACCGCCCGCGACTTTCACTATGTCGTCTACCCATCTCGCCAACGGACGACCGACAATTACCGATGATTCATACAATTAATTGTAAAACTAACACATAAAATAATGTGGTATCGTTTTGAGTAATTTCTTCAGAGATTTGTGGTAATTTGTTTACTTACAAAATAAAAGTACGATAACATTCACATTTGAAAATGAACAATAACGCATTGGGATTAAATTCAATTTCGAATGTTAGCATGTTAGAAGGCATAGTATAATGTGGGCAGTACATCAAGTACCGGATATCAGGCATTAATCATTCGAGAATGAATGGATGGTTACGATTTTTTGGCTATTGTTTGTGTATGTAATTTGTAGATGTTATTTATTGCCCTGAGTTTAATGAAGATGTTGTATGCAGAATATTTTTTATTTTTTTATGTCAGTGTGTGACAGTCACATCGCTCGTCTATAACAGTTGCAATGTCACCTAAATCTACATGTTTTCAAGTTCAGCACCATCTCACTATCACCGGTCATATTTGTGTTCCATTCCGGTATTATGAAATTACTGACATTGGCAGAATTGTGAAAAATAAGTCACAGAGCAGGCACTGCACAGCGCTTGTTACCCCAAGTCAGTTATCAAGTCTCTTTCACCCAGTAATAACGTCCTTCAAACCTGAACACAGTAAGAAGAAAAGAAAGAAAAGACAGAATATCTGGCAATACGGTGGTACCCACCATGACGAACTCTTGCTGAAGAGTCTTACCACCAGATAAAGGTAATTTACGTTGCATAGTAGACCTATTGTTTATTTTTCATCAAGGAACTATAGTATTGGGTCTGCGTGCTGGATCAAGACCCAATCACTCTCGCTCGAGAGTAGGCCAGTGTTCCAGCAGTGGAAAAGTAGTGGGCTGTCATGATGATGACGCAGCTATGATTCATTGTCGGTAGCAACTGGCACCAGCATCCAGTTTTCATCCATTCGTCATATTTTCACGGCGGATCTCGCTTTTATTTTTGAATGATGATTGATGTGGCGAATTGGGGGAATGTCTTCTTCGAGTTCGTAGCCTTGGCGAAAATTTGCGTGGGTGTTTATTTCAAAAATTCATTTGGACAAACAACATGAGGTGCCGCATGCCGGTAATGGGAGATAGCTAAACAGTATTTAATATCAAATAGACTGTAATTATTGAAGATTCATCTGCAAATCGAATGCTTCTCGTCCAGCTAGATCCAAGAACTTCAACATGATTAACCTTTTGAAATTACCATGCTGAGACACTATCCTTTGAGTGATTGAGTCAGGACTCAGGATCTACCATGCAGACCTTATGCAAATTAGTAGAGCCGATCGTCTAACCCCTGATCTTTATAACAATAGAGATCCACTGCTAGACATAGACCTACCCTAAAAAAGTTCCACAACAAGCGAACTTTCTGCGACCGCTATAATGTCATCGATGTAAGTGTGTGACGAAGTGTCGTTGTCCAATCTGCGATCAATATTCGAACCTTTATTCCTCAGCGGTTATCAGTATCGGTTCTATGAGCTATATGGCCTGCCCACTGCCAGTAACTTATTCTACAAATCCGTGGTAGAAGCTTACAACTGCACAAGAGTATCTTCGATGTACTAAATCCTTACCACACTGCTTCTATCATAATATACCTAACGGGTTTACCGACCTCGCGAATCGTATACTATTCAATACTACATAACAATCAGCGTAAAAAAGCTAAACTAGACATTTTTATTGCATTGCATTTTCTTTCATAGAGTGGAAGTGACTAACACGTGCGTAAAAACATCAACAGAGTGCTAATTCCGTCTTATGCACACACGTTGTACCAGATCGCATTAATTCTAAGACGTCTGTGTAAATCACTTACCGCAATTCCAAAGTAATAAAAGAAACTGTGTGATGTGATGTCATTTGCACACAATGTACCAAATTATTTATCCATTTCGTTAATGCCACACTCTAAATTGCAATTGCTTAAACGTAAGAACTAGTGTAAGTCGATGGTTTAACTCTTCAATTTTGATGTTTGTTTTCTTCTTGTTTTTTTTTTATAAATAATGCTGGACAATCCACGCAGCATCATCTAGCCCCAAGGTAAGCTGCTGTTAAACAGAGCTGTATTATGGGTACTAGATGACTGATATATACTTAATACAATACAATACATAGATAGACATTATTTTATTATTTATAGAAAATACGCAGAACACTCGGAACACATATTTGTAAATCGTACAAACATTTGAGCCGAGGCGGAAATCGAACCCGCAACCTCCGCGTCGCAGGCGGACCTGCGCCCGCTGCGCCACATCGGTCGTCGAATTTTTTATCTGACTCATTTATAATTTCATATTCTTGTCCATTTCGCATTTTTATCGTGTTGCAACTTAAGTAACTGCAAACAATCTTTCAAAATGTGATTGCACACCTTGCACACTGTAAATAAGTAAGTATTTAACTAGTACTTATACTAATGTAGCTATAATAATTATTTCGAGGATTGCCATTGAGCTAGTTATTTTCCAATAAGCTCTTGCAATGACATTACTGTGTTGACACCTCGAGTCGAGGAAATAATAAAAGTTAATAGTTGTCGTAAACAAGTCTTTTTATTTACTTTTAAAAGGTTTTAGAAATACTTCATCTGGATGGTATTAGATGTACAATTTATAAGGTTATGACATACTGGTGCTTGCTGTGTTTTGTCGTTTTATGTATATATATAAAACGCGATGAGTTGATTGATGAATGAATTTATTTTCATAGATTTTTTGGATGGTGGTTGGAACTTGGAACTAATTATATTGTAACCTTAAAATTTTGAACTTTACTACACACAAAATAAAAAGACTACAATAACTTATAGAAAGAAATAAAATATGTCGCCAATATTTTTACGATCGAAATGTCTTTTGATTGAAAGCTTCATAAAATTTTAAATAACCACAAAAATAAACCCAGATCCAGCTAAGTTCTATCCGAAAATACGCATCAAACAATGCTGTCAATCAATCAACAAAAATAGCATTTTAAAAAGTCGAGCAGTCTGCCTCTAGCCTAAACCCAAAAATTCGTTGGCGTTATTCCAAAACGATGGACACAGTGCATATTTCGTTTACATATTCCCGCTACATCAAAAAACACTCCAATTGAAACCTTATTTCATTGAGTATAAAGGTTATGGTGTGATTTGTTCTAGCATACTTTAACGCAAACTCTCCCCAGAATATTAAACCATACGTCACCGGGATATGAGCGAGATTGTAATGCACGGGATGAGTTGTAACAGCGTTCAGCAGTGTTGATTCACTCGAGGATTATTTCGTGTTTAAACCCGATTCTTCTATGATGCGGTTGGACGGAATTCCGGCGCGTCATGGTAGTTTTTCGATTACTAAAAATCGTTTATTACAATTTTCGTAGAATTGCTTTGAAGGCTCGAATGCTTTTAGCAGAAATCTGTAACTGAGAACTAAGGTAACCGACATAGTTTTCAGAATTAGAGTACTCGCACTTGCACTTGATCGCATCGGTTATCGATTCTGCTAGCTATATGGCCTGGCCACTGCCATTTCAACTATAAATTATTCTAAGGATTTAAGAAAGATTCTATATTATCGGATTCCTCCACCGGCTGGGACAAGAGAAAAGCTTAATTGATAGATTCAGTCGTTACTTTGCGGAAATCCGATCGAAGAGCGAAGATCCGTTATCTTTCAGAGAGAAAAGTTTATTAATTTGCTAAAAAATGTTTTTAAAAAAGGTTTAGGAACCGAATAAATAGTTTATATCATATCGTTCGCAAAACTACTATATTTTATGTTTTTAAAAAATATAATTTATATTTCATAAACATTTGACTGGAGAAGATAATGTGTTGAACTTCGGTTTTTGTTATTAAATGCGTTATGTATGACGCGTTTTCAAAGATGAGTGACTGTGCCAATGCACTCTACTATGGCTATAGTGCAGGAGTCGACGCACTGATGTCTTAATTAACTTTATACCACTATTATATCTACATCTGCTAAATTAGAGTTAGCAATTAGTATATTCTTAGACTCGGTTCAAACGTGCGTGTAGGTATTTCTATTAATTGCGCTTACATGAATATCTCTTAGGCTTAGAAAGCATTCCTTCTTGTCTGCGCCGCCATTTTCATTTCAACTAACTTTTTATTTGGGTGTGTGTATGCTTTTGTAGCTTTTGACAATCGTTAACGTATCATGGAGCGCTCGTGACGTAGCTGGTTAAGTTGTTCTTAACAGATCAACAAAAGTAAGGTACTGTTCCGCGTAGACCGCGTAGTCACCACTTGGATGGGATGGGCCAGTGGCAATTTCAACTAAGCGCTCTCGTGCTTCGGAAGGCACGTCAAGCAGTTGGTCCCGGCTTTTTTAAGGTTGTTAGACCATGACAGAGGCCTTCGGCGGCTTAGAAACTCCATCGCCAGAGTTGGCCACTGACTCATACGAACTTACTTTCTTTTTTTTACGTATCATTCAGCTGTCATTTTTTTGTCCCTTTTATTTTCATTTTCAATTTGTATGGGATTTTTGTAGCTAATTTTATGCGATAAGATTCCTGTAAAAAATCTCATACAAATTGACAGCTGGACGATACGTTAGCGTTTACGATTGTCAAAAGCATTTTTCCGGATACGGGCTCTGAACAGCGATTGAGTATAGTTCTCTCGGCGGATCTAGGTTTCCGTGAAGTTAGCCGTTTCGATGCACAATGAAGCTTTTTCTAATTAAATTGTCTTTGCGCATCACAAACGGCTAAATTCACGGAAGCCTAGATCTGCCGAGAGTACCTACATCGGATACGGACAAGGCCTCGGTTGTCATTCCGAAGACAAGATCGTCTACGGAAGAGCGAAATTCTTGCTATGAGAGAACTGCCAACTTCGTTGTTTCAGAGAAAGCTGAGAACAATATTAGCTGAAAAATGTTACTACACGATAAATCAATTCATGCTAGATAATAAGTAATATGATACGATAATATAATAATGATATGATAAATACTGACAAATAATGCAATAATTAGATAGGTACTTTTAATAGCATAATCCAATTTTGACTAAATTATGATTAATTTTATTTGATGACATTTTTAAATTAATTATTCAATTCAAATTTATTTTCAACACATTATTATTTAAATGATTGTACATTGAAGCATTGCCCTAATAGTGTAGAATACATTGAATCTAGTATTATCTGTAACACCTCTGTACCTACATGTGATTCAGCAATAAATATATATATATATATATTGACTTTGCGAACGACTATGTCTTCGGTCCATCGTGATGGGGGTCGACGTTTTCCAGCGGTCGTCATTATTACCCAGCGGTTATCGGCTCTGCCATGATCTGCTCACAGCCACTTTATAAATAGAATATCATAAATATTATAATTCAGTTGTGCTTTTCCCTAACGGAATTCCACAAAGGGTGAATTCGTGAGTGTTCTATTAAATTTGGCGCGGATCGTGATTTAAAAACCATCACAAAATGTCACGTTTTATGAATATGCGAAATCGGAATTGCGGCTGTTTCGTGTGATTCTAAGCTCGATACCTGTATAGACACCGGCTCGTGACGTAGATGGCTAAGTTGTTCTTAACAGATCAACGAAGTTAAGCACTGTTCCGCGTACTCACTATTTAGATGGGTGACCACCAGTTGCAATTATAACTGAGCGCTTTCGTTCTCGGAGTCGGTCCCGGCTTTTTCAAAGGTGTTAGGCCTTCGGGCTGCCTAAAACTTTGTCACCGGAGTTGGTTACTATAAAAAGTAGGACATATCCTATTCCCGGTCATTATCTATCTATGTTTAAAATTTCAGCCAAATCGGATAAGTGGTTGTCGAGTTATAGAGGAACAAACATCTAACCATCCAAACATTCGCATTATTATATTAGTGTGATAGTGCGATAGTCTATTTCATATAGGAAGGGTGCTGACAGATTTTATATTATATGCTTTTAGTCAATAGTTGATAGTTTAAATTGCAAATTGAAACAAACTTCACGTAAATTTATAAATTGTGGTTAATTGTTTGTATTTATAGTTCTCACGGCGGATCTCGGCCGTCGTGAAGTTAGCCGTTTCGATGCGCAATGGAGCTTTTTCAAACTAAATTGTCTTTGCGCATCAGAAACGGCTAACTTCACGGAAGCCTAGATCCGCCGTGCGAACTATAATAAGTTTGACATTGCCGAATAAATGATGCAGAAAAGAAAAAACAGAAATATGTCAGCACCCTTCCTATGTGAAATAGACTATAGCAGCTAGACTCCAGCTATCAATTTGTACGGGGTTTATGTAGTTCATATTACGCACTAGGTAACTATTTGATATTTATTTTTCTAGGCATAACCTTAGATAATAAACTGCAATGGGGGCCCCATATGGGGACGAATATGGTGCTAATATCTGCAGCACTCCCCCACAATAACATACCGTAGGACATAATACTTTGAAAGTAGCATCATATAAACATATTAGCTGTATCGATGTCGGTAAAAAGACGGATATTTTTAATTATGGGGCCCCATAATGGGGCCCACACATAGATAAATTGTCGAAGAGACTTAGTTCTGCAGCATACGCAGTCAAAAAGACCCGTCATTTCACCGACGTCGATACAGCCAGACTAGTTTATTTCAACTACTTTCAAAGCATTATGTCTTACGGTATTTTGTTGTGGGGGAGTGCTGCAGATATTAACATCATATTCGTGTTGCAGAAGAGGGCTGTTCGCGCAATTTATAACATGGGTCCCAGAGAATCACTTAGAGATAAGTTCAAAGAAATCAAAATTATGACAGTACCCTGTCAATATATTTATAAAAACCTTATGTATGTTCGCAAAAAGACTTAGACTAATTAGAATTGTTTGTAGATACCTACTCTGTATAAGTGTACCTACTTCTATGCTCGTCACAAATAAAACTATTTTCATTCTTTCTTTCTTTCTTACATTCACTAAATCTGTAAAATATCCCATACAAATTGACAGCTAGGATGATACATTTCTCGAATGAGTTTTTATATGAGTTTGACATTGACCAGGCGAAGATCTGAATAATATATTTGGTCAGTAATGACGTCATTAAACATAATAGTGGAATTTTGTGGAATTCATCGTAAATAGCATGCTCATTTGTTTTGTCTATTATGTCTATTTGTATACAATTACCTGTGGTTATAAATCTAGCTAATTAACAAAATAATTTCGTATGATTTCATTTATTTACTAGCGGTAGGCCGTGTCTTCGTTCGCGTGGTAGTCGAGAACAGTACGTTTTTCCGGGATAAAAAGTCTGTCATATTCTCGGTCATTATCTGTCCTATCTATGTTTTAAATTTTAGCCAAATCGGTACAGTGGTTGTCGAGTTATAGAGAAACAAACATTCGATTCGCATTTATAATAAATAAATAAATAATGCTGGACAATCCACTCAGCATCATCTAGCCCCAAGGTAAGCTGCTGTTAAACAGAGCTGTGTTATGAGTACTAGATGACTGTTATACTTAATACAATACAATACATACATAGATATTTTTTATTATATATAGAAAATACCCAGAACAACTTGTAAAATTAAACTAAGTATTTAATATTTGCACAACAAATGGTCGAATACAGTGATGTGAATATTACCTATATGTAATAACTTTTTAAGAACCAATGCACCTGTATTCTGGCAAATAAATCAAATTTCATTTAATTTAATTTCAACAAATATTTGTAGATCGTACAAACATTTTACCCGAGGCGGGAATCGAACCCGCAACCTCCGCGTCGCAGGCTGACCTGCGCCAATGATAAACGACTAGGTTTTAACTTCAAAGGCATACTACAAACGCTTCCTAATGATGATTTAAAATCTTTATTTATTATGAGTACTTCACAGCTGTTAAATATTATCATGACAGGGTTAATAGGATCAAAGTCGGATTCCGATAGAAGTTGATCGTAGCAGCAAAATTTTCACATTAGCTAGCGGGTTCAAATCTATACTAATATCACAGCCAGGACACTCAATAAAATGTATGAAGCAAACACGCCGCAATCACCACACGCATAGTTTGTGTACGTAAACGGTGCTGTTGTATGTGTGTGTGTCCAACACAAAATCAAAAAAAAATTTAAAAGTAGTAGAGTTCTTTGTGATAGAGCTCGTCCGGGGAAGGACTACCACCATGCTTATTTCTGCCGCCAAGCAGTAATGCTCGCATTGCTGTGTTCCGGTTCGAAGGGTATGGTTTCCGGTGAAATTACAGGCACATGAGACTTTCCATCTAACGTCTCAGGGTGGTAACACGCAAGTGATATCTATGATGTTGCATGCGTACATAGGCTACGGTAACCGCTGACCATCAAGTGGGCCGTACGCTTGGTTGCCACTTTAGTGGTATAAAAAAAAAAAAAAAACGCGTGCCTTAGCCCATAGCTTCAGTGCCGGCAAAAAGGTGCCGGCAAATTTACGACCGGGTGAGGTAAGTAAAACCGGTGGGAGGTAGGGAGTGGTCATTCTGTACGTAGTACTAATAGCTGTTCTGTGCTCATATTATAAAGAGTATTATAAAGAGGAGAGGAGAGGAGGAGGAAAGATTTGCACTTATTTTTGTTTGTTATAAGTACAAAAACTACTGATTCGATTTCAAAATTTTTTTCACCATTAGAATGCTATATTATCCCTGACGTAGGCTATATAATAAGAATGGAATTCGATGCCGGGGTCTGTTTTTCCGGACCAATACAATTTAGGAGTCTTTAAGGCTAGAGTGAACAGGTTCTTTCTAGGCAAGCGTGCTACATCATCGACCACACCATCACTTACCATCAGGTGAGGTGGTGGTCAAACGCTTGACTATAATCAATAAAAAAAAATGCCCACCCGTGCGAAGCCGGGACAAGCCGCTAGTTTACAATGTTTTTATTCAATAAATAAAATCACAAGGATAGTTTTGAGGCGAGACACCTTAAAATGTAATCTCATTTAGATCGGTTTAAAGTGTAAACCGGACTAAATTATTTATAAATAATTATTTATTATTATTTAGATTTATTTAATTTTCCGCTGGACCGATTCGGCTAATTTTGCACCTAAAATATTTGTGCGAGTCTAGGGAAACATGCGAGTAAAACCGCGCGGGTCAGGTAGTCATAAATAAAATCCCGCAGCCATCCAGTTTGCGTTTTGACAGTTTTATGACAACACTTCAAAACAATTGCGTACACGTCGGTTTTTGTGTAAACCACTAAAACTTACGTTACGCTGACGGCAATGTTTATGAGCTGACAGATCATTATTTGATTTGCAGATCATTTATTTATTACGCTATAAATAAAGAAGTGAAGTGAAATAAATAAATAAATAATGCTGGACAATCCACACAGCATCATCCAGCCTTTAGTTAAGCAGAGCTTGTATTATGAGTACTAGATGACTGATACATTAATACGATACAATACATAGATAATTTTTTTTTATACATAGAAAACACCCAGAACACCCGGAACAAATATTTGTAACTATTATCTGTCTATATTTTGTTTTTAAATTAGGTTATTGCGAAACTTTATTAATTTAATACAAACGGCCGATCAAAAAAGTATTTTGGTAGCTGCAACACAGTTTTAACAAGTATTTGTGATTATCATCGTTTTTCCCATTTTATTACTGTACCATTGTAATTGTTCCGAAAATAAAACTTTTTATTATAATTATATTATTATTATTTTTATAAATGACAGTGTTTTTATAAATAAACTTATAATAATAGTTGAGTCATAGGTTGCTGCTGACATTTATTGACTCATTTGATACAGTTTTTATTTGATTGTCTCGACACATTTGACAGTGACATTTACGATTTTTAAACTAACTAAATTCTAAATACCGAAGTATCTGAATTTGATGGTAAAGGCCAGAGCACACTGACGCGAGTGTAGACGTGCACGTATTACTACGTTGTGTGTGATGTACGGAACAGCATGGATTCCACTAATGTACGCGTACTACATGGTTTATTTATTTATTTAATTCTTTATTGCACAAAACAAGAGAACAAAGGGAGGACTTAATGCTATTCAGCATTTTCTACCAGTCTTCCTTCGCTGGTGAATAAGTAGAGGTTGGCGGGCTTAAAACTTAGTTACATAAAAACTAACATGGAAAACTAAAAATACTTAAATACCCATATAACTTAGAATTATATAGTCGAAGTCAAGGTCAAAAATGATTTATTTCAATAAAATCACAAGGATCATTTTGAAACGTCTTAAAGCTAGGTGAATTTACGCCAGTTCCACGCGCCCAGAAGAATCTGGCAACCAACTCGGCTGGGTTCCTAGCTTAAACATATTTAACATTAACAAAGTAACTAACTTAACAATCTAAATTGAATACAAACTTCATCTTTAGTTTAGTTTCGATCCCATTTTTTTTTTCAATAAGATATTCTATTGGTTGTCAAATAATATAAGACGTTACAGCTACGGTTTAGTTGCGTTTCGTTTACGATCTGTCAAAAGTTTGCTAACAGAATCGCCGCCCTGCGTGAGACATGGCACGCTTGTGTGACGTGCGTGTACACGTAGACGTAAAAATTAAAAAAAACGAATAAATTAATCAAGCAGTCCGTCCCGGCTTTTTCAAATTGGTTGGGGCCATGATGGAGGACTTCGTCCGACTTATAAACTCCGTCACGAAAATTGGTCACTAATCATAAGAACTTAATAAATGAATCAAAACATTATTTATTTGTCACTTGGTATGAGATTTTTGTGGTTCATTTTACGCACTAAAAATCGCATACAAAATACAAATCGACAGCGTGACGGCACGTTAACGTTGTGAAAAGCATTATACCGGATACGGCCCAACTCTGTGCTACGACTACGCGCGTATAACTACGTTACTACGTCTACGTTCTGCGCATGGAGGCGGTGTGCTGTGGCCTTTAAATAGAACTATATTACTATTTGGCGCCACAACACTACAATAGTTTAAATTTTAGTTTATATTCATTATACCTACACCATAAAACATTTTATTATTTTTGCAATTTTCATACAAAATCCAACTCTAAGCTCTTTGAAATAGAGGCTTTTTACCTTCTATTTATTTTGTATAACAACATATTGGTGTCGATTTTGATAGCATTTTCTAAACTTGGCTAACTAAAATTATCACGTTTCTCTGTATTTTATCGTATAGCGACCACGAACTGTTAAACGAACTGCGGGACGCCCCGCCCCTTCTCACTCGATGCACCGATGACATAATAGCGGTCGCAGGCAGTTGGGTTGGTGACGGCTCTAAATCGGTCGTTCTGGCATTTAGGTCAGGCTGTGGACGTCTATTGGCTTATATGATTCCATAAAATATTTTACTATATTGCGTGCTTTTATAGTTTAATTGAAATATTGTTTTAATACAATTGACGACCAATGTGGCGCGGTGGGCGAAGGTCCGCCTGCGACGCGGAGGTTGCGGGTTCGATTCCCGCCTTGGGACAAATGTTTGTAGGATCTGCAAATATTTGTTCCGGGTGTTCTGGGTATTTTCTATATATAATAAAAAAAAAAAAAAAAACTATCTATGTATTGTATTGTATTAAATATATATCAGTCATCTAGTACCCATAATACAGCTCTGTTTAACAGCAGCTTACCTTGGGGCTAGATGATGTTGTGTGGATTGTCCAGCATTATTTATTATTTATTTATTAATACACGACTGTTTTATAGGAGAACTGATTCAAGGCTCGTGACTGATAGAGAAGGTTTAAACGTTGAAAAATATGGAAAAATAACACGAGTGAAACCGCGCAGTTCAGCTGTATCAGTACGATGTTAAGTTTCCCGGAACTTAAAACAGTCCTACATTCCACAGTATTTGTAATAATTCAATCAAAACTCAAACTAAATTACTCTTATCGCTAGCACAATCACTCTAAAGCCTTTGTTTTACTTCAATCCGGTTTATCAAAGTATATTCATTTTACTTTGTTATTAAAAAATATCGATATATGTAGTTTATTGTATGAATAGATCACCGGTGGTCTAGTGGTAGTGACCCCGGCTTCCGATCCTAATGGATTTTTCTGTTCGAAAAATGTATGTGCGCAATGCCAGTGTTCTCATACGGTGAAGGAAAACATCGTGAGGAAACCGGCATGTCCAAGAACTAAAAATTCGAAAGACATGTGCCATCCATCAATCCGCATTGGGTCCGCGTGGTGGATTAAGACCCAATCACTCTCGCCTGAGAGTAGGCCAGTGTCCCAGCAGTGGGACATTAGAAGGCTGTCATGATGATTGTATGAAGTATTATCAGTCATCTAGTACCCATAACACAATATATTATTATATCATAGCACAAATATTTTAAGACGAATAATTACATGCAAAATTTACTTCGGAGTTTATATTTCATGGTTGGCCCACAGAGCTCTGTCATAAGCGCTACAGCGAAAAGCATTCTAATTTCACCTTTAATTTATTTACACTATGTTCTAAATAAGAAAAGCAATTGTGGAAAATGTAGAACTAAAACGTTAACGTTCAAAACTCACATCTTCGGTGAATAAAATGCTATCGTCCAAAGCAAGCTTTGTCGCGCAAACTTGAGTTGTCACTCTTTAACTTTAAGGTTCAATATCGAGCAGCTGCCACAGTTGACTACAGTGTCAGTATGAGTTTAAGTGAAACTTGTGTTTTATACTCTGGGAGTTATCGCCCGGAAATTAATTAAATGCTTGTATAGCGAGGGGCCCGCTTTGTTTTAAACTTGCACATTCGCTGGTTTTGTTCATAACTTGGAGATCTGAGTCATGAGCGGTAGCGAACTTTGCAACTCGAGGTGCGGTTGGGTATAGTCGGTAGAGTCTTTGATTATTAAAGCGCAATATTCAAGGAATATGTTCCACACACAAAAAAGTACAGGTTCTTTTTTTTTTGTCTGAAAAATCTCGAGTAAATCGATTACGTTTTTCTTGTCAATTATTAATTATCCATGTTGGAAATCTAAAGGGGAGCGCGTGGCGCATGTTAATGACCCGCGCGTCAATGAACTGCGTGTTAATAACCCGCGCGTCAATGACCTGCGCGTGTCAATGACCCCCATATAACCGCTACGGGGCTCGCGTGCTCGAATATTTTATTATTACGCGATTTCCAATAATGATCAATAATAATTGACCAAAAAAACGGCGGTAATATATCAAATAAATAAATAATTGAACAAATGTTGTATGTAAATAAAGCGGCAAGCCTATAAAGCAATTTCCAGAAAAAAAACTGTTTTTAAATAATAATATTTAATATGCAATCAAAAACATAACATGTGAGATCCATGTAATATACCCCTTAAATCAATATTAAACTTCTTTTACGTTTTAAATAAATAGATTGCCTTGGCAATCGCACTTAACAATCTTATGTCATTTATACTTAACTTGAGTAAGTAAGTAAGTTTGTCTGAGTCAGTGGCCAACTCTGGTGACAGAGTTTCAGGCCGCCCGAAGGCCTAGAATGCAGGCTCTGTCATGGCCTAATAACTTTTTGAAAAAGCCAAAAAAAACTTAACTTAAAAAAATCTAATATAAATTATCAGATTGATGGTTTCCACTAACGGATTTTAATGCGGTTTTCATTAATAGATAATTATTCCAGATGAAGGTTTTTACGTATCACCCCTGTGAAGCCGGAGCGGGTCGCTAGTTTCGTATAAATGAATTACATTACCAGTATTATTACTACCTCATTTTCCTGTAATAGTATCACTATTTTTCACTCTACAGTTTTATGTTTCCCCGTGGAGACACTATTCTTGAAAATGGTGCAAAGTCTATATCGAAGACTATAGTGTCTTGTCTCGGCAAAGCTCGTAATATCGGACGCGACTTTCTATCGCGACTTTATAAAAGCGACGTAGAAATAAGTTAACAAGTTGTAATCTTAAAATAAGGTAGACGAAAACTTTTTATGAATTAATTAATGAAAATTTCTTATTGCGCTTAGACCTTATAAAAATATCAGGTCCTAAGGTCGTGAGTCCGAATCCAATAGATTTTCAACTCGAAAAATGTATGTGCGCAATGCCAGTGCTTTCAAACGGTGTAGGACAACATCGTAGGAAATCGGCATGTCCATTAGCTAAAACTTGGAAAGACATAATATTGCGCCATCTACCAATCAGTTTTATGTCAGCATGGTAAATTAAGACCCAATCACTCTCGTTTGAGAATAGGCCAGTGTCGTAGCAGCGAGAACATGAACAATGTCTTGAACACGCGTGCAGGTCGTAAAATGTATAGTTTCACAATAATTTCTAACTCTACAGTTTTATATCGCCCCTTGGGTATATCTTGGAAATTGGGTAACGTGTATATCGAAAATTGATACAGTCTTGTGTGTTTTGTGATACACGTAGCGTTTATCAAACGCGACTTTAAGGAAGCAATAAAAATAAGCTCACGAACTCAGATTTGAAATATTGTAATTCGAAAGTGTATAAAAGCTGACCTTTATTATGTAACTCTAGTCTATTGCTGTCAATCACTTGTCGATCCTTTACACGCTTATGGTACGCACTGTATGTGTGATAGAGACGGCAAGACGTAAGAACAAGCGTTTGACAGAGATAGACTTACATAATAAGGATGCCGAATAAGCGGGGCGCCTGGGCGGGTCATCTATTATACCATTATAATTACACTAGCGGCCTGTCCCGGCTTCGCACAGATGGACATAAATAATAGCCTATGTTACTTAAGAATAATGTAGCATTCTAATGGTTAAAGAGTTTTTGAAGCCTAGTATTTTTTGAGTTTATTCGTTAGTAAACAATACTTCGTCTAGTAAAATTTGCGCAATTTTGACACGATTCTATGCTTGATCCTGCTCTGATTTACGCTTATCCTTTTCAGTTAAAGCAATGCTATTATTAACCGTTTGTATAAATAATGATTTATGAAAATAGGCAGCACAGAAATTAATATGTGATTTACTTTTTATGAAATCAAAAAGCGCGCGACAAAAAGTCTCGTTCTCAAATATTTTGCTGCTCGTCGTGTACCACATACGACACTTTAAGCCTTGTTTAGTGTCTTTTATTTAATGTAACAAAATTAATTTTTGCTGTAAACGATCGCTGCACTTATGGTCCGGTAATAGAGTACATATTGCCACTGTGTCCCATTTTATAGGGTTATTTATAAAGTAGTTATGCGTTTGTAGCATAGTTGGTTTCTTTTAATAATTAATCTTCTTTATCTTTACATAGTTTATAATAAAGTCGCTCCCCGCCGCGCAGTCTGTCCCTTAGTATGTATGTATATAAATATAAATAAATTAATAATGCTGGACAATCCACACATCATCATCTAGCCCTAAGGTAAGCTGCTGTTAAACAGAGCTGTATTATGGGTACTAGATGACTGATATATACTTAATACAATACAATACATAGATAGATATTTTTTATTATATTTATATCGAAAATACCCAGAACACCCAATATTTGTAGATCGTACAAACATTTGTTCCGAGGCGGGAATCGAACCCGCAACCTCTGCGTCGCAGGCGGACCTGCGCCACATCGATCGTCGTATTTATGTATGTATATGTACGCTTAGATCTTCTTAGAACTCTGCAACGGAATTCAATATTTTCATCAATAGAGAGTGATTCATGAGGATAGTTTATAATATAGCTGAAACACCCGTGCAGCCGGGGCGTGTCGCTAGTTTTTCAATTCATCTAGTTAGAAGAGTAGTAGAGTTCTCTGTGATAGAGCTCGTCCGGGGAAGGACTACCACCATACCTATTTCTGCCGCCAAGCAGTAATGCTCGCATTTCTGTGTTCCGGTGTGAAGGGTATGGTGACCGTTGTAATTACTGGCACATGAGGCTTTCGATCTTAGCCTCAAGGTGGCAACCCGCGAGTGATACCTCTGGTATTGCAAGCGTCCATAGGCTGCGGTAACCGCTTACCATCTTGTGGGCCGTACGCTTGGTTGCCACTTCAGTTGTATAAAAAAAAAAAAATGTCTTATCTAAGTTTGTAACTCAATTCTTATCAGAGCATTTATTTACGTGACTTTTATAGCCGCCTACTCCTGCGATGGATTACCGACTCCTACGCACACCGTGCGATACGATACTCTTCCAATTAGCTACATAATATCCGATTTTATTGTATTCAGAAAACAATTTGATATTGTAGTAACAAAAATAACATTATGTATATACAAAATTCGAATGACATCTACCTTTGTTTCTGACGGATTCTGGAAATGGGAGATTCGTTTAATGGCAGATTATATTAACAGTAGTAGAGTTCTTTGTGTTAGAGCTCGTCCGGGGAAGAACTACCGCCATACCTATTTCTGCCGCCAAGCAGTAATGCTTGCATTGCTGTGTTCCGGTTCGAAGGGTATGGTTTTCGGTGAAATTACAGGTACATGAGACTAGATCTACGTCTCAGGGTGGCGACGTGCAAGTGATATTTCTGATGTTGCAAGCGTTCATAGCGCAAGTGTACATATCAATAACCATAAGTGGACTGTACGCTTGGTTGCCATTTAGTGGTAAAAAAAAACGATATTTACGAGATTATCGTTCGGCGCTTTCAAGAGTAGGTAGCGGTATCCTCAAGGTAGCGGATCGTGTCGGTTCGTGTGCTGTGCTCTCGGTAACCACCCGTAATCTGGTCCGGGTTGTAAAGCCGCGGTTAAAACGTTATTACCATGTTTCCGATTATAATTTCACTTGGATATAACGAGCGATTTGCAGTTAGATGCAGTTAAAGAAGTGACTTCCTGTGAGTCAATGGCCTACGTCGTCGTGGCCTAACTTTTATTTAACACTGGCGGCCCGTCCCAGCTTCGCACGGGTGGACATAAAATATAGCCTATGTTACTCAGGGATAATGTAGCATTGTAGTGGTGAAAGATTTTTGAAATCGGACCAGTAGTTGTTGAGTTTATTCGTTACAAACATACATAAGATACACACATTATAATATTAGAATAGACTTAGCCCTTATTCATAAAAAACGGTAATTTCAGCGGCTTGCTAAGTGTTGTCTCTCCCTTGTTATTATATCTATGTCAAAAAGCAAAGAAGATGATAGATTTGAAAGCTGATAATTAAGGTTCCTATCACAATTACTCTGTGCCCTTAGAAGCTAAGAGCATACAGCCCATCTAATGGAAAGCGGCTACCGTAGCCTATGATCACTTGCAATACTAGAGGTATCACTCGCGCGTTGCCATCGTGAGACGTAGATCTAAAGTCTCATGTGCCTGTAAATTCACCGGAAACCATACCATTCGAACCGGAACACAGCAATGCTAGCATTACTGCTTGGCGGCAGAAATTGGTATAGTGATAGTTCCCCGGACGAGCTCTATCTCCAAGAATTCTACTACTTTTAATTTTATTCTTAATTTAATGGAATACAAGTGTGCTATTATCCTAGTTATAGGTTAGTTTCGAAGTTTACGCTAGCATTTATTGAGGCATTAAGTTTTTACGGTGCCATCAGCGTTTTTAACGCTGAAAAATACAGCTTAAATGGTCGTTATAGACAAAATATACTACTTTTAGGTATAAAAATGACACACTTCTTTAAATAAATAAAGTATAAAATACAGCTTAAATGGTCGTTTAAAGACAATATATACCACTTTTAGGTATATAAATGACACACTTTCTTTAAATCAATAAAATAATAAATATTGGCGTACATTTTTACAATCTAAGCAAAACTATGGGCACCAGATACCATTTGTCCCGCACAGGGATCGAACCCGTAACATCTCGCTTCTCACCCAGCCTCTTGCCCACCGTGCCACCGAGGTCGTCAATTATTGACTAGCTTCTGCCCACCGTTCTGTCTGTTCTGCGATAGTACCAAAGGGAAAGTCTAATTCAAAAGAGTTCTATTCAGTAAAATTACAAGGATCACTTTGAAACGTCTTACAAGCTGGTGAATTAACGCCATTTCTAACCGAAGAATAGAAGTTCTGGCAACAACATCAAATAGTCAAATAGTCAAATAGTCATTTATTGGTATGGGAAAAGATACACGTCAAATTAAAATATTCAAATACATTGTCGTACTTACATGAGTAAAATTTCATCGACTGGGTTTCTGTAGCTTATTAGACATTTTGGTCTATTTAAGCACGGGTAAAGTTTGATAAACAAAAAAGAGCGAGAGAGCGAAGAGATTTGGTAAAGAGCACCGGTGGTCTAGTGGTAGTGACCCCACCTTCCGATCCTAAGGTCGTGGGTTCAAACCCGGTCGTGCACCAATGGATTTTTCTGTTCGAAAAATTTATGTGCGCAATGCCAGTGCTCTCATACGGTGAAGGAAAACATCGTGAGGAAACCGGCATGTCCAAGAACTAAAAATTCGAAAGACATGTGCCATCCACCAATCCGCATTAGGTCCGCGTGGTGGATTAAGACCCAATCACTCTCGCCTGAGAGTAGGCCAGTGTCCCAGCTGTGGGAACATTAGAAGGCTGTCATGATGATGATGATGATGAAAGTTTGATAAACAAAAAACAACCTTACACTACAAAGATTTTACTGTTAGTTTTCTACACACGACGCCACAGATCAAGGCACGTCGCTAGAGCGCAATTTTGCACCATTGCACACACAGAAACTATCTCCAACACAATATATCCTGTAAACATGTTTAAAGTATCGGATATTAAATTCCTGGCTGAAATATCGCTGTGGCCGGTGTCTGGTGGCCGGTGGACGGTGTCTGGTGGCTGGTGGCTGGTATCGTCCCATGCGTTTGTACATTTGCAATATACCGGGTTATTTCTTGGCAAGACGTGGTTTCCTGTTACATATTATCATAAAAATTGTGCTCTGTGGAAGTCACACTTGGGTATTTGTAAAGTGATAAATCTTCTCTACATATAAGACAAATCGCTTCCCGCCGTCTGTGTGTCCCTCTATATTGTAGTAATGTACGCTTAGATCTTTTGACGACCGATGTGGCGCGGCGGGCGAAGGTCCGCCTGCGGGTTCGATTCCCGCTTGGAACAAATGTTTGTACGATCTGCAAATATTTGTTCCGAAGTATATCAGTGACTACCCACACAAGCTCTGCTTAGCTTGGAGCTAGATGATGCTGTGTGGATTGTCCAGCATTATTTATTTATTTTAAACTACGCTTACTATATAGCTTACTATAAAACAACCGATTACCTAGATGATAAAAAAGCCTGGGACGAATGTGCTCCAACTCTACTTGGCATCCATAACAATAGCAAGGTTCATGCCAAAAAAGCGATAGGAACCCAGCCGGTGTTGTTGCCAGTTCTTTTACGGCATGGGCGCGTTGGAACTGGTGTAAATTTTCCTAGCTTGTAAAGACGTTTCAAAGTGATCCTTGTGATTCTATTGAAATAAATATTTTTTTATTTTGATTTTGATTTTGAATGTTTCATCAATAAATTCTTCGAGTTAATAAAGACGAAAGACTAAAAATTTATTGATGTACGTTTAGTTTAATATTAAATTTCCACTCGAAAGAAGTTGCAAGCTATAAATAAGCTAGTGATAAATATAGATAAAATATATTTATCAAAGTTTTATAGCATTCAAGTTTTTCGGTCTAAGATTTTCTTCCGAAGCCTTCAGATTTTGTGGATGTTTGGATCGCATTAGATACTTTAATTAGAACAACTATAACCTTATTCATTATCATACTGTAAACCTCTGTTTTGCTAATGTGTCTTTCAAAACCCTTTCAAATCTATCATCTTTGTTCATTGACAATGACACACAAAGACAGACAATAACAGTAATATAACAGGTAGGCAACGCTTCTGTAACATCTAAAATAGTGTTACAGATGTCTATAGGCGAGGATGACCGCTTTCCATCAAGCGGCTCGTCTGCTTGTTTGTCATCTTATGACATAAAAAAAAAACAATAGCTAACGGCTAACTAAAATTACAAGATCTTTTATGAATAATGTGATAAGAGTTTAGGCTTGGTCCAAAAATCCCCTTAGAAAATCTCTGCGAAGGGGATTTAGCCACTTTTTTTTCTAACGAGTTTACCCGCTTAAATGACAAGTTCTATGAATAAGGCTGCGTTTCCACCAGATATGTGCGAGGATGTATAGCGTGCATGTTTTTGTTTGGAACCAATAGAATAACTTCATTAGCCTCGCTCTGACAGCTTTGATGAAGTGATTCTATTGGTTCCTAAGAACACATTCCTCGCTACACATCCTCGCACATATCTGGTGGAAACGCAGCCTAAGGGGCCACGAGTAATTCCATAACATCTACATTTGCGCTGTACTAAAACCCAGTATTACGTTTTGCAGTTGCACAAACACGTAGAGCGTTCGCCAAATCTCCACGTTTACGACATACAGTCAGGCTAATTGAATTGGCGACTTTGGATTTCAATAACACTCGAAGCGCTCATGGCATAGCTGCCCGAATTCTCATCATCATCATCATCATCCACAGCCAGACTTCACCCACTGCTGGGTATAGGCCTCCTTTAGTTTGTGCCATCTACAAGATCCTGTGCTAATCTAATCCACTTACGGACCCGCGACTTTCACTATGTCGTCTACCCATCTCGCCAACGGACGAATTCTCAATCATCTCAATCTAAATAAACTTAATCATTGTTCAGTCTCAGTTATGAACAATAATAGTAAGCCGAAAGCGGATCACTGTAACCTCGCCTAGTGCTAGGGGCAGAGCTTAGCCAAGGTACCTACTCAACTACTGTGTACATTTTATATATAAAAATAAGACCACGGAATGTACCTAAATATACTTTGTAAAGTTTAAAATAAATCAATATCAAAAATATCAAATAGTTAAGATCACGTTAGCTGTTAGAGGTCGTTAATTTTTTAAAAATCGTATGGAGGAACCTTCAAAACGCTTTGGTTTTCGGGCGTAAGTTCTTCAACAGGTCAACGAAACTGAGCACTGTTCCGCGTAGTCAACATTTGGATGGGTGACCGCCAGAGCGATTTCAATTGAAAGATTTTGTGCTTCGGAGGGCACGTTAAGCGTCGATACCGGCAAAGTAGGCCATGGCCCATGACGAGTCTTCAGGCGTCCTAGTAAATCCGTCACAAAAGTTATTGGCCACTGACTCACACAATTACTTACTTAACCGCCCTTAAAAATCAAGAGTCAAGATGCAAATCACATTGTAGTGAGTGAGACATCGCCCACAGATATTTTGGCGCCAAAATCAACACTCAAACATTCACGGATAATCCTTATTTATCGTCCATTATTTATTATTTGTGTTTATTTTTAGTTTTAGAGGTTACTTTGGTATTTTAAAGGTTTAAATGTCATTAATGGCAATGATCTTAAGTCTGAGTCATATTTTGTCTGAATCAAATTCAAAACACTTTTAATTATTCCATGCTAGCGATTCGCCCCGGCTTCGCACGGGTGCTTTAACTATACGTATAAATCTTCCTCTTGAATCACTAGATGACAACAGAACAGCATTAAAATCCGTTGCGTGGTTTAAAAGATCAAAAGAAAATACGTATGTACATACAGAAGAACAGACGGCGAGAAGCTTTTTTGTTTTATATGTAATTAAAAAAATCACAAGGATCACTTTGAATCGTCCTAGAGGTAGTGAATTTACGGCAGTTCCACGCGCCCCAGCCTAGGCAACGAGCTCGGCTGGATTCTTCGTTTTTTTTTCTTCCTTACAATTGTAGGGTCTGCAATTATTTGTTTCGGGTGTTCTGGGTATTTTATAAGTATAATAAAAAAAAATATCTATGTATTGTATTGTATTTAGTAATATCAGTCATCTAGTACAAATAAAACAAGCTCTGCTTAGCTCGGGGCTAGATGATGCTGTGCTGGATTTTCTAGCATTATTTATTTATGTTAATTTTCATCATTCAAACCTACGACTATATGAAATCCAGTCGCTTCCACTACGCCACATGTATCGTTACCAGTTATTTGTTATGTACCTTAAGGCTCAGCTTTTGTGTCCACCCGTGCAAGATCAATGACGTTAAGGCGCTTGAGGGATCAGCGGTTCCTTGAACAATATTAAGATTTTTCGCAAATTCTTTTGTGGCATGGAGTATTTGTACTGTTAAGTGTTCTGAGCTTCCCTCGTACTGAGCATGTCTTTCCTGTGGATTAGGGTAGCTAATGCCCGAATACCCTAACGCTATTAAAATATTAAGAAATTAATTTTAATATTACTTAATTTTATCTTTAGAACTAAATTCGGGTATGCGAGCCATATTCGCGCTCATAATACATAAAAACCAAGTATATTCAATATACAATCAATAGGTTCGCCAATTAAACGTCGCGGAGGACATCATCATTATCATCAAATGTTAAGATCGTGTTAACTGTTTAGGAGGTCGTTAATTTTCAAAATCGTATAGAGAAACTTCGAAAACCTTTTCTCAGCTCTGAAACAAGATAAGTTAAATACAAATAATCGAACTAACCTCGGTTCGGTTAGCTAAATGTGTGTCGATTTGATCCCTTTTCGCCCCGCAAAGTTTGGACCCACATGTAAAGTTGCACGTTCGCCCCACATTATATTCCTTCCCTGTCCCGAAAATATTGTATCTATCATCGTCTTTGTTATTGACATACGACTAACAAGAAATAGCAATACTTAGCGAGCTCCTAAATAAAATGACAGTTAATCTTATGAATAAGGGGTAATAAGAATGGCAACCCTAAACCGTATCTTATTTCAAATATCTCATGTAATCCAGGGGTCTACTCTTGCGGACGAAAGCGATATATCGTAATCGCAACAGTTAGTCCTAGAAGAGTCAGAAATGTTCCATCCACATTTTGTATGAAAAAAAAACGAAAATCTTTTCAGTATCTTGATTTACATAAAATTATATATACCTATTTCTGCCGCCAAGCAGTAATGCTCGCATTGCTGTGTTTTTTTTTTTTTTTTTTTCTTTTTCTTTTTTGAATACATATTTCAATATTTTTACATACTAGGATCTTAAAGCTATGCTAGTCAATGTATTCAGCCTGCTTGCAAGCGTGCAAATATTAATCTGTCATTTTACCTAATCATTACTTAATTACAATTCCAAAATTCTTTACTTATATATATATAAATCATGTCAAAAAGAATTATTAATAATTAAAATTACATCGATACTAAAAAAAAAAAAACAATTAATTCATACATCATATTAACTTAGTCAAATTTTGTACTCAAGAAATCAGCAACAGTATAAAAACATTTGTCTTGGAGCCATAGCTTCAGTTTAACTGCAAACTTGCTTAGTGGCAAGCTTTTTAATTCGCTCGGTAAGGCATTATATATTTTACCACACATTATATAACAGTTTTGCAAATACATTGTAGTTCGAGGAATTTTTGGCACAACAATTCTGTCCGGGTTTCTTTTATTTCTATGATAAACGTCACTAGCTTTAACAAATAAATTATTGTGCTTTCTTACAAATAGAGCCGACTCAAGAATATACATGCAAGGTAAGGTAAGCAGTCTAAACTGTACGAACAATGGCTTACATGATTCCCATGGGGGTATACCACCAATAGCTCTAATGCATTTCTTTTGCATTTCTTTCATTTGTTCCGGTGTGAAGGGTATGGTTTCCGGTGAAATTACTGGCACATGAGGCTTTCGATCTTAGCCTCAAGGTGGCAATCCGCGAGTGATACCTCTGGTATTGCAAGCGTCCATAGGCTGCGGTAACCGCTTACCATCTTGTGGGCCGTACGCTTGGTTGCCACTTCAGTTGTATAAAAAAAAAAAAAAAAAATACAAAAAAGTAGTAAATAAATATATCTATGTATCAGGTACTGGATACAGAATAAGTTAAACTTTAGTAATTGAGTCTTTAAACTCACCTGAGCCAACAAATTTCGTTATCAATATGATTTCAAAATTTAAGACCGCGGTCGGTCGTAAAGAAGCTATTTTTAAAACTATCATGGTTATTAACATAATTTCCACTAAAAACGGGATATTTTTTTTTATTTTTTTTTTATACAACTAAAGTGGTAACCAAGCGTACGGCCCACTTGATGGTCAGCGGTTACCGTAGCCTATGTACGCATGTAACATCATAGATATCACTTGCGTGTTACCACCCTGAGACCTTAGATGGTAAGTCTCATGTGCCTGTAATTTCACCGGAAACCATACCCTTCGAACCGGAACACAGTAATGCGAGCATTACTGCTTGGCGGCAGAAATAGGTATGGTGGTAGTCCTTCCCCGGACGAGCTCTATCACAAAGAACTCTACTCTACCATAATAATGTGATAATGTGAGTTTTATTGATTCCCGATATTTCGGTGCAGTTATATGCATTATTCCGTTCTCCCGTTATCATGCTGCATGTAACTGCGCCGAAATATCGGAAATCAATAAAACTCACAAATAATGGTAAATACCCCATTTTTAGTGAAAATTATGTACTCAAAGAAACTTTTTGTAATGTAGGATATATTTGGGAAATAAGTTGTAATTTTCAAATGTGTGTTTTATCAAGATTTGAAAACTGATTCGTGTTTTGGCTATTATGAATTAAAAGATGATCTCTCTCGAGTATAAATATATGATTTTCAATTAAATACGGTTAATGTAATTCGAAATAAATGGGCTAGAAGCTAGCTAGCTAGATACGCCCCCTTAAGAATGCAAAATTTTGGTCCTTACCTTTCTCGTGGTTCAGCTTATGCCCGTGAATGCTCTGAACTGAGTTATCACCGAGATAACTTGAACTATGATATTTATCACGACTATCGTTTGTCACTTTGAGAATAGACTCTCCGACGTCGCGGATTCATCGCATTTAGATGTTATTGGCATTCTTCATGTGTAAGCCGAATCGCGTATCCTCATAAATATTTAACTTATTGCTCTTTTGTCGATCTATGAGTTTTGCGTAGCCGCCATTTGGATGGGAGACCGCCAGTGGCGATTTCAACTGAGCGCTTCCATGCTTTGGAGGGCACGTAAGCCTGGTCCCGTAACTTGAAAAGTTGTTAGCCTGTGGTGACGTAGGCCTTCGGGCGAGTATAAAACTTGCCTAGAAGCCTCTTTGTACTGTCGATCCATGATCTAGTACAGTTTTGCGTAGCCGCCATTTGGATGGGAGACCGCTAATGGCGATTTCAACTGAGCGCTTCCATGCTTCGAAAGGCACGTAAGCCTGGTCCCGGCTCTTTAACGTTGTTAGGCTGTGGTGACGTAGGCCTTCGGGCGGGGATGAAACTTGCCTAGAAGCCTTTTTAATCTAAGTTCTTGGACATGCCGGTTTCCTCACAGAGTTCCTATATCAGAGCACAGGCATTAAGCACATAAAATTTTCGAATATAAAAATCTATTGGTGCACGACGGTTTAGAACCCGCGACCTGAGGATAGGAAGGCGGAGTTATTACCACTAGACCACCAGTGCTGCAAAAATGTATGGGAGAAATTAAATAAAACCACATTGTTATGTGTACATAGGCAAAAACCTCAATTCTGAGTACATACAAACAATTTCAAACTCATTATTAGGAACATCCATTTATTACCGCCCGGGGCTATAATAATTCTAATAGCCTAAGCAGCGGCCCCACTATGCTGTAGTTTAATTTCTGATTACCTGCCACCGTCAAATAACAGACATAGAGTAAGTAAGTCAAAGTCAAAGATCTCTTAATCAAATATATCACAAGAATCACTTTGAAACGTCTTAAAGCCAAGTGAATTTACGCCATTTCCACGCGACCAGCCTAGAAGAATCTGGCAACAAACTCGGCTGGGTTCCTAGTTTTTTTTTATGATCCCTCTTCATCAAGCAAATAAATATATCTCATTTCATATTTCATTTCATTTCATCACAAAGCAAAGGTAAAGATAATAATTAGAGTTCTTTGTGATAGAGCTCGTCCGGGGAAGGACTAACACCATACCTATTTCTACCGCCAAGCAGTAATTAATGTTCGCATTGTGAAATTACAGGCACATGAGACTTTACATCCAACGTCTTAGGGTGGTAACACGCAAGTGATAACTCTGATGTTGCAAGCGTACATAGACTACGGTAATTTATTAATCAAGTGGGCCGTACGTTTGTTTGCTATTTTAATGATATATAAAAAAAAACAGTTAAAAATTACGGTTTTTCCTGGTCATTCTTAAGTCAATGAAAGACCGTAGGCTTTTTTAGTAATTACAATTAGTGAATCGTCAGGACTATTTGTGTTATTGTGTGTATGTGTGTGTGTGTGTGTGTGTGTGTGTGTGTGTGTGTGTGTGTGTGTGTGTGTGTGTGTGTGTGGTGTGTGTGTGTGTGTTTTATTATGTTATTATTACGATATCGATAACATTGTAAGTTGTACAACCATTAGTTTAGAGACTCGATAAATTTATTTTCGAGGCTTTGTTTGAATTTCCGATTTCAATCTTGAGTTTGTGAACCCTTGCTTGATAATAAATTCCCTACAGTCACATAAAGTACATAGTCTAAAAGAGCAATTACGTAAAGAGTTGAAACTATAGTGGTTAGAAGTAATAAACTGTTTCTTTCTGTCTTCCTTTTGAGTAATGAAAATAGAAAACAAGTTTCATAATGAAATAAATAAATAAATAATGCTAGACAATCCACACAGCATCATCTAGCCCCAAAGTAAGCTGCTGTTAAACAGAGCTGTATTATGGGTACTAGATGACTGATATATATTTAATACAATACAATACATAGATAGATACTCGTAGGACACCCATTCGGCTATTGTATCCCGAAGATTTATTTATAGACCGCTATTTTGTGTTATTGGAGGAATTCCTAATTAATTTCGAGGAACTTAATAATCATTTCAGAATTCCATTGAAATTTTATCGGTTTTGGGTAAAGGCTTTGGTTTCTATTTGTGTTAATTCACGAAGCGTTATTGAGCACTGGTGGACTAGTAGTGGGTGTTGACCCCGCCTTCACATCTTAAGGTCGTGGGTTCGAATGGTAATGCGACTTATCAGTACAAGAGGTTTGCTAAATGAAAAACAAACTTCTATCAATAAGTATAGTTCTCACGGCTGATCTCACCGCATTGAAGCTTTTTCAAACTAAATTGTCTTTGCTCATCATAAACGGCTAACTTCTCGGAAGCCTAGACCCGCTGTGCGAACTATAAGTAAGTTCGTATGAGCCAGTGGCTCTAGTGACAAAATTTTTAGTTAAAGGCTTCTGTCATGGCCATCAACTTTGAACAAGCCGGGACCGACTGCTTAACGTGCCCTCCTAAACACGGGAGCGCTCAGTGAAATTGCCACTGGCGGTCACCTATCCAAATGGTGACAACGGTTAAACAGTGCTTGTTGATCTGTTCAGAACAACTTAGTCAGCTACCTCACGAGCGCTCATCTATCTTTAAAGTGGATATTGGTCTATCAATTTAGAGTGGATATTCGTTTGTTACGTTACTTATTACTTCTTGTTGCCAAGTAAATAACACAAATCCCACAATCCCCAAATCCCCATCGGCCTGGATTTAACCAATCAATGCCTTACTGTACGATTTATAGTTGAAATGTAGGATGAATATTGTATGCTATCGGTCTGCCTCTAAACCACATGGATACCATGCTTAATAAAACAAAGGGTTAGTTTATGCAGTGTTCACACAAGGACAGTGAACGGTGCAAGTTACTTGGCTCACTCAAACTGAACAGGGGTTCAGTTTGAGTCTCTTGAACAGTGCTCTTGAACGCGATCCAATACCGGACTGTAAATTGAAATTAGGATTGGATCGGAATTGTCATTGGATTCGAGAGTAAGGCACCAGGATTAAGGTGAGGCAACATTTTGGTATCAACGAAAATGAGTAAAAATGTGAGGCTTTAACTTTAGAGCATTTTTCGCTCGTGAGCCAATAGCAGTCTACGAGCGGGTTCGGGCGTCCTTTTATTAAACGCCCGAAACGCGCGTATTGTTACGATTGGTATGAATAACATTAAATCAACGCCAAAAATGTTTTTTTTATACATTTGAGCATTTGTAATAAATAGATCAATGAATTTAGGGAACGTTCCGCGTAGTGATCATTTAAAATGGTGACCGCCGCCAGTGGCAATCGAAAATGAGAGTTGTTAATCCATGACGGAGACCTTCGGGCGACCTATTTAGTTCGTCACCATTGGCCACTGACTCATACGAACTTACTTAATGTAAATGCCAATAATGTGGTCAAGTGAGCTAAGTGTAGTTCATTACTAAATCAGCTAGTAGCGCCGTGTGAATGCAACATTAACCGCAGCTCTGATTGTTTTATTACAAAGTCATAAGCGTCCAGCGGTGAGCTTATTAACTAGCATTAACTTCCACTTGCCTCGTGTAATGCCGCACTTATTGTTTTATTTGGCGAGCTATTCTCGCCGTTATAGTGCAGTCATATTTTACTTAACATTATAAATGTTAAATTTCTATTTGTGAAAACCTGACCTGGCTTTGTTTCTACTTAAACTTAGTAGAGTTTCTACTAATATCCTTATAAACTCAACTCAATAAATAGTTTTTAAGGATATTATGTTTAGCTGTTTGTTTCGCAATGTAGTGCCACACAGAATTTTAGAAAGAAAGAAAGAAAGAAAACTTTTATTTATGACGAACATACACTGCAAAAACATAGGTACATCATATAAAACAAAGTAGGCATCATAGTATATAGGTATGTGCACGATTGTACCCTTAAAGACTTAACTTAGCTTTTAAAACTTACAGCTTTAGTGACACTGCAACTGTTATAGTCAGGCATGGCGCTTAATAACAGACGAGCGACTCGACCGTCTCGTTATTTGAAGGCCTCTTACTGGACGCTTGCAATACCAGAGGTATCACTCGCGGGTTGCCACCTTGAGGCTAAGATCGAAAGCCTCATGTGCCTGTAATTTCACCGGAAACCACACCCTTCTAACCGGAACACAGCAATGCGAGCATTACTTGGCGGCAGAAATAGGTATAGTGGTAGTCTTTCCCCGGACGAGCTCTATCACTAGGAACTCTACTACTCTTAAGTACTACCTATTCACAGTGCGTTCATGAATGGTGGTAGCTGTCTAGTAGACTGCAATTTGGCAACGTGATAGCATCTAGTTGAGTGCATTCGTTGGCAAGCGAAGATATTTCCAAGTCGTTGAAGTGATAATAAAGAAATTCGAATTGTTTCGCCGCCGGGAGAATTGTTTACCTGGGGTAGTTTCTATCGACCTCCGCCTATTTAACCACCCCCCTATAAAGGGGGTGACTTTTTAAGGCATCCGCGAGCGTTTGTTGTCGGATTCTTCTAGGCTGGGGCGCGTTTTAAAATGATCCTTGTGATATGATTGAATAAATATACATACTTTTTATCATGTATTGTGTTTACTTGTTACTCCTGTTTATGACTTGTTTCAGAAGTCAAAGTCAAAAATGATTTATTTCAATAAAATCACAAGGATTATTTTGAAAGGAAAGAAAAAAAAAAAGAAGAAAGGCATGCTAAGGTGGTTTGGGCATGTAGAGAGGATGGATGAAAGAAGATTGACGAATCAAATTCATAAGGCGAGTGTGATTGGTACAGTTGAAAGGGGAAGACCTCGACGCACGTATTACGATCAAATTGAAGACGTGCTAAAGAAAGGCCAGGTCAGGAGTACCCTAAACCGACGAGCGTGTATGAAGAATGTGATGAGAGTAAATAAAGCAAAACAGGTGTGTCAGGATCGTAGCAAGTGGAAATCCGTGGTCTCTGCCTACCCCTACGGGATACAGGCGTGATTTTATGTATGTATGTATGTATGGATTATTTTGAAACGTCTTAAAGGTTTATGAATATTTATTTCTCAATAAGAATAACTTCAACTTAACATGATAATTTCTTATAACGCATAACATTTGCTGGGCTTTCGTAGGCAACTGTTTTCTACTGATTTCCTCGTTCTCGTCTAGCTACTGTCCTAGTGTAAACACCCTAGCAGGATAGCAAGATCTGTGCGTGTAACATCGTTTCGCAAACGCTATATTAAATTCTTGGCTGTCCGTATCAGTATAAGAGGTACACTAACCAGATATACACATCCGTTTTGAATGCCCTTGCAAGGTTTTGCTTGTGTTAAGGCGCTCACCTCACTGGTTCTAGCAAGTACCTCTGTTACATCGACAGTACTGTGGCATTCGATTTATTTTATCAGCGACTTTATTTAATACTAGCAGTCCGTCCCAGTTTCGCCAAAGTCGGGGCGGGTCGCTAGTAATAAATATAGCCTATGTTACTCAGGGATAATGTAGCATCATCATCATGACAGCCTTCTTATGATCCCACTGCTGGTACACTGGCCTACTCTCAGGCGAGAGTGATTGGGTCTTAATCCACCACGCAGACCCAATGCGGATTGGTGGATGGCACATGTCTTTCGAATATTTAGTTTTTGGACATGCCGGTTTCATCACGATGTTTTCAAAATGTAGCATTCTAAAGGTGAAATATTTTTTTTAATCGGACCACTAGTTTTTGATTTTATTCGTAACGAACAAAAATACAAATCTTTGTAGTATAGATAGAATTGATTTTGCACGCCTTGATGAGGCAGCATGTAGAGTATCATTTAGACTTTGATATAATAACTATAATAATAAATCCTCATTTATTTCCTTAATAACTTAATTATTTCAATTCATTTGTTAAGTAATTAATAGGATAATTCATGCAAAAAAAAAAATTGATATAAAATAAAATATGTTTATTTCTGAATTTCAAAGTTATAAGGACCTCTCAACGAGTAAAGGTCTCCTCCATTTTACTCCAGTTGACTCTATGTTGTGCCTTCTTCATCCATTTCTCGCCAGCTGTTTCTTTTATTTCATCTATCCATCTCTCCTTTGGTCTTCCTCTACTTCTTTTATTTGGTGGGCCTAGCCATGTTGTGATTTTTCTTGTCCATTTGTTATTGTTCATGCGTGCAACCTGACCGGCCCATTTCCATTTAAGCTTTTTGCAGTGTTCAAGAGCATCAATAACATTTGTCTTTTTTTCTTATATCTGTATTTCTTTTTCTGTCCTTTCTTTTTATGTTTAAATTACTCCGTTCCATCGATATTTGACAAACCTGTATTAAAGATATAATAACTATTGTACCTACATTTCGGCGAATAAATGATTATGATTATGACTCGGATTCACTCGCGTTATGTTTCTCACCGTTCAAACCTTTCTCACAGAAATATTCCAAGACCAAAATTAGCCAAATCGGTCCAGCCGTTTTAGAGTTTTAGTGATAGTAACGAAAAGCAATTAATTTTTATATTTAAGTTTAATATTAAACTTAGGCCACTGACTTCCTGCGACTGTTATAATGTCGTCGGTCCATCGAGTGGGGGGTCTCACGCCATGAAGACTTCAAATAATAAAAAAACAAGGAAAAACAACTTATTTTAAGTAATGCAAATGACTTTAAACTAACTTAACACTAACTGATGCAGCCGGGTTGTTGAGAAAGAACTTTGTAAAAGGATCACGTATCTACATAGCAAAGCGAGATCTAGTTAGCCAGATGGAATTATGGATTGGATTTAATTCCATTTCTATTGAAAAGTTGGGAACAGATTTTTAAGTTAATTTTGCTTTGCTATTTAAATATGTATGCCAGTGTCCTGCAGTGGGAATTTAACCTGCTACCTTTCGCTTCTCAACCACCGCGCCACCGAGGTGGTCGTTGAGTGAATTTTGATTTTATTTCGTTACTGTTTGAAACATAACACAGTAAACAATAAAGAAAATATCAAGAAATGAAACTCAATAAAAATGAATTGTTTTAAATTACACCCATAAAAACAAACTCGAAGCAAAATACACTTTTTCAGGATTCATATTCTGCATTTGGCGAAGTAATAATCGTTTTAAAGGATTAAATGGGCAAAGAACTTCGATAATAAAAGTCAAGACGCTGTCAAGTGAAAAATGGCGGGAGCCGCCGCCATCTTTCTTTTTTATTACGAAAACAAAGTATCAAACGAGTTTGTTAACACCAAATGCGAAAGTTTTATTTAGATCTGAGTCAAATACAAACATCTAAATTTAACGCTATTATTCTTTTGCTTTTGTATGGAAAGCGTATGGTTGGCTGCTTATGCTATGCTAATTATGCTAATTTTTATAAATGTGTGGAACCTATCCCTTAAGTTTGTCAGGTTGATAATGGATGATCCTGTATATACTTTAAGGGTAGACGGAGCTGTGTGAATAAGTTAGTTTAGTTTTAATTTGTATTGTTATTTTATGTTTATTGAGTGGCGCAAAATAAATATTTTTCTCTTTTATATTCGATTCTATAAATATGTCAACGAATATTTATAATTCAGCTGTCTAATAAGAGCCTAAAACCACAGTACCTGCTAGACCCACTGAGCTACAAATGATAATAACGTACACAAATGAGATGCCACTTCATTGAACCCGCCACTATTCAGGGGTGGCTGAACAACCCTCTAATTAGTGCGAGGCTTTTCACAAGCACTACTGATTGGAGCAGCCCTGCCTTAGGTGTGCTTAGTAGTTTCTTTCAGCGGTTCGAGCCGTCCGTGGTGTCCTGAATAAGAGAATAGTCAATTACTGCTTGTTTTAGAACAATATACGGTTATTTAAAAATAATAGCTCACTAGCGATCCGCCCCGGTTTCGCACGAGTGCTTCAACTACGTATGAAGCTTTCTCTTGAATTACTCTACCTATTGCTGAAAACCTCATTAAAATCCGTTGCGTAGGTTAAAAGATCTAAGCGTACATACATAATGCTTATACAAAGGGACAGACGAGAAGACCATGTAAAGAATTTTCATAATCTAATTTAAAGTGTTTATTGCGTGAATGAAGCGGTTTATTGTATAGAAAATACCCGAATTGCAAACCCGGCTAAGCTTAAGTCATCATCATCATCATATTTATTTTAAATATAAATTTCAGCATCTGTTATAGTCAGGCGTGGTACTTAACATAAGGCGGGCGTCTTGATTGACTTGTGACTTGCTGACATAAAAAAATGATTTTCCTAGATTTTGTACATCTACAAGTATTGCTTAGTTTAGAATAGAACACTATAGCTTAATAAATTGTATATTTTTCTCTTTCCAGGTAAGCGACGACCAGCATGTCATCGTGGCAAAGTAAATAAAACAACACAACCAACTGACCCAAGAGTCACCTAAATAGTCCTGGGGACCAACCATTAACTCTTATAGCGACTCAAATGAAGACTTAAACTAAATTGTCAAAAAAAATGTATACCATGACATGATTGTCTAATTGATATCATGGTACAAAATTTTTTGACAATTTAGTTTAGGTCTTCATTTGAATCGCTATAAGAGTCCATGGTTGGGCCCCTGGAACGGTAAACGCATTATTCTGAAGTTGCAATCGAGCTATGCGTTTAATGCGAGCGGTATACCCATCGCTACCGGTCCAGTCTACTCCGTCGTAGGGGAACATATTCAAAGTTTGAAACAATGCAACTTTGCATATAAAATCGGTCAAAAACATTATCACAGAACTTACTAATGTTATAAAGTTAGTAGAAACACAATTATAATATAATCCGGGTTTGTAACTAAAACAGACCCTCATTCCTGTTGAAGTTGAGGCGTTAAACCGTTAGTAATACCTGGACTATTGCTGAAGTTTTGTTAACTATTATTACAAACGAATATCTCCTAAAGATCCTATTCAAATTGCCCTATTCAAATTGTTACTATATTACATTTGACTGTGACATTTATGTTATTGATTGTAAGATTCGAATCGCAATAATTTAAGCGCACTAGTGAAATGTACATGAAAGATTACATAAACAAGCATAGCATGACGAACATCTTGATAACTTATGCTCGCCTGGTACTTTGACTTCCTACAACCTTACTTATGAACGCTATAATTAACAAATGATCCCTGTTTCATTCTACAATAATAAACATTAATGTGATATCTATGTTATTGATTGTAAGATTTAAATTGCAATAATTTACGTGCACTGATGAAATTTACAAGAAAGATTACATAAACAAGCATAGCATGACGAACATCTTGATAACTTATGCTCGCCTGGTACTTTGACTTCCTACAACCTTACTTATGAACGCTATAATTAACAAATGATCCCTGTTTCATTCTACAATAATAAACATTAATGTGATATCTATGTTATTGATTGTAAGATTTAAATTGCAATAATTTACGAGCGCTAGTGGCTTTACACAGGCAAAGAATGACGTAACCTCTTGATATGTTATGTTTGCCTGGTAGGTACAGTGTTTTCACTTGCTTCCTTGCCCTTCAAACCTAAGTATCTAATTTGGATGAAACTTGGCACAGGGTAGTTTAATGTCTGAGGGAGCATATTTACTATTTATTATGTACTAGCTGTTGGCCGCGACTTCGTTCGCGTGGAACTCAGAACTGTGTTTTTTTGTAATACACTTTCTGATCTGAATTTGATAGTCAAGCGTTTGGCCGCTATCCCACCTGATGTTAAGTGTCGATGCAAAGATGGAGCACGCTTGGCTAGAATATACCTGTTCACTCTTGTTTTGAATATTCCTAAATTGTGATTTTCTGGAAAGACTGACGCCGGCAACGAGTTCCACTCTTTATCAGTGCGAATGATAAAGTAGAATCAAACCTTTTCGTACGAATTGGTGGAATCTCTAGTGTAAGAGTGGCGTCTTTCCGTTTTTTTTTTCTAGATATAAAGTAGCCTGATGTCGCATTACCGGTCGTCTATGCTTTAAATTTCAGCCAAATCAGTTCAGTGAGATGCCGCGGACGGTTACATAAAAAACACTCGAATATTTCTCTTCATGTTGGATTTCGTTTTGATTTTCGCTGACGCCGCACGACATGCGGAAAACCGGCTTATCATCGCGCAAGTTTCACACCGATCCAGTTGCGATAGGCTCGTTCACACGGTGCTAGCGGCTGTTAGTGCTTCGTTACAGCCCCGAACACCTCACTTTCACACAATCGTAGTTTTTTTAATTTAGAAATTACTGATCCGATTGGAATTAAATATTAAAAGATAGGGTATGTCTACAGGGGAGGCATCTGTCCTGTAGATATTTAAACTAATACGTGACGGATTTAAAAGCGGCTGTTAGTTAAAGCACCAGTGCGAAGCCGGGGCGGGTCGCTAGTCATAGTATAGTAAATAGTCGCTTCCCGTCCCACACCTCTGCTATGTACGCTTAGATCTTATAAACTAAAAGGATTTTAATGCGGTTTCCACCAATAGATAGAGTGATTCAAGAGGAAGATTTATACGTAGTGTAGTTTAGTGTGAACTCGGGACGGGTCGCTAGTCATCAATGAAAATATCACTCTTACTGTCTCAATATACTTGCCTATATCAACGAGGCCTAGGACAGCTGTCAATCCCCCAAACATGAACTTTCAACACTGTTTGTATGCAGCTAGAGTATACTTTCCGATACGGGTGGTACCGATAACGGATTTAAGGGATCACTGCTAAAAATAGGATTACACGGATGACCATTGGTTGATGCGATCCTTTAGTTGATATTTCTATCGAGATTCTGTGTGATAGGGGAGGATTCTGCTTAATTGACATCGATAGATAGGGTTTACTCAACTGTGATGAAGTTAGTAGGTATTTTATTTATTTTTTAACCGACTCCAAAAAAGGAAGTGATCAATAGATACGTAGAAATGTGTGCCAAAAGTGTCAAAAACAAAAGATGATGCCTGTCAGTATGCTGCTGCTTAACATCTCGTACTTTATACAACTGAAGTGGCAACCAAGCGTACGGCCCACAAGATGGTAAGCGGTTACCGCAGCCTATTGACGCTTGCAATACCAGAGGTATCACTAGCGGGTTGCCACCTTGAGGCTAAGATCTAAAACCTCATGTGCCAGTAATTTCACCGGAAACCATACCCTTCACACCGGAACACAGCAATGCGAGCATTACTGCTTGGCGGCAGAAATAGGTATGGTGGTAGTCCTTCCCCGGACGAGCTCTATCACAGAGAACTCTACTACTCTTTTCATTTTCATCTTTACTTACTTTAACGTTGATGGTACAACTCACCCATTGTTCAATCGTCGTCGAACAATTTGACGTTAACGTTAGATGGTGCAACTCAGCCTTAGTCGCATATAAACTAATAGTTAACAAGTCCATTTAGCATTTTTATGAGCACAAAGTCTATAAATATATACCCGAATGAGGGTCATCTTTCCTACATACATTACATTAAATAATATAATACATTAATTAAAAGTATAATATTTTTATATTTGTTACGCGATTTCTCCGCCAATTATTGAACTGAGTTTGATAATTATTTTCTTTGATAGATAATACTTCAGAGGTGGTCTAATTAAATGTTATAAAAATTGGCTAAGTACTACTTAATTAAATCATAAAAAAACGTGTCAATAACTACATCACTTCGTATCACCACAGCATATCGAAACTTTTTGGTTGAGGTCGGTTTTTTTTTCTAAAATTAATTACTTTGTATTTTAATATTTTATGTCAGCAAATGACGAGACAGTCAAGACGCCCGCCTGATGTTAAGCACCACGCCTGACTATAACTATAACTTTATAACTGCGCTTATCACCCCGAGATATTTTTGTTAAGTCTCTTTCGCCCACTTGCTACAGTGCCTTTTAAACCTAAACACAGTAATGCTTGCACACTACTGCTTGGAGATAGAATATCTGACACTGCGGTGGTACCCACCAAGACGGACTCTCGCTGAAGAGTCCTACCACCAGGTAGGAATTAGGTACTTACATTCCCTTAAACATAGTCAACGACCTCAGTAACTCCATAGGCTCTATATCCATAGTTTGGTTACCATTTACCATCAAATTAAGCGATGCTTGTTAGCCACCAAAGTGGTATAAAATGGTAGACCTTCCAGTTTAGTTCCCTAATCAGGATTCCGAAGGGTTCTTTATAAAATCTCGTCTGCATCGTAAAAGCCTTCATATAGGATTTCTCGAACATGAATGGATTTTTTCAACATGGAATGGATTTCTTCAACATGAAATGGGTAGTAACTATCTCTGTGGAATCTGAAATGAAACGTTTTATTGCTTCTTGGGTTGCGGGGACTTGGGATTTGGGGGTTTTAAACCTTGCGGTACGATGTCGGTACGACGACGAGTCTTCTCACTGAAGAAGTTTTTTGTCAGATTCTGCGCGTGGAACTGGTGTAAATTCACCTAGCATTAAGATGTTTCAAAATGATCCTTGTGATATGATTGAATAAATACATTTTTGACTTTGAAGTTTTTTTTTATTCCTCTGAAGTGGCAATCAAGCTTACGGCCCACTTGATGGTAAGCGGTTAGCGTCCCCTATGTACGCATGTAATATCATAGATATCACTTATTACCACCCTGAGACGTTAGATGGAAAGGAATGTTATAAGCACAAGACATTCTCGTTCTAGAGAAATAGATATACAGGGTCATTCATTATCAACCTGCCAAACTTAAGGGATAGGATCCACACATAAAAATAAATATTTATAAGTACCTATATTTTTTTTAATGTAAGTTTTGTCTTAAAAATCCCAAGTAAACGAAAAAATTGATTACGTTTTTCTGCTCAACTATTATTTAACATTGTTGGGAATCGAGATAAGCGGCGCAATAATAAAATGTAAGGGTTCCAAAAAAATTTATAAATCGTTTATTAGTTTCTAACTCACATTTACTTTGAGACACGGAAACTATCGCTACGTATACAGAGTACTATTTTGCTTGGCAAATGCTCACTAAGTTCTAAATCACTAAGTCTTAAGTCACTAAGTATGTTTAATTAGAAGTACCTATTATTTTAAAATAAAAAACTCACGAGTTGTTGAAAACAATAACCAAAGTCAGGAAAATTAAAAAAAAAACATATTCTGAGTTAGTTACAATACAATACGTTTTTATCAAATTAAATCAAATCAATTGATATACCTAGACTACCAACCTAGCTCGTAATTTGACTTGTGCGGAAATGCAATAAAAAATGTGTTAAAAAAAAATGGTGCCGTTCGTGGGATAACTTGGAAAATCTGCGCATAAGCGATTTTTTTTAGGTTAAGTCGTACAACTGAAAATGAAACTTATTGAAAAAAGTAAAGAATATGATATCTGTTCTCTCATTCACTACCAGGTTTGCTGGAAGAGAACTTTTTTTAGGGTTAAGCTCGCCTGTGTACATGCACTATATTTTAAGTTTTTTTCTAAATGTTAATTTTTGTGTGTACTATAATAAATAAAATAATCTAGATAATGAATTATGATATTTACCGATGGTTTAAAATGAGTCTCAAATCGGTAACAGCGGCGGCTCATTAGCCATTTAACTGGTCATTAGATTTCACGTATGCTTGAAGTACTGAACGATTTATGTACGTTATTTATGGGCACTGGTGGTGTAGTAATAGCAGTAGTCCGATCCTGAGGTCGTGGGATCGAATCCGGTCATGCAAAGGATTTTTTAATTATTCGTTTAGTGCTACACACTGGTATTAAAAAAACTGTAAAGTCATTATGAGAGTACCGACATTTCTTTTTACTGACTGACTACCATGATACCTATTTCTGCCGCCAAGCAGTAATGCTCGCATTGCTGTGTTCTGGTGTGAAGGGTATGGTTTCCGGTGAAATTACTGGCACGTGAAGCTTTCGATCTTAGCCTCAAGGTGGCAACCCGCGAGTGATACCTCTGGTATTGCAAGCGTCCATAGGCTGCGGTAACCACTTACCATCTAGTGGGCCGTACGCTTGGTTGCCACTTCAGTTGTATAAAAAAATAAAAAAAAACTGAAAAATATCGTTCTGTTCTCGAGATAACAGCAAAATATGTGCAGAAAAAGGTTTTTTCAGCTTTTTTTTTATACAGAGATTATTTTTAGCAATAGTTTTTAGGCAAAATCAAGATAACTTTCTAATAACTTTCACAGAAACTGATATCGAAAGGACTTATAACCCCGCTTTCTCTTGCCTTTCACTCCCTCTCGAGAGTAGGGTGTGTAGTGGGAACATTAAAGGGTTGTTAAAGATACCTGATATCGTCAGATATAAATGAACTTGTAAAATCTAACCATTATGTTAGACTTATCATAGGAGTTTTATACCTACTTCACATAATATGTATGTATTTTATGTATACCTCTGTATGTTGGACCCTTTCGTAATAACACGATGAACTATTTCGAAGGGTTCATATATTTGTAAGAATTACCTTAGAGGGCATGCCTCCTTAAGTAATTCTTGCCCGGGCAGGATTTAAGGCAAAACTGGATTGCAAAATCTTTATAGATCTCAATTTATGTAAAAGCTACCGCTAAAATTGTTAGAACATGAGATGATCTAAGTCTGAAGTCAAAGTCAATATGAAATTCATTCATTATCATAAGGACCATCTTGAAACGTCTTAAAGCTATGTGAATTTACGCCAGTTCCACGCGCCCCAATCTAGAAGACTGGCAACTGGGCTGGGTTCCTAGATTTTTTCGATGTTTTTTTTTTTTTTAATAATACAACTGAAGTGGCAACCAAGCGTACGGCCCACGAGATGGTAAGCGGTTACCGCAGCCTATAGACGCTTGCAATACCAGAGGTTTCACTCGCGGGTTGCCTTGAGGCTAAGATCGAAAGCCTCGAATTATGTGCCAGTAATTTCACCAGAAACCATACCCTTCACACCGGAACACAGCAATGCGAGCATTACTGCTTGGCGGCAGAAATAGGTATGGTGGTAGTCCTTCCCTGGACGATCTCTATCACATAGAACTCTGCTACTCTTATATCCCTCTTCATCCTTAGGATGGCAACGCGCGAGTAATAACTCTGGAAGTACAAGCGTCCATGGACTACGGTAACTGCTTACCATCAGAGGGTTTACTCTAGCAGACAAGCGTTAAGCGATCTGAAAGGCGATTATCGTGCATAGATAAATGGTTACAAGTGATATTTATCCTCAAAACTGACAAAATTTCTATACATTTTTGACAGTTTTGACGATATATGAATCGCCCTCCTGTAGTTAAAATTAGTCCTGTAGGCGAAAACAGACATACTGACTGACATACCGACAGACGGACAAAATATTTTTTGGACAATCTCGAAACAGAGACGCTCGCGCGGTTAATAAAAGAATCCCAGTGTCAAAATTAATAAATGACATCATAAATTTAACGCAAAATTGGCTTTTCGTACATAAATTGAATCGTATTTAAAATAACGAAATTTAACTCAACCGCATCCGAATGGCTTCGTTAATTAATCGAGACATTTTGCGGAATCAATGTTTTTATTCGAATTGACAACTCTCATTTCAAAGCACTGATGGTGTAGTGGTAGTCCCACCTTTTGAATTAAGGTCATTGGTTCAAACCCAGGCAACCAATGGATTTTTCTATTTATAAATGCAATATCATGATGCTTTTCTTCAACGATTGAGAGCACTCTCTCAATCGTTGAAGGAAAACATCTTAAGTTAACCGGCATGTCTAAGAAACAAAGCAAAGTTTATTAGATTATGCATTTTTTCTTTTTAAAGATAAGATAAGATACCTATTTAAATGTTTATTTCATTATGGATACTCATACTCATATATTTGTTTTTTTGTAAATACATACTTAAACATGAATGAAACTAAAACAAAAATTCAAAATTCGGCCTTTTCAAAGTTGTTAGGCCATGACAGAGGCCTTCAGGCTGCCTAAAAACTCTGTCACCAGAGTTGGTTGGAGTTACTAAGACAAATACTTGCAGATCATGCAAACGTTTGTCCCGCAGCGGGGATCGAACCCGCAACCTCTCGCTTTTCAATACCTTCTGTATCTACCTATCCTATCTTAGTGGTTTTTGTCCATCAAATCCCTTGAGTGGGGCTTTGGTGTCCTGTAATTACAGGTTTTTACAAACGTTTTCCAGGCACCAGACTCTCGCAATACAAGTTTACTGGACTTAGATTTAGATATTAATACTGTACCTACCTATTTTAAGACCTAATTGTGAGAGTAAATAAAAATATTTATTATTTATTATATCAATCCACTTATGGCCCGCGATTTTCACTATCTGTCTACCCATCTCGCCGACGGACGACCGACGTTTCTGTAGCCACTTCTCGGCCACCACTCAGTTGTCGCCTTACTCCACCTGTCATCACCACGTCTTGCCATAAGTGGATTAGATTAGCACAGGATCGTGGTAGATGGCACAAACTAAAGGAGGCCTATACCCAGCAGTGGGTGAAGTCAGGCTGTGGATGATGATGAAGATGATATCAATCCAATGATATGGTGATGGTCGCTGGGAAAAAGCCTTGACTGAATGGTGGCCAAGGACAGGTCGAAGAAATCCGGGTCGTCTAACAGCGCGTTGGGTCGATGACATTGAAACATTCGCTGGAAAAACCTGGCTTAGAACTGCACAGGATCGAGAAGATTTGCATAAGCGAAAGGAGGCCTATATCCAGCAGTGGGTGATACCGGGCTGAAATGATGATGATGATAACAATCCAGCACTCTTCCACCGCGCCACAAGGTAGTCAAAGTACCACAAAGCATTTGCAAATTAAAATTCAATTTTATTCAATAGCAGTAAAACCCAGCTGATAAATAATTAAATGAGTCTATTGTATGGACCGTTTACGGAGTACAATGACCAATCAGCTATTCTCACCTGCAGGGCTATTATGTAATTCGGTTGCAATCGATTTCATTGGGTTTCATTTAAAACTTTGCGTATTTTGTATGAATAAAAGCAGATTGCAACCGAGTTGCGTAATAGCCTAGCAGATCGATGGTGAAGCTAGTGGAATTTCCAACTTTTTTTTGAGAGCACCGGTGGTCAAGTGATAATTATCTCGCCTTCCGATCCTAGACCGAGGGTTTGAAAGAATAGAAAGTTGCCTATGTGTTAATCCAGGGTATCATCATGACAGCCATCTAATTTTCCCACTGTTGGGACACTCGCCTACTCCCGGACGAGAGTGATTGGGTCTTAATCCACCACGCGGACCCAATGCCTATGCAATGACGACCGATGTGGCGCAGCGGGTGCAGGTCCGCCTGCGACGCAGAGGTTGCGGGTTCGATTCCCGCCTCGGAACAAATGTTTGTACGATCTACAAATATTTGTTCCGGGTGTTCTGGGTGTTTTCTATGTATAATAAAAAATATCTATCTATGTATTGTATTGTAATAAATATATATCAGTCATCTAGTACCCATAATACAGCTCTGTTTAACAGCAGCTTACCTTGGGCTAGATGATGCTGTGTGGATTGTCCAAAAAAAAAAAAAAAAAAATGCGGATTAGTGGATGGCACATGTCTCTCGAATATTTTTTTCTTGGACACGCCGCCGGTTTTCTCACGATGTTTCCCTTCACCGTATGAGAGCACTGGCGTTGTGCACATACATTTTTCGAAAAGGTAAGTGCACGACCACGACCTATGGGTCTGGAAGTGGCCATTCTGTAAGTACTACCTACTAATACCTGTTGGGTGCTCTAGTACACATATTATGCGTGCAACCGCGTAGACCTTCTACGCCGTAGAGGCTCTGAGGCTCTACGAAAGGTACATTTTACTCGTATGATTCTACCACTTGAACACACAACACGCCGATAGTTAAAGTTAAAGTTAAAGTTAAAGTAGAAAATAATAAAATAAATAAATAATGCTGGGCAATCCATACAGCATCATCTAGCCCCAAGCAGAGCTTGTGTTACGAGTACTAAATAGATGACTGATATCTATACTAATATTAATATTAAATTACTGGCACATGAGGCTTTCGATCTTAGCCTCATGGTGGCAACCGGCGAGTGATACCTCTGGTATTGCAAGCGTCCATAGGCTGCGGTACGCTTGGTTGCCACTTCAGTTGTATAAAAAATATATATATATATATACAGGGTCATTCATTATCAACCTGACAAACTTAAGGGATAGGTTCCACACATAAAAAAAATAATATATGGACCTATATATTTTTTTTTATGTATATTTTGTCTTTTCAAAAGACGTTTAGAAAAAAAAAAGTACAAGTATTTTTTTCAAGGTCGATATTTTCAGATAGTACAAACGTTTGTCCCAAAGCGGGAATCGAACCCACAAACTCCTGCGTCGCAGGCGGACCTTCGCCCGCCGCGCCACATCGTATCGGACGACTAAAAAAAGTTTCAGAAACATTTCACCAGACACGCAGTACAACCTGCCGATAGCTATAAGGAAGGTTATTATGAAAACAATGTGGATTGCCAGAAAAAATAAAAGGCGCGGAATATGACAGTTAGTTTCCTTTGCCTACCGTTTCCTGCTATATTCGGCTGACGGTCACGTATCTCGCTGGTGCCGATTAAAGGCTTAACCCAAGAAAAAACCTTCAAATATACAGGATGGTTCAAACATAGAGGATGGTTCAAACATAGATGTCAATATAAAGCTAATATAACTACGAGTAATTATAAAGAGGAAAGATTTGTATTTTAGTTTGTTACGAATAAACTCAAAAACTACTGGTCCGATTTCAAAAGTTCTTTTACCATTAGAATGGTACATTATCCCTGAGTAACATAGGCTATATTTATTACTAGCGAGAGCGACCAGCCCGGCTTCGCACGGGTGCGGTTTAACTGCACCCGCGCGAAGCTGGCACGGACTGCTAGTAAGAAATAATTAGATTTCTCAGATCCAGAACTATCCGAAAATACCGCATTTATTTTACACGAATTTTGAATTTTTCAAGTTATGTTTTTTTTTATTTCATTCTTGGTCGGAACGGTGCATTTTTTATCCGACTTCAGAAAATAAGTTTTTTGTATTTGTTACGCGATTTCTCCGCTAATTATGAATTGATTTGTTTTTTTTTTAATAGGCAATACTTCAGAATAGGTCACATTTAAATTTTATCGAAATCGGTTCAGTACTTTATGAATAAATCATAAAAAAACGTGTCAATCAACTATTTGCCTAAACAACTTTTTTGTTTTTTCTATAAATTAGTTATATAACATTAAGTATAGGTCTCACGACGGATCTCGGTCGTAGTGAAATTAGCCGTTTCGATGCGCGATGGAGCTTTTTCAAACTAAATTGTCTTTGCGCATCACAAACGGCTAACTTCACGGAAGCCTAGATCCGCTGTGCGACCTATAAGTAAGTATATAACATTGAAACACAATGTTTAAGTTTTTTTTTTATTTTGCTATAATCCGAGCCCTCTCTTAAGCAGGCTCAAATGCAATCAAGGCTCTTATAAACAGGCTCGAATAGGCCTACTCATATCTATGCGGTGTTTATTGCTATGGGTACTGTAATCCGTTAGCGATCTTGAACCCTTATCATGAAAACCTATACCATACCTATTTCTGCCGCCAAGCAGTAATGCTCGCATTGCTGTGTTCCGGTGTGAAGGGTATGGTGAAATTACTGGCACATGAGGCTTGCGATCTTAGCCTCAAGGTGGCAACCCGCGAGTGATACCTCTGGTATTGCAAGCATCCATAGGCTGCGGTAACCGCTTACCATCTTGTGGGCCGTACGCTTGGTTGCCACTTCAGTTGTATAAAAAAAAAAAAACGTTTGCCTTTTAAAAAAGGTAGGTTTTTTAAATAAATTTTACATCGGTTAGACGATATCACTCACTTAACTGCACTGCTCTACATAGTGTAGAACAAAGTGACTTCTCACCGTCTGTTTCCATGTTTGTATGTAATGGATGAAGAAGGCAGAAAATAGAGTCGACTGGAGCATAATGGAGGAGGCCTTTACTCGTTGAGAGGTCCTCATAACTTTGAAATTCAGAAATAAACATATTTCATTTTAAATCATTTTTTTTTTGCATGATTTATCCTATTCATTATTTAACAAATGAATTGTAATAATTAAGTTATTAAGGAAATAAATGAGGCTTTATTATTATTATTACATATGTACGCTTAGATCTTTTAAAAGACGCTACTAATTATAATGCATCACTCTCGCCTGAGAGTAGACCAGTGTCCCAGCAGTGGGAACATTAGAAGGTTGTCATGATGAATTATAATGCGAATTTCATCAATTGATACAATGATTCAAGATACTTATACTTATACTTACTTAACTTCGTTGTTCTTAACAGATCAACGAAGTTAAGCACTGTTCCGCGGGGTTATCATTTGGATGGGTGACCGCCAGCGCCAGTGGCAATCAACTGAGCGCTCCCGTGCTTCGGAGGGCACGTTAAGCAGTCGGTCCCGGCTTTTTCAAAGTTGTTAGGCCATGGCAGAGGCCTTCGGGCGGCCCAGAACTAGTTGGCCACTGATTCATACGAACTTACGTACGTACGATTCAAGATTAATGTTTATACATATAGTTTGAGCTTTCGTGCGAAGCCGGGGCGGGTCGCTAGTTATCTAAACAGGCCTTAAAGTTGGACCGTTGCTAACGAGCCCTAATTTTTCGTCCCTTTCGCTCTTAAATTTGATTACTCCGATTGTACGAGAAACTTGGTGCTTGTAGTTGAGTGTTTGAAAAGGTACTTTTGTGTTTTTAACGATCCGTAGTTATTTGTGACTGTTGTGGTTAGGCGTGGCGCTTAACATCTATGTTTTACTAGTGGAACGCCCTGCGACTTTTTTATTTATTTATTTTATTTTAGGAAAAACAACAGCTTTTACATTTAAATATACACTTGGGTAGCTATGGAGAGCCAATTACAGATTATTATACAGACTACATCTTCCCACTTGTCCTCTAGAAGTTTAATTACGGGAATTCGATCACATAGTTAATAATGAATTTCTTGATTCTGCAAATATTTGTTCCGGGTGTTCTGGGTATTTTCTATGTTTAATAAAAAATATCTATCTATGTATTGTATTAAGTATATCAGTCATCTAGTAACCATTACACAAGCACTGCTTAGCTTGGGGCTAGATGATGCTGTGTGGATTGTCCAGCATTATTTAATATGTCGATGTAATATGGTAAAACGAAGAGTATCATTTCTTGCATCATATTTATAGGGTAATACATATTTATCAGCTCATAATTTTAAATAATAATTAGATAAAAAATAGACGAAAAATCTCTCTAATACTATTCCGCTTAACCTTTTAACTAATGAGGTCACACAGTTACCACAGTTAACCTCAAAAAAAAACATCGACACGTGTTTCATCCCTCCACGGGACATCATCAGGACCATCGACTTGTTCTCCGGTAGATGTGTTGCTCCGTCGAGCGCTGGAGCCAAGCAACCCTAAATTACAATTTACTTTCCCGGCAGCGTAACTGATGTAAATAAAAACAAGTCGTTGTTAACAAGCACCCATTACTCTCTCTAGCGGCGAACAATTTGATTAAGGGTGTTTACTTGAGATATCATAGCCTTGTAAATTATTTTTAAGAAAAAAACCGGTGTGAAATATTTACAAACTTAAACTAAAATATGTTTCGATATATTGTGGTTGTGGCACAGAGCAGATAATTATGATGTCGGCGCCGAGTGCCGACTTTCGTACAACATAATGTGGACTACTACATGGAATAATTTCGTACTACATGGAATGTATATTACATTCCACTTACAGAATGGCCACTCCCAACTTTTTTTTTATGTCAGCAAGTGACAAGACAATCAAGGCGCCCACCTGATGTTACACCACGCCTGACTATTACAGATGCAGTGCCACCCAAAGCTTAAAGTTTTTAAGTGTTTGCGTGGCACTGCACTGCGCTTATCACCCCGACCGCTTATCATCACTACCTCCCACACCGGAGCTATTAGATGGCCTGATATAGGCTGTTCAATAGCTTTAGAAGGCTCAACATCCTTCTGAATGGTACACTTTGTAAATAGTAATACAGGATAGAAAGAAGAATTTGACGGTAAGTGAGTGTGCAACCTGTCACGTTTGAAATATTAACTGTAATAAGTGAGCATATTTCAAACAGAGGACCAACCATGATTTTTAAAGCGATTCAAATGAAGACCTAAACTAAATTGTCAACAAATTTTATACCATGACATGATTGACTAATTGATTTCATGGTACAAAATTTTTAAACTCACTTACCGTCAAATTCTTCTTTCTATCCTGTATTACTATTTTACAAAGTGTTCCATTCAGCGGCTCTGAACGTTAAATATCCGGTAAAGTTCGGTCAGCTCTGGTAAAATCCGGTGAAATCCGGTTTGCTGAGTTCCCAATGAATCGGTGCGCATTGTCCGGTGTCGCAGTGGTGACACTATTGAAGCGGATTAGGGTTGCCACGTGATTTTAAGCGGCTCAAAAGCTTTGCTTTAACTCTTCGGGAGATAAAATTGAAAATGAAATAAACACGTGTAGATAGTTAGGTATAGTAGAAGAACCAAGGTGACCGACATAGCTCTTAGAATTAGTAAGTTGAAGTGGCAATGGGCAGGCCATATAGCTCGCAGAACCGATAACCGCTGGGGGATAAAGGTTCTCGAGTGGCGAGCACGAATTGGAAAACGAAGTGTAAGACGGCCCCCCACTCGATGGACCTATGACATTAAAGCGGTCGCAGAAAGCTCCTAGAGGACGCAGCGAGAATTTGCATTTTGTAATAAATTCAGTAAATAACGAGCCACCGTTGGTGTAGTGGTGGCGACCCCTGCCTTCCGATCCCAAGGTTGTGGGTTCAAATCCGGTCGTGCACCAATGGATTTTTCTGTTCGAAAAAATGATGTGCGCAAAGCCAGTGCTCTCAAACGGTGAAGGAAAACATCGTGAGAAAACCGGCATGTCCAAGAACTACAAATTCGAAAGACATGTGCCGTCCGCTAATTCGCAATGGGTCCGCGTGGTGGACAATGACGCAATCACTCTAGCTTGAGAGTAGGCCAGTGTCCCAGCAGTGGGAACATTAGAAGGCTGTGATAAAGAAAATGATTAAACTCAGTGCGGACAAAGTCGCAAGGCGTTCCACTAGTCATCTAAATAAACACACAATTAATAAACAAGTGTTGCACGTTATTTATTAGTGACGTGAGGCGTCAAAACGTATAATTAATCGATATCCTGCCGGCAAAACCGGATATCCTGTGAACTCGCAGATGGCAATCTGAATGAATGAATGAAAATTCTTTATTGTACTTACACCAAACTTAATAATTAAAACTAAAGACTACAAGATAAAACAAAATGTATACGTACAATGGGCGGTCTTATCGCTAGGTAAGCGATCTCTGCCAGACAACCTTTGGATGGAAAGCAGTCTATTTTTATATGGAAGATTGGTCGGGGTGCATCATAACAAATGTCAGTATTAGCGTGGATAAAGAGAAGTACAAAAAATACAATAATAAATGTTTATGTTGCTTTTTTGAAAATAGTATTTATTGCCTGAGGCGGTTTATTGTATAGAAAATACACGATTTGGAGGTTATTTTTGAATGAGGATTTTTTCGAATCATGTTTTTAGTTCATATCATGTTATACCTTATCTATAAATGATTTTTGTAAATAATTTAGTTATTCTAATAAACGAAGTTTTCCCCTGTTTTAAGACAAATATGTTTTCATACATTCACTAAGAGTGTCCGGTGTGTGAATAAGGCTAGATTCACTACGTCATAAGCTTGTCCCAGTTAACACCATATTTTTAATCTCACAAGACCCATGTCACATTTTTGTAACACATTTAAACCGTATGACAGAATAATCGCAAAAATCTCCAAAAAATGGACCATTGTATGTAATCTCGAAAACCCAACCCCTGAAAATGCGGGGTTTATTTTCAAATTTCCGAATCATGAAAAGATTTCTTATTAATTTTCATTTGGCTCATTTTACTCGGCAATTTTCGGTATGAAAGATGGAATCAGGGTAAGGATTGTGGTAATTTTTTGTTACGCGAAGATTAGATTGTAATTGATAGATTCGGGCGTTACTTTGCGGAAATCCATTACAACTACTTTATTACTTTGGCTCCAGGGCTCGACGGAGCAACACGTCTGCCGGAGAACAAGTCGATGGTCCTGAAGATGTCCCGTGGAGGGATGAAACACGTGTCGATATTTTTCTTTTGAGGTTAACTGTGGTAACTGTGTGACCTCATCAGTTAAAAGGTTAAGCGGAATAGTACTAGAAATTTTTCGTCTGTTTTTTATCTTGATTAGATTGTAGTTAAAGTCTGGTTCAGATCAAAATCGTTACTCGTTACTCTCTTGCCTTTCTATGTATTTACCTACCTAATAATAAACCTCGGTCTGCCTTCACCTATTGTTATGCCCTAATGGCTGCACATTGTATTTTGTGATCCACGAATTGTATTTTCACCCCATGTATAGTTCGCACGGCAGATCTAGGCTTCCGTAAAGTTAGCCGTTTGTGATGCGCAAAGACAATTTAGTTTAAAAAAGCTCCATTGCGCATCGAAACGGCTAATTTCACGACGGCCGAGATCCGCCGTGAGAACTATACCAACCAATGTGATGACAATAAAAGTATTGAGTATTGAGTAAAAATCCATGTGAATAATTTGTCATTTAGAGAGTTGGCCCCTGACTCATTCAAACTTACTTATTTAGTTAGCATGTCAGTGAAGTCTATCTGTTTTTACAGTTGCAGTGTTAGCCAAAACTTTAAGTTTCTAAAAGTTCTGCTTGACACTGCACTGCGCTCGTCACCCTGAGACGTAGTTATTTTTGTTTGTAAGTCATATTCGCCAAGTAATTTCACTTGCTACAGTGCCCTTCAAACCTAAACAGTAATGCTTGCGTACTACTTCTAGGAGATAGAATAAATACACCAAGACGGATTCTCTCGGATAAGATAAGAGTAGTAGAGTTCTTTGTGATCGAGCTCGTCCGGGGAAGGACTACCACCATACCTATTTCTGCCGCCAAGCAGTAATGCTCGCATTGCTGTGTTCCGGTTTGAAGGGTATGGTTTCCGGCGAAATTACAGGCACATGAGACTTTCCATCTAACGTCTCAGGGTGGTAAAACGCAAGTGATATCTATGATGTTGCATGCGTACATAGACTACGGTAACCGCTGACCATCAAGTGGGCCGTACGCTTCGTTGCCACTTTAGTGGTATAAAAAAAAAAATTCTTACTGATGAGATCACCAGCTGAAAATGTATTTTATAGCCACAAATTTACAGCCATTATACGCTGGATAAAGTACAGTCTGTACTTGCAATTCTAGTTCAATGAACAGATTCTTCTCGGCTGGGCGCGGTGGAACTGACGTAAATTCATTTAGCTTCATAGGTTTTACAGTGATCCTTGTGATTTTATTGAATAAAAATCTTTGAATTTCAATTCCAGAGATGCCATCAAAATGCCATTTTAAATAAGTATTTGAGGCAATTACAACGAGTAAGGAGGTATTATTATTATTTTTTTATTATATTGGTGCGGCTACTATAACACTGCGGCCATGCAGGCCTATTGTGTTCGCCACTTGTTTTGTCGCCCTTTGGGGGCGTTTACAGTTCACCTCCAAGCCCTGCCGATACTAAGAACTGGAGGATTTGCTTGGGGGTGATGTCTCTTAGCTCATCTGGGCGTAAGGTAAGGCGGAGTAAGGAGGTAAGTAGATACGTAATAAAGTACTGCGTTAATTCTGCCTAAGTAATATCTCGTGTTGTAGGGCGACATCTTGCGTCTTTACGATTCTACATGTTTGTTTACTTTGTATGCGTATAAACACTCTGTTAATTAATTTGTATAATTCAAATATTAAATTTGTAAGTATAATTTTATGTTCAAAGTACAAAGGTCGGTTCAATTGACTTCTTCAGCCTTGCTCGCGTAAAGTAAATTTGTGTCAGTGCCGAAAGATGATAAGAATAATCTAGACAGAGCATTCGTCTCGAAAAATGCAGCTCGTAAAGACAATACGAAACGGCAAACACAATACAACGGCTTGTCATTGACAAGCTATTGTATTGTGTTTGCCAAGTTGTCAGTCCGCCGCGAGCTACTAAGCGAGTGAGACTTGCGTGTATTATCATAAAAAGATGCCGTCCTGTGTGGTTACTTATGTTAAATCAGTTCTACATGCATCAAAAAGTCGTCAGAAATCACTTCAATCTTAGTGTCTAACACAGAGTGGCGCACACATAGATAGTATTAAGGTGTGCGTCCCAGCTTCAAGTTTTCGTTTCGTTTGTTCGCCAACGCGGTCTCTTTTTGTTTATATCCTCGAAGTCAGAGGCCGACTCTGGTGACGGAGTTCAAAGGCCTCATCATAGTTATGTATGACAAATCGTATTTTGAACATCAACACACAACGGCCATTTTGTTTAACCTGTCAAAGAGAACGTGCGACAAAGTAATCGCGACATTATCCGCATTACAATAGGATTAATTCTCATGTAATTTATCATGACACCGTCACAGAGTAATTGGTAGTTAGTACGTGCTGTTGTCTTTTCGGATTTTGTTAGAACCGGCTGAGTAGGGTTGTACACACATACGAGTTTTAGCAGATTTCCTGCTTATCTTGATATATTATGCACTAAGCTAATTCGAAGTAAGTAGGTCGTTTTTTTTTATAGAGGCGGGTATTCACTGTAGCTGAATGTTAATTGAATTGATGAATGAATGGTGGTAGGACTCTTCAGCAAGAGTCCGTTTTGGTACCACCGCAGTGCCAGATATTCTGCTTCGAGGCAGCAAATACAAATACTACGTACGATATCGGGTTTCTTTTTTAACAAACTTCATAAAAGGAGTTAATCAATTTCAATGTATTTTTTTTGTATGTTTGTTACGTGATTTCTCCGCCAATTATGAATTGAGTTTGATCTTTTTTGTTTGATTGGATATGTCCCCTATAAATTTTATCGAAATCGGTTCAGTACTTTTTGAATAAATAATAAAAAACGTGTCAATAAATACATCGTCTCGTATCTGCAGAAATATTTTTGGTTTGATATCGGTTTTAGTTTTTATCTAAAAATTAATTATTATTTATCTGCGACATCCCTATCACAATCACGTGTCATATGAAATTATCCGTTTTTTGTCCGGTGTTTAATTAACGGATCGTTGTCTGGTGATATGTTTGAATGCAGTTTATGTTTTTTTTTTTTAACGGGAGTTTTAATTTGAGGTGGAGATTTACTGAGCTGATAACCATGGTCAGCCTTTTATGGTTCCTACTATCCCACTGTTGGGACACTGGCTTACTGTCAAATGAGAGTAATATGTATAATCCATCCAAGCGATATCAATGTGGATTTGTGGATGTCGAATTTTTGACGTTCTGGAGTACGGTAGTAGAGTACTAGAGTTCTTTGTGATAGAGCTCGACCGGGGAAAGACTACCACCATACCTATTTCTGCCGCCAAGCAGTAATGCTCGCATTGCTGTGTTCCGGTTCGAAGAGTATGGTTTCCAGTGAAATTATAGGCACATAAGACTTTCCATCTAACGTCTCAGGTTATAACACGGAAGTGATATATATGATGTTGCAAGCGTACTAGGCTACGCTTGGTTGCCACTTTAGCGGTATAAAAAAAAATAGGAGATACTCCCACAAACATCCATACTTTCCTCTTTATAATATAGTAAGATTAAACTGAGCGCTCCCGTGCTTCGGAGGGCACGTTAAGCAGTCGGTCCCTACTTTTCAAAGTTGTTAGGCCATGACAGAGGCCTTCGGGCGGCCTAGAAACTCTGTCACCAGTGTTGGTGAGATTCATACTAACTTTTTTTTTTTTTTTTTTTTCAACCTATCTTGTCACACTGCTAAGCAAAGGTCTCCCCCAAAGTCTTCCATTCATACGAACTTACTTACTTAAAAATAATCAATAAAAATAATATGTCGCCCACAAATAACAAAGAACCTCCCGTTCTCGTTATTTGCGATTTGTGGAATCACAAATAAACAAACATCAAAACATCGCACATTTTGAATTTAAATACATTAATGTATAATCGTTGTGTTACTGACTGACCGACTATTTATTTAGATATTCTGTTCAAGCAGTAGTGCCCAAGCTGCACTGTGTTTTGGTATAAAGGGCACTGCAAGTGAACTTACTTAGCGAAAGAGACTATCATCATGACAGCCTTCTAATGTTCCCCCACTGTTGGGACACTGGCCTACTCTCAGGCGAGAGTGATTAGGTCTTAATCCACCACGCGGACCCAATGCGGATTGGTGGATGGCACATGTCTTTCGAATTTTTAGTTCTTGGACATGCCGGTTTCCTCACGATGTTTTCCTTCACCGTATGAGAGCACTGGCATTGCGCACATAAATTTTTCGAAACAGAAAAATCCCTAGGTGCACGACCGGGTTTGAACCCCTTAGGATTGGAAAGCGGGGTCACTACTACTAGACCACCAGTGCTCTAGTAACAAGTAGTGAAAAAGACTAACCACATGAAAAATAATAAAACAATAAAATCTATTTTTTTACGCTTTTCATTTTCTTTTTTCATTAACACAAACGTAAAGATTGAACTCGTTGCCTCTGCTAGCGTCTGTTTTTCCGGACCATTATAATTTAGGAGTCTTTAATTCTAGGGTGAATCTTCTTTCTAGACAAGCCTGCGCCATCACTTACCATCAGGGGGCTTATTCGCTATGACCTAGAAGATTCCGTACCAATAACGTGTAACTTAGTAACGTGTTCTATACGTGCCATGGTGTGAAATTGTAAAATTGTTATCCGTATCTGTTGTTTCAATAACGATAGTTTCGCTATCGAAAGGTTAACTTTAAAAAACAGTCAGACGAGCCCTAAAACGTTGCTCGTCGACAACGATTCCACGCAGATATCGTAACCAGTCCGCGTTAGGTCATAGCGAATAAGGCTCCAGGTGAGGTGGTGGTCAAACGCTTGTCTATATTCATTTGAAAAATCCATCCAGGACACAGTAGAAAAGTTTATTCGGACCGATGTGGCGCGGCGGGTGAAAGTCCGCCTGCGACGCGGGGGTTGCGTGTTTGATTCCCATACATACATACATAAAATCACGCCTGTATCCCGTAGGGGTAGGCAGAGACCACGGATTTCCACTTGCTACGATCCTGACACACCTGTTTTGCTTCATTTACTCTCATCACATTCTTCATACACGCTCGTCGGTTTAGGGTACTCCTGACCTGGCCTTTCTTTAGCACGTCTTCAATTTGATCGTAATACGTGCGTCGAGGTCTTCCCCTTCCAACTGTACCAATCACACTCGCCTTATGAATCTGATTCGTCAATCTTCTTTCATCCATCCTCTCTACATGCCCAAACCACCTTAGCATGCCTTTCTCTATCCTCATCACTACGTCTTCTTTCACTCCACAACGCTCTCTAATCATACTATTCCTTATTCTATCACACAGATTAACACCACACATACTTCGCAACGCTCTCATTTCTACTGCATTTATTCTACTTTGATTCCCGCCTCGTAACAAATGTTTGTACGATCTGCAAATATTTGTTCCGGGTGTTCTGGGTATTTATATATAAGTATAGTCAAAAATATCTAACTATGTATTGTATAAAGTATATCAGTCATCTAGTACCCATAGCTCTGCTTAGCTTGGGGCTAGATGATGCTGTGTGAATTGTCCAGCAATTATTTATTATTATTTATTAATTAAAACGCAGACAAAGTCGCGTGGCGTTCCACTAGTGCTGTATATTTGTAGCAAAATAAGATTTTACATTAAATTGACGTCCAACATGTGTAACAATTCCATAAATATCTCGCACATCCTCATATCTAATATCGATACTGTCTGGTTGACTGTCAACGCATAGCCTAAGGTGCTTTGCCCATCTAGAAAGCATCATGTGACATGACAACCGAATGAATCTATATCTGTTAGTGTATCTATAGCCGTTAGAACAATTTTCATTTAGCGACTGATAAGTCGTCACTTTACTTACTCGCATACGACTTCATTCAATCATACATTCGTTCGTTTATTCATTCATTCATTCTCTCATTCATACATTTGTTCATTAGAATGAACGAACGAAAGAATGATAGATCATTCTATTCATCTATTCGTTTATTCATGGAGATGTAAAGGAGCAGCCAGAAAGGAATCTCAAAAATCTTAAAATAACTTTAATATTTGTAAGAAACAAAGCCACGGGCATACCACTTGTTACATTCCCGCGCAAATTGACATTTACGTTCAGTTTCACTCTCGCCACGCTCTTAGTTCTGTAAATTGGTCCTAACACAATATTAATGCTAAAATTAAACTGTCGGACAAACACTGTGGATGTCGTGATATGCTTTTGCATATTAACTTTTTAAACTAGCGGCCTGTCCCGGCTTCGCACATAAAGCCTATGTTACTCAGGGATAATGCAGCATTCTAATAGTGAAAGAATTTTTGAAATCCGACCAGTAGTTTTTGAGTTTATTCGTAACAAAGAATACAAAAATATAAATATTTCCTCGTTATAATATTAACAGTAAAGATATCGTTTTGTGCTTCATTAAAGTAGCAAAGACATACCTAATGTAAGTTATATTAAAATTGAGTCTTTAAGAATACAATACTTTTATCTTTTGTATTATCACATACAATCAATGATCCATGATCCATCAACTGGGAAACTTTTTACGTGATCAGAAGCACCACTAACTGATTATTATGATCCGTTGAGAATAACCCAATATTACACTTATGTAATTCTTGTACCACATTGTGTCTTCAATAAAGTATTAGTTATTGTTATTTTTACATTAAATACGAGTATAATAATCATAGTTTTGTTTCTCACATGATAATATATTTTTTTTTAAAAGTACTTACAACTCGTTAAGAGCCTAGTTTTATATTCTGTCCCATCCCTAACACAGAGCTCGATCGAGCGCGAAATTTAAAAATCGAACGCCTTAATCCCGCGTGTCAGACTCGTTAGGGGCTAGATAGATAGATAGATAGAAAACACTTTATTGCACACCACACATAAAGAAATACAAACATAGGAGTAATATATAACATAAAACTAGTAGCGGAAGTACAATGGGCGGTCTTATCGCTAAGAGCGATCTCTTCCAGACAACCTTAGGATGGACAGGATCGACGAGTACGTTATTGGACGGTGGCGTAAAAACAAAATAATAATAAAAAAATAATAAAACATAATATATAATTATACCTATTATACTTTAAAAATATACGTACATAATATCTATAATAAGTACCTACTATCAACATATAATTATACTCATACATAATTAAATACTACAAATAGTTACATAGGTAACAATTATATTATAATATAATACATACCTTATACCTACAAATTGTAAAGGTCTATGACAAGGATAGAAAGTGTGTATGAAGCAGAGTTTTGAAGATTGCTAGTGATTTTGCATGTCGGATGTGTACAGGCAGAGCATTCCACAAACGAGTTGCTTGGACAGTAAAGGAGTCTTCGTAGAAGGTAGAGTTGTGCACAGGAGTTTTGAGTTGGAGGGTTTCAGAGGAGCGCAGTTGACGAGGATTACTAAGGTAAAGATATTCAAAGCGCTCTTTAAGATAAGGTGGAGAGGAAGGGTTGAACAGGATATTGTACAGAAGAGAAAGGAGGTGAGTATTCCTGCGAAGACGTATAGGAAGCCACTTAAGCTTTTTACGATATTCTGAAACGTGGTCATATTTGCGCAAGCCAAATATAAACCTGATACTGAAGTTCTGGAGACGCTCAAGCTTATCAAGTTGGCTTTCAGTGAGATCTGGATAGCAAGCGTCAGCATAATCAAGGATAGGTAGTAACAGGGATTGAGCGAGCGTAACTTTGGTGGCAGTAGGCAAGAAGTTCCGCAGGCGCCTCAAAGAAGCTGCCGAAGCAAACATTCTACGGCTTAGTTCTGTTAGCTGTGGTCCCCAAGATAGCTCTTTGTCTACTAAAATACCCAAATTTTTAACCATGTTTGTATAAGCAATTGGAACACCATTTTCTAGCTAGTTGAATTTCTATTGGATAGTTTTATTATCTATGGAATGCGTTTCAATTCAATTAAATCCAACAACATTCTTTTAAACGATAACGCGTGGATTTGTCCAACATCTTGTTTTTATTTTATTTGTTGCATTAAAACCCGCGCGGTTTCACCGACGTTTTTGCAGTTTTTATGCTATCCCACCGGAACGTTCGTTTTCCGAGAAAAAATCCCATGTGTTATTCCAGGACTTCATCACAATCGGTAAAGTCGTCACGCTTCGTGAAATGAAAATGAAAAAAAATGAAATGAAATACATTTATTTGATACACACAAACACAGAACGGTTGAAACACAATACTCATACATAAAATAAACTTAATCTTAGGTACATAGACATAGATACTGATACTAGATAAGTAAAATAAGCAACTAACATAATTATAATACACATATTATTAAATATACTAAGCACCTAAGAAACAAAAAACGCTCTGTGATGTGTGGTCAAAATGGCCTAGTCTCAGCTTGATGCTGCCTTGTACAAGACAGGGCAACGCTGGTTTTCAGACGTCACGACGTCTGATACGTGTTAAAATCAGACTTGCGAATTTATAATATTAGTAGGATTTTTGGAAAACTCTTTGGAGTAATGTATATGGGCCTAAGCCTAAAAAGTTTTACCTTTAGCACCCTTTAGTTATTTAGACAAAAGTTGTCTTGACCCCTAACTCCTCGACCCACCTTCGAAATCTTCATCAGCTGAATTATTCATATTCACGGCAACCTTTCCCATTATTATTCTAACGGCTAGGGGCATCCTGATGTAACGTTTGAACGCGGCTTAGGTCTAAGAGCCTATGCACCTGACGATTTTGAACGCGCTAAGTGTTTCATCACAAAATAGATAGAGTTAGGTAGATAGGCGACCGATGTGGCGCGGCGGGCGAAGATCCGCCTGCGACGCGGAGGTTTCATGTTCGATTCCCGCCGGAACAAATGTTTGTACGATCTAAAAATATGTTCTGGGTATATTCTATGTATAATAAAAAATATCAATCTCTCCCATTAAGCTCTGCTTAACTTGTGGCTAGATGATGTTGTGTGGGTTGTCCAGCATTATTTGTTTATTTTTTTAGGATACGGACCTGAATCTGACGCTTCAGACGAAAATCAATTTAGTAGACATGTGCATTGACTCTAATACGTTAGTGTCCTAATTTATCCAATTTCCATCAGCTGTCTGCAAATGGCTAATTATAATCAAACGCCAAGTCGTTTGCGTCAATATAAATCAAAACCGTCGCCATTTTGAAATATGGCCGCGATGATGGAGTCGCAATATTTGCGTGTACAGCTAATTTCGTTTATTGCTTTCTATGTATCGGACTGAGCGGTGTAGCTAGTCAGGATATTATACCTACTAAAATGAAAATACTTTCGCGCAAAATTTTCGTGGTTAAAGTTTGCCAGAATCGTGGTTTAGTTTTGATTTTACTTTTCTGAAATTAAATGTTATATATTTGCTTCAATGGATTTTTACGCATACCGGTTGCTTATGCGGGAATATTTGCAGATTATGCAAACAGTGCAAACGGTGAAGGAAAACAACCGGAATAAGGAAACCGGCATGTCCAAGAACTAAAAATTCGAAAGACATTGTGCCATCCACCAATCCGCTGGTCTTGGGTTTTAATCCATCACGCGAACCATTGGGTTCGCTCACGCTTGAGAGTAGGCCAGTGTACCAGCAGTGGAAACAATAGAAGGCATGATGATTGTCCCGCAGCGGGAATCGAACGCGCGATCTCTCGTTTCTCAACCGGGCACTGGCTCACCGCGCCATCGTTGTCAAATCCTCAAGAAAATCCTCGTTTACATTCCACTCTGGTTCGCGAAATTAGGGATTTGAACTAAATTAGTTCGGTGAGTCGCATTTACTGATTGTATCTCGCGTGATGCTGACCGAGAGATGAGCTGTAGCGGAATTACCTTTCATCATTTGAGTTACCAATTAAGCTATTGTTTTATTTCTAATTAATTAAGTCATGCAACTTCAACAGCTATTTTAAGTGTGACTCGTACTAGTACCCATAATACAGCTCTGTTTAACAGCAGCTTGCCTTGTGGCTAGATGATGCTGTGTGGATTGTCCAGCATTATTTATTTATTTAATTTATGTATTTATTTATTTTCTGAGATAATAAATTGTCGAAGATTTGCCATCATACACTTTCACTCTTCGTTTCCACTCGTCGCTTCAACTCCTCGCTTCCACCACCTTTCTTCCAGAGTCATGATGATGAATATTCATAAAGCGCGTCTTATTGCGTTGGTTCAGTGTTATGTCGTTGTTTGGACCAATTAGTGTTATCAAGCGCTCTACTTCTGTGATGTTACTTAATAGGTCAGTATAGCGGAGGCGCGGAAGGCGAGTGAGAGACAGGTGTAGATTCGAAATTCTTTATCGTGGGTATTAGAAAATACACTACACTGTAGCTTTATGATGAAGAGAGATTTTGGGATATTATTAAAAAAGTAAGTTCGTATGAGTCTCAGTTCAACTCTGGTGACAGAGATTCTAGGCCGCTCGAAGGCCTCTGTCATGGCTTAACAACTTTCAAAAAGGCGGGACCAACTGCTTAACGTGCGCTCCGAAGCACGGGAGCGCTCAGTTGAAATTGCCACTGGCGGTCACCCATTCAAATGCGGAACAGTGCTTAACTTCGTTGATCTGTTCAGAACAACTTATCCTGCTACGCCACGAGCGCTCCTGCCTGTAATATTTCACCTGGTGAGAGTTCCTGCCAGATATTCTACCTCCAAGCAGTAGTGTGCAAGCTGCACTGTGTTTAGGTTTGAAGGGCACTGTAGCAAGTGAAATGACTAGGCAAAAGAGACTTACAACAATGTCTCGGGGTGATAAGCGCAGTGCAGTGCCACACAAACACTTAAAAACTTTAAGCTTTGGGTGGCACTGCATCTGTTATTACAGATGCATGATGATGATGAGGCGAGCGCCTTGATTGTGTTGTCACTTGCTGACATAAAAAAAATCTTATCTTCATGATGATTGTCCACAGAGTAATGGGAATAACTACATGTCGAGCGAACCGCGGCGCAAGCGCGAGCTGCCAGCGCGCCCGAACCACATACTGCTTTACACCATCATCAACCCCGCATATCCCATCACTGTGGTAAGTACAAACTGTCTCTATACTATATTTCCGATTTTTTTTATACTATCGTGAATTAGGTACCGACACTGTACACAATATCACTAACAGTTCTCCGAACAGTAGACCTCGCAAGCACAAACTTGTAAAGTGAGCTTTGAAAGTGAGCAACATACTGCATTTTGAGAAACTATTTTGCTCACCACGTTGAAGATCCTCATCAGATCTTCATCAAATATCGGACAAACTTAAAGTTAATACTTACCTTTCAAATGAAATAAAAATCATCGAAATCGAATCACATTAGGCGGAGATATTCAGCAGCCCCCTTTTAGTCCCTTCTTAGAGAAAGTGCGCCCCTTATCTTAAATCCCCGACGACAATCAAATTCTATAAATTCATAGAACCTGTTTACTAAGTTTCAACCAGATTGGTTGAAAAACTGCGAGGCCTGTGGGCGAGAACAGCCGGAAAAACTGACTGACAGCCTAAAGCATTTTTGGCCAATCTCGAAACTGAGACGCTTCGCTGGCTTCGCTCGTTCAATAAACGGCTAACTTCACGATGGAGAGATCCGTCGAGAGAACTGTTGTACTAGAGATTTTTTTAACATAAAGTAACTATCAAAATAAGCTATTTAAACTCCAATACACCATATTTATTTTAAACGGTTCTACGAAACCTAGTTTTTTTTTTTTTTTTATACCACCAAGGTGGCAAACAAGCATACGGCCCACCTGATGTTAAGCGGTTACCGTAGCCTATGAACGCTTGCAATACCAGAGGCATCACTCGCGCTTTGCCGACCCTTTAAAAATTTTAAAACGCCCTTTTTGAAGAACCTCAACCAACCTAGTATTTGAAGAGCAATCATTCGATCATCATCATGACAGCCTTCTAATGTTCCCACTGTTGGGACACTGGCCTACTCTCAGGCGAGAGTGACTGGGTCTTAATCCACCACGCGGACCCAATGCGGATTGGTGGATGGCACATGTCTTTCGAATTTTAGTTCTAGGACATGCCGGTTTCCATTTATTGTATGTAATTTAATGTATGAATCATTCGATTCATACATTAAATTACAAAATTACAGGCACATGAGACTTACCATCTAAGGTCTCAGGGTGGTAACACGCAAGTGATATCTATGATGTTGCATGCGTACATAGGCTACGGTAACCGCTGAACATCAAGTGGGCCGTACGCTTGGTTGCCACTTTAGTAGTATAAAAAAAAAAAAAAAAAATATACGTGTTCTGCCGAAGTTTTATTTCAGCAACAGGTTTTACTAACTGTAATATTCCGCGCAGTGTGTTGTGCAATGGACTGTGGAGTCTTTATTAGTTTTGGGGCTAGATGCCGCTTTGTAAAAATGTCAAGTTCAAGTTCAAGTTCAATCATTTATTTGCTGGAATACATATTACAATATTTTGACATACTAGGATCTTAAAGCTATGCTAGTCAATGTATTCAGCCTGCATGCAAGCGTGCAAATATTAATCTGTCATTTTACCTAATCATTACTTCATTCTAAATAAAATAAAATGTCTGCCATTTTACTTGTGAATCGTATTTGTATTTGCCTAAAAACTGCAACTCAAAGGATGTATCCGTATTTGTTTTATTTGCACGAAAAGCACACAGATAGCAGAGGTTTTTTTTTTTTTTTTATACAACTGACGTGGCAACCAAGCGTACGGCCCACAAGATGGTAAGCGGTTACCGCAGCCTATGGACGCTTGCAATACCAGAGGTATCATTCGCGGGTTGCCACCTTGAGGCTAAAATCGAAAGCCTCATGTGCCAGTAATTGCACCGGAAACCATACCCTTCACACCGGAACACAGCAATGCGAGCATTACTGCTTGGCGGCAGAAATAGGTATGGTGGTAGTACTTCCCCGGACGAGCTCTATCACAAAGAACTCTACTACTCTTTTTATTTTTTATTTGCACGAAAGGCACACAGCAGAAAAAAAAGGTTTACTTACTGTAAGGAGTACTGCCCCCTACCATGAACTCTTAGAGCGATTCAAATTAGGATCTAAACTGAATTGTCAAAAATATTTGTACCATGACTTCAATAATTATTAATTTCTGTGCTGTAAATACAGTGCGGCGCGCAATACGCATGGCGGTCGTGTTACCTGAGCATTGGATGTCAGGGAGTGTGATCGTTGACTCCGAATAATTGTGCTCTTGGAAAATATATCTTGTGTAATATTAACCTGATAGTCTTTTTATAAAACCTCTCTAATATTACGTATAAACGTATTCGCTCGTGCAATCCATGTGTGGATTGCTTTTTTTTTATTAATTTATGCATTCAACATCGGCTCTGATCTGGCATTCGGGCGGCCGTTTGGCTGTGTCACCAGAGTTGGCCACTGACTCACACGAACTTACTTACACTTAAGGGTTCCAGTGTTGATCAATATGTAATTTTTGTAGCCCATTTACACAGTCCCCATAGCAATAAAGATGACCGATGTGGCGCAGCGGGCGCAGGTCCGCGTGCGACGCAGAGGTTGTGGGTTCGATTCCCACCTCGAAACAAATGTTTGTACGATCTACAAATATATGTTCCGGGTGTTCTGGGTATTTTCTATATTAATAAAAATCATCTATCCATGTATTGTATTGTATTAAATATATATCTTTCATCTAGTATTCATAATACCGCTCTGTTTAACAGCAGCTTACCTTGGGGCTAGATGATGCTGTGTGGATGGTCCAGCATTATTTATTTATTTAATTAAAAAAAATAGCTAAGCAGTATCGATCGACTGTGACGTGGAAATGTCTTTGTCTGTGATTGGCTATGCCAAAAGCGCTCTTCTCTTCTTATTACAGAAGATAGTTTTAATCTCATGTTGAGTGTCAGTATTTCTGACAGGCGAATAAATTGTGTTCTCTGTGGGCGATCTAACTAAACATGTTTTTAAGCATGATCTTAGTCACTACAGTGATCTTAGTCACTTTCTATTTAGTATGACACGCGCTGATATTATTAGAAATTGTAATGAAATTAGTGGAATGCGCACGACTTTATGTACAAACTTCACCTACCCGCTACGTCCGAGTTGAATTACGGGAATGCCTTTTTTAGTGCAACCCTAAACATTTAAAAGAACAACACCTAAGTAAGTAAGTTCGTATAAGTCAGTGTCCAACTCGGGTGACAGAGTTTTTAGACCCCCCAAAGGCCCCTGTCATGGCTTAACAACTTTTAAAAAGCCCGTCATTGGTAAAAAATGTCTTAGGCCAAAGCAAATTCTGAGTAGCTTCATTCTCCCCGTACCCAAGAATTCGTATCAGAGCCACTGGACAGATAATAACACCATTACAACTTGAAAGGACAAACTTTTAGGATATCTCGATACGACTCGATACTATCCCAAAGTAGTTACTACTTTTACGAGCAGGGGCGTTTAAGAAGTTGTGATTGACATATTACTGGCCTTTTGCGATGCGATAAAATTGTTTGAATGTGTCCTACAGTGTCGGATTGGTTCTTAAAGTTTTTGAGAGTAGTAAGAGATTTATTTTCTTACCCTTTCGATCTCGCCTTTTGATTGTCAAGATTGGAGCGCTCGTGACGTAGCTGGCTAAGTTGTTCTTAACCGATCAACCAAGTTAAGCACTGTTCCGCGTAGTCATCATTTGGATGGGTGACCGCCAGTGGCAATTTCAACTGAGCGCTCCCGTGCTTCGGAGGGCACGTTAAGCAGTCGGTCCCGGCTTTTTCAAAGTTGTTAGAGTTGGCCACTGACTCATGACAGCTTTAATGAAGTGATTCTATTGGTTTATAAAAACCTCGCTACAGCTACATGGCTTAAGTCACTGGGTTCTGTCAGAAAACCAGAAGCCGCATTGAACTAGCAAGTTTAATGCAGCCATTATGGTGAGACAGGGCCTTTTGGGCCCCTGTCTAGCATCATGCATATCTACTTGCCTATCTATCTAGATATTTATATACCCATATGATTTGTTCCAATGTTTGATAGCGTATTTTTTGATGTAATACCCAAGATGTAGTTATAAGTTCTTGTGGGGACTCAATAAAGTTTTCTTTCTTACACATCCTCGCACATTTCTTGTGGAAACGCAGCCTTACTGTAGAGTTCTAGGTAAGCTATGGATGTTTGCAAAACCCACCTATAGGAACCTACCTCAATGTCCTGATATTTTTTTTTATAATTTTTTACTCAGTTGTATTCGGGGAGTCATAACATATCCCAAACTTTAACAATTCAACTTGTTGCTCGTGTATTACTTCGGAACTTCTCCAATCTCCCAACTCTCGTCCATCACCGTGGCACGGTTCATTCGTCTACTGTCACAGTACAAATATTACATACACAACTATCTACAAGTTAGTTCTAAGTAAGTTCGTACGAGTCAGTGGCCAAGTAAGTAGCGCGTAGTTTGGAGCGCAGTACGTAGGCTAAGTTGTTTTAAACAGATCAACTAAGTTAAGCAGTCGGTCCCGGATTTTTCAAAGTTGTTAGGCCATCACAGAGGCCTTCGGGCGGCCTAGAAACTCTCTCACCAGAGTAGGCCGTTGACTCATACGAACATAGTGGGCCAAGTCTGATTTTGTAATCGAGAATTTGATGTGAAAGAAAGAAAGAAAAATTATTTATTGACACACACATAGAAGAAATACAAAGATAAAAAAAGCAGGCAAGTAGGTACAAAAACAAAGTAAAAATAAAAATAAAAATGTGCGACTACGCCACGCCAGTCCTCTCAAACGGTGAAGTAAAGCATCGTGAAAAAACCATCGTGAAAAAACCAGCATGTCCAAGACCACAAACCTATATTTAAGTAGAATTAAAGAGTTCGTCGATTTGTATGGAAAGAGCGTGTAACATTTTGCGTATTTGTATTTTACACACAAATGTCTTCTAGTGATGAGAAACATAAGCCGCGCGAAAATGAGTTAATTAAAAGCATCGATAAGCACGCGGCAAACCGATTCTAGGCACTGCCACACCACCACACCGCCCCCGGTTGGAAGCGGACTGAGTTTCGCGGCGAGTAAAGAGGTGACTCAGCCCTTACTTAGCCCGTCTTTTCGGCACGCGAGGTACACACTCACTCATTCTACTTAAATATAGTTCTGTGTCCAAGACCACCAATCGGCTTCCTTACGTAGTCGGCGACTACGCCATGGAATCACGGTGTGTTATAGCTTTAATAGGGAATGACGATTTCGATTTTTTTATGCACAAGTCCATTTATCACCGTCGCAATATGCGGAACACCGTTTCAAGGTTGCATCGGGTAAGTTATGCATGTCCCTATCATTCTCGTTCGAGAGTAGGCCACTGTCCGTTCACATTAAAAAGCTGTCCATGAAGCATACGGCAGCAATACCAACATCTTTTGGAACTAGCTTTACAGTCGTCGTTTTCCAATTTTTAAACGCGTCAAAGTTTTAGTATGTTCGATTGCCCGCACATACAAGTCCATTTATCACAATCGCAATATGCGAAACACCGTTTCAAGTTTGCATCTGGGAAGTTAGGTCGTCCGTTCCGCGCTCAATGAAGCCGCGAGTGGCGAGTGGCGGGAACTTGGCTCGTTCGCTTTGTTCGGGCGCTGCGCTTATCTTGAAGTGATGTTTTCCCTCACAACTATTTACAAGCTGTTCTTGTAGTGTTGTTGTTATTTCGAGTATCGTATCGACTGAGAGATTTCAGTTTCGTGTGTCATAAAAATTCTGATTACTCTTGAAGAATACAAATTAGACAAAATTAATGATGATGATAGATAGATAGATAGATAATTTATTTCATAATTGATAGATTCAGGCGTTACTTTGCGGAAATCCATTACAAAATAAAAAACAGACGAAAAATCTCTAGTACTATTCCGCTTAACCTTTTAACTGATGAGGTCACACAGTTACCACAGTTAACCTCAAAAGAAAAATATCGACACGTGTTTCATCCCTCCTGAGGATGTCCCGTTGAGGATGTCCCGTTGAGGATGTCCCGTGGAGGGATGAAACACGTGTCGATATTTTTCTTTTGAGGTTAACTGTGGTAACTGTGTGACCTCATCAGTTAAAAGGTTAAGCGGAATAGTACTAGAGATTTTTCGTCTGTTTTTTAATTTATTTCATTAAAAAACTTGGTACAATGCTGGTTAATAATTCCTTAAAACCTATGTTAGGTTTATCTAGACACTAGATTCTCGATAACATAGAATATAATGATGATGATTATAGACCAGTATAAGAAAGAAGAAAGAAAGAAAGAAAGAAAGAAAGAAAAATTATTTATTGATACACACATAGAAGAAAAACAAAGATAAAAAAAAAAAAGTAGGCAAGTAGGTACAAAGACAAAGTAAAAATAAAAATGAAATATATAAGATATAGTATGTAGGTTTATGTACCTAATACCTAAAACTATTTATATAAATATCTATTTTTTAAAACAAAAAATAGATATTTAGGTCCTGGCTCAGCATAAGCTGCATCGCACTTGAGTAGGGAACGATGCACTGGTATTCTGCCAGGGCCTCTAGTATAGACAGAGAGTAGGCCAGTGTCCCAACAGTGGGAACATTAGAAGGCAAATCAAATCAAATCAAATCAAATACATTTATTGCTGTCATATGGTACATTATGTAGTTGTTACAGAATAAGTAGTATCACACATGAACCCTGTTATTAGGGTATTGCAACATGGAGAAAGGCCGAGGTTTATGCATTCGGTATTTGTAAAAAAGTAGATAGATAGGTAAGTATGTAAGATTTGATTAATGTTGGCTGTCATGATGATGATGATGATTATAGACAAAATGACTACATGGCTTGGCTAACCATGTATCTCACGTAATTTGTACTGGAACTAAACTGCGCTAACTGGCGCTTCATTTTGAAGATGAATCATCGAAAAAAAGTTGAACCCAGCCGAGTTTGTTGCCAGATATTTTATGGGGCGCGAGAAACTGTTGTAAGTTCACCTAGTTTGTGATCCTTGTCATGCTATGAATAAAATATTTCTTTATTTTATGTTTAGCCTAAACTTAAGGCTAGATCGTAATATTATTAAATACATTGCTAAACTGTAAAAAAAAAAATGTTTGAACTTAGAAAATAAATAATGCTGGACAATCCACACAGCATCTAGGCCCAAGCTAAGAAGAGCTTGTGTTATGTGTACTAGTTAAAAAATACCCAGAACACCCGAAACAAATGGGTCTTGCTAGATCTCTCAATGATTACCTAAAAAATGTATCAACGCGTATGAATTCCGGGATAATTTCGACTAGGTTCATATATTACAGTTATTGTATGTTTGCATACGCAAAATAATCAATCTCGAAAGAAAATTCCGGAAGTTTTGTCATAAAGTTACCCTTCCTCGGCTAGAATTGATGGTGTACGCCTACCCTTATGCATCGTCTTCACTTATATGCCATGGTCGCGATCTGGCGATATGACATGGTATGTTACTTGCCACTCGTCTGCAAATCGGTTGGTAACGCGCGAGTGATACCCCTGGTATTGCAAGCGTCTATAGCCTACGGTAACCACCTAACATGATGTGGCTGGCAAAGTTGCTTCTAACAGATCAACGAAGTTAATCACTGTTCAGCGTAGTCACCATTTAGATAGGTGACCGCCAGTAGCAATTTCAACTGAGCACTCCCATGCTTCGAAGGACGCGTTAAGCTCGGTACTGGCTTTTTCAAAGTTGTTAAGCCATGTCAGGGGCCTTCTTCGGGCGGCCTATAAACTCTGTAACCAGAGTTGGCCACTGACTCTCACGAATTGACTTACGTCGGGTATGCTTATTTTTTTATGATTTGACGGAGGCCTTCACGCCTTCACTAACTTACTTTTTTACAAGTTACGTGTCAGATCATTAGCTCACGCGTCACGTCACTGAGGTGGGTTCGCCGCCTGAGTAATGGTATTGCATTGTATATGCGCAGTGCCGGTTCTCGTTAGAGTGAATTGATGGAAGACTTTGGGAGTTTGCGGTACCATGTTTGCTCGTAGCGGCAATTTGTCAAATACTAACCTAACTTCTCCCAAGCACCGGTGGTCTAGTGGTAGTGACCCCGCCTTCCGATCCTAAAGGGTTTGAACCCAGTCGTGCACCAATTTATTTGACTATTCGAAAAAATTATGTGCGCCAATGATTTTATCATCATATCAGCTGATAGATGTCCACTGCTGGACATAGGCCTCCTCCAAAGAGCGCCATGACGACTGGTTTTAAGCTTTCACCATCCACCGACTTCCTGCGACCTCTTTAATGTCATCGGTCCATTGAGTGGGGGGCCGTCCTACACTTCGTTTGCCACAGTGATATCGTAAGGTGAAAGAAAACATCGTGAGGAAACCGGCATTTCCACAAGAACTAAAACTTCGAAAGACATGTGCCATCTACCAATCTGCTTTGGGTCCGTGCGGTGTATTAAGATCCAATCACTCTCGCTCGAGAGGTGCAGTGTCTCCAGCAGTGGAAACAATAGAAGGCTGTCATGATAAACCTTACCTAAGTTTGCGTGGTTTTGCCAACATTCAAGTTATCAATATCACTTATAGAGTGCCATTTCGATCTTGAGCCTTCATCATCAACCGACTTCCTACGGCTGCTTCTATCATCAGTCCATGAGTGGCGGGCCGTTAACTACATTTTCCTGTTCGCGATCACCATAAAGATGATGGACCGATATTGGCGTTTACATAAAGATATCGCAGAAACAAACCAATCTTTACAAAGACAAAACAAGTAGTAATATCAGTCTATTTGAAACAAATCAAATAAAGCAATCTTGCAGAAAGTAATAAAACTTGGCGGTGCAGCCGAGCTATCATACTCCTGGCCTAGCTCATGATGAGGCAGCTGGTTCTTGGCCAAGTGACGGTCAAGAAGCCTGATATTTGCCTGGTTGACTTTTCAGCAAGAGTCCGTCTTGGTGGGTACTACCGCAATACCAGATATTCTGCCTTTAAGCAGTAGTCTGCAAGCTGCACTGTATTTAGTGAATGGCACTGTAGCAATGATCTGCCTAATATTCACCTGGTGGCAGGACTCTTCAGCAAGAGTTCGTCTTGGTGGATACCACCGCAGAACGCAGAACCGCAGAACTTACCTACCTTTTTAATCACCTCTCTCTAGCCTCAATGGTTTGCTGCGAGTGTTGATAAAAAACACGGCCTTTTACCATCTATTGAAGATGATTTAGGCAGCATCTAGTGTTAAGTTGGTTATTCTTGTTGCCCACATTGGATTTGTGAAGTTTTGATGCTGTAGTGCCTGGAACAGGTTTTTTTAGTGATAACGCCTATAAAATTCATGCTATACTATTGGCCACTGATTGCTGGTTTACCGTTTTTGGTTGACCCAGCTATCTCCAATTTCCTGTAGACATACTCCAACTTGAGGTGGTAAAAAACTGCTCAAGTTCCATGAAGAAAATGATTGAAGTTTAACTTTAAAAAGCGCTATGTAAAACCAGATGCGACTTTATCAGCTTATTCAACTTTACGGGTTTTTACATAAAGTAAGTTAATTAAGTTAGTGTGTCGTAAAAGCGGCAAATGTGTTTTCTACCTGCGCTCTGTCGGATGAATTTATATCAAAATGATTCGGTCCTCTGATCATTACAGCCTTCCAATGTTCCCACTGCTGCTGCTGGGACACTGGCCTACTCTCGAAAGAGAGTGATTGGGTCTTAACCACTTAGACCCATTGCAGATTGGTGGATGGCATGTCTTCTTAATTTTTAGTTCTTAGACATGCCGGTTTCCTCACGACCGACGTTTCCCTTCACCGTATGAGAGCACTGGACAATGCGCACATAAACTTTTGAATAGAAAAATTCTATTTAAGCACGACCGGGTTTGAACCCACGAAGATCAAAAGGCGAGGTCGCCATTAGTACCACTAGACCACCAGTGCTCTACTTCTAGGCTGGGGAGCGTAGAACTGGCGTATATTCACCTAGCTTTAAGACGTTTCAAAATTATTTTTGTGATTTTATTGAATAAATATTTTTGAAGAATGAATTTAACATTACAAATTCTCTGTACAATTTAGCTACATGTCTATATTATTATGACAAAACGCGACAGGATCCAGCCTAATAAAACATAACTTGAGGCAATTCCCGCGAATATGTCTGAGAATTTGACTAAATGAGATTCGTTTTTCGCGTCTATTACTTTTTCTTTGCGCGATAAAAAAAGGGTTGGTTTTGTAAAAGGCGAGTAATATTTGATCAATCGTTCATAAATAGACCGAAATTTGGAAGTATTTTTTTTTTTTTTTTTTTTTTTTTATACAACTGAAGTGGCAACCAAGCGTACGGCCCACAAGATGGTAAGCGGTTACCGCAGCCTATGGACGCTTGCAATACCAGATGTATCACTTGCGGGTTGCCACCTTGAGGCTAAGATCGAAAGCCTCATGTGCCAGTAATTTCACCGGAAACCATACTCTTCACACCGGAACACAGCAATGCGAGCATTACTGCTTTGCGGCAGAAATAGGTATGGTGGTAGTCCTTCCCCGGACGAGCTCTATCACAGAGAACTCTACTACTCTTAAATTCTCTCTATAATAACTCTCGTATTTCTACGAACGGCACAATTTTCTTAGTTTTTATTCTTATTTCTCATCATTATGACAGCCAGCCAGTGTCAGATATTCTACCTCCAAGCAGGTGCCTTACTCTTGAATCTAATGACAATTCCGATCCAATCCCAATTTCTATTTTGTGCTGTCAAATTTATGTACTCTTCAAAACAAGGTTGAATTTGGCGCTAGGTTTGCTGTCAAAAGTACGAAATGTCATATTCCAATAATTGTCCATTACCGATCGCGTTCAAGAGTAAGCCCCCAGTAGTGTGCAAGCATTACTGTGTTTAGGTTTAAAGGGTGTAGCAAGTGAAATTACTGGGCGAAAAAGACTTAACAACAATGTCTCGGGGTGATAAGCGCAGTGCAGTGCCACGCAAACATTTTTAAACTTTAAGCTTTGGGTGTCACTGCATCTGTAATAGTCATGCGTGGTGCTTAACATCAGGTGGGCGCCTTGATTGTCTTATCACTTGCTGACAATAAAAAAAAAAAAAACAATATGTCGGCCTACGACGAGAGTGATTGGCTCTTAATCCACCACGCGGACCCAATGCGGATTGGTGGATTCCTATTTCTACACAAGTCAAATTACACTTTCTGCCGTTCGTGGGAATAAAAAATAAGAGCTAAAAGTCTGACAAATTCATAGCAATTTTTTTATTTTTTTTTATACAATTGAAGTGGCAACCAAGCGTACGGCCCACAAGATGGTAAGCGGTTACCGCAGCCTATGGACGCTTGCAATACCAGAGATATCACTCGCGGGTTGCCACCTTGAGGCATAGTTCGAAAGCCTCATGTGCCAGTAGTTTCACCGGAAACCATACCCTTCACACCGGAACACAGCAATGCAAGCATTACTGCTTTGCGGCAGAAATAGGTATGATGGTAGTACTTCCCCGGACGTGTTCTATCACAAAGAACTCTACTACTCTATATTCTCTCTAAATGCCAAAATAGCAGTAAGCGTCATCTAAGCCATCTGTTGCATTTGCGGTGTTGTTCACGTCTCCCAACCGCAGAATCATGGTAGTCTTTGTCCAACACAATTAGATTTGTGGACACAGCCGTGTCGGCGGTAACCAGACGACAGGCATTATCCGGGACAAATACTGGCGTAAATTCACCTAGCTTTAAGACGTTTCAAAATGATCCTTGTGATAACACTGAATAAATGTATTTTTTCACTTTAATTATACATATTAAAAACGGGTGTGTGTGAGACTCTCGAAATTGAGTCGAAACAGTGTCGGTACCTCTTCACCGATATACCGGTACGTGAAAACACCCGTTTTTTAAAGTAACCTATGCCCAGCAGTGGGAAACAGGTTAATAAAATTAAACATAGTCGCTTCCCGTAGTCTGTCCCTCTGTATATCGTCAATATTTGACGACGGATGTGGCGTGGCGGGCGAAGTACCGTATGCGACACAAAGATTGCGGGTTCGATTCCCACCTTGGAACAAATGTTTGTACGATCTGCAAACATTTGTTCCGGGTGTTCTAGGTATTTTATATGTATATTAAATTATTCTATCTTTGTATTATACACGGTCGTAGCTAAAAACCAGTGGTGGTTCTGCGAGCAACATTTATTTGTGCTACACATGCTTTAGTTTGTACCTAGTGTAGGGTCTTATTTATAAACGTACATAAACCTCTGTTAGCTAATGTGAAAGGACCAGAAACGCTCTGACCACCAGGCAAAGCCAGCTGCTCCTCCATGAATAAATAAACAAATTAAAACTGTTACCACCAACACTATGAAAACAATATTTCTCCGTCAAACTCCTATCTTATGAAAAAGCGACTTTGCATTTTTATCGAGCCTCTACTATGCAAACTCGACTTCAGTTTGCTGAGAAGACGGCCTATTTACTATTGCCTAGTGACAAGAGTTGGCCACTGACGGACTGACTGACTGACTGACTGATTGATAAACTGACAATCAATGTATAGTGCCACAAGTATAACTTGGCGAGGTTTGGCTCCACTGTGCTCCACATTTAAAAGAATTTTCCCCCGCGGCAAAGTGATTTTTGAAGAAGGCTGAGTTAGTTCCACAAATCGCCACCGCTAAGTTATACCTCAGGCACTGTACGTAAGTAAAAAAGTAAGTAAGTAAGTAAGTTCGTATGAGTCAGTGGCCAACTCTGGTGACTTGAGTTTCTAGGCCCCCCAAAAGCCACTGTCATGGCCTAACAACTTTCAGTAGTGTACTACAGTACAGCCTGAATCGTAAATCACAGAGAACTGATTTTTGGATTTCTTTTTATCAAGGCAAAAGCTAGTTTAAAATAGAAAAATATAAAAGAATAGTAGAGTTCTCTGTGATAGAGCTCGTCCGGGGAAGGACTACCACCATACCTATTTCTGCCGCAAAGCAGTAATGCTCGCATTGCTGTGTTTCGATGTGAAGGGTATGGTTTCCGGTGAAATTACTGGCACATGAGGCTTTCGACCTTAGCCTCAAGGTGGCAACTCGCGAGTGATACCTCTGGTATTGCAAGCGTCCATAGGCTGCGGTAACCGCTTACCATCTTGTGGGCCGTACGCTTGGTTGCCACTTCAGTTGTACAAAATATATATATATATATATATATATAAATACGTAAATATAAAGGAAAACTGGACAGATAACACGAATATCTGTTATTTATTAAAATCAAACAGTGAAAACTAGAGTAAAATCCGTCTCGATTTCATCTCGGATTCCCTTCCGCGGAACACAACAATGGGCATTGTGGAACAATGGGTGATAAACAATCCTATACCGCGCCATCTTCATTACAATCATGGGGACTTTAATTATGTTTTATATCCCTACTATCCCTTTGCTGGGCACATGCAAGATTTGTACTAAAACAAGTCTTTAGTACAAATCCTGTCCAATTTATTTTTTAATCGACTTCCAAAAAGGAGTAGGTTAACAAGTCGACTTATGTTTTTTTTATTTTTTGTTACGAGATTTCTCCGCCAATTACAAATTGATTTTGCTGATTCTTTTTTTGTTTGAACTGTTAGATGATTCTTCAGATTAGGTCTCATATAAATTTTATCGAAATCGGTTCAGTACTTTATGAATAAATCATAAAAAACTTGTCAATAACTACATCGTCGCGTATCACCACGATCTGCCGAAACAATTTTTTAGTTAGAAGTCGGTTTTTGTTTTTTTTTGTAAAGAAAAAATATTTAAAAGAAATTCGTCACGATTGTTACACCCGGATCTATTACTTCATCATCACGACAGCCTACTAATTTTTCCAAACAGGCCTAATCTCGAGCGAGAGTGGTTAGGTCTTAATCTACATGCGTATTGGTAGATAGCACCATGTCTTTCGAATTTTTAGTTCTTGGACATGCCGGTTTTCTTACGATGTTTTCACTCACTGGCATTGCGTAAAATGTAGTATTTTTCGAATAGGAAAAAACCATTGGTGCACGACCGGGATCGAACCCGGTCTTCGTTACGTTCGGAAGCATGGGTCACTACCACTAGACCACCGTTGCTCTTTATTTACCGGTCGATAAAACTATTTTCTATGCTACCAATATCGTGTTGACTCGACAAAATGTCGTTTAAACTCAATTTTGTTGAATCGAAAACTAAACTACGCATGAAATATCAGTGTAATATTATTGCAACCACATTCACGCTATCACACTTCACAGTAATTACACTAATATTATAAATGCCATAACTACTGAACTAATTTGAATGAAATATAAAAAAATAGATAATGACCGGGAATAGGACATAGGCTACCCGAAAAAAAGTACGGTTACCGAGTTCCGCGTAAACGAAGTCGCAGGCTAGCTAGTTTAGCAAAAGAGCTCGTAGTTGAGCAGATGGTAGATGATGATCGAGAACCGATAGTAAAGTTAATAAAGTTCTTGTACAAAATGCATAAGAAAATTGAAGAAAAACACCGCTACGAAGTATATCAAGTCTTTAATACATCATCGAGCGCTCGTGACGTAGCTGGCTAAGTTGTTAACAGATCAACGAAGTTAAGCACTGTTCCGCGTAGTCATCATTTGGATGGGTGACCGCCAGTGGCAATTTCAACTGAGCGCTCCCGTGCTTAGGAGGGCACGTTAAGCAGTCGGTCCCGGCTTTTTCAAAGTTGTTAGGCCATGACAGAGGCCTTCGGGCAGCCTAGAAACTCTGTCACCAGAGTTGGCCACTGACTCATACGAACGAACGAACGAATACATAATCCAGCTTTTGTTTATTTATAAACTCAGCGAAATCCCCAAAACTCCACGTAAAGAAGCCTAAGAAGTTAGTTTAAGTAAGTTGTTTTTCAAAACATTCCCTTGATATCAAATCAGAAGTAACTTTTAAAATCAAATAAATATCTTGTTACGTTAATTTTATGTCTTCGCTAGAGGCAAGCCTCGACTTTGTCTGCTCAGACATTTTCTATGCAAACTTTCTCTCTGCGTCCTTTAGGAGTTGAATCATCATCATCATAGTATTCTAATGTTCCCACTGCTGGCACACTCGCCTACTCTCGAGAGTGATTGGGTCTTAATCCACCAATGCGGGTGGGTGCAAGTGGTGTGTAGCACATGTCATTCGAATTTTAATATATACAGGTCATTACAGGACTCTCTTTGACTGTGTTTTTTTTTTTTTTTTTTTTATATATACTACTAAAGTTGTAACCAAGCGTACGGCCCACTTGATGGTCAGCGGTTTCCGTAGCCTATGTACGCATGCAACATCATAAATATCACTTGCGTGTTACCACCCTGAGACGTTAGATGGTAAGTCTCATATGCCTGTGTGTTGGTCAGTCAGTCAGTTATAGGTAACGATTTTATATTGTTTTGATTAGAACTCGACCTGTGGGTTTTAGGGCGTGGGTAGATCACCGAAATAGGTGCCATTTGCAAAAAACCTGTTGACATTTTGCTATTCATTTGACATTCAATTAAGTTATTAGATCAAAATATTTTTATTATACTAGTATTTCATATTAGCTTCTGCGCTCGGCTTTCCTCGCATAGTTTTAAAGAACTAAAATTTAGAACTTTGTAAGTTTTAGAGGCCTGTAATCGCAAAGTCTAATCTGTTAGTTTATGATATCTGTAATTTAATACAGTCTAAAATCTAAATAAACTGTAAATTTTGGAAGCCTGCAATTTTAAGACTATCTGCCAAATTGTATCAATCAAACAGTTGAGACGACGGCAAAAGCGCAGAAAACTTTAGACCAAATCATTTTCCAATATCTAAATGGCTAGATAAAGACTCACGGAACCGGAAATCCTTAAGATAGGATAAGTGACGGCTGCTACGTCATATCCCCCTGTGCTTGTATCTATAAAGCGTCATTTTCATATAACCTAGCGTCATTTTGCGTTATGAGCGTGTTACGAGGTAAGGTACATCGTCCACTGAAGCGGTCTAACTAAAACTTCAATACTTTATAGTTTTATTCATTTAATTGGTAATTTTGATAAAAATATGAATTAAGGATCATAATGCGCACCCATTCAACATCATCATGACAGCCTTCTAATGTTTACTGGGACACTGGCCTACTCTCAAGCGAGAGTGATTGGGTCTTAATCCAACACGCGGACACAATGCGGATTATTGGATGGCACATGTCTTTCAAATTTTTAATTCTTGAACATGCCGTTTTCCTCGCGATGTTTTTTTCCTTCACCGTATGATAGCACTGGCATTGCGCACATAAATTATTCGAATGAAAAATCCATTGGTGCACGACCGGATTCGTACCCACGACCTTAGGATCGGTAGGCGGGGTCATTAACACTAGACCACCAGTGCACCAATTAGGGCATAATAATAATGATAATAGTCCAAGGCACATGTAACGATTTCTCGTTACATAACTTCACTGGAAAAAAGCGATAGGAACCCAGCCGGTGTTGTTGCCAGTTCTTTTACGGCATGGGCGCGTTGGAACTTGTGTTTATTTTCCTAGCTTGTAAGACGTTTCAAAGTGATCCTTGTGATATTATTGAATAAAGCATTATTGATTTGATTTGATTTGACTGCATGTCAATAGAGTTTTTGACAAAAATTACTTGATTTATTTAAAAATGTCTGTTATTTGACGTATATCGTATTTAATCGATTTATTATTATTATGTGATAAGATTTATTTATAATATTTATTTTATTTATTTTGTTTCGTATCCTTACATTTAATTCCACATTCGTTCTATAAAGTCCATTAGTTATGTAAATTCAGGTTTTGATACAATCACAAATTTTAGAATCTAAAATAAAATAATTGAACATGTTTAAATTAAATAATTAAAGTTGTCTTGACCTAATTTCAATCATTGCATTACACAGTAGGTTACCTGTCAGTCTAAGTGAAACCTACGAATAATTGAGCGTCTAATAGCGCATTATCTTATTCATAAGCGGCAAGATGCGCTATGCATCTTGACACGACATATTCTGACACGTGCCTCGAGGCAGTTTGTACATTATATGTAAACACGGGTGAAAATAAAAGTAATTTAACTATCTATCTATCTATCTTTCATTCTATCTTTAGATAGTCCATAGATAATGAACGAAATAAAAAAACGGCTGGACCATTTGGCTCTTTTTATTTTAAGTAAAAACTTGTAAGATGTGTGTTATATAAAGATACTAGCAGTCGCCCGTGACATCGTTCGCGTAGAATTCGAGAACCGTACTTTTTTCCAGGATAAAAAGTAGTCTATGTCCTATTCGAGGTCATTATCTATCTTTGTTTTGAACTTCAACCAAATCGGTTCAGTGGTTGTCGAGTTATAGAGGACCAAACATCCAAACATCCAAACTTTCTCAATTATATTATAATTAGTGTAATTAGTATGTTTAGTGTGATTAGTATGTTTAGTGTGATAGTGTGATAGTGTGATAATGTGATGTGACGTCGAATAAAATTCGTTTTTTCAATTATTAAATACCCTTCCTTGGCAGTTACGGTAAAAATAGTACATTGTGTCTCGTGGCTCTAGTGGCCAGCAGCCTTAACAGGCTAAGTGGCAGTGTTGTCGAGATAAGGTTAAGAGGCGGCTTCGTGTGAAGCTTAACATTCACTTTGTGTGCCGTATCGCTTTGTTGTATGCCAATTTGTATAGATTTTACTATGTCGTGTGCTACTGCCTGCGACGCGGAGGTTGCGGGTTCGATTCCCGCCTCGGGACAAATGTTTGTACGATCTACAAAAATTTGTTCCGGGTGTTCTGGGTATTTTCTATATAAAAAATATCTATCTATGTATTGTATTGTATTAAGTATATATCAGTCATCTAGTACCCATAATACAGCTCTGTTTAACAGCAGCTTACCTTGGGGCTAGATGATGTTGTGTGGATTGTCCAGCATTATTTATTTATTTATTTACTGATAGCCAGTGTGTGTTGTCTGGTAGAGCTTAGCGGTAAGACCGCTTATTGTTACTGTAAACTGTTTCTGTTGATTTTTTTTATGTGGGAAACAATGACTGTTGTAAATCCTAATTAGCCTGTGGTCGTTCATTCTTTCATACTCAGTCCACTCACTCCGTTCTTCTTCTTTGGTTATGTTTGTTAGACGGCAACGATGTAATTTACAATATAAACCTAGTAAATAAAACAATAGAGCACCGGTGGTCTAGTGGTAGTGACCCCGCCTTCCAATCCTAAGGTCGTGGGTTCAAACCCGGTCGTGCACCAATGGATTTTTCTGTTCGAAAAATTTATGTGCGCAATGCCAGTGCTCTCATACGGTGAAGGAAAACATCGTGAGGAAACCGGCATGTCCAAGAACTACAAATTCGAAAAGACATGTGTCATCCACCAATCCGCATTGGATCCGCGTGGTGGATTTAGACCCAATCACTCTCGCCTGAGAGTAGGCCAGTGTCCCAGCAGTGGGAACATTAGAAGGCTGTCATGATGATGATGAAATAAAACAACCGTGATCTGAAGTACAAGGTGTGTATTAATTAAATTACCCATCCACTGAAGATCCTGGAAATATAACAATGACCTAGCTCTTGAACGCAATTCCAAACAATCGGTATTGGAAAAGTATTGGAATATGACATTGGTACTTTTGAGTGCAAACCTAGATCAAACTCGTTTTAAGAGTACAAACATTTGACAGCCAGTAAATTGAAATTGGGATTGGATCGGGATTGTCATTGGACTCAAGTAACGCCCGAATAGTCAAACGCTAATTAAGTAATCAAAGCTTAATTGATGATGTTTGTGACGTTTCTCCATACGATATTGGAAAACAGCTAATACGATCTTAAAATAATACTACTACCTAATAATAAATAATTTTTGTACCTACCTGCCTACATTTTATCGTATTTCTTTTATGTGTGTGTCAATAAATATTTATTCTTTCTTTAAATATATATTTTTTTTATTTTAGAAAACCAGGGTAATGTATTTAATATAGTTTTAAAACACAGGTTAATGATTAATTGTTTTTATTCAATTGAAGAATTTTTGACATGTAAATTTTAATCTATTATTATTGTTATTTTAAGGTTGAGATTACTAATATTTATTTTATTTAACTACTGTTTCATATTACTATTTCTTATTTCATTACATACAAAATTCTGTTATTTTCTTAGTTATGTTATTAAAATTTAGTTTTGGGTAGTAAACAGTAAATATAATTTTGTACGTCATGACAAATGGCTGAATGTGTTTAGCACTATGTTTATGCATAACAACAACTGTATCGTCTACCATATTCACTGCAAATAAATATCTTATCTTTAAATTACAAATTAAGTATGGTAATTTAATTTTTAATTATTTTTAGTTTTAATACTTATTTAGTTGTTATTTTTTCTTTGTATTTTTCTTTTGTGTGAGTTAAGTGTTAATAAATGATTTTTCTTTCTTTCATTCTTTCTTTCTTTCTAAATAGCGTTTGAGCTATCGGGCATAAAGATCTTGAAACATAGACTCCTTGCTCGCTCAGTCGCCGCAACACTCAATGTTCTCATTCCAGTTCTATTCTCATCCCGGACAGTTCCGAAATGCAACCCGGGTCGTGTTCCCCCAGACGTTGAATTCACGTCACGTCGACACGCTAGGTATTGTTAGCCTGTAATATCTAACGCTATTTGAACCTGGCAACAATAGCTGACACAGAGCTCTGTTCAGTTTAATATTAGCTTAACATTAGCTTTACCGATAAATGCTGGGGAAAACGTTCTCGAATGGCGACCACGAACTGGAAAACAAGTGTAGGACAACCCCCCAATACTTTGCAAATAACGTGGGACAGCGCTGGTTTTTAGACATAGCCAAAGAAAGGGTAACTTCACGGAACAACCCACAGTGCTCTCTCGGTCAGTGGCAACCCTAACAGACTCCTATATCTCAACATGGTTATGGCTGAAGTTTCTTATCAGACGTGGTCCGGTTAATATTAGCGGTATGTAATAAACATAATATTACCAACATGTAATACAGTAGACGTAATTGTAATACATATAGTACGTAATATGTAGCTGTATCGGCTGGTTTTGGCACACGTGTATAAACCTGAGGGTATAATCTTGTGGATAAAAGCAATTTATCGTAACAATTCTCGTGGTTCAGCTTATGTCCGTTAATGCACTGAAGTTGTCACCGACATAAATTGAACTACGATATCTGTCTCCAAGCAATGCGAGCATTGCTGTTCCAGTTCGAGGGGTATGATTGCCGGAGAAATTACAAGCAGAATTGTCATATATTTGGGTAAAACCCATGTGTTAGGACTGTGACGTCATAGAACTGTTAAAACATTTAGTCCCAGTTGTTTGTTCCATAGAACTATTGATACAAATACTGGCCCATTTGTTCTATAAAACTATTGATACCTTGTCAATGGTTAGTGTCAGTGTGGCAATGTGTCATGTAAACTTATGTAATATCCTAGTTTTCGACCGTCGACCGATGTGGCGCGGCGGGCGAAGGTCCGCCTGTGACGCGGAGGTTGCGGGTTCGATTCCCGCCTCGGAACAAATGTTTGTACGATCTACAAATAATTGTTTCGGGTGTTCTGGGTATTTTCTATTTATAATAAAAAATATCTATCTATGTATTGTATTATATTAAATATATCAGTCATCTAGTACCCATAATACAGCTCTGTTTAACAGAAGCTTACCTTGGGGCTAGATGATGCTGTGTGGATTGTCCAGCATTATATAGTTTTTCGTCCGAGCTTGCTTGAGCTTAATTGTCATGGTGTTGCCGGCGTAAAGATGCGACTTGCTGTCGATTCGGACAAGAGCGTTTGAATGTTGATTCTGCCTGTCCGAAATTTTGGCTCGTATTTTTTGATACTCGTATTTTGGTAAAACTCATATGGTACGAGCGTTGACTGTAGGGCATGTGATAAGATACCGGTAGATACCAACACCAAACTACCAGGAGTTGTCAACGACTTTAACAAGTACCACTGAGTTTGTCTGCAAAGCTGGCCGCAAGTGTGAAAAAATTGCCTACCTAAATGTTGTTTGTTTCCAAAACGGCTAGTCCACATGATGATGATGAAGATGATAATGATCATTTCATTCTCCAATCACCAAGTAACGAGGTACCTAACAAACCGATTGAATTCAAATCCGAAATCCTATAATTTGGTATGCAAAGCGGCACCCAATAACCGACCAACCGATATTATTACAATAACCATGTGCTTAGTATATATATATATAGTTTTATATCAGTCATCTAGTACCCATAATACAGCTCTGTTTAACAGCAGCTTACCTTGGGGCTAGATAATGCTGTGTGGATTGTCCAGCATTATTTATTTATTATTATTTATAGTTCGCACAGCGGATCTAGGCTTCCGTGAAGTTAGCCGATTGTGATGCGCAAAGACAATTTAGTTTGAAAAAGCTCCATTGCGCATCGAAACGGCTAATTTCACGACGGCCGAGATCCGTTGTGAGAACTATACCTTCTAGTTGCAAATGCAAATCTGCTAACAGCATAGCGCTTACCGGATTTAGACCTCCCCTAAACCGGACACGGTAGCGGCTGTGCCATTTAGATACGCACTTACACGGTGCGATGTCTCCCAGCTGGTGATTAGGTCACTAATTGCGTATACGTTATTCAATTAAACTCTGCTTCGTGAGTGTACCTAATATTTAGTTTGCTAGGGGTAATTCGCGGAGTGCTTATAAGGCGGCTGAGCGGCGTTTCGCTCGCCAACTAATTCATCTAGCCCCAAGCTAAGCATTTTGTGTTATGGGTACAAGATGACTGATATACTTAGATAGGTACAATACATAGATAGGTACAATACATAGATAGGTATTTTTATTATACATAGAAAATACCCAGAACACCCGGAACAAATATTTGCAGATCGTACAAACATTTGTTCCAAGGCGAGAATCGTACCCGCAACCTCCTGAATGCGATGAAGGCACGGAAGTAGGCGGGGAGACCACCGATGGACCAGAGCAGTCACGGAGTGGTGGCCAAGAGGCAGACCACCTGCCAGATGGGTGGAGGACATTGTGAGGACAGTGGAGAACGATGGATCCGGGTGGCACTAGATCGCCAGGAGTGGCGTGATAGAGAAGAGGTCTTTACTCAACAGTGGGTGTTACCGTCTGATTAGATAGATAGATAAAACTCTTATATAGTCAAAGAGCAACGAAAAAAAATTACATATAAGTAGTAGATGCCCATACATAAAATATAAAACTATGCCATTGACTACTATGATATTTTTTTTATAGTTACCGTAACCAAAGGTTAGGAATGTAGCGAACGCTCAATATTCAGTCTGATTAGGTCAAAAAGAAATAATCTAATCTAAAAGTATTGTTTTTAATATTCTTAAGACCAAAAAATTCCTGCTGGTCTACTCTCAAGCGAGTGTTTTCGAGTCCATAACCTAACAATCGGAAGGTGTCACCTACTTAATAATAAGATAAAAAACAGACGAAAAATCTCTAGTACTATTCCGCTTAACCTTTTAACTAATGAGATCACACAGTTAACACAGTTAACCTCAAAAGAAAAATATCGACACGTGTTTCATCCCTCCACGGGACATCATCAGGACCATCGACGTATTGCTCCGTCGAGTACTAGATATTTTTCGTCTGTTTTTTATCTTGTAATGGATTTCCGCAAAGTAACGCCTGAATCTATCAATTATTTAAAAATAATCCAGTTGATAGTATGGCTAGTTACATGTATTGTAGCTCTAAATTAGAATTTCCCATGAAAATCCGATCTAACATCCCTAGTACACTATCGTCGCACAAAGGAGGTTCAGTTCGGATAATCTCCTATTGTGTTCCGTATACGTTCGGATATGTTACGTGCACGCTAGTACTCTATTATCTGCATAGCTTCGTGTGCACTGTGCATACATAGAGAACTGAACACCAATTTAATTATATAAAATACGATTAAAAAATTATTAACAGTAAAATTATATTACGATATTGACGAATTCTTATATGACGCATTTTTAATTTAATTTTTGTATTGTATTAATTTATTAATTTGGCTAGACGCGGTGATGGTCGCTGGGGTAAAGCCTTGACTGAATGGTGGCCAAGGACAGGCCGAAGAAATCCGGGTCGTCCAACAGCGCGTTGGGCCGATGATATTGAAAAAGTCGCTGGAAAAACCTGGATTAGAACTGCACAGGACCGAGAAGAATGGCATAAGCGAAAGGCCTATACCCAGCAGTGGGTGATACCGGGCTGAAATGATGATGATGATGATTGTATTAATTATTTTTAATTTAAGTTAACATATTTATTAGTATTATTATTTTTATTTGATGAATTCCAAATATTTTTTAAGATGACAATCTCTCAATTTGCACGTCAATACTGATCAAGCATGTAGCGTTGCTTCTTCCCGAAACGTACCAAAAAACATGATATTTTACGATCATAATCTGAATCGTAAGTAAAGCGAGCTCGCACTGAGTTTACCTTTGCATTACGTTACGCATAAATTGTGAGATAGGCTGAGTGTTATTCGGATAATTTAACGTGATATAGGTACACCGCATGCGAAATGATTATATACTTAAATCCTTATTTACGGTTATTATATAAATGTGTTAAATAACGTTAACCTTTTTTTTCACTATCATTTTGAAGGTGTATTCCACTTTCATTCGACGCGTTCATTCGAAAGCTTTTAAAGGACCGATTTCATAGTGGCCTAGGTCTTTGTAACACCATAGAAATATTGGATAAAAATATAAACTAACAGTAACAAACAATTTTATTTTTAAGCAGACAAACAAAGTCCTAAAGAAAAAAAGTTTACTGTGTTGAGTTTTCTCAAAAGGGGAACACTAAAGGTCCGCCATGACAGTTATTAGCAATGATCACGTGATGCATTTTGACTTTGACAGTACCTAATAACCCAGTTGTTCGTTAAACCTGCCGTGTTGTTTTGCATTGTGTTGAACTCTTTCACAAATATAAACTTACTTTAGATTATGAAAGAAGCCAAAATAAAATAAATAAACAGTGCAAAACGGTTTCTCTAATGATTATCTAATTATCTAGACCCCTACAAAGGACCAGGGCCCGGTTCCATACTGCGTGAAACAACTCCTTTGTATTTCAATCGGAATAGTATTCAACATTTAACTGGCGTCATAACTGAAAATATTATGGTGTGTAAACACCAAAGACATTGAGAATAATTTGTTTATATGCTCGGAGGTAAACCAATTTATTTGTTGTCTATGAAGTTGAACTTCGGGGATTGCTTAGAACGACTAGGAAGGGGGGTTCAGTTCCGCTATGCACGATTCCCGCTATGTGCGGATTTTTAAATACGCCCCTATGCTACAAATTCCTCAGTTCTACCCTAGACAATAAAAAGTACAGTTCGATAAATAAGTTTACACCTACTTTTAAAAGCTACTTGATTTGAGGAAAAAGTTGAGGTAAATATAAAATTAATTTAAAAAAATTAATAAATAAATAATGCTGGACAATCCACACAGCATCATCTAGCCCCAAGGTAAGCTGCTGTTAAACAGAGCTGTGTTTATGGGTACTAGATGACTGATATTATACTTAATACAATACAATACATAATATAGATAGATAATTTTTATTATATATAGAAATACCCAGAACACTCGGGACAAATATTTGTAGTTCGTACAAACGTTTGACCCGAGGCGGGAATCGAACCCGCAACCTCCACGTCGCAGGCGGACCTGCGCCCGCTGCGCCAAATCAACGAAAGCGTTCCCAACATGCTGGAGCCGCAAAAATGACAGTGTTTAAACAAGAGCATTTGTTCAAAAGGTTCTAAAGGCACTTAAGTAAAAATGTCTTTTGGAATATCCACCTCGCTTCGTCTTAATTATTTCCCTTTTAAAAATGTGTCCCGCACCCGGAGAACGTAAAACTCTTGTTACCTTAATGTATAATTATTATTTAATTTTAGTGCGGTCGTGAATTTTAATGTAGACTTATAATCACGCAATAATGGTCGTTGTTTCATTGGTTCCGTACATTTTTTTAATAAAAAAAAAAGTTAATATTTTTTATAAAATGTTTTTTTTATATTCACCAGCTTTATCTTCTTATATAAAAAAATAAATTGCTGTGCGTTAGGCTCGCTACAACTCGAAAACGGCTTGACCGATTTGACTAATAATGGTCTTGAAATGTTTGTAGGAGTCCAGGTCTAAACGGTGAAAAATTATAGAAAAAATGCGAAAAAAATAACGCGAGTGAAACCGCGCGGGTTAGCTTGTAAATAATATAAGATAAAATAATGTATTATATGTCAAAAAGCAAACAATAACTATAATACCTTCCATTAGAGATAAATTGGCTAAGAGTTTTTTTTTTATATTCGTTTTTTAATTAAATTAAAGTCACTTAAAATTATCGCAGGTTATATAACAAAAATTTTTTTTTTTTTTTTGGTATGTACTGTATATGTGTGTCTTAATAGCAAATAAAAATATGTCTATGTCTATGTCTATGTCTATGTCTAAAAAAAAAATTAAAATTGTTTTTGTACTAGCATTTTTGGTCATTTAAAAGCGATAAACAAAGACACTGTTAATTTTAATTACCTATCGTATAAATATAAATAGCTTGGTAAGGGGGTTACGATCGTTTAAATATTACTACAGCGGAACCCTAAAACGGTAACGACTTTTTTACAGCCCAATAAAGAGAAGTAGACTATTTTTTACAGAACATTAAACAATTACTGTAATTTATGATTTAAGCCTTGCATTTAGTGCAGAATAGTGGATTGCCCTGCGATATATACCCAAGAATGTAGGTATAGTACGGTCATCATGACAGCCTTCCAATGTTTCCACTGCAGGCTCACAGGACTACTCTTTGATTCTTTGGATTGGTGGATGGCACATGTCTTTCGAATTTTTTACTTCTTGGACAAGCCGGTATCCTCAAAATGTTTTCCTTCACCGTATAAGAGCAGGCAATGGGCACATCAATTTTTCGTAGCGAAAAATCCATTGGTGCCCGACCGGATTCGAACCCACGACCTTAGTATCGGAAGGCGGGGTCAGTATCACTAGACCACCAGTGCTCAAACTCCGTCTATATGGCTAAAACCTAAGCAAGTTACATTGATATCTCAATCAACTTAAGACATCACAATGTAGCTTCCGAATTATAATATACTTCAAACAACATTCGCGTCGAATTTGTTTATTTTAAAAACAAGCTAACAAATTAAATTAAGAACAAATTACATTTTCTAAGAATAATCGTCGGTCTACAAAGAAATGTGTTTAATTAAAGCGGTGGTAGTAACTATTAATGGTTCTGTGGTGGTGTAAATGTTCAGAACCGGGTTCGGGCAAGTCACGAATGATTCTGGGGTCAAGGCGAGAGAGGTAGCGGGGCGGGCGTCGAAGCGGAAGCGATTATAATGACGCTAACAAACAATGCTTTACTACAGACTATGTTATTGAAAGAAAAAAATAAAGAAAAAGTTTTTATTCGTGACAGCACGCTAGGACAGCACAAAGTGACATTTAAAACAGTAGATAGGGTAGATAGTGAGGTAAAGTGATCCTTGTGATTCTACTGAAATAAATAGATATGCTTAGTATATAATAGGTGCACAGAAAAAACATATTATGATGCTGCTCCACCAGAGGCAGTCTCGGGTCAAGCGGCTGCCTCGCCCAGAAGCCACGCAAGTGCAGACACATTATTTATTTATATTGGCTATGACCGCTACCGCTAAAATTTGCTTCTGACATGGATTCTGAAAAATAAGAAAACTAGTACCTATCAAGAAAGGTCATGAATTCGAAAGCGGGATGTTAAAGTAGTTTAAAGTAGTAAAAGTAGTCGTGTTAATGTATATTTTTGCCAAAATACTTAAGATTTTCATAAATACATTGACAGGGTACTGTCATAATATTGATTTCTTTGAACTTATCTCTAAGTGATTCTCTGGGACCCATGTTATAAATTGCGCGAACAGCCCTCTTCTGCAACACGAATATGGTGTTAATATCTGCAGCACTCCCCCACAACAAAATACCGTAAGACATAATGCTGTGAAAGTAGCTGAAATTAACTAGTCTGGTTGTATCGACGTCGGTGAAATGACGGATCTTTTTGACTGCGTATGCTGCAGAAGATAATCGCTCCCGCTTGTCGCTTGTCACCTATACCAGCTGGAATTGGAAGAAAGCAATTAGGCGTCGCGAATAATCCAATGCTAAGACAAATTTAACCATCGTATCGGGGGACACAGGTAACCGTAATGGCGAGAGAAGAATGGATATAGTTGTTGCGGGAACTGCGGGTTAATCATATAAATCTGTAGATCCCTTTTAAAATTAAAAAATGATTTATTTTAATAAAATCACAAGAATCACTTTAAAACGTCTTAAAAGACAGAAATATTTACGCCGCGCCCATGCCGTACAAGAACTGGCAACAACACCGGCTTCCTATCGCTTTTTTGGTATGAGCCTTGCTATTGTTATGGATGCCGAGTAAAGTTGGAGCACATTCGTCCCAAGCTTTTTTTATCATCTAAGTAATCGGTTATTTTATAGTAAGCTTTTTGTTTAATTTAGTTTTTAAATTTGCCAATTGATAAATTTAGTAATGTCGCTAGGGACTTCGTTAAAGAAGCGTACACATTGCCCTTTAAAAGATTTACTGACCTTAGTGAGCCTATCGATCTCCATCTCAACTGTCTATAAGACAGTTTGACCACAGCTCTTCTTACATAATAGACAGTTTGAGATGGAGATCAATGGAGATCGGTCGCTAACAGAGTTGATGAGATGATGAGATATGCAGTACATTTGCCACAGCTCTAAGCAGCATCGTTGTCCGACTTATTGCTAAGAGAAGGCTGACGTTTGGACCTGCAAGAAAGGCCAGCAGACGTGTTGCTCCGTCGCTGGAGCCAAAGTCTGGAGCGCTTTTTCATATGTATTTTATCTTATAATGGATTTCCGCAAAGTAACGCCTGAATCTATCAATTATCTTAGATGTCTATTATACAAAGCGTGAGAGTGAACCTCTATGGGTGATTTGATGATGATGATGACGATCAACCTGTTGGTTAGTCGTTACCGTAGCTCGCAGAAGCTTGCAGAGAATATTACCCGCGCGCCGCTCTGGGGACAAATTGGTAAAATGTCTCATGTGCTGGTAATTTCATCGTTATTCTTCCACATTGTCGTTGTTAAACAAGCTTTTTCAATATACATAATGGCTGTACAATAAATCAGTCAAAGTGTTAAGTAATTTTGTCAAAAAAGGGTGCTTTGGGGTGCGGGTGGGTGTGTGTCATCCCTTATTGCTCCGAGGCTTGTGATAAGTAGCGATGAAAACGCTGTAAGGAATTTATACGGAGATTAGTGTAGGGCTCTTGAAACAGCGTTATAAAACTAACACCTAACAGTCATATAAATAAGGTCCTCTGTTACGATCAATCTATATTGATCTCCATTTCAAACTGTCTAATAAGTCAGTTTAATCATATATTTTTTTTATGTCAGCAAGTGACAAGGCAATCAAGGCGCCCACCTGATGAGCACCACGCCTGACTATTTCAGATGCAGTGCCACCCAAAGCTTAAAGTTTTTAAGTGTTTGCGTGGCACTGCACTGCGCTTATCACCCCGAGACATTGCTGTTAAGTCTCTTTCGCCCTGTAATTTCACTTGCCCTTCAAACCTAAACACAGTGCAGCTTGCACACTAATGCTTGGAGGTAGAATATCTGACACTGCGGTGGTACCCACCAAGATAGACTCTTGCTGAAGAGTCCTACCACCAGGTAATCATAGCTCTACTGTCTTATTAACCAGTTTGAGATGGAGATCAATAGAGATTGGTTGCTAACAGAGTAAGTCAACCTGCTGACCCCACACTAGAACCTCCTGTCGTGGGTATTACATGCTACGAGTCATCATCATGACAGCCTTCTAATGTTTCTAATGCTGAGAAGCTGGCCTACTTTCGAGCCAGAGTGATTGGGTCTTAATTCACCACGCGGGCCCATCATATCAGCCAATAGACGTCCACTGGCTATTATTATTTTTATAGTGTTAACCATCACACTAAATAATAAATAAATAATGCTGGACAATCCACACAGCATTATCTAGCCCCAAGGTAAGCTGCTGTTAAACAGAGCTGTGTTATGGGTACTAGATAACTGATATTTACTTAATACAATACAATACATAGATAGATATATTTTATTATACATAGAAAATACCCACAACACCCGGAACAAATATTTGTAGATCGTACAAACATTTGACCCGAGGCGGGAATCGAACCCGCAACCTCCGCGTCGCAGGCGGACCTGCGCCCGCTGCGCCACATAGGTCGTCAAACTAAAGATTATAATATTCCAAAATTATTTCACCTCAAGCGGGATTTGAACCCGCAACCACCGCTTGATACGCTTGTGCTCTACCAATTGAGCTATCGACACTTCGAGCCGAAGACATCCCAATGATTATTTCGTTCAGACGTCCACTGCTTGACATAAGCATGTCCCAAAGAGCGCCATGACGACCGAATTAAGCCTTTCCCATCGCGTTCGCACGACCGCTTTCATATCATCGGTCCATAGATAATACCAGCTCGCCCAAAAAAACTAGGAATAATCTAAATCTATCATCATAAGCTTTTCTAAAGTAAATTCGCCAAAATTGTAGCCTTAAAATCTTACACATCAACACACAAGCTGCGTAATGAATGTATTTAACGCTTACATACAATATACATTATATTATATACAGCCTTCTAGTGTACACGTCCCATAAAGTCCTATAACAATATCGTCTGAAAGGGCCTAAGATAAATCACTTTGTAGTCTATTAGTCTTGTTATTAACGTAAATGCTTTAAGGTTTACTTTAAAAGGTATTTAATTTTAATTATTATAAAGTAAGATTGGTGCAGTAGCATGGCTTCCGATCCTGAGGTCGCGGGTTCAAACAACCAGAGTAGAATAGTTGTTGCTCGAGTCTTTCTATACTATTTCCGAATTTCTTGAGAAGGGCGCGTGTCGTTTTTTTAAATACTAATTAGATAATGCGTGATTTTGTTAAATAATTAATCTCTATGATCATTTTCAAAACCCAAATATTTACACACCAGAAAAGTGGTTGATGTTATATATGTTGTATTTTACTTTTGACACCTTTATGTACCATATTTTTATGTAAATAAATGAAATGAATGAATGGTCTAACACCCATATTCTAAGACGATTCCTCAAGAATCCCTCGACTCGACTCGACTCAACCTCACTCAAATAAATCAGTATACTTAGCTGCAAAAATTCTCCTCCACTTTCACTCGAAAGTTTTCCTTACCGGGATGTGAAAATGATTGTCAAACTCAAGGTACGTCTAAACCTACCCTGAGTCAAGTGGAGGAAGATTCTAGAAAACTTCCTAGAATATGGGTGTAGAATTCTGGGGAAGTGCTACTTTCTGCCGCCAAGCAGTAATGTTCCTATTGCTGTGTTCAATCAAGGATATCTGTGTTCCATTCAAAGGATATATGTTGTACCTCTGCCTTCTGTTCTAGGTTGAGTTCGATTCCGACCTAGGACAAATATTTGTGTGATAAACATAGATTAATACTTTATTATATTTTATAAATTAATATTTTGTGTTTTGTTACAGGTAAGCACTATTCATATCCAGAAAATAATGATGCCAGAAGGTATGTAATGAATTAACCTTTTTATAGGTTCATGGTTGACCCACTGCTGGGACACTGTGGCTTACTCACAAGCGAGAGTGAGGTTTTAATCAGGAGGACCCAATGAGGATAGGCACATTGTCCTTCTAATATGAAAACAGACAATAAAGTGTTTGTTATACTAATTTAGAATTTATATTCATTTGTCCGGTCGAGTCACTTGATGTTTCTTAATCTCCGTACTCACACACGGTTTTGCTCGATCGAGCTATCATGTCGAGTAAAAATCATGGCATGGGCTTGCGTTCACACATTCAGCATTAATCTATCGATTGACGCGCACCGTTCAGTATTCGTGGCTCGAACGGTTTCGAGCCAAAACATGTCTGTTCAACAAAGGAGACAGTGGCTACAACAACGGCGGACTGACGTTCGACTAGCGCCATTTGCGGCGACGCACAGTGGATCGAAAATGCCCTTTCCATAGACATAGAACTTTTTTTTTGTAAACTTGCTTTTTTTTATTGGAAACCAACACAGAACCTTATTAGAAGCCCTAACTTTATCATATTTATGCACCTCTCGCGTATATGATGCAGTAAAAATTTTTCGAACTAAATAATGTATGGAGAAAAACATGAAAATCGATATTTTTCGGCTCTCGTGCGAGTGCCCGTTATTTCGTCTGGTATGAATAATGTCCATATTTTTTACTATTTTTTGACATATAGTACATACAGCGCACTCGATGGACTTCAGGTGAAAAAATTTTTTTTATAATTATTTTGCATTTTACTCATTATCCAAATTACATTGCGACCTAAATATAATATTTCAACTCGCCTCATCATTGTTACAGTTTTAATGCAATATTTCACCTACTTTACTTTATAAATTGCCTGTTAACCCCTTATTTTATGGTTGTGTATTCTTTTTTTAAATGTACAAGGGGTCATTAAGTTAAGGTAATAGGTACTCGACTTCATCATTGTTACAAATTTTACTGCGGAGGATTACCTACTTATCTTTATCTACCTGCTAACCCGTCACTAAATGTAATGATAGTTATCTATTCTAAGAATCCTTTAGAAATGCTTTAAGCATAAGTGCTTACTTTTGGTAAATTTGTTGTTGTCATTTTCTTAAAACAAAAAATCTATGATAAGTAATAAAAAATTAAAAAAGTTAAAAAATAATTAAAAATTTGAAATAAACGTATTACAAATTTTTAATTACAAGTTACAAATTACTAAACAAATCATTGTTTTTAAAAGAAACACGTAATAAGTACAAACTACAAAGTCAACAAAACAATTTACACATAATATATATTTATTTATTCTTAAGACTAAACACATATTTTTCTTATAATAATTATGTACCTACAAGTATAAAGTTCAAACAATTACACCGTATTAAAAAGACACATCCATATCAGAATCTGTGTCTGAACCCGTGTCTTCTGGATCAATGTTACTTACATCTATGAATTCTGTCTCAAAGTGTTCTGTATTAATAGATATAAGACCTAAAGCTTCGGAACTTAACTCTTTCCTCCGTGCTGCATTGACTACAGGTCTTGTGGACGAAATATAGGGGTCTGATGAAAGAAGCAGCATATTTAAAATATCCTGATTATTATCAATTCTGCTAGTCTTCCGAGCATGATACTCCCTGTATTTGCGAAAGTCTTTATTTCTAGCCTCTGAGGCTTCTTCGGATAGTTTACCGATGGGCACAATCGATACATTGGCTATGTCAGCACCATGTATAAGAACCTTATGAACGGTTGCTGACATATAGTACCAATTGTACAGTTCGGTGTGCTTCTCCGCAGTCTTTCGGGCGTATTCCTTGAATTTTTCCGTGTTTATATTTTCACCCGATGATATGACTTGCAGTATGACTGCAAATCTGCGTATAAGCTCTTCATCAAGCCCAGTTATAGCTGGGGTTTTTTCAGGGAACTCGAAAAACTTTCTCGCCGTGTTCCCATCATTGGTTGTTCCCGATCCTTGCTTAACTACATCAATTAATAAACCTGTTTCTTTTCTGAACTTTGCTTGAATTTCTTTTTTCTTTTCTATCAGTATTCGCTTATTTTCTTCTCCTCTTACGGACCACGTCTTTAAATCTTGTCTGTAGGCTATGTGCAATAGGCATTCCATGCAGTTTATGCGAGCGAGCAGTGAAGATATTCCGAACTTATATAGATGAATGGCAGATTCTCTCAACGTAATATACTGCCACTTTGATAATTTAAGTGACAGCAATAGGCCAAGTGCTTTGGTAGGGGTGAAAGCACACTTATTTTTATCTTTTGCTTGTTTAACGATTTTTTCTGCCTCTTCTGGGTTCTTTATAATATGATCTATGGCTGCTGCCAAAACATCTTTGCCCTCATGTTTCATGTTAGCTATTAAAGCAAAGGCCAATTCCGAACTGTCTCGGCCTTTATAATTGAAATCGTCAATCCTTCGTATTTTTTGTTTTGTTCCAAGGTCTGTGAAAGGTTTGCGCGGACTTGGAGTTGTTCTCGTTGATGTTCCAACAGTTGATGTACTTGTAGAGGGTAAAAAACAATTCGCCAGCTTCACTTGTCTCTTCAGTTGCAGTAAATAACACTTGCGGTCGTATATTTTCACGTACACAAGTTGGCCACTCGATGTTCTGTTTCAACCAATCTGTATAGTGTTTTTTGAATGTTTCTGTGTTACATTTCGCAGATTTCCATCTTTTTATCATAGACTGACTAAATCTTCGACAGAATTCTTGGAGAATGTCTTCATCTTCATCAGACAAACTCAAATTCAACTAAAGTTTAACGCTTTCTAACAGTTTTAAATAGCTTCCAAGCTTGCCAGACTGCTTTAGAATCACAAATAGATCCAGATTGGTTATCGCACTTTGTTTCTCCATTTTTAACTCGAAAGTTCGCAATGCTTTACTTAGGGAAGTTTTAATATAACTAAAAATATTCAGTAACCTACCCTCCTTATTTATACTAACTTCATACCGGCTAACGACTTCTAGATAAAGCTAGACAATGACAATTGTTAATTAAGTGCCTACCTAATTTACATCATTGTTTTAAGAAAATGACAATAAATTAACCAAAAGTAAGCACTTGTGCTTAAAGCATTTATAAAGGATTCTTAGAATAGATAACTACCATTACATTAGTGACGGGTTAGCAGGTAGATAGAGATAAGTAGGTAATCCTGCGCAGTAAATTTGTAACAATGATAAAGTCCTATTACCTATTACCTAACTAAATGACCCCTTGTACATTTAATCCCTTATTTTATGGTGGTTTTATGATATTTAGCCATTAAAGCCTATATCTATTGTGTATTCTTTTTTTTTACAGTTTATTTATAAAGTATGGTATAAGTATGGTGAAATATTGCATTAAAACTGTAACAATGATGAGGCGAGTTAAAATATTATATTTAGGTCGCAATGTAATTTGGATAATGAGTAAAATGCAAAATAATTAAAAAAAAATTTTTTTCACCTGAAGTCCATCGAGTGCGCTGTATGTACTATATGTCAAAAAATAGTAAAAAATATGGACATTATTCATACCAGACGAAATAACGGGCACTCGCACGAGAGCCGAAAAATATCGATTTTCATGTTTTTCTCCATACATATTTTAGTTCAAAAAATCTTTACTGCATCATAATCGCGAGAGGTGCATAAATATGATAAAGTTTGGGCTTCTAATAAGGTTCTGTGTTGGTTTTCAATAAGAAAACGCATGTTTACAAAAAAAAAGTTCTATGTCTATGGAAAGGACATTTTCGATCCACTGTGCGACGTACACACGCTTGAGTCAAGCTCGACTGCTCGCTTTGAGTAGGTGCGAAGGAAATTACTTTTATTTAATTCCATCGAGCCGGCTCGGTGCGAGCGTTCGAGCTGTGAGTTTTGCGGAAAAAATTAACGTGTGTTAATATTTACTCGTTTTGGAGTAAAACTATCGAGTAATACCGTATGTGAGTGAGGAGCTTTAGATGGGCAAACTGCCTTAGGTAAGTTGCTAAAAAAAAGAAAGCGTAGTCGAGTTCTTTGTGGCAGAGCTGCCCCCCTACCATGACCTCTTAGAGCGATTCAAATTAGGACCTAAACTGAATTGTCAAAAAAAAGTTGTACCATGACTTCAATAATTATTAATTTCATGGTACATTTTTTTTTACAATTCAGTTTAGGTCCTAATTTGAATCGCTCTAAAAGTTAATGGTATGGGGGCTAGTCTTTCACGATTTGTAATTCGTGTGAATACGGTCATTTAAAAACAACCGTCGTCAAAAAAATTCACGTATCATAAAAAGTTACGATACAGCAAAATCCACGATTCGTATTAGAAGGGCGAAATGCATAAAATTACACATAAAATGCACAATTTCGCAATTTACCTCACGCTCCTAATATATCACGTGTACAATTAAAATTAAGGGCGGCGACGGTGGCGCGGGGAATTCAGAATTAAACACTTTAAGGAATTTCAGGTGACCGTTTAAAGTGTAGGTTAACTGTTTAACGTGAGTTAGCGACTGCTACTCTTGATTAACGGACTGCTACTCTTGATTAACGGACTGCTACTTGTGAGTTAATGGCTACTAAATGTGATGCTAAAATGTGGTTGCCGGTAAAATTGCAGTTTTTTTTTAATTCTTTTATTGATTATAGTCAAGCGTTTGACCACCACCTCACCTGATGGTAAGTGGTAAGTACTGGGCTCGTCATCCCGAGACGTAGTTGTTAAGTCTCTTTCGCCCAGTTATTTCACTTGCTTAGGTTAGAAGGACGCTAATTATTTTTCGAATAATCCTCGTAATCTTAAAGCTATTAGTTAAAAGATTTACCAAAGTATTACGCTAAGTTTCCACGAGATGGTACTCTTAACTTAAACATACGTGTACCTTAAGTACTTTGGAAACTTTTAAAAGTTTCGCGCTTTAAGTTTTGACGCGAAACTTGCTACTAATTTTATTTAGTTAGTAACTAGGTAGAATCCTACTTAGTTTTTCTTGAAAGTTTGGAATTTTCTTTGAAAGTTTGGTTTGGAATTTTCTCGAAAGTTTTAGAACAGCTTAGAACGTTTCTACTAAACTAAATTATGGCCTCTTTTCGAAAAACTTACGTATTGCCAGAGCTTTCAAACGGTGAATCGTGAGAAAACCGGCATGTCCAAGGAGTACAAATTCGTAAGACATTGTTTCATCCACCGCACCGCATTGAGTCCGCGTGGTGCATTATAATCCAATCACTCTCACTCGAGAGTAGGCTAAAGTTCTAACAGAAGATCTTCTGGAGCGCTAACAGATCACCCCCAAGCCCTTTTTTTTTTTTTTTTTTTTGTTTACGGGGAGGAATCTGCATCCAGACATCCCGTCGCATAAGGGTACGACGGGGGTGTGTGAGGTTGTCGGACTCGACGACTCACTAAACCATCCCCGGTGGCCAGCCTCGATGCATGCCGAGGGGCTCCACGGTCCCCTAGGGCTATCAGTGGTGCCCCTCCCGCATCGCGCTCAAAGCACTTCCCGGGGCTAACAAAAGTCAGCCCCAGCACCTCGCCGTGCTGCGGCAGCACAGGGCCACCCCTGTGCTACCGCCCTTCCCGGGTTCGCTGAAAACGGACGACCAGAGCCCTCACTCTAGACCGCCCACGAACCCGAAAGTTCCCCTGCTCGGCAGGGGATACCGCTTGGCCCCTTATGGGGCAGGCAGTGCGGGGCGGCCGTTGCCGTCACCCCGCCGCCGCCTTCTCCGAGCGGGATCGGCTCTCTCCCGATCTCGCTCAGCGGCCTCTTTCCGAACCATTACGGTCTCACAGAAAGAGGCCACGGCCCTCCACGCCGTTTCATCTGCCAACATGGCCTCAACCACGCTTGGCAGAGAAAGATTCTGCCCGATCCTGGTGACCAAGATCCCGCGCTCCGGGCACCACGCTGAGCACTGCTCCAGCGTGTGCTGCGCGGAATCTCGGTCCCACCCACAATGGTGACATTGTGGTGTCGACTCGCGACCGATCCTATTCAGGTACTCACCGAAGCATCCATGTCCGGTGAGCACCTGAGTAAGTCGATAGGTGACGTTGCCGTGCTCCCTTCCCAGCCAGGCTTCGAGGTTGGGTGCAATTGCGCCGACGATGCGCTGGCGCGAACTCCGCGGCTCCTCGAGCCGCTCGCGCCACCTAACAAACGCACGCCGGCGCTCTTGCACTCGCACTTCACAAGGCGCGATTCCGCTCCCGTCATCATGTCGGAGACGAACGTACACACGCGCGTCAGTCTCCGCCAAGATGTCGAGGGGCGGGAACCGTGCCAGGATTGTTGCCGCCTCTAGGGATATAGTACGATACCCCCGTGCGATCCTGATGGCCATAGGACGCTGCAGGCTGCTATACAGCAACCTGTAGCGCCTAACACCCGCTAGTCTGTGGGACCAGACAGGTGCTCCGTAGAGAGCCATCGATCGCACCACCCCCGCGTACAGGCGGCGAACTCCTTCCCGTGGTCCCCCGAGATTTGGCAGCAGTCTATGCAGAGCACCCACTACCTTCTGAATCCGGGGGACGGAGCGTTTGAAGTGCTCCCCGAAGTCCCAACGGCTGTCCAAGGTGAACCCCCAAGCCCTGCAAATACTAAAAGCTGAAGTATCATTTGGCTAAGTGACCGCCAGCGATATTTTTATCTGAGCGCTTTCGTGCTTCAGAGGGCACGATAAAAGAATGACAGAAGCCTTTGAACGGCCTATTCACTCATTCACCAGAATTTACCCCTAACTCACAAGAGAAAAGTCTAGTAAAGATACAAGAGAAGAGTCTAAGACAAAAGTTAAGAGTAGTAGAGTTCTCTGTGATAGAGCTCGTCCGGGGAAGGACTACCACCATACCTATTTCTGCCGCCAAGCAGTAATGCTTCCATTGCTGTGTTCCGGTGTGAAGGGTATGGTTTCCGGTGAAATTACTTGCACATGAGGCTTTCGATCTTAGCCTCAAGGTGGCAACCCGCGAGTGATACCTCTGGTATTGCAAGCGTCCATAGGCTGCGGTAACCGCTTACGATCTTGTGGGCCGTACGCTTGGTTGCCACTTCAGTTGTATAAAAAAAATAAAAATACAACACATACTCTAATGCGTTTCGAAAACCTTGAGATAATTGAACAGAAACCCATTTATCAATGACAACCGATATTCTAAAAACAAAACGTAAAGTATAATACAAAGAACAATCGCTCCGAAAATAATCCATTTTCCCCGCGCAATGTGTCAAATGTGACACAGAACTGTCAATGTCAGTTTGACATGTGTCACGCGGGCTGTGTGGCATCCGGGGATCATATGGTCATGGGTTAATTATAGTTTAAATGGATCAGAGTTTGTGTAAACCTGCGCGAGACGCCGCGGAGCGAAACGAGTTTCGTGTTTTTTTCAGTTAGTCGTCTGTTTTCAGAAGAAAAGCTATTATATAAGTATAGTAGAATTATTTTTGATAGAGTTAGTCCGGAAAAGAACTACCACTACACCTATTCCTGCCGCCAAGCAGTTTTGCTCGCATTCCTGTGTTCAGGTTCGAAGGGTATGATTTCCGGTGTAATTACAGGCACATGAGACTTTTAGATCTACGTCTAAAGGTGGCAGCGCGCAAGTGATATCTCTGATGTTGCAAGCGTCCTGTAACCATTTACCATCAAGTGAGTCGTACGCTCGGTTTTTTTTTTATACAACTGAAGTGGCAACTAAGCGTTACGGTACGGCCCACAAGATGGTAAGCGGTTACCGCAGCCTATGGACGCTTGCAATACCAGATGTATCACTCGCGGGTTGCCACCTTGAGGCTAAGATCGAAAGCCTCATGTGCCAGTAATTTCACCGGAAACCATATCCTTCACACCGGAACATAGCAATGCGAGCATTACTGCTTATCGGCAGAAATAGGTATGGTGGTAGTCCTTCCCCGGACGAGCTCTATCAAAGAGAACTCTACTACTCTTTGGTTGCCATTTTAGTTGTTTAAAAAAAACTATATCGCGTCGGTATGCGTTTTACCGCTTGTATCTGGATGTACGTTAAGTCGGGATTGGTAACGGACGGTTTGTGTTAATTTGACGCTAGCTAGAGACGCGAGTCGCGCGTCGGAAGTTCATACTGACACGACGGTAAAGTCTCTCGCCTGACCATAACAGCAGTTGTAATATCGCCCGTGCATACTAGATAAAGATAAAGATATTTATTTTCAAAATTGTAGGTAGTACAGTTTCTTTGTAACCTAACCTAACTACATATTGAAGATCAAAGATCCCTCTCACTTGTCTGATCTCTCTGTTATGTCCAGTAATATTAAGTACCGTATTAAATTTTTTGTTAGAATCATTTTTGTATCACACTTCAGCTTCTGCTAATATTTATCCTTGTAACGTAACAATTTATATGTAGTTTAGATCAAATTTTACTTATGAATCGAGAAAGCTGTATCACACACATGTAAGTGCTGGTTACTTTTAATCTAATACCTTTTACTGTACCTATTTAATAATGTTATATGTTACTGTCGTTGGTGTGTCTAAATAAATAAATATTAGATCTTATAGAAATAAATAAATAAATAAATAATGCTGGACAATCCACACAGCATCATCTAACCCCAAGATAAGCTACTTTTTAAACAGAGCTGTGTTATGGTACTAGATGACTGATATATACTTAATACAATACAATACATAGATAGATATTTTTTATTATATATAAAAAATACCCAGAACACCCGGAACAAATATTTGTAGATCGTACAAACGTTTGACCCGAGGCGGGAATCGAACCCGCAACCTCCGCGTCGCAGGCGGACCTGCGCCCGCTGCGCCACATCGGTCTCCTGCGACTGCAGGTTTCACTTAGTACTTCTTCATCTTAAAGTGCCTCTTCGTTACTTAAGATTGGCAGACATCCTTTTAAAATTATTCTTGTCTAAAACTAGACTAAACAGTTGATCCACTTTCACTATTCCTATAAGTACTCCTCTCTTGAAAACAAGGTTAAATTTGGCGCTAGGTTTGCTCTCAAAAGTACGAAATTCCAATACTTATCCAATACCGATCGCGTTCAAGAGTAAGGCCCCTGAACAGTAGTAATATCTGTTTTGGGCCTAAACACAGTGCAGTGCACACTACTGCTTGGAGGCAGAATATCTGGCTAGCGATGGTGGGTACCAACTCATGGTAAATAGGTCCATCACCAGGTAAATGGTATGGTTATGAAGTCTTTTTGACCCAGTAATTTCACTTGCTACAGTGCTACCAGACCACTGCAATAGATTCAAGATATTTATTTGCATAAATAGGTATTACAGAAAGTCTTAAAAGTAATATGGCACATATAACTTATTTGCCCTTTTGAGGCATTGCAAATTTTATGTAGGCTATCTATGCTGGGCGCTAAGCTGCTTACATAAGAGTACTAGTATCTATGTATTTAGTGATAATTGTGTACTAGGTAGGCATGACAACATTTCGATATTCTAACAGTATAGAGGCATACGTCAATTTACCTCCTTAATATAACCTTATTTAATACCCTGTATATTCAAAAAAGCCTTCAAAGAAACCACGTGTGAACTGAAGTTAATTGGTGTGAAATTGCTGGTCTTTGATCGGTGGAGGTTTGCGAAATGTGTAAATTATTATTATTACCATAGAGTATGAGAAAACGAGAAGATGAAAGAATCACATTTAAAGTAGTTTTATTCAATAAAATCACAAGAATCACTCAAACGCCTTGAAGCTAGGTGATTTACGGCGATTCCACGCGCCCAGAAGAAACTGGCAACAAACTCGGCTGGATTCCTAGCGTTTCGTATTATATATTATGTATTACTAGCAGTCCGTCCCAGCTTCGCGCTTCGGGTTCAATGAAACAGCACCCGTGCAAAGCCGGAGCGGGTCGCTAGAAATAAATATAGCCTATGTCACTCTGGGATAATGTAGCATTGTAATGGTGAAATAATTTTTGAAATTGGACCAGTAGTTTTTGAGTAACAAACAACAATACAAAATCACAAACCATTACTCTTTACAATATTAGTATAGATATGTAAACGAGTAGAGTAATTATAAAAAAAATTGTACTGTATTCTGTTAGTTAACAGTATCTGCCCCCCGATTGCATAACTCGGTTTCAATCCGATTTCAATCAGCGAACATTCAATAAGCTGTCACATTCATACAAAATACGTCAGTTTTGATTGAAACCAAATGATAAATGATATTTATTTGCACGAACACAATGTCATATGAATGGTCTTAAAATTAAATTAGCTCATTTATGTCCTACCAAAATCTTTGGCATGCAAATATTATGTTAAATGTAATGTTAAAATTATTACAAAAAATTATACATGTCAAAAAAATTAAAATAATAATAAACAATAAAAAATATTATTATTAGTGTACAATGTCCCTATAGTTTAAAAATTCATTTATTGAACAGAAACATTTATCCATCAGCCATTTCTTCATTGTAATATGAAATAGGTGTCCCTTCAAATCTTAATTGCTAAAAGCTTGACGTTGGGTGTGACTTAATTTTTATTTAAGCAAGTGAAATCGATTGCAACCGTTTTACGGAATCGGGGGGCTGGTCCCCATAGCACCCATAATACAAGCTTTGCTTATCTTGGCGCTGTGTATAATGTCCGCCAATGTATTAAATATAATAAAACTCTATTGAAAAATATTAATTTTCATTCAAACATCCGGGTTTTTTTTTAATTAAAAGTTTTTCTTTCCGGTTTTCCTTGTTGTTTTTTTGGCTTCTGCACGTGTTCACGTTTTTTTTCGTAATGAACCTCTTACATCCTGTATAAGCGAAGCCGTACAAATATTTGGAAACAAGATCTTACAGTTACGACGCCAAAATGTTTGGATTTTAAGGAAAAAACATCGAAGGGATTTTGTTTAAATTAAAGACTTATGTTAAAAGGTTGTACTCTTGTAAATAATAAATATTTACGTGATTTTTGTTATCGTTTTCAAGGAAAAGTTTGATGTTTATTTGATGTTTTTTTATGCCAGAAAAAGAATATTTTATCTTATTTTTGAAAAGAAACGGCCTGCGGTTTCCCTTGTGTCGTATAAAAAAGCCTATAATGCTATTCCACGTCTGGAACTATTACTTACAAGTTTCGTCCAAATCGGTTCAGCTCTAACGGAGTGAAAGAGTTTAAACATTCAAACTTTTAAGTTATATATAATTTAGGAGTCTTTAAGGCTAGAGTGAACAGGTTCTTTCTAGGCAAGCGTGCTCCATCATCGACCACACCATCACTTACCATCAGGTGAGGTGGTTGTCAAACGCTTGTCTATAACCAATAAAAAAATAAAAGTTTCAAAATGATCCTTATGATATTATTGAATAAAAAGAATTTGAATTTGAAAAACTTTCTGATTAATATTATATTAGTTACCTACTTATGTATAGTTCGCACAGCGGATCTAGGCTTCCGTGAAGTTAGCCGTTTGTGATGCACAAAGACAATTTAGTTTGAAAAAGCTCCATTGCGCATCGAAACGGCTAATTTCACTACGGCCGAGATCCGTTGTGAGACCTATAGATCAATCAACCGGCCTTTTTTTTACCTAGACTTAAGTTTAACCATTATTTTTACGAAAATATTTATTTATTTAGATGAAGTGTGTTCTAAGTTCTAAGTGATCCATGTGATTTTATTAAATAAAACTCTTCTGAATTCGGCTATCAGCGCGCAAAACTTAGTGCAAAAAATTTTGGACAGAGTTCTGAACCTGCGTTCTCAAAATCGGAAGCGTAACCACTACGTAATCAGCTCTAACTCGATTACAGCAATTATGTCGCAACAGCAGCAATACTTACTTACTTTATCGTTATGCTGTTTATGAAGCTTCGGTGAATTCCGGGTTTTTGTATCGATTCTGTTACTTATTATGTACACGCTATCGAGTATTGGCAAAGTGGCATTAAATAATATTACTAGCAGTTCTCCGAACGGTAGACCTCGCAAGCACAAACTTGTAAAGTGAGCTTTGAAAGTGAGCAACATGTTGCATTTTGAGGAACTATTTTGCTCATCACGCTGAAGATCCTCATCAGATCTTCACCAAATATCAGACAAACTTAAAGTTAATACTAACCTTTCAAATAAAATAAAAATCATCGAAATCAAATCACATTAGGCGGAGATATTCAGCAGTCCCCTTTTAGTCCCTTCTTAGAGAAAGTACGCCCCCTATCAAAAATCCCCGACGACAATCAAATTCTATAAAGTCATAGAACCTGTATACCAAGTTTCAACCAGATTGGTTAAAAAATGCGACCTGTAGGCGAGAACACAAAATGGCCGGACAAACTGACAACCAAAAGCATTTTTGCCCAATCTCGAAACTGAGACGCTTCGCTCGCTCGGTCAACTATGAAATATATAGCCCTAGGAGTGAATATTCGCGAAGTATAGGATGGCCCTCCACTCGATGTACCGATGACATTAAAGTGGCCGCTGGTAATGGTGGAGGCTTAACATCGGTCGTCATGGCGCTCTTTGGGGTGACCTATTTTCTGTGCCTGTTTCCAGCAGTGGACGTCTATTTGCTGACAATATGATGGTAATGATGATGTATAGTTTGTTTTACTATTTATAACACTGGCCTACTCTCGAGCGAGAGTGATCGGGTCATGAGGACCCATAGGGGAAAATAAAAAAAAAAAATCACCGGCATTGCGCACATTAATTTAATTATTAAAGTCAAAAGTAAGTTTAATACAAAATACAAGCCCGGTTTAATAGATTTCAATAATATTTTTGAAAATCTCATTTATGTCAGGAGATAAATAAACAAATAAAGCAATAATAAAAACCCTTGTGGACCCGTGCCCTAAGTGAATTTACAATCAAGTGGTTCCCTGAACGAGAGGGCTCTGTAGGGCTGACACAAGTTATTTAGAAACTGGTTATTGGTTTTTTAAAGTGTGATTTTTATTTGCAATTTGGAGAAAGATAAGGTCTATTATCGCTTGGGCTCTGTAGGGCTGACAACACACAATAAAATTATTTATTTATTTATGTAGAGACTGGTCATTGGTTTTTTAATGTGTGATTTTTATTTGCAATTTTGAAAAATAAAGGGTCTTACTTGTTTCCATTCGAAAAATCACAATCACCTGTGTTGTAGATATTCTTTTATCTAAATAACCAATGTCTCGAGGTTACATGCACTAAAAACGGCCTATAAATTCATTTTTAAACATGAGAAAATTTTTGGAATGCGTTAGTAATAAGCAGTATTTTGAATTATTTTCAATGTAACTTGGCAACCCTAGTTGAAGTAGTCCACTCAAACTTATTGAATGAATCGATCAGACTACCAAATAGAAAATAGCCTGAAATAGCACAAGTGCCTGCAAGTACCTGTGTATGTGTAGCTGAACAACTTTACTAACCAAAACTAAGTTAACATTCTATAAATAAAATATATTTATTGACATAATAAAAAAAAAATGTCATTATATCAGTATGTTTCATTTATCGCGCCATATAAACTATTTTTAAAAATACTAAAAATACTGTTGCTTCTAGTAGTAAATCTACTATAGAAATTTATTGTTTATTTAAAACTTAATTTTTAATTTAAACATTGATATACTTTTGAAATTTTGATGCGTTTCACTGATTTTACGCGTTTGCCACGCGATCGGAAATAAGAGTGCTTGACTGTGAGACTTGCTAAATTTTTGATGAAGCTAAGTATTAATCAGTGTCTTACCGACGTCTAAGCGTAACTAGTTCGGCAAGGACTTTTCTCTTAAATAAGAAGATATAAAAAGATAAAAGATATTTATTTTCAAAGATGAAGGTACAATTTCTTTGTAACATACCTTAAAGCTACATATTAGATCCTAGATATTGGTACTTAATACTACGACCTTGAATATTGCTCGCGAAGTAGGTACATAATAATAGCGGTAGGTCATTAGAAAATAGTTATAAAACCTTACCCTCCGTGCTAGATTTAACTGAGTGACGGCAGGGTAAATTAATTGTGGAGCTGTATTGGTCGCGCGTGCTGTATAGCTACTTATGATATTATTTTCTAAGGTGATATAAAAATTGCTAGTGTATGTGATACATCAAAGTGTAGGTAGTAGAAATGGAGAATTGGGATACGAAAATGTTTGATACATTTTCTCTTTCACCTCCCAAAGTGATCGATAAGCCCAAGCATTAAAGTGAACCTTATCTTAATACTAGTGTTTTTCATCACTGTATTTTAATTTGCAAATATCAAAGTAGTTTTCACTAAAAACGCGATATTTACCATGATTTGAAAGTTAAAAAAAACATCAAATCATGCAAAAATAATAATACGCAATACACAACCTTTAAAATTTATGGTAATCTAATAAATAATAAATAATGCTGGACAATCCACACAGCATCATCTAGCTAGCCCAAGGTAAACTGCTGTTAAACAGAGCTGTTGTATGGGTACTAGATGACTGATATATATTTATTACAATACAATACATAGATAGATATTTTTTATTATACATAGAAAACACCCAGAACACCCGGAACAAATATTTGCAGATCCTACAAACATTTGTCCCAAGGCGGGAATCGAACCCGCAACCTCCGCGTCGCAGGCGGACCTTCGCCCACCGCGCCACATTGGTCGTCAAATCTATGTGTTTTCTTTGAAAAACTCATTGACACACTGGTGTTTTTTGTTATGTCAGCAAAAGACAAGAGGGTGAAGTCGGTCGCCTGATGTTAAGCACCACGCCTGGCCTCTATTAAGTCTCAGTACTCACTTGTATAGTGTCCTTTTAACCTAAAAGTGCAGCTTGCACACTACTGCTTGGAAGTAGTATATCTGGCACTGCGGTGCTACCCACTAAGACGAACAGTTGCTAAAAATCCTACCACCATGTAATTGTCAAATAAACTCAGACTAGGTTACTAATTAACGCGATAGGAAGTTGCGTGCGCGCATCACATTGCGCCGTCACGGTTCGCCAACCACGGGGAAAGTCGTGTTATAACGCTGTGTTGTGTATAGAAAATGAAAGCATTGCTCGTCAGCCTGAATGAATTATTGGTAAATTTTTTTTTATACAACTGAAGTGGCAACCAAGCGTACGGCCCACAAGATGGTAAGCGGTTACCGCAGCCTATGGACGCTTGCAATACCAGAGGTATCACTCACGGGTTGCCACCTTGAGGCTAAGATCGAAAGCCTCATGTGCCAGTAATTTCACCGGAAACCATACCCTTCACACCGGAACACAGCAATGCGAGCATTACTGCTTGGCGGCAGAAATAGGTATGGTGGTAGTCCTGCCCCCGTGCTTTTCCTCAATTGCTCAATTGGTAGATTCGCGGGTTCTTAAATCATCGAATATCTTAATTCTTCGATTGGCGGTTGCTCATTAATACAATTTAAATAGGAAAGTTTTCATGTTTCTTATCAGAACGCAACGCCAATCGTACAGGCGAGTACAATACTCCAACGCTGTTATCAGAACTACCGTTACTACGCGCGATTACAAAACATGCTGCGGAACAAGTTATATGTAGCTAGCTGTTGCCCGCGAATTCGTTCGCGTGGAACTCGGGAACCGTAAATTTTACCGGAATATAGTTTAGCCTGTTCTATTTTTGGTCATTATCTCATCATGACAGCCTTCTAATGTTCCCACTGCTGGGACACTGGCCTACTCTCTGGCGAGAGTGATTGGGTCTTAATACACCACGCGGACCCAATGCAGATTGGTGGATGGCACATGTCTTTCGAATTTTTAGTTCTTGGACATGCCGGTTTCCTCACGATGTTTTCCTTCACCTTATGAGAGCACTGGCATTGCGCACATAAATTTTTCATAGCGAAAAATCCATTGCACGACCGGATTATAATTAATCCACACATCAGCATCTAGCCCTAAGCTAAGCAGAGCTTGTGTTATGGGTACTAGTTGACTAATATGATTAATACAATACAATGGAGATAGATATTTTTTATTTTATATAGCAATTACCCAAAACACTAGGAACAAATATTTGAAGATCGTACAAACATTTGTCTCGAGGCGGGAATCGAACCCGCAACCTCCGCGTTGCAGGCGGACCTTCACCCGCCGCGCCAGATTACCCAAAATGTTTGGCAACCTGTGGTTTAAATCGATAGCTTTTCCATCTAAACGCGCTGCTATTAATGGTACACATGCCAAGCTTATTAAAGGGGGTTGCTATCAATCGAGCAAACAGATCAACAACGGTAGATCAACGGTAGAGTTCCTTCAACCCCCTTCAACCTCCTATGCGGTGTTTTTATTTTTTTTATTTTAACAAGTGACAAGAAAATCAAGGCGCCCGCCTGGTGTTAAGCACCACGCCTGACTATTACAGATGCAGTGCCACCGAAAGCTTAAAGTTTTTAAGTGTTTGCGTGGCACTGCACTGCGCTTATCACCCTGAGACATTGTTGTTAAGTCTCTTTCGCCCGGTAATTTCACTTACTACAGTGCCCTTCAAAACTAAACACAGTGCAACTTGCACACTACTGCTTGGAGGTACACACCAAGACGGACTCTTGCTGATGAGTCCTACCACCAGGTAAAGGCGGTGTTTTAGGCTGCGTCTTTAGAGACAGCGGTGAGCGGAGCGGAGCGGGATGCCGTTATTAAACATTTTCTACCCATGCCGGTTTTCTCACGATGTTTTCCTTCACCGTATGAGAGCACTGGCATTGCGAACATTTTTCAAATAGAAATATCCATTGACGCACGACCGGGTTCGAACCCATCCCTTTGGATTGGTAAGCGGGTCACTCCCACTAAACCAGTGCTTCACTGAGGGGGATATTTTTATGTAATTTCCACTATTTTAAAAGCAATTTTAAATTGATATCAGAGTTAAGCCAGTTCTGCTCTTGACATCTTGACTAGGATAGAAATACGCTGCAGTTTCCTGGAAAAGCAAAGCCTTTGGTAATACTGTTGATGTTAAAGGTATGATCAGATATAAGCGGTTACCGCTGCCGTTGTAACCTCAAGTGGCGTTTGAGCTAAGTCGATCTCATCAGACAAAAGTTCCACCATGATATCATTTGGATCGTATTGGGGTATTGAAGCTATTTCATCTGCCTTGCTTATTAAGGCACGGTTAGATCCCGGCAGCCCGGTTAGGTTACAGCCGTCTTTAGGCCACGACGGAGACCTACAGGCGGTCTATGTATTTCTATAAACTTAAAGTAAACTTAAGCCAGCGTGTATATGTATATAAGGTCATTCATTATCAACCTGACAAACTTAAGGGGTAGGTTCCACACAACAAAAAAAAAATACTTGTACTTTTTTTTTTTTTTAAACGTTTATTTTTTATAAAATTTAAAAAAAATAATTACGTAATTCTGCTTCATAATTAGTTATCCTTGTTAGAAATCGAAAAGGCAGCGCTCGGCACGTGTTAGTGACCCGCGCGTCAATGAACTGCGGGTCACCAACCCGCGCGTCCTTGACCTGCGCGTGTCCTTGACCCGCTACGGGGCGCGCACACTCGAATATTTCATTATTACGTCGCTTAACTCGATTCCCAACAATGATAAATAATAATTGAGCGGAAAAACGTAGTCTTTTTTTTTTTGTTAACTTGTGATTTTTATGACAAAACATACATAAAAAAAAAAAAAATTATAGATACATATATTTTTTTTTTTAGGTGTGGAACCTATGCCTTAAGTTTGTCAGGTTGATAATGAATGACCCTGTATAGTCATGACACATTAATACTGTCTACCGGAGATGATACCGCTCGTAGTCGGTAGCGTACAAAAAACTGCACAGGCCTATTCCCACACACGCTTCTGTTTACCTGCGCAGACATACTTGTACAGCTAAATGGCCACTGGTCACGACCAAAAGGTCGTGGGTTCGAATGGAAAGCAACTATTAGACAACCTACCTCTTATTCGGGTGGTATATCGCTTTGAATCTGGCTAGGCCTAAATAAACCTTTTACTGAGTAACATATCTAATTAAATACCTACTATGGCAAAAGCTTATTAACCCACCCAACGCTATTATAGTTAGAAAAAAAGTACGGAAAACTGGAATTTATTTAAGAGTTCGTTTTTACCTGGTAACTTCAGAAGCAGACAGGTAAAATTAAAATATTACCGGTTTTCGAAATATTTAATTATACCTTATTATGTACATATAATTTTTAGATGTCTTCGATCCGGATACACTATATTTTTACAGTATAAAGTCTAAAGTCTGATCTACCTAGGAATAAGTGTATCAGACCCAGTCCGGGTATGTGTTTCCATGTATTATAACTTTGTTCGCGTGGAACTCGGGAACCGTATCTTTTTCCGGGATAAAAAGTATGTCCTATTCCCGGTCATTATCTATTTATGTTTTAAATTTCAGCCAAATCGGTTCACTGGTTATCGAATTACAGAGTAGCAAACATCCAAATCTCTGAACATCTCCGGGGTTGTGGTGACAAGGACGGCGATGAACATCTCCGGGGCTCTGCCTTTGTGGTGACAAGGACGGCGATGAGCGTAACAACTGGATCCCGAAATACAGTTCTACATTAGTTCGGGGGAAGGCGATTATGAACACTGCTAACCTTGTTACCACTGGCACAGCCTTTGTGCCTTAAATAGGTAGTCAGTAAGAAATCGCTCTCTGCGATATGACCACCTTTTGTAGGACTACATACTTATTATTGTTTACACATAAGTGACTTTTATACTACTTGTGTCCTCAATAAAGTGCTATTTTTTTTTATTTTTTTTTTATTATTATCTAAATATCCAGTGTGATAGTGTGATGTGATTCACTCCGCAGGAACCGAACCCGGAACCTCTGGCTTTTACTCAATACTCAATACTCAATTCATTTATTGCTCTCATATGGTTGATTCATTTACAGTTGTTATATAATAGGTGGTAGTATCACATATGAACCCTGTAAAAGGGTATGACAACATGGAGATAGGCCGAAGTGTAAATAAGTAATAGATAAATAAAAAAGGTTGTTAGCATTAATTCTCAGTAGGTCGAATACAAATACAACTACAAGTTAGGTATTATTAGTATTATTATTATTTTTCAACTAAGCACGCTCCCACCGCTCCACAGAAGACATGCAATATTCATATTTTCTCGCTTCATGTACATAAACATCTCAGCTCCTCACGCAAGTATATTTTCTACAAAATTCAAGTCTCACGTACCCCTTTATATAAAAATGTTTACCAATAACATATCTTACACGGAATGGGCTATGAAAACCTACAATATTGTAAACAGAAAATATACATAAATTTTACATGGTTACACCAACTCTTAAAAACGTGTATATTTAAGAATAGCTTTTACTTTCACCCCTTTTTAGCCCCTTTCCAGGGGTGGGGGCGTGGTAATAACTACCCCTGATGCTAAGTTGGAAAAAACCTATAGTATGAAAGTCCCATCATAATTTGTTCATCTACCTTTGATACTTAGTTATGTAAAAATCTAACACACAGGAAAAGTTCCATCATAATTTATTCATTAGGTGCTCGGTGGTTGCGGGTTCGTTCCCTGCTGCGGGGAACAAATATTGTTTGTTTCAATAGCATAAAAACTGCAAAACGAATGAAACCGCGGGGCACAGCTAATTGTATAATAATACTTTACTAAAGATTGAGTTTTATAAGTTGTTGTGAACTCAGTAAAGTTTTCTTTCATTCTTCTTTCTATTTTAACGCTATTTATGGAGTCTTACGAAATTGTGAACACGAAGGCTTAGTTCTACCGATGCGAAGTCATGGTCTAAAGCTTGCTACTAATGTTAAGTATAATGAAAGAGTTCGTCGATTTGTATGGAAACCGAGCGTGTAACATTTTGTGTATTCGTATTTTACACACAAATGTATTTTAGTAATGGGAAACATAAGCCGCGCGAAAATAAATGATTTAAAAGCATCGATGAGAACGCGGCAAACCGATTCTAGGCACTGGCACTCCACCACACCGCCACCGGTTGGGAGCAGACTGAGTTTCGCGGCGAGTAAAGAGGTTACTCAGCCCTTACTTAGTCCGTCTTTTCGGCACGCGAGGTACATACACTCATTCTAATATTATTATTAAATATAGTTCTGTGGTGAGAACTGTGTATCCTCATCAGTTAAAAAGTTAAGCGGAATTTTACAAGAGTTTCGTCGTCTGTTTGATATCTTATAAATTATAATGGATTTGCGCAAAGTATCGCCTGAATCAATCAAATTTTATTATAGAGAAGACAAAACGCATTCTTAACCAGCTTTATTAAAAAAGGTGTAAAGCATTTTCCTCTTCCCCCTGCCCCCTTCCAACCTCCCTCCTCCCTAAACAAACATATACGTGATCTGAATAGATGCGCATGGTTAATAGTTATTGGATGTACATTGTACACACTTGGGTTAAAGTATTTTGTCGTCATTATTGGCCTTCTAATGTTCCCACAGTCGGGACACTCGAGCACTTGCGAGCACTTGCGCCTGTATCCATAGTCGTGAGGCTGGTAAACTCACGACAGGTGACTAAGTCAGGTAATGACATGTTTTTATGTTCCAAATTTATCCAAATATATGCTATAAATTATCGCAGAAAATTCAAAGAAATAAGATAGGTAGGTTAAATGATGATGATGATGATGATAGCAACCTGATAAAAAGTATAGGTATATGTATCAACTGAAGAAACTATTATATCTTTCACCGTCTGTCTTCTGATAAACTGTAGAAAATAGAAATAAAACCTTCGCCTCACCTGTGTCCGTGTCACTGCGCGATAACACGCACAGAATAGCATAATACTTGCTTTATTGTAGTGTCACTGTGACTTATTAACTAAAGTTAAAAAATCCAGTTTTCTTCAAACCTAAAAAGTAATACGACCGATGTGGCGCAGCGGGCGTAGGTCCGGCTGCAACGCGGAGGTTGCGGGTTCGTTTCCTGCTTCGGGTCAAATGTTTGTACGATCTACAAATATTTGTTCTGGGTATTTTCTATATATAATAAAAAATATCTATCTATGTATTGTATTGTATTTACTTGGGGCTAGATGATGCTGTGTGGATTGTCCAGCATTATTTATTTATTTTTATTTATTATTTATTAAGTAATCAGTCATCTAGTACCCATAATACAGCTCTGTTTTTTTTATCTATCTTTAACCAAGTTTAAAGAAGGAACAGGTTCTCCAATTCAATGGTATGTTGTTTTTTTAATTGACTTCAAAAAAGGAGGTAATCAAATTCAATTGTATAACAAATGATTTTTTTAAAGTTATTTTTAAGTCAACTTTTTTACAGAAAAAGCCAAGTTTGAGTGTCACAGGCTTGTCTAAAGTTCATTGTTATCCAGTTAGGGTACCGCACGCTCGCGAACTCGTAAACGGGCCATTCGTCTCGGATTTATCGGCAGGGTTCCAGTTTTATGGTTTTTTTGAAGGATGCTTTATTTCTTGAGCTGACTGTTGAATTTAAATTACTGTTTTGACAGTACTAGCCTAAATTAATGCATAATGGTATTGAGATAGAAATTGCAAAGTCTTAAGCGCAACACACACAGCGGGCGGGCGCGGGTCGGCCGGGTCTGATCCGCCGCGGGTGTTTTTTGTTTTAATTTGTATGGACGTCAAGGATGACAACACACTGAACGCGGGCGCGGGTCGGATGAAGCGCGGCAGCCGCGCCCGCGTTCAGTGTGTTGTACAAATACAACAACTTGACTGTAGTACAAATACAACAAAAAACACCCGCGGCAGATCTGCTGCGGGCCCGCACAATCTCCCAGTAAGTACCAAGTAAGCTAACTGTGGGTTAATTATTAATAAGAGTAGTAGAGTTCTTTGTGATAGAGCTCCTCCGGGGAAGGACTACCACCATACCTATTTCTGCCGCCAAGCAGTAATGCTCGCATTGCGGTGTTCCGGTTCGAAGGGTATGGTTTCCGGTGAAATTACAGGCACATGAGACTTACCATCTAAGGTCTCAGGGTGGTAACACGCAAGTGATATCTATGATGTTGCATGCGTACATAGGCTACGGTAATCGCTGACCATCAAGTGGGCCGTACGCTTGGTTACCACTTTAGTAGTATAAAAAAAAAAATTTTTTTTCAATGAGTTCTCTCGACCTCTATGGAGGGGAACATAACAGCTATGGTTATGGAATATATGGATAAGCTCTATTTTGTATATAAGAACTGTATTAATAATATCAAAAAGTGTTTTATTTTTCCAGAAAACAGATTGTGTACTCAGTTTTTTTTTTGCATTATACTATATTACCTATTAACAAACAAATGCTTTAAATTAAAAGAATCGTGCAATTATTGTTGTTCAAACACTTAAATATAAATATCTTTTTTTTTTTTTTTTTTAATTGGTTATAGACCAACGTTTGACCACTACCTCACCTGATGGGAAGTGTTGGTGTGGTCGATGATGGAGCACGCTGGTCTAGAAAGAACCTGTTCACTCTAGACTTGAAGACCCCCGTATTGTAACGTACCGGAAAAACAGAAGCTGGCAACGAGTTCCAATCTTGTGCTTACAAAAAATGAAGAAGAGAAGCGTTTGGTTCGGCATGGTGGAATGTCGACCAGATATGGGTGGTACGTTGCCGTACGTCTGTAAGTCCGGTGGTAGAAAGGGTATGGTGGGATTAGATCGTGAAGATCCTGCGCCAAAATGAATCTTGTAGAAAACCGTTAGTCTGGCAACCCGACGTCTGTGATCGAGGCTCTGAAGGTTGGCTTCAACTAGTGTATCATCACCAATGAGCCTTACAGCACGTCGCTCTATCGAATCCAGGGCTTCAAGCTGGTTTTCATAGTTCTAATAATTGACCAGAAAAACGTAATCGATTTACTCAAGAAAGAAAGAAAATGCGTTTATTCATGGAGAACTCTAGATTTTAAATAAATTTTTTTCTGGTGTGTAGATCTATTCCTTGAACATGCACTAATAATAAAAAACCCTATGTCACACATCACTTAAAGCAATTAAATCAAACGTTTTTTCGGAAGGGTAGTTACTCAGTTTCAGTTTTAACCGCTCGGTCATAGAACCGCCTTAATTGATTGCCCTGTGAAACCGAACCTCCACTAGGCTTCTCTGATTCCAGGATATAATCCCTGGTAACATAACAAGATGGCTTGTTATCGCGTGACGCGCCTATCGACTCCGGCCCCTAATCCCAGTGACGAGGGTGCACAATCCCGTGACACGGCGACGATACTGACATGTGATTTGATCGAGGATATTAAATTGGTACCTGTAGGTTTTCTATGCTGGAAATGATACATCTATTAATGTTTTACTCATAAAACTATCGTGAACTATATCATACATTTTTACAAACGGGTGTTTTCACGTACCGGTATATCGGTGAAGAGGTACCGACACTGTTTCGACTCAATTTCGAGAGTCTTCATCAGGGTTGAGTGACACGGCGAGCGTCCTCGTCCGCGTCGCGATATGCACTCAGTGCCGGTACGTGAAAACACCCGTTTGTAAAAATGTATCTATTAATGTGTTGATTTATAGAGTTCTGTATAGGTAAATAAAGTTTCTATAAGTTGCGTATTGCTTATGTATAAATATAAATTATTTTTTTAAAGAATTATAAACCGACACCAAACAAAACAAACTAAACTAGCAGTTCTCCGAACAGTAGACCTCGCAAGCACAAACTTGTAAAGTGAGCTTCGAAAGTGAGCAACATATTGCATTTTGAGGAACTATTTTGCTCATCAAATTACTGGCACATGAGGCTTTCGATCTTAGCCTCAAGGTGGCAACCCGCGAGTGATAGCTCTGGTATTGCAAGCGTCCATACGCTGCGGTAACCGCTTGCCATCTTGTTGGCCGTACGCTTGGTTGCCACTTCAGTTGTATAAAAAAAAAAAACACGCTTAAGATCCTCATCAGATCTTCACCAAATATTAGAAAGAAAGAAAATAGTTTTATTTGTGACGAGCATAGAAGTAGGTACAATATACAGAGTAGGTACATACAATTTTAATAAGTCTAACTATTAAAAAACAAAAACTAAAATTAAAAACTAAGTAGGTTATAATAGGTCGTGTGGTTTAGTTGTAGGTATAGTTCGCACAGCGGATCTAGGCTTTCGTGAAGTTAGCCGTTTGTGATGCATTTAGTTTGAAAAAGCTCCATTGCGCATCGAAACGGCTAATTTCACGACGGCCGTGATCTATAGCTACACAAAAATGCGGTCGCCACAAAAAGGCTCCAACTCAGCATTTGCTGGGTCGCATAGCTAAGTCGATGGATGATGAAGGGTCTAGACTTTCTGCGACAGCTTTGATGTCATCGGTCCATCGAGTTGGGGGCCGTCCTTTACTTCGTTTTCCAGTTCGCGGTCGCCATTCGAGAACCTTTTCCTTCCTTTATACCCCAGCGGTTATCGGTTCTGCGAGCTATTGGCTCACTGCCACTTCAACTTACTTAATTAAAAAAATAAATATACAAAATTTATGAGCCAGTAGCCAAGTCTGGTACAGAGTTAATAGGCCGCCCGAAGGCCTCTGTCATGGTCAAACTTTGATAAAAAAAACCTGCCCTCCGCACGGAAGCTCAGTCGCAATCGCCACTGGCGGTCACCCATCCAAATGACTGCGCAACAGTGCTTAACTTTGTTGATCTGTTATGAACAACTTAGCCAGCTACGTCACGAGCGCTTCTATTGGCGTTAGATGCCAATAGAAGCGCTAGTTATAAGTACTACGCTATTGGCTTAATATTAGAGATGCCGCGAGTACTCGCTATTCGGTATTCTGAATTTCTCGACATTTTTTTAATATTATCGAATACCGAATAATAGCTATATTATTCGAAATTCGGCGAACAGTAGTCTAAAATTAAATTTTAATGAACCAAATACATTTTGCACGTTTTATTTTTCCCAAAATAACGGCAAACATATTTATTTCCCTAGAATTTTTTGGCTTTTTTATATTGAGTGACTTACCATATAAATACTAGCATAATATTACAACCGAACTAAAATCACCTAAGTTTTCATCCTAATGGTAACCGCGACTTAAGCCAACTTTGTCAACTACACCTGTCATTTTATCTACCGTATTCCTTCTGATATAAGGACGGTTTTCGCTAAGCAAAATATGTATGTTACTTCATAACTCAATGTACCTTGTGTTTGTGTAATTAGAGATGATTTTCAAATGGGACAAGTTATAGCAATAGTTTTGGAATTGTAGCGTGCGCTCTAGACCTTATCTTACTGCGTATGTGTTAAGAGTGGTTTTCAATTGGCAAATCGTTGATTGATAAATCTTGTAGATTTGTGACGTTTGGTGATAGTGTTTGAGGTGTTCTAAAGTTAAATTAGTTTTGCTATTTATTTAGCCGGTTTCAGTTAAATTTAGCAAGTTTTGAGTAATTTGATTAGGCTAATTTATTGTGTTGCTGTTTTTGATATCATCATTATTAACTACATGTAGATGGTAAAGATAAAGATAAAGATAATGGTCTCGATGAACGGTGCTCCGTTTTCATTTTTTAAAATGATGTTACGGAACCTTAAAACACTTCGTATTATTAGAGCACTGGTGATCTAGTGGTAGTGACCCCGCCTTGCGACTCTTAAGACTGTGGGTTTGAATCCGGTCCAATGGATTTATCTATATATATATGCAATGCCAGTGCTCATACGGTGAAGGCAAACATCGTAAGAAAACCGGCATATTCAAAAACAAAAAATACGACAGATATGAGCCATCCACTACATTTGAGTCTGCGTGGTGGAATAAGATCCAACCACTCTCGCTCGAGAGTAGGCCAGTGTCCCAGCAGTGTGAACATTAGAAGGCTGTCATGATGATGCAATTGGTTCTTGATTTAGTCGAGTCATTTGCAGTCTTAGTACTTTCAATCATACCACGATCAATTCATTCTAATTGCAATTATGTGTATCCCCCTTAAACGATTCAATTAAGGCGATCCTACGACCCAGCGCCTAGTTATGTGTATGTGTAATGTCGTACTAATTAGATTCTCTATCTGTTAGTTCGAGCTGTTAACACTAATGAAAACACACACACATTACTGAAGCGTTGCGAGAGGGGCATCCCCAAACTAAGCAAAGTGTGTACATATTATGGGAACCAGACAGATATAAGTAATCAGTATAACTGAAAGAATAAACAGGTTGAATAAATGAATGAATGAATGAATGAATGAAAACTTTTTATTGTACAATGTACACCTTACAACTAGATTAACAATAAGAATGAAAGACTACAAAAAACAAAGACAATGCACAATGGGCGGTCTTATCGCTAAGTAAGCGATCTCTTCCATGTTATACATGTTTTTACACTCAGATCAGAAACGAATAGTTATTTTTTGTTTATAAGATAATAATAAAAATCCCTTGGAACCAGGATAAATGATAGAGTAAACATGTTATACATGTTTTTACACTCAGACCAGAAACAAATATATTTTTTTTGTTTTTAAGATAAGATGAGGTAATTTATTTATTTCCAAAAAAGGTGAATAACAATTTTTAAACTTTGTTATTAGGTTACATTGAGTAGTTTGAGTAGTACATTTATTAACAATGCAGTTATATTGCTGTAAAAATTTTGCTCATTTGTAAACTTGAAATACTTTGGCTTCTCGCTCTAACTAAGTAGTTAATTGTATGTAGACGCCAGGGCTTTCTGCTTTGGCTCGTTACCATAGGTACACACCATCATAACATAACATTAACCTATAATCATTATAAACAAATCTTTGCAGATAATGCAAACATTGTCCGCAGCGTGAATCGGACCCGCAACCTTTCGTTTCTAAACCGGACAATCGCCCACCGTGCCACTGTCGTCAATGAGTTATTAATTACTAGCGGACCCGCCCCGGCTTCGCACGTGCTATAAACCTTCCTCTTGAATTACTCTATCTATTGCTGAAAACCGCATTAAAATCCGTTACGTAGTTTAAAAAATCTAAGCGCCGGCTCCGCACGGGTGAACCTTCCTCTTGAATTACTCCTATTGCTGAAAACCGCATCAAAATCCGTTGCGTAGTTTAAAAGATCAAAGCGTACATGCAGACGGCTTATTTTATATTATGTAAGGTTAAGAAATCAGCGCTAGATAGCCAGCGCTGGGTCATAGGATCACCTTAAGCAATTTGACAATTCGGCGACGGCATCTGGCTGGTAACTAATTGGAGTTTCATTAGAACTGTCAAACTTTTAACTTGATTCACAATTAATTGGAACAAATCACAGAGAAATACGAATGAGATAATAGATTACAGATCGTTTGTTGTTGTTCTTATGTGGTTTGTTTGACTGTTTATTGGAAGCCTTTTTCATGTAGTCGAGTGCTTCCCCGTTCAACCTACTATTTTTCTACCCAATATTATTTTTACCCGTTCAACCCAAAACATACACCTAATATTCCTGTGTCAAATAAGTAAATAAATACTATGATCCGTTCTACCCATTCCAAAAATTTAAGTGCAATAAATCAAACTTGATATTATAATTTCATCGGTAATTTTTATAATCATGTGTATAATTATAATAACTTGCTGATCTCACCGTTTGAACCTTCCCTGGACTCGCACAAATATTGTACAAAATTAGCCAAATCGGTCCAGCCGTTTTCGAGTTATAGCGAGACTAAGGAACATCAACAACAGAAGATAACGATGAGGACTAGATAGCTGATAGAATGACATTAATCTTTTATCGATTTGATATTGATATCACGGTTGGTAATTTAAAAATATAATTTTCCATTTGGTTAATTTAGTTTTTATAGTGTTAACCATTACACACGGGAATACTAAAGATTGAGCTATCCGCGCGTCGAGCCAAAGACATCCCAAGGATTATTTCGTGCATGCGTGGTAGTCTCATTGGCTTAAATGGTAGAGTATTTGTGTATCAACCGGAAGTGTGGGTTAATGTCCCGCTTGAGGCAAACTATTTTTGGGTTAGAATAATCTTTCATTTGCATGCATTATTTGTCAGTGGTTAACTTAACTACTTTACCAACTTTACACACCTACGATTGTATAGATTGGTGTTCAGGGGGGGCTCTTAATATTCAGATCCAGTTACCAGAGTTCGCGAATTTTCGGGTCACATTGGTATTTTTTGAAAAAAGGTCTCGTTACAATCGTAAACACGATCGTTGTTAACTTGTTGATACGTTTACGGGGCGACGCGGTCTGAATTATTCACTGACATCGCAGGGCAGCGAGACTGATGCTTAAAGGCGGCCATCCACCGAAGCGGAGCGGGCGCGGATCATTCAATAAAAAAGGCAGTCATTCTCCGAAGCGCAGGAGACCCGAATTATCAATGAATCCTTCGATTCAGCATTCTGAGCTATAATCAGCGCCAAGTGAAACCCACCCAGCACATGCAGAATGGAGCCCTGGTGCAGATCATAAGGACTGGTCGCCTGAAGGCTTCCGTCATGGCCCCAGGGAGCGACAGCATACAGTGTCCGCCGGAGCACGGAAGCGCTTAGTTGAAATTGCCGCTGGCGGTCACTCATCCAAATATTGACTACGCGGAACAGTGCTCAACTTCGTCAATCTGTTAAGAACAACTTAGCCAGCTACGTTCAAATTCTCTGATATAAATACATTATTATCCAAGTTGCACCTTCCCAGTTTAGAAGTCGTTATCCGGCTCGAAAGACCAAAAGTTCCAATGCATAAGTTTTCCCGCTACTTCCGCCTCGCTGTTGTTCCGGTTCTGAACTAATTATAGACCTGTCTATACTTGTATTGATTAAGTTACCGTTTTAAAGTTTAGTCTAAACCTGAATAGTCTTTAAGGCATGCCCTAAAAAGTTCTAGCTTCGGGTGCATTGAAACCGCACTCGTACAAAGCCGGGGCTGGTCGCTAGTAATAAATATAGCCTATGTTTTCGTCGTTCGTTTCGTATGCTTCGTGTTAGTTCAATAGATCTTAGCGTACAAGCAGAGGGCAGGAAGAGACTTTGCATACTATTTAAAGATAAAAGAACTGAGTCAAGTGGCAAAAACATCGCAAACAACAGCTTAATTCAAAATCTAAGAACAATAACAATGTTTTCCCTCACCATCAACGGTTTTTCCAGCAATTTTAAGTAATTTACCAGTTCCCGACAGGTTCCCTGAACGTATAGAAACCCATAACATTACGCTAACCACAACCTAATCGTAACGTAATCGACACTTCCCTAGCCTAACTGCCGAGTAGTAGGGGTCAATAAACTTTTATATCTCTACTACTTCTTTCTGTCCAGTTTGTCTTTAGATATTTTCACTGTATAACAAGTGACATTACAGAAGCGCTCGTGACGTAGCTGGCTAAGTTGTTCTTAACAGATCAACGAAGTAAGCACTGTTCCGCGTATTCACTATTTGGATGGGTGACCGCCATTGGCAATTCAGTCGATCCCGTGCTTCGGAGTGCACGTTAAGCAGTCGGTCCCGGCTTTTTCAAAGTTTGACCATGACAGAGGCTTTTGGGCGACCTAAAAACACTGTCACCAGAGTTGGCCACTGACTCGTACTTGATTTACGCGTACTTACTTTATCTCCCCTCTGCGTCCGCTAGGAGTTGAATTTCTTGAATTTATTTCTAAGTGCACCACTTTTCTGGAATTTATTTCTTAGTGCACCACTTTTCTGAAATTTATTTCTTAGTGCACCACTACACCATAAGAGCAATGTACTTACCAAATTTCATTTTTCTAGGACTTATGGTTTAGGCTGTGCGTTGATCTGCCAGTCATGAAAGCCATCTCTATATTCTGACTAATTGCGCCCTTAAGTGCTACCTCCGGTTAAACAGTTTTATCCCACGGGATCCCGGGATAAAAAGTACCCTACATGCTACTCTAGACCATACAATGCCTGTGCCAAATTTCATATAAGATAAGATAAGATAAGATAAATGTTTATATCAAAATGGTCATCATAGTATACGAGTAAAACATATTAACAATGGTAGGTAAGGTGCAGTTAAGTTATTATACAAGTAATGTATTACTGTGTGTAAGAAATGACCCGCTACCGGAGGATACGTTGAGCTCCTCGTTATAACGAAGTATAAACTTGTATGTAGAAACGAGTTGATCGCTGTTTCAGCTGGTTTTCATATAGATCCGTTCAGTTGTTTGGGCGTGATGCTCCCACAAACATACAAATTTTCCCCTTTATAATACTATATTCGGATATATTATGGCCTCCCCATTGCCATTCCCAAGTGCATAAGCAAAGGTACATAAAAAAACAATTAATCAAAGCAGCCGAGCAAGGGAAAACCAATTATACGCCTCTCAACTTAAGGTATCAATTCGCAAGTCACTGCCAATCTGTTGGGCTAATGATCGCTGTTTATCCGAAAATAACTCTTTCGGGAAATAAGAATTGATAGTGATTTTGCAAAAAGTTGCAATTTTAAAAATGTGCCGGTGCGGAACGTGGATAACGCGGGGGAGGAGCGAGGTACGGGCGGCTGGTGCAAAATACGTGCCTGCCGTCCAGACATAGTCACACCCCGGACACTCAATATGTATGAAGCAAACACATCGCAATCACCACACACATAGTTTGTGTACGTAAACAGTGCTGTTGTATGTGTGAGTGTCATGGTTGTCCCCACCCAACTATAGCAAGAGCGAGGAGCACACTTTCACTCGCGCTGGCATGCGCGCGCTTGGACCTACACAGAATCAAAATCAAATCAATCAAATCAAAAATACTCTATTAGGAACAAAAACACAAATACAAGAATATTTACGTACGATTACAACTACATTAGTCTACAAATGTGACTGTGATGCAGCTATCAACGCCCATCTATCTAAGAGTAGTAGAGTTCTTTGTGATAGAACTCGTCCGGGGAAGGACTACCACCATACCTATTTCTGCCGCCAAGCAGCAGTGCTCGCATTGCTGTGTTCCGGTTCGAAGGGTATGGTTTCCGGTGAAATTACAGGCACATGAGACTTTCCATCTAACGTCTCAGGGTGGTAACATGCAAGTGATATCTATGATGTTGCATGCGTACATAGGCTACGGTAACCGCTGACCATCCAGTGGGCCGTACGCTTGGTTGCCACTTTAGTGGTATAAAAAAAAAAAAAAAAAAACTCCAGAGATATTATGTTCCATTTTAACATTAAACGCGTGCCTTAGCCCTTAGCTTCAGTGCCGGCAAACTTGCGACCGGATGAGGTAAGTAAAACCGGTGGGAGGTAAGGAGTGGCCATTCTGTACGTAGTACTAATCTGTTCCGTGACATAGTATAAATTTTGTTTGTCATAATTAAATACACTGACCTTTCGAAGTTCGTTCGTTTGTTCGTATGAGTCAGTGGCCAACTCTGGTGACAGAGTTTCTAGGCCGCCCGAAGGCCTCTGTCATGGCCTTTCGAAGTAACTTCGAAAAAGAAAAAACAAGGTCTTTGGCTATCTTGTCAAAACGACATGGGTCTTCCAATTTTAATTATTTTTCTCGTGTTATTTTAAGTTCTATTGCGTAAATTTGGTAGCAGTTTATCCAATTTAACTTGTTTACTTAGCACAAGTGTAAGTAATTGAAATGGAGGGGCAATGTTGGTTGGTAATTTAGTCAAAGACTTTCCAAGGGAATTTCGAAAGAAAAGTCACCATTTCTTTCCAAATTTCGTTTGTTTACGTTGCTAAGCGACAATCAAACTTAAACAATTGACACTGGCAAAATTGTGGCAAATAAGCCACAGAGTCCATAAAAGAAGAAGTAAAAACAGCCTGTTATATTATAAAATATCTACTTATTGGCTGTTAGCAGAGAAGCTAACTTCTTTTATAAATAACTGATGAAGTGACGGTAAAATTTTGTCATTTCCGTTACTAAGTGCGTGAATAAATCTAAATCTCCCCAAAAGTTGCTTGCGTACCTTAACGAAACGCGGAAATGTTCGTTGGGGACATTCTTTGTAATATATTAAGTGGAGCGCACGGGGACATAGTGTAACAATGTAACAGTAAGACACAGTTTTTTACCTGGTGGTAGGACTCAGCGAGAGCCCGTCTTGGTGGGTACCACCGCAGTGCTATTCTACCTTCAAGCAGTAGTGTGCAAGCTGCACTCTTTAGGTTTGAAGAGCACTGTAGCAAGTGAAATGATTAGACGAAAGAGATTTAATAACGTCTTTCGGTAACGAGCGCAATGCAGTGCCACGCAAACACTTAAAAACTTTAGGTGGCACTACATCTGTAATAGTCGGGCGTGGTGCTTAACATCAGGCGGGCGCCTTAATTCTCTTGTCACTGCTGCACTCTTTAGGTTTGCAGAGCACTGTAGCAAGTGAAATTACTAGACGAAACAAACTTAATAACTACGTCTCGAAATGACGAGCGCAGTGCAGTGCTAATCAGAACTCTAAAACTAAAAGCTTTGTGCGGCAATATTATGGTCACGCGTGGCGCTTAATCAAGCGAGCTCATGATTGAATATGGGGCTTAATGTGGTAACCTTTTGTTCAAAATGTACCTACTCACTACTCTTTGCCCTTGTATCCATGTATTTTATTTCTTTCTTTCTTCTTTCGAGCGACTTAACCGTCTGCAAGTATCTGGTCTGTGCTATGGACATCGCTATCTAAAAATAGTATCGAAGTGACATTACTTCGTTTCCACTTCACTGCGACAATGCCAAGTATCATAACGCTCGGCCAAGTTTGTGTACGCAACCTGCCGAGCACATAACTTGTTGAATACAGTGAAGTGGACATTTTAAATTATTAAACCGTGGGCGCGATGGTAAATAAAGGTCCCATAAGCGTGAACTAGGTTACTCCTTATTTGTTTGGGCGCAGTGAAACGGAATTCAGAAGAATGTCGTCATCATCACGACAGCCTGCTGAATGTTCCCACTGATGGGACTAAATAAATAATGCTGTACAATCCACACAGCATCATCTAGCCCCAAGCTAAGCAGAGCTTGTGTTATGGGTACTGACTGACTGATGAGTCATCAGTGATGACTGATATATTTAATACAATACAATAGGCGTGGCGCGTGGAGCTTAACATCAGGCGGACGCCTTGATTGTCTTGTCAGTTGTGGACAAAAAAAAACTTAGATAGATGTTTTTTATTATATAGAAAATATCCAGAACACCCGAAACAAATATTTGCAGATCTGCTACTAGTATAAAAGCACTCGTGCGAAGCCGGGGCGGGTCGCTAGTTTTAAAATAAAATAAGTGAATGTTGACGGACATTTTTACACAGTGCCGTTTTGCCCCAAACTAAGTAAATCTTGTACTACTACGGGAACCAGATAACTGATTGAATGGATTATTCCCATCTGTCACCTAGTTTTGTCCCCTTAAGGTTACAGATCGCACTTTTTTTTAATTTGTCACCCCGTCAGTAATGAAATAGCGGGGATCGAACTCGCAACCTCGCGCTTCTGAACCAAGCACCCGCTCACCGCGCGAGCTCGTCAAAATAAGGTAATAAAGAATATTACATAATAAAGTGTGTTTTTCTTAAAAACTTCGCCGAGTTATTTCTGAGTAAAACGGCTAATTGAATAATTTTGTGGTGGGGAGTTTTTAATTACTGAAACCGAAGCTAAATTACAAAAGTTTTTGTACGCTCCGGTTAAAAATTATTCTCTCTTCCTTTGAGTACAATATTGTGATTGCAGTGAAGTAATTAAGTTGGTAAGTTCGTATGAGTGTATGATTTGTCTTAAAAATCACAAGTAAACAAAAAAAAATCGATTACGTTTTTCCGCTCAATTATTATTTATCATTGTTGGGAATCAAGTTAAGCGACGTAATAATGAAATATTCGAGTGTGCGCGCCCCGTAGCGGGTCAAGGACACGCGCAGGTCAAGGACGCGCGGGTTAGTGACCCGCGGTTCATTGACGCGCGGGTCACTGACACGTGCCGAGCGCAGCCTTTTCGATTTCTAACAAGGATAACTAATTATTAAGCAGAATTACGTAATTTTTTTTTTAATTTTATAAAAAAAACGTTTAGAAAAAAAAAAAAAAAGTACTGCGCTGCGCCACATCGGCTTTTTGTCATCTGATTCTTTATATGTATGTATGAATGTATACTATTACATTAGTATTATTGCGGTTTATATAAATAGATTCAAGACGAAGCTTTATACTTATAGCCGAAGCTGGTGCAGGTCGCTAGTTTATTATAATAATATATTGAACTTATTTGGGGCTATTTTTAGACGTTTTTATATGTGACGTCACAGTGCAAGTACAACAGTGCGCCCATTAACGCTGTCGTGATAACGTCGAGGTGTCGACGCGACAACCTTTGTAGAACGTCGCTCGGCTGTGATTAATGCGAGCGGGAAAACAAGCCACAAGCGACGCCTACAATGTTACAGTAGTAGAGCTCTTTGTGTGAGCTCGGAAGTACCACCATGCCTATTTATGCCGCCAAACCGTGAAGCTCAAAAGTGAAATCGGTCACTCATCTGAAAAATGATCGGGCTAACTAAAATATCCATATAAACGACTAAGCAGTGTATGTGCGCAATGACTCTTGATCAAGAGTAGGCCAGTGTCACAGACACTGTTAATACAGTAAAACATAACAAAAGGTCCTTTTGATTCCCACCCATCTATATTCATCTATATTATATAAAGTTATTGATGTAGGTACTATAATAGAATTAATAAGTTAATCTATATGTACTTAGTACCTAAATAAATACAAAAATGAATAAATAGATTCGTATTTTATCTTAATATTATTGTTTATTAAACTCGGTTTTAATACAAAATACCAAAATGGTTTTTCTTTCTTTCTTTCTTTCTTTCTTAAAAGACGTTGATATTCGATTTGGTTTACTGCTGCGGTTGCACTGTGTCTTTGTTGATGACTGGGGTTACGTAGATTATGCTAATGATTGTTTGGTTAAGTTTAACAGGTGGGAAGGTGACTCTACAGTCCACATTTTGTACTTAACCGTTAGAAGTTAACTCAGCTAACGCAACTGAATTTTAGGTCGCGATTAAGGTGGGCAAATATTAAGATGATCATTTTGAAACGTCTTATAAGCTAAGTAAATTTACGCCAGTTCTAACGCCCCCATGCCGTTAAAGAACTGGCGATATCACCGGCCGAGTCCCTTTTTAGGCATGATCTTTGCTATTGTAATAGATTTCGAGTAGAGTTGGCTTAAGATAGACTGTGTGATTGAACCTGCTTATCTATCTTTCTATCTATCTATCTGCACGTAGTTCTGTGCTACTAAAGTAAGTAAGTTCGCGTGAGTCAGTGGCTTACTCTGATGACAGAGTTTTTAGGCCGCCCAAAGGCCTCTGTCATAGCTTAACAAATTTAAGAAAGATGCGCGGGAGCTATCAGTTTAAACTGCCACTGGCGGTCACCCATCCAAACGTGAAGCAGTGCTTAACTTTGTTGATCTGTTAAGAACAACTTATCTAGCTGCGCCACGAGCGCTCAGATCTGTGGTACTTATCCTTATCGTGACTAGTAGCACTAAAAGTAAGTAAGTAAGAGTAGTAGAGTTCTCTGTGATAGAGCTCGCCCGGGGAAGGACTACCACCATACCTATTTCTGCCGCAAAGCAGTATGCTCGCATTGCTGTGTTCCGGTGCAATTACTGGCACATCATGAGACTTTAGATCTATGCCTCAAAGTGGCAACCCGCGAGTGATACCTCTGGTATTGCAAGCGTCCATAGGCTGCGGTAACCGCTTACCGTCTTGTGTGGCCGCTTGTTGCCACTTCAGTTGTGTAAAAAAAAAAACCTTTAGACATCCTTCCCCGTTACCTGGTTCTATTTGAATCTCATTTCATACCCCCCATACCATGAACTCTTAGATTCAAATTAGAACCTAAACTGAATTGTCAAAAAAAATTGTACCATGAAATTAATAATTATTGAAGTCATGGTACAAAATTTTTTGACAATTCAGTTTAGGTCCTAATTTGAATCGCTCTAAGAGTTCGTGGTATGGGGGCTGGTATGAAATGAGATTAAAATAGACAAAAATAGACAAAAATAGACAAATATAGACAAATAGTTATTACATTCAGAGTGTCACGGGCGTTAGTACTTGCAATAAACAATCGCGCCCCCGCAAAGGCCATTCCGCGCAATAAACGATTCAAACAGACCTGATAAGGCGGTTTTCGCGGCGCTGGCGCTGAGGCGAGTGGGGTAAGCTGGGTGGGAATGTACAGGCATTTTTTCACGGTAAGAAGATTTGTAAATATTTATATTTATATAAATACTAGTAGATCCTCCTATATAAATACTACTAGTGGGACCTTTTGGGCCCCATCTGTACCTATCTAGCACATCTTACTTGCCTATCTATCTAGGTACTTAAGTACATATCTCTGTTTTGTTCCAAAGTTTGATAGCTTAGGTATTGTTCGATGTAATACCTAAGTTGTAGTTTTAAGTTTTTGTGGGGACTCAATAAAGACTGTCTTCTTTCTTTCTAGATCCCCGGCGCGGTTTCACTTGCGTAATTTTTTTTTGCAATTTTTCCATAATTTCTCACCGTTTCCTGGACTCGTACAAACATTTCAAGACCAAAATCAGCCAAATCGGTCCAGCCGTTGTCGAGTTTCAGCGAGACTAACGCACAGCAATTCATTTTTTTCATTTGGCGTATAACCGTTCTAATTGAACAAATAAATAATAATAATAATATTTTTTTATATTTAGGAAGAATATATTATAAGTACTATTATATTTATCAGAATAAAATGCTTTCACTTCACACATCACTAACACAGCTAGTTACAACGTTGTTGAAACAAATATCTAACACAGAATTTTATATGATTTATAATATTAGTAAAGAACCAATTTCATAGTGGCCTAGGTCTTTGTAACATCATAGAATTTTTTTTAAAAAATATAAGACTAACAGTAACAAACAAATATATTTCTAAGTAGACAAACAAAGTTCTAAAGGAAAAATGTTTATTGTGTTGAGTTTCCTAAAACGGTAAAACTAGAGGTCCGCCATGACAGCTATTAGCCAATGATCGTGACGCATCTTGATTTTGACAGTACCTAATAACACAGTTGTTCGTTAAACCCGCCATGTTGTTTGCATTGTGTTGCACTCCTTCACAATGATAAACTTACTTTAGATTATGAAAGAAGCCAAAATAAAATAAATAAACAGTGATAAATGGATTCTTTAATGATTATCTAATTATCTAGACCTCTACAAAAGACCAAGGCCCGGCTCCATACTGCGCGAAACAACTTCTTTGTGTAAATTAATTAGTTTATTTCTGCCGCCAAGCAGTAATGCTCGCATGGCTGTGTTCCGGTGTGAAGGGTATGGTTTCCGGTGTGAAGGGTATGGTTTCCGGTGAAATTACTGGCACATGAGGATTTCGATCATAGCCTCAAGGTGGCAACCCGCGAGTGATACCTCTGGTATTGCAAGCGTCCATAGGCTGCGGTAACCGCTTACCATCTTGTGGGCCGTACGCTTGGTTGCCACTTCAGTTGTATAAAAAAAAAAAAAATGGTAGATATCTATTAGTATAGTAATGTTTTTAAAAATGGTTAACCAATATGTAAATAACGTACTTGTAGTTGCTAATATTAAAAATAATATTATTTTGTTCAATGTTTTTACTAAAATGTATAATGTAACTGTAATATTATGTTGTTCTAGAACAAATAAAATAAAAAAATATGTTATACAAGATACGGCTTTTACTAAAATAGGATAGGGTTGCTCATCTTTAGCCTCGGGGTTGGTGTTTCGTGAAAACTCTTCAGAAAAATCTCGCATAAAAAAGTAATACAAAGAAATATGACATATATTCGTCAGTCTCTGTCCGCCAAGCGTTTGCATGCGAAGCCGCAGAATACATGCTAGTTACTAGCCTCAGGGTTTGCATTCTAGAGCCTCAATCTTATACGGCCGCCTTTAGAGATGGCGGTAAATGCATAGGGCGGGGTGCGACTGTCAACGGTGTAGGCAAGCGTATAAGCGTATAAATAAGGTCATTCATTATCAATCTGACAAACTTAGTAGTAGGCGTCGGGACACGTTCAAATGGATTGGCTATGCTATGCAATGTACCCCGATTTAAATCCGATTCGACCAACTTTTGGAATAACTATTCCGCGGAATAAGAAATGTCAAATACAAATATACTGTCAGTTTACTCGCGAATAACTCTGCGAACAGTGCTTATTCGAGTTTGGTCGAACCCAACCTTAGTTGGCGTCAGCGACTAAATGTGGATTAAACAACTTCAAGTATAACTGTTCTAGGGAACAAGAAATGTCAAATACAAGTAAAATGTAACGATCTTTAGATGACTCAACTGTTTAGTATGTATTTTGTATATTTTGTAATTAATGTAATTATGTACATATATGTATAATTGAATCAATGAATGAATGAAAATTCTTTTTTGTGAAAACTCTTCAGAAAAATCTCGCATAAAAAAGTAATACAAAGAAATATGACATATATTCGTCAGTCTCTGTCCGCCAAGTGTTTGCATGCGAAGCCGCAGAATACATGCTAGTTACTGACATATATTCGTCAGTCTCTGTCCGCCAAGTGTTTGCATGCGAAGCCGCAGAATACATGCTACTACTACTTGAATGAATGAATGAAAATTCTTTTTTGTACTTAAACCAAACTTAATAACTAAAACTAAAGACTACAAGATAAAACAAAATGTATACGTACAATGGGCGGTCTTATCGCTAGGTAAGCGATCTCTGCCAGACAACCTTTGGATGGAGAGGAGTCTATTTTTATATGGAAGATTGCTCGGGGTGCATCATAACAAATATCATATCTACATAAATATTATAGGTAAACGATATACATACATAAAAACCATACATAAATAGATGTAAATATATAATATAAATACTATGAATATATAAAAATATACAAAAGAATCAACTGTAACATACGATTCATGACGACAGTAATTCAGCGAGATAAAAAAATAATAAAATAATAAAAATAATTTGTGTATTAAAGATTTTAAGTGAAATGTCAGTTTACTCTCAAATAATACGATTTATTCTACGAACTAGCGGACCTGCCCCGGCTTTGCACGCTGCTATAAAACTTCCTCTTGTTTTAATCTGTATTGCTGAAAACATTAAATTCCGTTGTGTAGTTTGGAAAATCTAAGCGTACATACATGCATTGAGACAGACTTAATTTTATACTATGTAAAGATCACAGAACTATATTTGAGTAGAATGAGTGAGTGTATGTACCTCGCGTGCCGAAAAAACGAGCTAAGTAAGGGCTGAGAACCTCTTTACTCGCCGCGAAACTCAGTCTGCTCCCAACCGGGGGCGGTGTGGTGGTGTGCCAGTGCCTAGAATCGGTTTGCCGCGTGCTTATCGATGCTTTTAAATCATTTATTTTCGCGCGGCTTATGTTTCCCATCACTAAAATACATTTGTGTGTAAAATACAAAAACGCAAAATGTTACACGCTCGATTTCCATACAAATCGACGAACTCTTTCATTCTACTTAAATATAGTTCTGTGGTAAAGATAGTGTTTATACGAGTTTGGTCGAATATAACTTAAGCCGCACTCCCGCTCCCGGCCATCTGAATAAGCCCCGCTTCAACACCAACTGAACCTCAAACATGAAAAATACACGCGGCTCGAGCGTAGCTTTTGATATCTTTGCGCGCACTCTGGCGGGCTTTCTTTATATTCGCCACAGAGGGGATCTGACTTGAGTTAAAATCCCAGTTTTAAAATTCACATAAACTTGAGACTTTACGTTCATTGTGGGGAATAAACTGGGGTAAATAGTAGATCTTTATTTACGGAGCTTCCGTGATGGGAAGCTCGTTTAGCTGTTACAAAATAAGTAAGTTCGTATGAGTCAGTGGCCACTTAGGTGACAGAGTATCTAGGCCGCCCGAAGGCCTCTGTCATGGCCTAACAGCTTTGAAAAAGCCGGGACCGACTGCTTAACGAGCCCTCCGAAGCACGGGAGCGCTGTTGAAATTGCCACTGGCGGTCTCCCGTCCAAATGGCTACGCGGAACAGTGCTTACCTTTGTTGATCTGTTAAGAACAACTTAGCCAGCTACTACACGAGCGCTCCAAGTTTAGCTGTTAATCTCGGCTATTATAGTCGGTTGATACACACCATCAATATGGGTTCTGTTCACACTTAGGCTTAAATCACACCTGAAACTCAGAGTTACTCTGTGATGTAACCTCTAAGCTTGTTATGACGCGTTGTTATAAATATAACATTGCTGTGTTGCGGTGCAAAGGGTATGGTGAAATTACTCCACGTCTCGGGATGACAACGCGAGAGTGATACCTCTGATATTGCAAGCGTCCATAGGCTATGGCGCTTATCATCAGATGGACCGATGAGTCATCTAAGCGCTTAACTGATCTTTAAGCGTACCATCTGCGGTATGGCCATGGCGTTGGTGATAATGGCATGCGTCGGTTATACTAAACATGAAATAAAAATAAGATCTTATTTGAACCCAGCTTAACAAAAAGGTCATAAGTACTGTTACATTAACAAGGGCCTTAAGTACCAGTCTTTATAACATTTTACTCCTAAGAAATGACAACAAGCCACTTAAATTAACTTCTTGCTTCAGACAATAAGCTAAGAATAACAATAACTTAAAAGCTTATCACAAATGTAGTCGGGGACAAATTAACCGCCCACATTTGTTATTCTTGCAATAAAAATGATAAAAGTCCCCAAACGGGTGATTGCGCTGAAATAGAATTGTTTATATTGTTGGCGCGGCTTGGAATATAAAGGTCTACGTAAAAATTGAGCACTTAAACATTTTTAGGATTATCTATTAAGATAAATTTGGGAATAACATTCTAAAAACCACTAAAATATAATAATAAAATACAATTTGTTGTAATGTAATGTTGTAAAACTGTCAAGATTTTGTTTTATACAATTTGAATCAAACATTTTTTAATAAATTCAAGATTGCTTCAACATTAAAATTATAATTTAAAGTCTGGCATAACAAAAGGCTTTCCCAAAAAAATATTTGACCTAAAACAATTTAATCTAACACCAAAGGTCCAAGCTTAAGCTAATTATACACCTAATTTGCCAAAAAAAAACATGGCGTCGCTGCAGACATTATCGCGATCACGGCACAATAACAACACAATACGGAAACCCAAAACGGAGCGTAAGGAAGCTATTCTTTTTGATAGCTATCCGGTTTTACGTAATGAGCCGTGGCAAAAAAAAGAATGGAAGTGATTCTTTTAAATGGCTATCCTGTGGCTATCCGGTTTTAGCGAATGCGTCGTGGAGGGGACTATATTTGGTGTTTTCTTGCGACAGTAACTTAAATTAAATGCGGTTTTTAAAACAGCTAATGACGAGACACGGTCAAGTTGTTTGCCTGATGTTTTTTTTTTTTTATACTACTAAAGTGGTAACCAAGCGTACGGCCCACTTGATGGTCAGCGGTTACCGTAGCCTATGTACGCATGCAACATCATAGATATCACTTGCGTGTTACCACCCTGAGACGTTAGATGGAAAGTCTCATGTGCCTGTAATTCCACCGAAAACCATACCTTTCGAACAGAAACACAGCAATGCGAGCATTACTGCTTGGCGGCAGAAAAAGGTATGGTGGTAGTCCTTCCCCGGATGAGCTCTATCACAAAGAACTCTACTACTCTTAAAGTTAAGCATAATTGTGATATAATCGAGTTTTGGGCTTGACAGCAAAGTAAGTTCGTATGAGTTGCCAAATCTGGTGACCGATTTGACTGAAATTTAAAATACACATAGATAATGACCGGGAATAGAACATAGGCTTTTTTTTTATCCCGGAAAAAAGTACAGTTCCCGAGTTTCACGCGAAATTGCAGGCTAGTGGCTAATAAAATCGTACGGAAGCCTCATACATAACTCTCACATATTATTTACCACCGGTATGTCCTCAAGTGTAACAGCAACGAGCGATTACCTCTAGATTTGCATAATCGATTCGTTTGCCTATGAATGGAATCGAGAATCGAGATATCTCCGCTATTAGCGATTTAGATCGTCTTCCATTTTGTTAATGGTTTGGGTATTGTTGTTATTTTCACATTTACATTTACACACTGAACCAATTTTGATATTTAAATGTGACCTCTGAGTAGGATCAACAAAATCAATTCAGAGCATTGATTTTTAGAGTAGGTAGAACGGAGCATATGTTTTGGGTAGAACGGGTAAAAATATTGTGGGTTGAACGGGTAAGCGGTTTCATGTTCTCTGTCGCTTTCGACAATATCGCCAATGATAAAGTGTAAAACGACCGAGTTGACTATCCACGTTTTGATAGCCAACTTGGTCATTTCAAACATCACAGTCAGTCAATTTTTGCCAGTGTCAATTAATCAGGTGGACTTAAATTGTATTTTTATGACATTGTTATACCTACTACTTTTGTTTTGGTTTGTTTTGTATCACTCTCGCCTGAGAGTAGGCCAGTGTCCCAGCAGTGGAAACATTAGAAGGCTGTCAAGATGATGATGATGATGATGATGTTTTTTCCACCCAAGGCATAAATCGCTATGTTAAATATATATATTTGGCCTCCACGATGCAGACTCAGTGTGTGAGGACCATAAATAAGATAATGCTTTGTGTATGTGTCTCTGTTAATAAAAAATAAATAAATAAATGAATAAATAATGCTGGACAATCCACACAGCATCATCTAGCCCCAAGGTAAGCTGCTGTTAAACAGAGCTGTAATATGCGTACTAGATGACTGATATATACTTAATACAACACAATACATAGATAGATATTTTTTATTATATATAGAAAATACCCAGAACACCCGGAACAAATATTTGTAGATCGTAAAACATTTGTCCCAAAGCGGGAATCGAACCCGCAACCTCTGCGTCGCAGGCGGACCTGCGCCCGCTGCGCCACATCGGTCGTCAAAAAGATTTTTAATATATTATTTTCATTCAATGCTCTCAGCAATCTCAGAAAAAGATTTCAGAGATTAGCGATGGCAGAAAAATCCCGTAACAAACATACGAAAAGTCACAGTCGAACTGATTGAACCACATTTTTTGGAGTCTGTTAAAAAATACCCAGCCTAGTTTGTTGCCAGATTCTTCTAGGCTAAATTCACCTAGTTTTAAGACGTTTTAAAGTGATTTTTGTAATTATTTTTTTATAAATACTCAAAATGAATTTGCTCAATTTGCTTCTACACACAGCTCGCACACATTTAGTGAAAGAGCGTTAAAGGCTTTCCAACTTCTGTATCTTGAGCATAAGTTAGTTCTGTATGTAGGTATCTTACGACAACACGTTCCCGTAATCTCACGTACGTGGCCGCAAGCTGCAACTTGCAAGCTGCTAGCTGCACAATTATTAATTTCGAAACGACTTGCGACTAGTTCCGGTTACTTGAGAACTGCAATCTTTGAAGTTTACTAATGCTCGTTGGTGTTTACTTACTTTTGCATAACAATGTGCGACGCGGTTTTGCCCGCGGTTTTGTTTTATGAAATCCCTCTGGGACAGCTATTTTTATAAGATAAATATAAAACTCCAGACTAAAAACTAGAAAGAAAGAAAAAGAAAGAAAGAAAATATTTTTATTGACCCCCAAGATCATACTTAAAAAAACATACCTATAATACATAAAAAAAACACACTATAGCTAGATATAGATATAGGTATATATTATAATGAAAATCGCGCTTAAGGGTCAAAAGGTCCTGTCTCAGTGAACTACGTTTTTAACTTACTATTATTCCGCCCGCAGCTTGTGCGTTTGTTTTATAATATAACATTCTCTTAAAAAAGCGATGGTTAACTAATTTGACAAATGGTTAGGGAGTTACCTTATGATCAAAAACAATAGGTAAAATATCTCGTTATGCCACCATGTACCTAAAACTGTAGCTTCTCGTAGCACTAGCGTAGCAGTTCGTAGCACCCGCGTAGCCTCGTAGCTTGTTTGGCGGACGCGACATCCGATTAGATTCTCTCTCGGTTAATTTTCATATAAATTAACTGGAGCGAGCGAGATAGATATCTAGTTGATTATTTAAATTGAAACACTTAATTGAGTTGCTAACAAAGGGGCGTGATTTTGTTATGAAATTTATTAGATTTAGTTATAAGCTTTTGGGAATAACAGATTCTATTATGGTACTAATATTTATGTGAACGTTACTAAAGCAGGGCATAAACATTTAGCCAGTTAGAACGTAGCTGCAGTGTACTTAGTAGCAGAGAATATAAGTAATGTTCTTCAGTTCAAAGGGTGCCTGTAAAACAAAGAGTTTTTTATTTTATTTAAGAGTAGTAGAGTTCTTTGTGATAGAGCTCGTCCGGGGAAAGACTACCACCATACCTATTTCTGCCGCCAAGCAGTAATGCTCGCATTGCTGTGTTCCGGTTCGAAGGGTATGATTTCCGGTGAAATTACAGGCACATGAGACTAACCATCTAACGTCTCAGGGTGGTAACACGCAAGTGATATCTATGATGTTGCATGCGTACATAGGCTACGGTAACTGCTGACCATCAAGTGGGCCGTACGCTTGGTTACCACTTTAGTAGTATAAAAAAAAAAAAATATATATATATTATTGTTGTCGTCACGAAACGACACTACGAAGCCCGTGTCTGACGTGGTCAGAGTCATTAGTTGTTCTTACTCAATTTTTTTATATATTTTTATTTATTTACTTATATGGAATAGGATAATTATATGGATGAGAGCACCGGTGGTCTAGTAGTAGTGACTCCGCCTTCCGATCCTAAGGTCGTGGGTTGAAACCCGGTCGTGCACCAATGGATTTTTCTGTTCGGATAATTTATGTGCGCAATGCCAGTGCTCTCATACGGTGAAAGAAAACATCGTGAGAAAACCGGCATGTCCAAGAACTAAAAATTCGAAAGACATGTGCCATCCACCAATCCGCATTGGGTCCGCGTGGTGGATTAATACCCAATCACTCTCGCCTAAGAGTAGGCCAGTGTCCCAGCAGTGGGAACATTAGAAGGCTGTCATGATGATAATATTAGGATAATAAATTTGTGAAGTTACTAACATAATTTTTAAGTTTTATACTAATTAAATATGGTGTTAAAAACTGAAATAAACAATCTAAAAAACTAAAAAGTCTTTTTTTGCAAATTGCAGATCGTACAAACATTTGTTTCAAGGCGGGAATCGAACCCGAAACCTCCTGCGTCGCAGACGGACCTTCGCCCGCCGCGCCACATCGGTCGTCAAATTTTAATATTATACAATAGTTCTCGTAGTAACGAAACAGCCAAGCCACACAATATGTTCAATACTAAGTTCAGGGTTATTTCATGATTGTTTCGTTTGTTTTGTTAAAAGTAAAATAAATGGTAGCTAATAACTGGTTTTATCACACTGGTTTTTTCCCAATCAGTCACCGTACAAGTGTCACAGTTAATGACTACATCAGAGCAATTTAATTCTGAATTCTGCTGCCATAGTACATAATAGTTTAGTAGTATCGCAAGTTTAGTGGTCACCATTTAAATGGTCTGCTACGAAGGGGACATCGGTTCCAGCTTTTTCAAAATTGTTAGGCCGTGATCTGTCAGGCGGCATATTAATTAAGTGTTGGCCACTGACTCACACGAATTTACTTAGTAGATGAACGTTGGCTATATACTAGACGTTCCGACGTTCCAACTCCAAGCGTTTGCCCGAGCCTCGCTAATTCAAGCTAATTTACTTAGTATACGAACGTTGGCTTTATACTAGACGTTCCGATGTTCCAACTCCAAGCGTTTGCCCGAGCCTCGCTAATTCAAGCTAATTTACTTAGTATACGAACGTTGGCTTTATACTAGACGTTCCGATGTTCCATCTCCAAGCGTTTGCCCGAGCCTCGCTAATTCAAGCTAATTTACTTAGTATACGAACGTTGGCTTTATACTAGACGTTCCGAGGTTCCAACTCCAAGCGTTTGCCCGAGCCTCGCTAATTCAAGCTAATTTATTTAGTATACGAACGTTGACTTTATACTAGACGTTCCGATGTTCCAACTCCAAGCGTTTGCCCGAGCCTCGCTAATTCAAGCTAATTTACTTAGTATACGAACGTTGGCTTTATACTAGACGTTCCGATGTTCCAACTCCAAGCGTTTGCCCGAGCCTCGCTAATTCAAGCTAATTTACTTAGTATACGAACGTTGGCTTTATACTAGACGTTCCGATGTTCCAACTCCAAGCGTTTGCCCGAGCCTCGCTAATTCAAGCTATTAACTATCGAGTGAACCATATAACCAATTTCACTAGTCCTCTGTTAGAATTCGCAAAATAAAAATAAACGTCTGAATCTTACTATATTTTGTCTACTGTTTAGAATACACTGTGACTTAGATTTGTGGAATGGGTAGAACGGAGCATATGTTTTGGGTAGAACGGGTAAAAATATTATGGGTTGAACGGGTAAGCGGTTTCATGTTCTCTGTCGCTTTCGACAATATCGCCAATGATAAAGTGTAAAACGACCGAGTTGACTATCCACGTTTTGATAGCCAACTTGGTCGTTTCAAACATCACAGTCAGTCAATCTTTGCTAGTGTCAATTAATCAGGTGGACTTAAATTGTATTTTTATGACATTGTTATTTTTTCTTTGCAGGTAAGTCAATCACCGTTACCATCATCTTGGATTCTCGTGTAGTGCCGTGCTGGAAGTACAAAGTAACCAATACCGTATAAGAGACTATTTGGTCTTCCCCCGCCCGGTTAATCTGTCTTCAAACTTCAAACAAATAGTTAACTAAATAACGAAGTTGCAGTACTGGATTTTCGTGTGTACTATGCTTCGGTTGCGGTGATTGGAATAGTCGGTAATGTGTGTCGGTGCGACACGGGATTCGAACTGTGTATACACTGGGCGACAAATGTCTCGCGACTTGTCGCCGGCTTCGCACGGCACATAAAATATAACCTATGTAACTCAGGGATAGTATTTTAATGGTTAAATAATTTATGAAATCGAACCAGTAGTTTTTATACTGTTTCTGGTAAATAAACATAATAATAAAAGTAATTATTTACACAAATTATAATATTATTTGTAAATACATGTATAATTCGGCCAGTCATTTCACTTGCTACAGTGCAGTTATGTTTGCACAATACTGCTTAACGGTGATACCTGCCAGCCGAAAAGACAGACCAAAACTATTCAGATTTTGAGTATAAATTATTATTTTCTATAAATCACAAGAATTAGTTTTGTTAAAAAGTCCTACCACTAGATAATATGTGATTTAGTCTGTAGTTTGTACTTACTTCTCAAATAAGACTTCAGTTTGGTCTGTTAGTGGATATACGGCCTTAATACCTAACGATTGCTAATCTCGAGTTCCAAACTATAGCTATTACCAATAGATAGCAAACTGATACGAGATTTGATGGAGAAATAAGGTTTGATCATGATTAGCCAAACTCAAACTTAAACTCAAGTAATTTATTCAGTTGAATCACAAGGATCACTTTGAAACGTCTTACAAGCTAGGAAAATTACGCCAGTTCCAACGCGCCCATGCCGTAAAAGAACTGGCAACAACACCGGCTGGGTTCCTATCGCTTTTTTTGATATCTGAACAAGTGTCTACAGGGTGTAAATTATCTTAAAGTCTTTCAAATTATAAAGTGTATAGAAAACTATTTCAGATCAGAAGGGCAATTCCCGTAATGTAAAATAGTCATAATCAAGTTCCAATCTTGTCTCGATAAATAATAAATAATAAATAATGCTGTACTATCCACACAGCAAAAGTAGATATCAAGTCACAGAAATCAATGGATATATATATAATCGGTCTACAAAATGCAAAATAAATCAAGGTGTACCTCAAGGGTCAATTCTCGGGCCTTTACTTTTTTTAGCGTACATTAATGACGTGTCTGTAGTTTTGAAAAATGTAGATGTAATTTTATTTGCTGACGATACAAGTTTAGTTATTAAGGACAAAACTAGCGATAATGCTAGTTGCAAAATTTTAGACTCCATAAATAATTTAAGAACTTGGTTTTCTGCAAATAATATGCTCTTGAATGTTGAGAAAACTAACATCATCCAGTTTTCACTCAGTTCTAGGCCAAATACCACCTCTAGATGTATGCAACAAACTCTAGACAACATGAATGTGTCATTTTCGAGCAGTGTAAAGTTTCTAGGTGTGTGGCTAGATACCAAGCTAACGTGGGCTGTTCACCTTGAAATACTGGCCAAAAAACTATGCTCTGCTACATTTGCCGTAAAAAAAATCAGAGAGATCGGTGGGCAAAAAGCAGCACAAAACGTCTACTATGCTTATTTTCACTCTCTCATGACATATGGCATATTATTTTGGGGAACAGCAGCAAATGCTAGTAGGGTATTTATTTTGCAGAAACGAGCAATACGTTACATGTTATGCATGAGTTACTTACAACCTTGTAGACATAAGTTCAAAGAACTGGGCATCATGACTATGATAGGAGAATTCATTTATCAAAATGTCTTATATGTTAGAGAAAATTTGGACAACATCAAAACTATGACTGATTTACATAATTATAATACTAGACATAAAGATCGACTTGTTGTTCCGAAAACTAGACTTGCAAAGGTGTACAAAAGTTTCTTGTGCACATCAATAAAATTGTATAATAGGATACCCAAAAATATAATTTTACTGCCTGTTAATGAATTTAAATTACACATAAAAAGACATTTGATTGAGAAAAGTTTCTATCGATTGGACGAAGCTTTAGCTGATAAAAATATTTTTATTAATAATGATGATGTTTAAATTACTATTGTTTAATTCTTAATATTTTATAATTTAATAGTATTTTTATTATTGATTTTAATGTTGACGATGCTTTTGCCTACCTTCTTAGTTTTTAAATTTTATATTTAAGTGATTTCTATTTTTGTTTCTAATGTTGTATTAGATAATTTTATTGCTGTTTTATATTGACATGTAATTAATATTTAAAGTGTAATATTGTATTTTTGACATATCCAAGTACTTGTAATTTGTCAAAGGATGAAAATAAATGAAATGAAATGAAATGAAAACAGCATCATCTAGCCCAAGGTAAGCTGCTGTTAAACAGAGCTGTATTATGGGTTACTAGATGACTGATATATATTTATTACAATACAATACATAGATAGATATTTTTTATTATACATAGAAAACACCCAGAACACCCGGAACAAATATTTGCATATCCTACAAACATTTGTCCCAAGGCGGGAATCGAACCCGCAACCTCCGCGTCGCAGGCGGACCTTCGCCCACCGCGCCACATTGGTCGTCATGATGTTGTAATATGACACAAATGGTATTCTCGTAAACAAAATCACAAGGTAACTATGACACTATATTGTAATGTGATCGAAAGTTGAACGAAGGCTAAATCAGTATTCTGCTAGCCTATACAACTGATAACAAATCTTTTTACAATAGCTTAAATTGGTATTCTCGTCCATGTTAAAAACGTCAAAATTGAGTTTGATGGTTGATCGAAAGTAGACTGTCGCGAGATGGTCACGAGATTATACTAAAAATTAAAGCGGACAAAAATACCAATTTTTATTCAATTTGTAATTTAATCTCGATTCGGTTAAGTTTATTTTTCGATCTCAGGTAAATACGTGAATAAGCCTTGTGGTAACCTTCCTCAAGGCTTTTTTGAATAATTACTTAAAAACAAAAAAACCGACTTAGAACCTCTCTCTCTATACATCGCCGTATTCTCCGAACACTCTAGGAGCCAAATAAATTATTATCGGGAACCGTGTTTCAAATTTTTTTTGTTTATGATGTTTAAAGCGATTTGCCGATTCATCTTATTTAAATCGTAATACTTGTACACGTTTTAGTCCACCTTGTACTTTAAACGCACAGATCCGAAGCAAAAGATAGTATCAAGCACGCGATCGTGCCTGCACGTGTCAGTTACGTGTTTATGTCTGGTGGGCCATGGATTTTTAATGTTCTGGAAAGTTCCATAACTTTAATAAACGTCACAGTTTATGATAAAACTTTAATAAAATGACAAGTTAACTATAATACAACCCCACAATAAACCTTTAGCAGGTGTATTTCTGTTTTATACCATAGTTTCAACCGACATGGTATAGTTCGCACGGCGGATCTAGGCTTCTGTGAAGTTAGCCGTTTGTGATGCGCAAAGACAATTTAGTTCGAATAAGCTCCATTGCGCATCGAAACGGCTAACTTCACTACGGCCGAGATCCGTCGTGCGAACTATACCTTAGGTAAGAAAATAAGCTTAGCGAAAAAAAAAAACAAAAACAAAGTAAAATTTAAAAGTAAGTTCGTATGAGTCAGTGGCCAACACTGGTCTAAGAGTTAGTCCGAAGGTCTTCATCATAGCCTAACAACTTCAAAAACGCAGGAACCGACTGCTTAACGTGCCACCCGAAACACGGAAGCGCACAGATGAAATAGCCACTGGCGGTCACCCAACCAAATATCGAATACGTGAAACAGTGCATCATAACTCTGTTGATCTGTTTTAAACAATTTAGCCAGCTACGTCAAGAGCGCTTAGAAGTAGAATTGAAGACCTCATCTTTTTTTTAGTCTGTTGGAATTAAATTTGACAAGTGCGAGCGAGTTTCGTGTCTTGTGAGTTCTGTATAAGTTAACTGTTTAATATAGATTCAGAATAATTACCATTTCTATACAAATGTTAAACAATTATTGCAGTATCTATTGTTAATTGATTTAAGCATGATTTTTAAGGGCACTATAGCTCACAGAATTGTTTTATTTTAAGTGCGTTTCAAGTGATACCTTTAGCCTCTCCTAAGAAGGGTCGTGACAGCGGACAGGATAGTCCGACAACAAAATGATCCTACAAGGGTTCCGTTCAGGTACCTAACCCTAAAAATGCTTGCAAATATATTTTTAGATATAAGTATAGCTACTTAGCTAGTTACGTTAGCGTGTTAATAAAAAATATTTATACATGAAATGAATGAAATCAAATAAAATACAATGAATTAAATTTGTACTTAGTTATTGAAAGGTTTTTTTCAATTTATTCAAATAGCGCTCAATAATTTTTAGAAATCGCGTAACAAACATAAAAAAACACACATTCGCATTGACAACCTCTTTTTTAAGGGTTAAAACGGAAATTTTCAAAACAATTATTGATACATTCCCGCTATTAATCTTCGATATAAACGATATAGATTATAAATCTTCCATGAAAGCGATATATATCTTTACATACGGAAAAAGCATTCGTCCGTCTGTAATATACGCGTGTACAGTGACCGTCCGAGTTACGAGCGAGTTTTAATCCGTTTTGTAAAATGGGGTCGCACCTGACCCATGCCACGGGTTGAATAATAGCAAAGTGTTTTGCGAAAAAAAAATGGCGGACATTGACACAACGCCATCTAGCCCTAAACTTGTATGTACCTGTTCTTGTAAACTTGTATGTACCCTATGTACTTGTTCTAGCAAAGCTTGTATTATGTAAATACGTATTTGTACAAATTTGTTATACAGACCCAAAGCAACATAAAATACAATAATAAATATATATTACTGGCTGACCCGCGCAGTTTCACTCGCGTTATCTTTTCACCCGCAGTTTTTCCATATTTTCTCACCCTCTAAACCTTCCCTGGACTCATACAAACATTTCAAGACCAAAATTAGGCGAATCGGTCCAGCCGTTGTCGAGTTGTAGCGAGCCTAACGCACAGCAATTCATTTTTACTATATAATATTATACCTAAAAAATGATTGTACTCTATCAGTTATCTGGGTCCCATACTATCTTTGCTTGCGCCTAGATTGATTGCGCCGTGTAAAAACTATTATAAAAAAAAAAAAAAGTTATTCAAAAAAATAAAAAAAAAAAAATATAAAAAAAAAATTATTAAAATATTTATTAAAAAAAATTATCAAAATTTTTATAAAAAAAAAAAATATCAATCAACATCCTGCTATGTTGCAAGCAATAAATCAACATTAGACATTTCATTAAACGCCTAGTTCCCCTATCCCCCGAGGCTATCGAGGGTCAGGCGGGGTAACTCAAGTTTCGTACGTTTCTTATTTACGTTTGGCGAGTTTTTTTTTACTTTGGGCGTGCTTTGAATAAAGATGCCTGTAATTTTGTGAGATACATCTCGCGAAAATACTGCTCTGGGAATAACTATTTTGCTGTCAATAGTAAAACGTGTGTTCGTGGTTGAAGGCTGGGGAAATTAATTTTGTATTGGTACATAGTAGCACAAGGCAATAGGAAGTAGGTACTTTTCATTTAGGTAAGATCATATGCTAGTTGTAATTTAAATAAGTTACGCTATAATTGTTTTCGCAAATGACGATATGCAATGTCACATAAATTTCAAGTTTTAAAGCTCTGCGTGCCACTGCACGCTAGTCACCCCTAGATAAAGTTATTAAATCGCATTCTCCCAGTGATTATACTTGCTACAGTGCTCTACGAACCCACACAGTAATGCTTGGAGGCAGAATATCTGGTTTTCGTTCGTTCCCACCAAGACATATAACCGGACTAAACTATACATAGCACTGCACTGCGCTAGTAGCTCCGAAATCATTGACATTATATTTTTATTTGCTACACTGTGAAACCTCGTGGCATTATCAATCTCCTCTCAAAACTTACCTTATCTCACCATATCAAACGTTATTCAATTGTTCTTATACTTAATATTTATTAAGTATTTTATAGTACTCGTATTTTTAGGTTTATTTTGAAACTTTCTTTAAAATTTTTAGGACATAAAATTGTACACTGGAGCTTTGTATTTAGAACTCGAGAGTTGTTACCTGCGATATAGTTTTTACTTCTATAGGTAGGTCATCATTTTTGCACTTTACTGTACACTAGTTTAAGTTCCAAATAAAGATTTATCTTATCTTTATCTTAACAGTAACAAAAATATGTATTTCTTGACTTACACCACTTTACCTAAACAGTACATTCTCTTAAAAATATATAGCCTTCGCCTCAGGCCGCGGAGGAAAACACAGATAATAATTAGGTGTGGTCATCCGCCGTCATCCCCTTCGACGGGGGTAAATAGATTTTTTTCTCGCTACTGGCTTTGCGAGATATTAATACTTTTTACTTTGAGTGGCCGCACTCTGGCCTGTTTGAGATACTTTTGGTTCGGTACAGCGATCGGCTCTTGATCTGTCGCATTTTTTATTTACACAGTTTATTTACAACAACATCCCGCGGGGAACTAAATTTTAAGAACTATGATATTAAATAATTTAAAATTAGTGGTTATAATTTTTTCTTTTTAATTTGACATACATAAAACGACAAACATCATCATGAAAGAGATATGTAGAAGGTTACATAAATATCTTCTTATAATACAAAAGTGAATTTCTGTGCGTTATTCTCGCTAAAACTTGAGAACGGCTGGACCGATTTGGCTCATGTTGGTCTTGAAATGAGTCCAGGGAAGGCTTATACGGTGAGAAATTATGGAAAATTTGCGTAACCTGCGCGGTTTTTATCTAGAAACCGCGCCGTTATCTAGTTGAATATACAATAATAAGAAAAAAAACCGCTCTGTGCCTGATGGTGTCGAAATGTGTACACCTCTAAATTGAAAAGCCTTTAAATTATTTTTAAATTTCTGCTGCAATTTTTTTAAAACTATTTGACACAACATGCCGCACTAAGAGCCGCTAGCTATACATCTACTTTACGATGTTCGGTTTCTATTAGTTTTGGTGAGTTGAGAAGGGTTGGGTAGTGACTTGACTTTTGGGGTCAAGCAACATATGTAAGCATACTTCAACACCTCATCTTCCTCGTATGCGACATACAAAATTTATCAATTGGCAAATTTAAAAACTTAATTAAACAAAAACTGTCTCAAAAAGCTTAGTATAAAATAACCGATTACCTAGATGATAAAAAAGCTTGCGACGAATGTGCTCCAACTCTACTCGGCGTCCATAACAATAGCAAGGTTTATGCCAAAAAAGCGATAGGAAGGAACCCAGCCGGTGTTGTTGCCAGTTCTTTTACGGCATGGGCGCGTTGGAACTTGTGTAAATTTTCCTAGCTTATAAGACGTTTCAAAGTGATCCTTGTGATTCTATTGAAGTAAATAATTTTTGATTTTGATTTTGCACAACGCACGTGGCTTGAAGTGAGATTTACATTGGATCAGATTTACATTGACTCCAGATGAAGTCAGTGCTGACTTTGAGATCTGACTTTAACTGTTTACAAAGTGTCAGGAGGGCGATTCTCGTGCATAGATGGTCACATGTGACCATTTATCTATGCACGAGAATCGCCCTCCAGTTCGCGAGAATTTGAAGTCAGTACTGACATTAGGTCAATAGCGGGTCAGCACAGCACTGACTGTGCTTGAATTTGGAGTCAGTACTGACATAATGTAAATAATACTTGACCCTAAAAAATGGTATAAAAAATGCCGTCATTTAATCAATAAGTGGGATTCGTCTAAGTTCTGGTATAATTATTCCGGGAATAATGTAAAATACAGTAAAATGTCATGTTACTCTTAAATAACTACGATTTATTGTGAGAATAGTGCTTTAACGTATTTGGTCGAATTTAACCTAAATCATACTGTTATTATCCGTCTAATTACCACAACATGAATGTCAACCTTTTTAAGTTCCCACTGCTGGGATATGTCTTTTAAATTCTTAGTTTTCAGACCGATTTCCTCGCGATGTTTTCCTTCACCGTTTGAGAGCACTGGCATTGAGCACATATTTTTTTCTAATAGAAAAAACCATTGGTTTGCGACCGGTTTCGAACCCACATTCATATCGGAAGGCGAGCTCACTATCACTAGACCACCGGTGTTTTTTTACCATATTATATTGACACTAAATGAAAACTCAATGGTATTCCATTGAGTCTCAATAACGTTCTCTTCCGGAGCTGTACCATTTTTAATTAAATCCTGCGCGAGCGTTAGTTTGCACAGTGCGGACGAGTGGGCCCAAGTGAGGTCTCATTTCGGCCGAAATAAAAATAAAGAGGGTGACTGTTAGGGGTAGTTACAAACGATGCAAGTTAGGGCGACATTACACTTGCTTGTGGTACCGTACTATACTATTGTATTTTATAAAGTTTAGTTAGAAAGATAGAAAACAGTTTATTCGTTCGTTGGGTAGATGACATTGAAAAAGTCGCTGGAAAAACCTGGCTTAGAACAGGACCGAGAAGAATGGTATAAGCGAAAGGAGGTCAACACCCAGCAGTGGGTGATACCGGCCTGAAATGATGATGGTGATAGTACACCACACAGAAAACAAGAAAATGAAAGCCGGGTGGAGAACAAGTCGATGGTCCTGAAGATGTCCCGTGGAGGGATGAAACACGTGTCGATATTTTTCTTTTGAGGTTAACTGTGGTACTGTGTGACCTCATTAGTTAAAAGGTTAAGCGGAATAGTACTAGAGATTTTTCGTCTGTTTCTTATCTTGTAATGGATTTCCGCAAAGTAACGCCTGAATCTATCAATTATCTGAAATTTAAAAAAATAGACATAATAACCGGGAATAGGACTTAGACTGCTTTTTATCATTGATCATTTTGCAATTAATTTCAGCATTCTATTTACCAATATGGTTATCAGATGCTAAAATTCCGTTTAGAATATTTTGATATTCATTATACATGTTTTGCATTGCCTTTTTTAATATAAAAGTGGAACATTTTAATATTTTGCTTTCTGACATTAGAATAGAATAGAATAATCGTTTATTCAGCACAGACAAGACATAAAGCCAATAAAAGTTAAAGTAGTATTACCAACACCAAAAAATATATAATGAAAGCCTAACAAATGCAAGTCGAGTGTAGCCGCAGCGAAACGGTCCGTAGTATGGTCTGTTGCGGTATCGTGTGTAAGCACCCTAACAGCCTATGGGATGGTTATTAGACATTTGCCGGCTTGACCGCTTTGGAAAAATCACTGCTACAAAAGGTTACGGCCACAAAAGTAGTAATAGCAAAGAACAGATATTAGTACTACGTACAGAACGGCCACTCCCTACCTCCCACCAGTTTTACTTACATCCCGGTCGCAAGTTCGCGGGCATCTTTCGCCGGCACTGAAGCTAAAGGCCTCGCGTTTATTTTGGTTTTGAGTGGGCGCAGTGCACTTTTTCCACATGCGCGAGCGAAAGCGTGCTATCTCGCTCTTTTATACAACTGAAGTGGCAACCAAGCGTACGGCCCACAAGATGGTAAGCGGTTACCGCAGCCTATGGACGCTTGCAATACAAGAGGTATCACTCGCGGGTTGCCACCTTGAGGCTAAGATCGAAAGCCTCATGTGCCAGTAATTTCACCGGAAACCATACCCTTCACACCGGAACACAGCAATGCGAGCATTACTGCTTGGCGGCAATCTTGCAATAATCGAGGCCCAACCACGACACTTACGCATAGTACGGCACCGTTTACGTACACAAACCATGCGTGTGGTGATTACGACGCGTATGTTTCATACATTTTATTGAGAGTGTCTTTTAAGCGAGAGTGATTGGGTCTTAATCCACCACGCGGACCCAATGCGGATTGGTGAATGGCACATGTCTTTCAAATTTTTAGTTCTTGGACATGCCGGTTTCCTCACGATGTTTTCCTTCACCGTATGAGAGCACTGGCATTACGCATATATATTTTTCGAACAGAAAAATCCCTTTATGCACGGCCGGGTTTAAAACCGCGCCTATGCGAAGTGCGAGGCCGGGACGGGTCGCTAGTAATAAATATAATAAATAAATAAATAAATAAATAATAAATAATGCTGGACAATCCACACAGCATCATCTAGCCCCAAGATAAGCTACTGTTTAAACAGAGCTGTGTTATGGTACTAGATGACTGATATATACTTAATACAATACAATACATAGATAGATATTTTTTTTATTATATATAGAAAATACCCAGAACACCCGGAACAAATATTTGTAGATCGTACAAACATTTGACCCGAGGCGGGAATCGAACCCGCAACCTCCGCGTCGCAGGCGGACCTGCGCCCGCTGCGCCACATCGGTCGTCAAATATAGACTATGTTGCTCAGGGATAATGTAGCATTCTAATGGTTAAAGAATTTTCGAAATCGGATCAGTCGTTTTTGTGCTTATTCATAACAAACAAAAATACAAACCTTTCCTCTATAAAATATTAGTATAGATTAGTATAGATAGTGTATCTACACTATCTATACTAATCTATACAAAATATTAGTATAGATTAGTATAGATAGTGTATCTACACTATCTATACTAATCTATACTAATATTTTATATATATATATAAAATATTTATACCTAACTGTACTGTACCAGAGTTGGCCACTGACAAATACGAACTTACTTACTTATTACTAACTGTAAAACATAATTATGTAATTCAATAATAATAATGAGAGCACCGGTGGTCTAGTGGTAGTGACCCCGCCTTCCGATCCAAAGGTCGTGGGTTCAAACCCGGTCGTGCACCAATGGATTTTTCTGTTCGAAAAATTACACCTTAAAAGTACACCTTATAACTAACTGTACTGTACCAGAGTTGGCCACTGACAAATACGAACTTACTTACTTATTACTAACTGTAAAACATAATTATGTAATTCAATAATAATAATGAGAGCACCGGTGGTCTAGTGGTAGTGACCCCGCCTTCCGATCCAAAGGTCGTGGGTTCAAACCCGGTCGTGCACCAATGGATTTTTCTGTTCGAAAAATTTATGTGCGCAATGCCAGTGCTCTCATACGGTGAAGGAAAACATCGTGAGGAAACCGGCATGTCCAAGAACTAAAAATTCGAAAGACATGTGCCATCCGCCAATCCGCATTGGGTCCGCGTGGTGGATTAAGACCCAATCACTCTCGCCTGAGAGTAGGCCAGTGTCCCAGCAGTGGGAACATTAGAAGGCTGTCATGATGATGTAATTCAATAACGCAATCGTAATTCGCGCGGTTAAAGTAATAAATTGTGTTTGAAAAAGAATTGATTCACACGTTTACCTGATAGCGTTAGGTAACAGTGCTTGGCTCATTTTACGAGTGGAAGCGGAAATTGGCCTATAGCCAGTTATCTGATTCTCTTAATTACAGTGAAGTGCGACTTGCAGTTTTTGTTTTGCGTAATAGAGTAAATTTTTACAAAAAAAATTATCCCACTTAAGTTTTTTTACTAAAAATTACACCTGCCGAAATTGACAGACACTATGCGTCAACTGCACTGCACTGTAAAGAATACGAGAATCAAGGTGCTTGTATTGTAAGTAACAATTTTCAAATGCTAGACAAATATAATGTGCTTGCTTTGTTGCATTGAAACGGTTAGTGACTTAATTATTTAGTGAAAAAAAAAATAATGATTCTTTGTTTTACACACAGTAATAATATACACAACAAACTATACCTATATATACAGAGTAATTTTTTTAAATGGGACAGTATGGGGAAATCCGAATCTAAAGGAGATAGAGGAAAAGTGTCTAAGGAGACATTAGGTGTTTTTTTATGTAAACAAATTTGGCTCGTTCAAATTTGTGGTCAAGCGTGAGTTGTTCTTAAAAAATTATAAAGTTGGTCAATTTTTTTTTTGACGCGGATCGACTCTGTTTCATGCAAGGATTATTTCATTGTTTGGAAAGAAAAAAATCTGAACAGCAGAAGTTGGTCAAATTTAATGAAAACTAATCTTCATACAGTTGGTTTATTACTTGAGTAAATGTTCGATGTGGCCGCCGTCTTGTCTTATGCAGGTACGAGCACGCTTCAAGACACTTCTAGTTGCATTTAACAGAGACTTATGGTGAATTGTGTTTAAAGTGTTGTAAACAGCATCTTTTAATTCTTGTACGGAGTTGTATCGGGATACATAAATTCGACCCTTAAGGTAACCCCATAAGAAAAAATCTAATGGCGTTAAGTCGGGCGATCGTGGGGGCCACTTTATCGGCCCATATGTACCCATCCAACGGTTTGGAAACTGCTCGTCCAAACATAGTTTACTTGCCCTACTGTTGTGGGCTGGTGCACCATCTTGTTGGTAGATTATCTTACCAAAGTTCCTTAAGCTAATAGTCTCATCCACTAAATCTGCAGCCATGTTCAATATTTCCTGATATTTTTCACTATTTAGCGTTCCTTGGTAAATTTTGATAGCAAAAATTCTGTTATGTAATATCGCACACCAACAATTAAAAGAAAATCGGATTTGGTTGTGGGTTTCTGTAGTTCTTAGCGGATTTACTTTTGACCAGTAATGGTTATTTCTCCTGTTGTACATGCCATTGTTCGAAAAGTTGCATTCATCAGTCCAAATAATAAAATTAGTAAAACATCTATTTCTAATAGTCTGAGCCACATACCAATTACAGAAATGTAACCTGCGGTCTTTATCTCCAGGTAGTAACGCTTGTACAAGTCGACCTTCTATGTAACACTTGTATTTATGAGCCTTCAATATCTTCCTTACAGTTGATTTATGAATACCGATAGTTTCAGCTGCTTCCCGTAACGAAGCTTTTGGGTATGCTTCAAAATATCCCAATACGGCAATAGTTATAAACTCACTATTGACTATTGTCGGCCTTTTACGCTTAGGCTTGAAACAGCCTTCCTGTCTTAGGTTCTTTATTAAACTATCAAATATCTTGCGATTCGGTACTACACGGTCAGGATAGCGTTCTTGATACCACTTAAGTGCATTATCTCTACTGCGATAATTAAGAAAATACGCCTCAATCAAATCAACTTTATGTGAATTAGTTAACGCCATGATGAATAAAATTAAAAGCATGAACTGATTGGAAACAAAATCACAGCTGCAGAAATAACTTACGTTCCAAATTTGAATTCTTTTTTTTATAATTTCAAGACTATCGGTTGCCATGATGTTTACGAAGATTTAAAAAAATGTTCTTCTCTTGAATCATCTGGAGCTCTTATCGATTATCAAAATTTAAAAATGGAATAATTTTAAATATTTTTTTACACGCCTAGGCACTTGTAACAATATTAAAAGGCGAATACTGCAACTGTATGAAGATTAGTTTTCAGTAAATTTGACCAACTTCTGCTGTTCAGATTTTTTTCTTTCCAAACAATGAAATAATCCTTACATGAAACAGGGTCGATCCGCGTCAAAAAAAAAATTGACCAACTTTATCATTTTTTAAGAACAACTCACGCTTGACCACAAATTTGAACGAGCCAAATTTGTTTACATAAAAAAAACACCTAATGTCTCCTTAGACACTTTTCCTCTATCTCCTTTAGATTCGGATTTCCCCATACTGTCCCATTTAAAAAAATCACTCTGTATATATATAACCTAACTCCAAGCTTTGCTTTTAGATACAATAATTAATATTCTCGTTTTTAAATTATTCAAATACTAGCAATCCGTCCCAGCTTCGCGCGGGTGCAATGTAACCGTAATGTAACCGTTCAGCATGTCGCTAGTAATAAATATAGCCTATGTTACTCAAGAATAATATAGCATCCTAATGGTGAAAGAATTTTTTTAATCGGACCAGTAGTTTTTGAGTTTATTCATAACAAACAAATATACAAAAAAAATCCCTCTTTATAATATTAGTATAGATTTATTTTAAATGAATGTATCATATATTATATAATGATTTTCTTAGGTATTGTATTATTGTACAAAGCTTGTAATTTATACCACACGTCAAACGCTCGGTTTTCCTACTTCGTGAAAACTTTCCTTTACGCGTCTTCCCTAGTATTTCGTTTCCCACTTAACACTACAAAATGGCCCTTATTGCTGCCGCATTAAGATCTAATATTAACTGTCACCTGTTGCTACCTCAACTTGCTCTAACTTAAAATGGTGTTTATGCGATTGTAATAGGGTTGGCTTTTGATTGGTTTAAAGTGGAGAGGAAAACTTTCCCTTTGCGCGAATCCTAAGTTAACGTATTCATTATTATCTAATAATAATCTGTTGTGTGTCTGTTGGAAGTGATTTGCGGTTGTTTGTGGGAATGGCTTTTTGTGATACTGATTATAAGCGAACCGAGTAACTCAGACTCTCCCTGCGAAATAAGACGGTGCGGGGCGTAAACGTGGATGACGTGGGGATGACGCGGGGGTCGAGCGGGGAACGAGCAGCATGCGTATTGTTCTATGATAATGAAATTGCTGACATTAGTCATAATAGCCAAGAGCGACAATTTTATGAATGATACCTACCATAATTCCTGGTGGTAGGACTGGACTCTTCACCAAGAGTCCGTCTTGATGGGTTCCACCACAGTGTCAGATATTCTACCTCCAAGCAGTAGTGTGCCAGGGTTACGTTTAGGTTTGAAGGGCACTGTAGCAAGTGACATTACTGGGCGAAAGAGACTTAACAACAATGTCTCGGGGTGATAAGCTCAGTGCAGTGCCACGCAAAAACATAAAAACTTTAAGCTTTGGGTGGCACTGCATCTGTAATAGTCAGGCGTGGTGCTTAAATTCAGGCGGGCGCCTTGATTGTTTTGTCACTTGCTGACATAAAAAAAATCTTATGGTCGTAGGTTCAAACCCGGTCGTGCACCAATGGATTTTTCTATTCGAAAAATTATGTGCGCAATGCCAGTGCTCCTAAACGAAGGAAAACATCGTGATGAAACTGGCATGTTCAAGACCTAAAATTTCGAAAGACAATGTCATCCACCGATCCGCATTGAAATCGCGTGGTGGATTAAGACCCAACACTCTCGCTCGAGAGTAGGTCTGTGTCCAGCAGTTCGTTCATTCGTTCGTATGAGTCAGTGGTCAACCAGCAGTGGGAACAATAGAAGGCTGTCATGATGATGATGATATTTTCATATCACATTTCACCTCCGAGAGTGAAATGAGAAATTACATCTCAGGGCTAAGTGTGTTTGCGAGGCGGCGGTGCTTGGCCGGGTGATAAATGAACCCAGGTACAGGAGCTAGTACAGCATAGAAGTGAAACCGCGGCTTTGCTGACTTTTCGGACACGTCCGACGAACTGACAATAAATAAATAAATAGAATAGAATAGAATAGAATAGAATTATTTTTATTTGCAACAATACACAACAACATAATCATAATAAAACTAAATTAAGTACCTACTTACTTACTTTTTGTTATCATAAGCACCTGCTTATGATAACAAAAGAAATAGCATCTAACTAAAACCTACTCAAGTTAACAATAAGGATTTTATCATAAAATAGGTAGTCGTGATGCTGCAAAATGGTCACTAACTCAGCATAATGCGGATTGTTAAATAACAACCCACGCTGGTCTTCCGTTAGGACCGATTCCGTGTAGCGGACATGTTTTTTTAACAAATACTAATATATATAAATAATAGCACTTTATTGAGGACACAAAATAGTAGGTACAAAAGTTACATACATGTAAACTATACTAAGTATGTAGTCATACAAAAGGTGGTAATATCGCGAGGAGCGATTTCTTACTGACAATTTTGATAAACCGTGAACTAGGGCCTTACTCTTCAACGCAACGGCAAAAGCCGTTTGTGATGCGCAAAGACAATTTAAATTCTAAAATACTCCATTGCGCTTCGAAGCTGCTAACTTCACGAGACGGCGACGGCCGAGATCCGCTGACAGTACTATACCGTTGATGTAAACGAGTTTCAGTTCTATGCTGTAGTATTATTAATTCGTGTAACTAGCTTGTTTTAAGTTTAAGTAGACGGTGTGGCAAAGCAAGATTATAATGTGGAACCTAATGCACCGTTTTATAAGGAGTTTTAAAACCTCATCTTGTTAGTTTATCTGTAGGTTTCCTAATAAGCTAGTCTTATGAAGAAAGAGACATATTATGTATTTTTGTTAATTACGAAAAAACTCAAAAGCTACTGGTCCGATTTTAAAAATTATTTTACCATTAAAATGCTACATTATCCCTGAGTAACATAGGCTATATTTATTACTAGTGACCCCCCCTCTGCTTCGCATGGGTGCTTAAGTTTTCATTGCCGAAGCTGGGACAAATTGGCTAGTTATATATAAATAATTCACTTGATAATTATAGAGTTACGTGGATTGTAAACGCAATATTGTACGTCATTTGACGACCGATGTGGCGCAGCGGGCGCAGGTCCGCCTGCGACGCAGAGGTTGCGGGTTCGATTCCCGCCTCGGGTCAAATGTTTGTACGATCTACAAATATTTGTCCCAGGTGTTCTGGGTATTTTCTATTTATAATAAAAAATATCTATCTGTGTATTGTATTGTATGAAGTATATATCAGTCATCTAGCACCCATAAATACAGCTCTGTTTAACAGCAGCTTACCATGGGGCTAGATGATGCTGTGTTGATTGTCCAGCATTATTTATTTATTTATTATTTATTTATTTATTTAAGAAGCTTTTAATTATCCCGCTAATGTGACATTGGCCTACTCTCAAGTGAGAGTGATTATTATTCCATCACGCGAATTAGTGAATGACACAATATGTCTTTCGAATTTCAGTTCTCAGACAGCAATAATTAATAATAAAAAAGAGCAAAATAATAACGAGCAATCTTAATTGTGAGCAATTATTGCTCACAATTAAGAAAAAGAAAAACAATAGTCGGTCTTAACGCTATAAGCGATCTTTACAATACAACCTTTGAGTTTTTATGAGAGGTTTTATTTTATAATTTGTAGGTTAATTACCTTTTTGACTAATTAAAATATACAACGCAGTGTTGTAGAAAGTTGAGTGAAATGGAAATCCTTACACCTCAGTTGTACTTTTCTTAGCAAGTTTCGCATCTGTGATTCGAATTAATTAATGTTTGTGTATTTGTTGGCACTGAGTCGAGCCCTGTGTCACTCCTACTGGTTTTTAAATAAATAAATAAATAAATAATGCTGGACAATGCACACAGCATCATCTAGCCCCAAGGTAAGCTGCTGTTAAACAGAGCTGTATTATGCGTACTAGATGACTGATATATACTTAATACAACACAATACATAGATAGATATTTTTTATATAGAAAATACCCAGAACACCCGGAACAAAAATTTGTAGATCGTATAAATATTTGACCCGAAGCAGTAATCGAACCCGCAACCTCCGCGTCGCAGGCGGACCTGCTGCGCCACATCGGTCGTTAAATAATATTACTAATACGTTCCTAATACTTCCTATTTAGTTCGTATCATGTTGACACTATTCAATTGATAATTATATTATATAACAATGTTTTTCTTACGAATGTCGTGTACAATAGTAAGGTTAACGAATTCACAATACTTATTCTACTAACTGTATACCTATTCTTAATTATTGTTTTGGTTCGTTAGCTAATTTTGTACCTAAAATAAATAAAATAAAATATGTATTTATACTCAGAGCGATAAGAGTCTTGTTCATAACTTTATAATTAAAAAAACTGATGCCAAGATTAAAGATATTTATTTGCATAAATAAGTGTTAAAATAGGTCTTAAAAGTAATATAGAACTTAGAACTTATTTGCCCTTTTCAGGCATTATAAATTTATATATTTAATAAATCATTATATCAAATAAATCATTATATATTAAATAAATAAATTAATAAAACAAATTTTATTAATTTATTTATTTAATTACCTCCTACTGGTTGAAATTAAATTAAATTAAATTTCATTTCATTTATTTATCTTTCGACTTGGTACATGCACTTAAATATGTCAATTTGTGATTACAATAATAAAGTTTTATAATTAATAATTAAGTACTACTTACTTATGTCTAATCACATGCATGCATTTCACATTAATGTCATACTTTTATTAAAATAATTTAGTCAAAATTATAATATATATATTAGTTATTAAATGATGAAATAATGAGTCAATAATTGACACGATGCATAAATGAATGAGAGTGCACGTTCTTAATAATATAAGTGGGTGTTAGTATCTGAATGCTACTGTATAGTCTGTGGTGATTTCGCTTTCGGCAAGTCCAATTATGTAGCACACCTACCCGGGGGATGGAACATTCATTAGGAAGATAACTTTGTTTAAATATTTAATTTAAACAAATTTACCATTCGCTTTATTCATTTCTGATTCGCGACTCTCGCGTTTTCTGTTTTCATGTTATTTGTAATTTGTTTGTTTTGTAAATACTGATGTATTTAGTCTCTATGGCTTTATTTTCAGTAATACGTCTACCTACGTTGGGTATAGTTCGCACAGCGGATCTAGGCTTCCGTGAAGTAAGCCGTTTGTGATGCGCAAAGACAATTTAGTTTGAAAAAGCTCTATTGCGCATCGAAACGGCTAATTTCACGACGGCCGAGATCCGTTGTGAGAACTATACCTAGGTACCTACCCACATTGTACACCCACACTATTTAATTCGCGAAGCGCTTATGACGTAGCTGGCTAAGTTGTTTCAGATCAACTAAGTTTAAACACTGTTCCGCGTACTTACCATTAAGATGGGTGACCGCCAGGAGCAAATTTAACTGAGCGCTTCTTTACCTCGGAGGGCTCTATAAGCTGTTGCTCCAGAGAGTTTACTCATGCGGGCAAAAGTGATATATCGTGATAGTTTTGTGGTTCAGCTTTTGTATCGGAATGCACCGAACTTAGTCTGTCACCGATATAAGTTGAACTACGTTATTTATCACGATTATCGTTTGTCGCTTTGAAGAGTAGACCCTCTGGCTTTTTAAAGTTATTATATCATGACGAAAGCTCCATCACTAGAGTTGGCCACTGACTCATACGACTATTTAATAAGAATAATAATTTGTTTATTTGACACATACAATTAGGAGAGGAGTACAGTAAAAAGGCAAAAAAAAAACAAATTAATTTATAAAGTCACATAGCCTCTCCTTGTAAGTGCGGTCAAACAGGTCCAGTCTCAGCTTTATGCCACAGCTGCCACACCCGAACATAGTAAGGAAGTGTTTGCGTGGCACTGCACTGCGCTTATCATCCCGAGACATTGTCTTTTTCGCCCAGTAATTTTACTTGCTACAGTGCCTTTCAAACCTAAACACAGTGCAGCTTGCACACTACTGCTTCGAGGTATATATCTGACACTGCGGTGGTACCCACCAAGACGAACTCTTGCTGAAGAGTCCTACCAACAGGTAAACTAAAGTGGACCACTGAATCATACGAATAACCATAACCATATATAAACTTCACTACTATTTCAGGACTTTGTAGAAAGAAGAACAGCATGATGTTTTAGGTACAGAAATACTTTTTCTTTATTCGACCAACGTAGGTACTTTTCACAACGTTACTTGTTCGACGATCCAAGCCAGAATGCCTCTCCGACCTTTTCGTTCGTTCTTTATTTTTCTATTTCCAAAAAAACGGGCTTTCGATTCATTCCTTCTTGAACGTTAGCCAATCACAAAACGAGTCCTCAATCGCAACGATTTGCGGGCAGATACTACTCCGTGATTGGCCAACCTCATCGATCCACCTTTTTTCATTTGACAGTTAAAGAACCAGCGAACAACGTCAAAGTTACAAAACAGTTGCTAGCATTAAATAATATCGAGTATATCCATAGATATCGAGACTTGAGTAATTTATCCAAAAACGAAATACATTTATTTTCAACAAATAAAAAACCCTAACACATATATTTTTTGAAGGAAGTCTTATAAAATTCTAATTTCACTTTTCGGTTTGTTCTCGTATTTTTATTGCACTTGCAGGTTAGTGGGTAGGTACACCTGTATATACACCAACTAATTATAATATCTATTATTATATATCTAAGTATTTATTGATACGGATATTTCACGTGCAGGTAACTCAACAAGATACAAAATTATTTGTTGGTAGGCTAGAATACTCGTATCTATTTTACACACACATTACTGGTTCTGTGCATCTCGTTCAACTTGTTGTCTCGAAGGGTAAGCTGAAAATCAGTGTTTGCTCTTTGAGCATATTATCGCTGAGCTGTATCCTTTTTGTCATACTGCAACACACACATAGATCTTTTTTTTTTTCCTTTACTGTATTATTGTAGTTATAGCACTCTTTCAATGTATTAATTTTGTATGTGTGTGCTTGAAGTTGCAAATAAATGACTTATCTATCTATCTATCTATCTAACCCGGAACGAAATCCGATTGCGCAAACGTTTTAACATTATCCAATCACCCGCCACGCTACAGAATTCTATACGAACTCGTAAATAACCCTTATATTATTGTCATGCAAACCAGTCCGAATCTACCTGTGCTCCATCACAGTCTCTAACCCCAAACATCCCTTAAAACCACTGACCCTTAAACGAAGCACCCTTTAAATACCAGAGGTACAGGCGGGGGCGAAAAGCCCACAGCTAAATAAACATGTAAATATTTCCTCATAAAAATTAGCCGCCCGGCGACTTTTTTTTTTTTTTTTTTTATTCACAATAGGCTTGCGCTTGACCACTATCTCGCCTGATGTTAAGCGATGATGTGGTCTACGACTTCGCTCGTATAGTACTTAAAATTGTGCTAGATTTCATATAAATCGGTTCAGCTGCTACGACGTGATTGAGTCACAAACATCCATCACAAACATTAAACTATAGGGACATTGTACACTAATACGATTACGGTTAGCCTGTTGTGTCCCACTGCTGGGCAAAGGCCTCCCCTTGATTTCTCCAGTCATCTCGGTTTTGAGCCAGTTGGACCCAAGCTCTATTAAAGCTGTCGAGATCGTCTCGCCATCTCATTTTGGGTCTGCCACGACGCCGATTCGCTGTCTCAGGGCTCCACTGAGTGGTGGTTTTGGCCCACAGCTCATCCGGCATACACTAATAATAATATTATATTATTTTTTATTGTTTATTATTTTTGACATTTTTCTTGACATTTTTAATTTTGTGTAATAATTTTAACATTATATTACATTACATTTAACATAATATTTGCATGCCAAAGATTTTGGTAGGACATAAATGAACTAATTTAATTTTAAGACCATTCATATGACATGTGTTCGTGCAAATAAATATCATTTATCATTATCATTTATCCAAGAATTTCGCATTTGTAATATTACTAGGTGCCGGCTGTGCTCGCGTAGTACATACATACATAAAATGTAGCTTACAAACTTCTTCAGGGTCAAAGCAATTTTCATACCAAACTTCATCAAAATCGTTATAGCGGTTTAGCTCTAAAAAATAAGTTAGTTTGAGTAAGTGGCCAACTCTAATAACTCGGCCTTCTGAAGGCCTCCGTGGCCTAGCTTTGAAAAAGTCGGGACCGACTGCTTATCGTGCCCGTCAAAGCACGGAAAAGCTGTTTTGCTGCCGCTAGATATTTTCTTATGAATAAGAGCATTACACAATTAATGTTGTATTTTTTATTTCCACTATCCGGTTATTCATAAAAACACAATCGACTTGTCCACCGCACTGTACAGTCGGCTGCAAATACAAGTGCTCGTTTTAAATGACCGGTCGTACACTCGGCTCGATTGGTTCCGGACAAATGGCGATCGCGGGTTAGAACTCTGTCGGGCTATTTACTGTCACGTGATGGGCCGGGGACACAGTGGGAACGGAAACTAACTTATAATTTAATTAACACAATACTGTAAAATTGAGAAATATAGGTAGGACTCTTCAGCAAGAGTCCATCTTGGTGGGTACTACCGCAGTGCCAGATATTCTACCTCCAAGCGGTAGTGTGCAAGCTGCACTGTGTTTAAGTTTGAAGGGCACTGTAGCAAGTGAAATTACTGGGCGAAAGATACTTAACAACAACGTCTCCGGGTGATGAGCGCAGTACAGTGCCACGCAGAACTTAAAAACTTTAAGCTTTGTGTGGCACTGCATCTGTTACGGTCAGGAGTGGCGCTTAACATCAGGCGGGCGACTTGATCGCCTTGTCACTTACTCGCATAAAAAAAAGGCTAGTGTGCCCACTGTGCCTCTAGCCGAACTAACCGGTGTGTTGCTATGACCGGAAGCGAATCGGTTAATTTGCTAGCGACTTGATGCACTGCCGTCGCGGGATTCCGGGATTATTTGAAACGCGTTTGTTTCTATATTAGTTAGAAGCATCCGCCGCGAGTTATAAATAATCCTACTATTATTATAAATGCAAAAGTCTGTGCGTGTGTAAATGTTTGTTACCACCTTACCACGTATCTCCGTGACGACTTGATTGTGATGAAATTTGGAATGTAGATAAAATAAATAAATAATGCTGAACAACCCGCAACACAGCACCATCTAGCCCCAAGTTAAGCAGAGCTTGTGTTATGGGTACTAGATGAGTGATACTTAATACAATACATAGATAGATATTTTTTATTATACATAGAAAATACCCAGAACACCCGGAACAATTATTTGTAGATCGTACAAACATTTGTTCCGAGGCGGGAACCGAACCCGCAACCTCCGCGTCGCAGGCGGACCCTTGCCCGCCGCGCCACATCGGTCGTCAATAGGTCGGTAGATGGTTTAAATACTGGAACATAGGCTATTTCATATCCCGGTAAAATTTTACTGTTTTTTTTTATACAACTGAAGTGGCAACCAAGCGTACGGCCCACAAGATGGTAAGCGATTACCGCAGCCTATGGACGCTTGCAATACTAGAGGTATCCCTCGCGGGTTGCCTTGAGGCTAAGATCGAAAGCCTCATGTTGCAGTAATTTCACCGGAAACCATACCCTTCACACCGGAACACAGCAATGCGAGCATTACTGCTTGGCGACAGAAATAGGAATGGTGGTAGTCCTTCCCCGGACGAGCTCTATCACGAAAAACTCTACTACTATTAAAACTGTTCCTGTGGGATAGCATAAAAACTGCAAAAACGCGGGTGAACCCGCGCGAGTTGGCTCGTAAATAATACATTTTCTTTAATTCTGTTAAAATTTCACATGTACTAGTACCATATCAAACTTACCTGGGGTCGGCGTGTAGTTAACTTAACTGGCTAACCAATTAACCGGGCGGTTAACTCGCTTAAACGGTTTCTACTCGTCCCCAGCGGTTAGCAGTTTTAACTTCTCTGATGCCTCGAAAGAGGTTATTCATTTTGAAAACCTCCGGGAATCAAGTTTAGAGAGCGCTCGTGACGTAGCTGGCTAAGTTGTTCTTAACAGATCAACGAGGTTTAGCACTGATGCGCGTAGTCACCATTTGGATGGGTGACCGCAGGTGGCGATTTCAACTGAGCGCCCCCGTGCTTCGGAGGGCACGTTAAGCAGGCGTTCTCGGCTTTCACCAGAGTTGGCCACTGTCTCTTACGAACTTACTAGCGAAATGGTTAGCTGGTTGACTACCTCGGTGTTGCGGTGTGGGGCCCGGGAGGTTGCGGGTTCAATCCCTGCTGCGGAACAAATGTTTGCATGATCTGCATCTGATTCTGCATATTGGATTCAGGTCTGGGGGTTTTTTTTCAAGAACTGAAAATTCGGAAGATATGTATTGTGCCATCCACCAATCCGCATTGGGTCCGCGTGGTGGATTAAGACCCAATCACTCTCGACCAAGAGTAGGCCAGTGTCCCACAGTAGGAACAGTTTTTATGATGAAGATACGTAATATAGAGACAGTTCGCAGTGACAAAAGCGGGCAAAATAATACCTCTTTACACAAGGGGAAGGTAGGGGTATGTAAATCTGAACAGAGTACTTGCGACGCGCGGCACTGACTACCCCCCGGGGGTAAATATTTTTGTAAGAAACAATATGTTTTTATTTTACCCCACCCTTGACAATCTTCTTTGTCACAGAGCGAAGTTTTCAGTAGGGTTTTGGGGTGTTTTTTTTTTAGTTGTTTGGCCATGACAGAGGCCTTCAGGCTTTAGAAACTCTGTCACCGGAATTGGCCACTGACTCATACGAACTTACTTACTATAGTAGGGTTTTTGGTATCCTTGGTACGAGTATATAAAGAGACTTTTAAGACGTTGCATCAGCATAGATACCTTTGGTATTGTAAGCGTCCAAAGGCTGCGGTAACTGCTTACTATCTTGTGGGCCATAGGCTTGGTTCCCACTTCAATTGTATAAAAAAAATATAAAAAAAATCAGCAAGCTACGAGCGAGACCCATAAGTCTCGCATCAGAAGAGTCCCTTCTATTTCAATTAAAACTATCGCCTGACCGTAGCGCATAACAGTTGTAGTGCCACCGAAGCTTTAAGTTTCAAAGTTATGCGTGGCACTGCACTGGGCTTCACCCCGAGACATAACGACGGAGTTAATAGGCCGACCGACTGCTTAATGTGCCTGCCGAAGCACGGAAGCACTCAGTTGAAATTGCCACTGGCGGTCACCCATCCGAATGGTGACTACTTGGAACAGTGCTTAACTTCGTTGATCTGTTAAAAACAACTTAGCCAGCTACGTCACGAGCGCTTCTTTCTTAAGATCATTTTCCATCAATTAAAAAACCTGCTAAACTTAATGTCGCAACATTTAAAACAGCTGCAATAATTTGTCTTTGTGCCATATTCAGAAACGTCAATTAGTTTTAATGACCCGTTAAAATTAAATGATTCTCAGTAATGGCCGTTTAGGCTGATGAATGACCACTTACCACCTTTGATACTACCAGTAAAACCAACCCTAAAATACGAGGCCAGCTCTGGTTATTTTTAGGCCTCCCGAAGGCCTCCATCATCGCCTTATAACTGTTGTAAAATATAACATTATAAGGGAGAATAAACAAATTATTTTCAATGTCTTTGCATAGCCGATGATCAATTTTTCTAAACAGAGTTTTAAAGTTCGTTTATGAATGAGGCCTTTAGATTTTATTTTGTTCCAAACCAAAATGTCATCACTTTCAAAATAGAACATTTTCCAAAAAAGCTCTAAAGGGGTTGATTGTTTGTTAAATCAATCAAAAAATTAAGTAACAACTGGAATTACTTTACTTGACTGACTAATGTTCCCACTGCTGGGACATTGGCCTACTCTCAAGCGAGAGTGATTGCGTCCTAATCCACCACGCGGACCCAATGCAGATTGGTGGATGGCACGTGTCATTCGAATATTTAGTTCTTGGACATGCCGGTTTCCTCACCATGTTTTCCTTCACCGTATGAGATGTAATGTTAAAATATTAACTTAACCAACTGGTATTATTTGCACTGCGTATGCCGTTGAGTTGGCAACATTTTGTTTTACGAGTTAACTTAAATGTTTTGTTTATTTTTTAGTGAATAACTTTGTTTTGTTGGTAATAGATTTGGCGAAGTATTTTCCTGTTTTCTTTATAAATATATGATTAACTTAATTTTGAGGTAACGAAATCATTAAACATTGTAAAGAATACTTGATAAGGATTGACCTCCTTGGTGGCGCGGTGGCCTAGTGCCCGGTTCAGGTCCAGGTGCGGGTTCGATCCCCGCTGTGGGACCAATGTTTGCATGTTCTGCAAACATTTGTTTTTGGTCTGGGTGTTATTGTGTATTTTAATTTTGTATTAACAAAAAAAGTGTGAAAAAAGAGGGAGAGTTTCCGGGGTGTGACTATGTACCAGCCAGAGTACCTGATATACATATAAATAAATAAATATTGCTGGACAATCCACACAGTATCATCTAGCCGCAGTGCTGTGTTATGGGTACTAGATGATTGTTATATACTTAATACAAAACAATACATAGATAGATATTTTATTATATATAGAAAATACCCGGAACACCCGGAACAAATATTTTTAGATCGTACAAACATTTGACCCGAGGCGGGAATCGAACCCGCAACCTCCGTGTCGCAGGCAGAGCTGCGCCCGCTGCGCCACATCGGTCGTCGAATATATTTATAGGAACATGGCATCACGCTTCTGATAAAGGGACCCCTTGCTTTCCAATGTCAGGAGGCTCCATAAATAACAGAATGCCAGTAGTAGTAGTAGACGAAGATAGTAGGTGAACCTAGTAGTAGTGAATAGCAGGCGAAGATAGTAGTAGTAGGCGTGAGCTTATCGGGCGAAGAGAATGAAACAACACCTTTAGTATCAAGGGTACACTTGAAATCAGATCATTAACAAGACTGCTGTTGGATTGTCCAATTCATTCACAATTCCTTATAAACACTCCGCCGAGCACGTAACACGCCAGCGCCCATGGATCTTCCAGGATCTTCTCATTCTCTTGTGTGTTTCCTCGCCATGGTAACCGGTTCGATCTCCCATCGACCCGGTTGTCCCGCGCTGCGCACTAGCGCTCGTAGTTGTGTCAGAGTGACGTAACGTTCTCTGAGGTTTTACGTTCTTGCCACTCTAAAGAGTATCAAAGCGCCTTCATATTTAATAATATAGATTATTAGATAATTGCTATCTAACAGTAGTGGATAATGTAATACACTTGTCAATAAAACTACGTCGGTAAAACCGGAACAATGGCGCTCGTACACTGCGTTGCAACAAAAGTAGCAATCACATTAATGCACTGCTGTTTTCAATCTACTGTAGTGTGTACGGTCTTTGGTGTTATATGATAGCTTTATTAGGTCTGTAAGTGTACAGAGTGTGGTTATCTTTCTAACAAAAAACAAAGGCGTTTACCGCTGTCTGACCCTTAGCGTGTTACGCACCGTGTTTTTATGCTGTTTTTTTTCAATAGACAGTGATTCAAAAAGAAGCTATAGTTTAAACCTCTGCGAAGCCGGGGCGGGTAGCTAGTTACAACACAAAACATTAATTTTGTTTACAAATCAGAAAGAGTTATGCTAGGAGTTTTACTACACGATCTAATCCGAAGAACCAAAGTCAGTGACATAGCTTTTAGAATAAGTTATGGCATTGGGTAACTCGCAGAACCAAATACAATCTTGTAATACTTTCACATTTAAAACAGGAACAAATATTTACAGATCATGCAAACATTTGTCCCGTAGCGAGGATTGAACCCGCAACGTCTCGCATCTCAACCGGGCACTCGCCTAACGATAAGGCCGCCCATTGTACCACCTCAAACTTTTGTTAATTTTAGGTATTTTTTTTTTTTTTGATTTAATGTAATAGAGCTTGGGTCCAACTGGCTCAAAACCGAGATGACTGGATAAATCAAGAGGAGGCCTTTGCCCAGCAGTGGGACACAACAGGCTAATCGTAATCGTAATCGTAATACATTAAAGAGTTAGGTATCGTGCCACTGAGGTCGTCAATAATATACAACAATAATAATAAAATAAATAAATAAATTGATTCTAATAAGTAAGTAAGTTCGTTTGAGTCAGTGGCCAACTCTGGTTGATTATTTGATACCAATAGATATCCACGATCGATGCTCGAATATTTATTATCAGACATTGATAACAAAACAGAGAGTTTATTCACTTGCACTATGCTATCTTAAACAGCCAGTTACAGTAATAAGTGACACGTTATCCTTCTGTTATCAGCTCTCGTCCTGATAACCCGTCAGTACGCTGCCGAACCTCACACAAGACGGACGTCATTACCTTCACAGACAAAGTAGTTATCGTAACCGGAGCTAGCTCAGGCATCGGCGCCGCGTCTGCTCTTCTATTCGCCAAGCACGGCGCGAAGCTAGCTCTGATTGGACGGAACGAGGAACGACTTAAAGCAACTTCGGACAAGTGTCTCCAAGCGAATGGACTCCAACATCTTTGCATCCATCTGGATCTGACAGAGCGCGGCGCTTGCGAGCGAGCTGTCAAACTGACAGTTGAAAGATACGGACAGATCGATGTGTTAGTCAACAGCGCTGGGAAGCTAGTTCTTGGATCGATTTTCGACAATACTATCGAGACCTTCGATGAAATGATCGATATAAACCTTAGGGTTCCGTACAAAATGACGCATACAGCTCTACAGTTTCTGATAAAAACGAAAGGGAACATCGTAAACTTAACAGCGACGCAAACGAACAAGACCAAGCATGGTTTTCTGCCGCATAATGTCGCGAAAAGTGGATTAAGTAAATTCACGAAGATGGCCGCTTTTGAGCTCGCTTCTGTTGGTGTGAGAGTGAATTCTGTGAATCCGGGTGTAACTAGAACTAATATACTGTCGAATCTGGCGATGTCTGACGAGGAGATCAGCACGACGTATGAAGGGCTGTCTACGGATTATAATATGAAGGTCTTGGAGCCGGAGGAGGTGGCCAAGATGGTGGTGTTTGTGGCCAGTGGTGTTTGCCCTAGTTTGAACGGTGCTGATGTATCTATTGATGGCGGGACTATGTTATTCTAGTGGTTTTTTTAATAAGACAACAATAAGTGATGAGAGAAGTCGTTCGCCTGATTTTAAGCGCCACCAGATGCAGTGTCACTTTAAAGTTCTCTGTGATAGAGCTCGTCCGGGGAAGGACTACCACCATACCTATTTCTGCCGCCAAGCAGTAATGCTCGCATTCTGTGTTCCGGTGTGAAGGGTATGGTTTCCGGTGAAATTACTGGCACATGAGGCTTTCGACTTATACCTCAAGGTGGCAACGCGCGAGTGATGAAAAAAAAAGTTCGGCGTGACACTGAACTGTGGCGCTCGTGACCCAAGACATAATTGGTCTCTTATGCCTGTTATTTCACTTGCTACAGTGCCCTTCAAATCCATACACAGTAATGCTTGCACACTTCTCCTTGGAAGCCAGGATGTTATCCACCAAAACGGACTCTTGTTGAAGAGTCCAACCATGCACTAGGTAAAACATCCATACATGTATTCAGTAGTCTCATCATCATCATGACAGCCTTCTAATGTTCCCACTGCTGGAACACTGGCCTACTCAGGCGAGAGTGATTGGGTCTTAATCCACCACGCGGACCCAATGCGGATTGGTGGATGGCACATATCTTTCGAATTTTTAGTTCTTGAACATGCCGGTTTCCTCACGATGTTTTCGTTCACCGTATAAGAGCACTGGCATTGCGCACATAATTTTTTCGAACAGAAAAATTCATTGGTGCACTACCGGGTTTGAACCCACGACCTTAGGATCGGAAGGCGGGGTCACTACCACTAGACTACAGTGTTCATTGTATTGTATATATTAGTATTTGTCATTCTATTGGCTGATAATGAGTATTTTAATTAATTAATTTTAATTGAGAATTTGACGAGCAACCGTCGTACGCAGCGAAGAAGAGCTACTAAATAGCAACGAAACGTCAGCATAAATGACAAAAACAAGGTGCGCTCGTGACGTAGCTGGCTAAGTTCTTAACAGATCAACGAAGTTAAGCACTGTTCCGCGGGGTCATCATTTGGATGGGTGACCGCCAGTGGCAATTTCAACTGAGCGCTACCGTGCTTCGGAGGGCACCTTAAGCAGTCGGTCCCGGCTTTTTCAAAGTTGTTAGGCCATGACAGAGGCCTTCGGGCGGCCTAGAAACTCTGTCACCAGAGTTGGCCACTAACTCATACGAACGAACGAACGAACGAACAAAAACAAGTGGTAAATTATTATATTATTATTATTATTATATCAGCCGTTGGTGTCCCACTGCTGGACAAAGGCCTCCCCCCATTCCCTCCAGACGTCCAAAAATTTATCCAGTTCGTCCCGCCATCTCCGTGGTAAATTATATATATAAAATGATTTCTAACCACTATAGGTTCAATTATATGATGAATAAAATCACTGAACAGTTTCAAGTCTTCTAACGTTCCCTATGCCGATGTGCGCTCGTCCTTAATGTTCCCTTTAGATAAGATGCTTTCGAAGGTATTGATGTGCCCGCGGGCGTTGGAAAAGTAACCAGCTTGCTGATAACCTTAGTTTTAATATCGGTCGAAGTTTTTGATGGCAATAAATCATGGTTACTTCGTTCGTTTTAAGAGGAGTTTGTTTTTTCGGTTCACAATTGGTAGATTTTTGTTTATAGAGTGTTAACCATCACACTAAGGGAATACTAAATAAATAATAAATAAATAAATAATGCTGGACAATCCACACAGCATCATCTAGCCCCAAAGTAAGCTGCTGTTAAACAGAGCTGTATTATGGGTACTAGATGACTGATATATATTTAATACAATACAATACATAGATAGATATTTTTTTATTATACATATAAAACACCCAGAACACCCGGAACAAATATTTGCAGATCGTACAAACATTTGTTCCGAGGCGGGAATCGAACCCGCAACCTCTGCGTCGCAGGCGGACCTGCGCCCGCTGCGCCACATCGGTCGTCGACTAAAGGATATAATATCGCAACCACCGCTTGATACGCGGGTGCTCTACCAATTGAGCCAACGAGACATATCTATCATATAAATTTTTGGGATATTATAATCTTTACAATTGGTAGAGTTTATTAAACCCTACTGGATGGACCGACGATTGTAAAGCGGTTGCAGGATGTAGTGGTTAGAGAACGCTCAAGATCGGATCGGATCGGGATCGGATCGTCATAGCAGTCTTTAGAAGAGGCCTAAGCCCAATCTGGAATAATGCTCTAAAGTCCAGCTGTCAATTTGCATGAGATACGGCATACGGCAAAGCGTCATCGCGAAGTTCGAATGTGCACTAAGCGATATGCATCAACATTTCTCCTGCGCACCGCCAAGGAGTGGAATTCTTTGCCAGAGTCTGTGTTTCCCGATACTTATAACCTGGGTGTCTTCAAGTCACGAGTGAATAGGTTGCTCTTAGGCAAGCGTGCTCCACCGCAGACCACATCATCGCTTAACATCAGACGAGATAGTGGTCAAGCGCAAGCCTATTGTGAATAAAAAAATAGATAAAGATTTTTATAGTTAATTTAACGCTCTAAAGAGGCGCTGTAAAAAATCCAATACAAATTGATAGCTAGACGATACGTTAATGTTTACGATTGTCAACAGTATTATTCTGGATAAGGTCTCTAGTCTAGTCTAATGACTGATAATTATGATAACAGATGCCTTTGGGCGGCCTTAAAACTCTGTTACCAGAGTTGGCCACTGACTCATACGAACTTCGAACTACGAACTTAAATCAGAAAAAGTTTATTAAATTATTATTGTCCGGACAGACCGGATATAGACATAGATGGAGGTCCGTCTTTGATATTTGAACAGTCCTGAAAATTCCGCCGTTAGAAAGTGAATTAATACAGCTACCGAAAACAACCAACTGTAAAACATTCCCGAAGTTCCGAAGTCCACAGGGCGTCCATTAACATGCGGTGTACGATTCCAAGTGACAGACGGACAGACACATCGACGTTCGTACGCTAATTATGGCCGAGAGCGGCACAATCCGGTTATCGCCGGTATTGACCAGTTTACAGCGGTTATGGCGAGGCAGAAAGCAGAGGTGAATTTTCAAGGGAGACGAGCGATAACAGACCTTATTTCTAGGTATTGTGATGGAGAATTGCGTTTGGGGGAGGTAAATAAATTATCTTTAATATCATAACGAGTTGAGTTATAGTTAAGATCTATAAACAGTTTTTAGACAACAATATTATACTTAGTATACTAATCAGTTATATCTATTCTTTATTTATATCTATTATAAATCACTATTCCGGAGGAATATCAGGAACCTGGCCCGAGGTAGATTTGCACGTTGAATTTAAATTATTTGTTGGGATTAAGTGGATCGAGAATTAAACGAGAATTACATTGAGTTTGTAGACTATCTAATCTAACTGGGTTTGTTAATGTAATAGAGGAATGTTTATAAATAATCAAGTATTCCAGTCAGTTATCTGTTTTAGTGGTTCAAACTTAGCTAAGTTTAGGACTGATGGTGATGCATAAAATGACTAGAAAACTTATTTCATATTTTGAGTGCTAACGTCTTTTATACATAAGACAATTGTGACAAAAGAATCGTTCCTTTTTATGTCACTGAAGTGGAACAAGCACACTTACCACCTGATACGTGGTTATTGTCGGTAGCAGTAGGTAATGCTTGTAATCATAAGTGTACAGTAACAACAAAAGGCAACGCAAGTGCTGGCTTTCGCATTTAGAGACTCGTGCTTTGCAACCCTTAGACATAGGTGAAAAGTCTTCGATTGTCTGTAAATTCACCCGCAAAACCATAACACTACAATGTTAGCATAACCGATTTTTTTTTATCCTAATCAGTAAAGAGTCTAATAAACCAGTCAATTTATTTAATTGATTATCAATATTGCCCATAATAAAATCAAAATAATATTTTTTATGTAGTAATGCTCTTGCCCGTACCTACATAATTTTATTCATCGTTGATTCTACTCATTCAACACCTTAATACATTTTCGTTAAATATCGATTTATTAAATTATCGTTGTTATAACGTTTCAAAACCGTCCATCTTCATCATAACCAGCTCAAAGCTATCAAATCCCAATAACTCTCGCCGACAGACGTGGATCGATTTACAACCTTATTACATACATTATACGAGCCGATCTCCTTTGAAGCGGTGCACAATGACCAATGTCTTTCTTGGATCACTGCCAGATGTATCGTCCAATATAAGTTGATCTGTGATGCGGACGGATATTGGTGTAGAGGCAGGTCAGGATTGAGTGGTTGTTTATAAATTTGTGGTTCGTTTCAAGAAGCACTTTACATATGTTTGGTTGCTAATCTACGGTGTAATTTGGCCATATTTCGTAGATAAATTGAGATATTTTGAACACTTTATTATAATTTATACAAAAACATTTCAATTTCCATTTAAATAATAGTTTATTTTACATTTTGTAATATATCTTAGTAGTAGCACAAAGATAGTACAGCTAGTAGTAGAGATAGTAAAGCAATGTGGCGCGGCGAGTGAAGGTCCGCCTGCGGCGCGGAAGTTGCGGATTCGATTCCCGCTTCGTAACAAATGTTTGTACGATCTGCATGTTATTGTTCCGGGTGTTCTGGGTATTTTCTATGTATAATAAAAAAATATGTATGTATTGTATTGTATTATGTATATCAGTCATCTAGCACCCACTACAAGCTCTGCTTAGCTTGGGGCTAGATGATGCTGTGTGGGTTGACCAGCATTATTTTTTTATTAGTATCACAGTGATAGAAGAGCTCGCGAATAGAGCGCATTCGAGGAAGTATTACCGATATGACTTGTTTCTGCCGCCAAGCAGTAATGATCGCATTTATGTGTTCCTGTTTGAAGGGCCGGTGAAACAACAGACATAAAACCGATTTTACGAAATACTTACTGTATAACCTCTCGTCTGCTAAAACACATCATTCAAACTTATTTATTATTATATTATATTAGCCGTTGGTATCCCACTGCTGGGCAAAGGCCTCCCCTTATTCCCTCCAGGCGTCTCGATCCCGAGCCAAAAACCTCCAATCTACCAAAAATTTATCCAGCTCGTCCCGCCATCTCCGTTTTGGTCTGCCGCGTTGCCTTCTCGCTGGGTCAGGGCGCCACTCGGTGGCTACCTTTGCCCAAAAAAATACATTCCAAAGAACAATAAAAAAGATATTGTTTCAAAAATTCCAGCAGTTTAAGGGTTATCGTTAAAAACAAGTTTAAAAACCTTAGGTTAAAATTTTCAGTAGGTACCTACTTTAACAATTTAGGTTAAACAGATTTAACCGCCTTGTGAACTAGGGCTTAATTATAGTTAAGTCCAGCAGTAAATAAGGGTTAACGTTAAAATTATTAGCACACACAGTTAAATACATTTTATTAGGCCATTGGGACTTATTTGTATGCACGCTGTAATAAGCTTAAGCCTATACAAATATATTGCTAAACTAACCGCCACCCGCGGTTTCGCTCGTTTCATACATACATAAAATGTAGCCTATGTTTTTCTTCAGTGGAAGATATTGGCGTTAGACCGCGGTCTGGAAAACTCAAATGGAGGCCCAGCAGTGGGACAGTGTAGGTTGACAACAGCAACAACATGTCCTTTAGACTTTAAACTATCTCTTTGCTAATTTTCATCCATATCGGTGCAGCTGTTGGCCGTCAAAATTAAACAGACAGACATGCAGTGTTACTTTACTTTACCACGCACGCCGCATAATAATATAACAGCAAAATAAAATCCGATATCCCGTTCTCTGAGTCCATCGCATATCAGTTTCATATGTTACAAACGCGGGTAGTTATGTAAAAGTTGAAATTTCCGGTGAGCGCTCCGTCAGTAGCTCGCCGGCAGTCGCGGCGGGCGGACGTCAGCCGGAAATTAAATTTATTCTTATAACATTATCGAAGATTGAGTTTGATAGAACTTGAAATGTATAAATGTTTTTTTATGTGTATTTGTAAGTTTCAGTAAACCTGGTATAGGTTACCACGAGTTGACCCGCGCGACTTCGCCCGCGTTTTTGGAGTTACAATTCTACACAGTACATTTTTCCGGGATAAAAAAGAGCCTTCGTATTATTCCAGGACTAAAGCCATCTACATACCAAATATCATCACAATCGGTAAAGCCTTCACGGAGATACGTGGTAACAAACATACACACAGACTTTCGCATTTATAATATTGGCAAGATTTACTTTGCCATATTCATCGTCATGACCTCCTTAGAAGCCAATAGATGTCCACTGCTGGGCATAAACCTTTCTCAAAGAACGCCATGGCGACCGATCTTGAGCTTTCGCCATTCATCGACTTCCTGTATCATCGATCTGGTCAAGTCTTTGGCCATGTTACCTGGTGGTAGGACTCTTCAGCAAGAGTCTGTCTTGGTGCGTACCACCGCAGTGTCAGATATTCTACCTCCAAGCAGTGTTGTGCAAGCTGCACTGTTTAGGTTTGAAGGGCACTGTAGCAAGTGAAATTACTGGGCGAAAGAGGCTTATAAAACAATGTCTCGGGGTGATAAGTGCAGTGCAGTGCCACGCAAACACTTAAAAACTTTAAGCTTTGGGTGGCACTGCATCTGTAATAGTCAGGCGTGGTGCTTAACATCAGGCGGGCGCCTTGATTGTCTTGTCACTTGCTGACATAAAAAAAAATGTTATCTCTACATTGATATAAAACAAAGTAGTTTTACGACGTCTATACCTCTGTATGTATGTAAGTAAGTAAAAGTATATTCATAAAAATATATTTATTAAATCATATCACAAGGATCATTTTGAAACGTCATAAAGCTAGTTGAATTTACGGCAGTTCCACACACCCCAGCCTAGAATAAACTGGCAACGAACTCGGCTGGGTTCCTTAGTTTTTTTTTTTTTTTTTTATACAACTGATGTGGCAACTAAGCGTACAGCCCACAAGATGGTAAGCGGTTACCGCAGCCTATGGACGCTTGCAATACCAGAAGTATCACTCGCGGGTTGCCACCTTGGGGCTAAGATCGAAAGCCTCATGTGCCAGTAATTTCAGCGGAAACCATACCCTTCACACCGGAACACAGCAATGCGAGCATTACTGCTTGGCGGCAGAAATAGGTATGGTGGTAGTCCTTCCCCGGACGAGCTCTATCACAGAGAACTCTACTACTCTTAATAATGATGATCCCTCTCCATCATAA